>JBBGZY010000580.1:4005000-5205000 GCA_037952925.1 Lithobates clamitans | reverse complement strand
GGTGATGGTCTGATGGTTGTCAGAAAACACCTGGCATCATACAGCGACTTCCCAACCGAGAAACTGGGTCCCAATGGGTCATTCAGAGAAAGTGCAAAAAAGCCTCTTACCAGATCCTGTGGATTCCCATGTCAGCGACAGGGAATCGCATGCGCAGTTTGTCACAAATGACGTGGAATGGGAGCTCAGAAATCGCCAATCCCTTGGATTGTGGTCTGTATGGATCTCGGCCGGCAACCGGATGGGTCCTCACAACGAACCGTCCTCACACCGAACCGCCCCAGCGTGCATCAGAAGTTTCACAAATGGTCCCCCGAAAGGAGCAGTTGGAGGAACTGGATCTCATGTGGTAAATGTGGAAACAAAAAGAATGTGCCTCCACATGGTGCAGATAAAAAAGGGTGTTTTTATTGACAAAAACGACCATACACAAATAAAAGCGTGATCACGGTGGATAAAAGCAAATGGGCAACAAAGAGAGTGGTGTATGTACCCCCTTTTTTTTTTTTTGACGCGTTTCGACCTAGGGGTCTTCAACAGGGGCATAGACCACTCACTCCAAGTTGCCAAATATATATAATAAAATTATTTAGAGAAGGACCAATCACAAGGGCTGAAAAACCGGGAGATTTGATTGGGTGAATACAATCACATGACTTGCTTGAATGTCTAAACATGAAAATCATACACAATTTCTATATAAATAAATGAATGACATTAAGGTGAAGCCCAGGAGACTGTATAAAGGTCTACCAGCAGAAAAATATATAGCTCTATGATCTCTCTAACAAAAATAAAGCATTTAAAGATTTAATGAAAACAGCACTCCTCTGCTGACAGTCCGGCAGAATGTACCGCCCTGTCGGCCAGAGGAGCCAATCCTCAATAAGAAGACAAAAGGTGTTAAGTGGTGCTGACCAATAGGTGGCTATGTATGAGCCGGCCTCTATCCCTGAACGCCCACATGACCAGTCTGTGTAGGAAATTATGTCACGTCCGTGGGCGTGTCCGACGTTTCCCTCTCACATGACTCACTGGGCCATACATACACCACTCTCTTTGTTGCCCATTTGCTTTTATCCACCGTAATCACGCTTTTATTTGTGTATGGTCGTTTTTGTCAATAAAAACACCCTTTTTTATCTGCACCATGTGGAGGCACATTCTTTTTGTTTCCACATTTACCACATGAGATCCAGTCCCTCCAACTGCTCCTTTCGGGGGACCGTTTGTGAAATTTCTGATGCACGCTGGGACGGTTCGGTGTGAGGACGGTTCGCTGTGAGGACCCATCCGGTTGCCGGCCGAGATCCACACAGACCACAATCCAAGGGATTGGCGATTCCTGAGCTCCCATTCCATGTCATTTGTGACAAACTGCGCATGCGATTCCCTGTCGCTGACATGGGAATCCACAGGATCTGGTAAGAGGCTTTTTTGCACTTTCTCTGAATGACCCATTGGGACCCAGTTTCTCGGTTGGGAAGTCGCTGTATGATGCCAGGTGTTTTCTGACAACCATCAGACCATCACCACCCCTTGGAGTACTTACACCTCCTGTGCGGTTGGACATTCACATCCATCTATGGACGTTTGTGTTTCAAGGCACCTGTGGTTAGTTAGTGATTTCTTTACTGTTTCACCATTATAAAGACCTATGTTCCTTTGTACATGCGCTGCATTTTTTCTATATGCCTATTTTGTTGTTTTTGTCAAACTGTATGCAGCAGCTTTTTATTTTTTTATTTATTTCACTGGTTAGCGCAGTGTTTTCTATTTAACTTTTGATGGTAAAGGGGAACTCCACACTCCATTCACCAATGCTCTTGTCTCCCCCTCTAACCCCTTGAATTTCCATGGGCTAACTTTTGCTTTTAAAGGGGAACTTCACACACCATTCTCCAATGCTCTTGTCTACCCCCTCTAACCCCTTTGATTTCCATGGGCTAACTTTTGATGGTAAAGGGGAACTCCACACTCCATTCACCAATGCTCTTGTCTCCCCCTCTAACCCCTTGAATTTCCATGGGCTAACTTTTGCTTTTAAAGGGGAACTTCACACACCATTCTCCAATGCTCTTGTCTCCCCCTCTAACCCCTTGGATTTCCATGGGCAAACTTTTGCTTTCAAAGGGGAATTCCACACTCCATTCTCCAATGCTCTCCAATGCTCTTGTCTCCCCCTCTAACCCCTTGGATTTCCATGGGCAAACTTTTGCTTTTATAGGGAAACTCCACACTCCATTCTATAATGCTCTTTCCCCCCCCTAACCCCTTGAATTTCCATGGGATAACTTTTGCTTTTAAAGGGGAACTCCACACTCCACTCTATTCTCCAAAGGCTGTGAGCTGCCTTCACCAATCCAAACCACATTCTTTTTCAGAGCATACAACGGGGCCAGCTAGGAAAGGGGTGAAAAGAGCGATCGTCCAACCCCCTCCTGAACCATACAAGGCCAAATGCACTCAACATAGCTGGCTGCCTTTGGGGCATGTTGGGCTCAGCCCAATACCAACCACAAAGCACCTTGTACCCACTAGTTTAAAGGGGTTTTCCACATTCCGTAAAGCCCCCTGACTGCAGCATGCTACAGATGCACCACTTTACAGGCAGATTAAGCCCCCCCAAGTTACTAGCTTTTAAGCAATTTTGCATTTTTAAAGACACTTCTCCTTGTTTCATTTTTGGGGTTGTTAAAATTGGTGACATTGATATATGTCCCTCACAGTGGGACCTGGGCCCCCATGCCCATTTTAAGGCCAACAACTAGAATATAAGCCAACCAAGTGGGGACTCGTAAAATTAACAAGTCAGTTCCCATAGACTGCAATGGTATTTGTTGTATAACTTTTGCCCATGTTAGGTTCTTTGTTTGCCCCCCTGGACCGGGGGGTGTTTGTCCCATCTGCAATTTTGTAGCATACTGGATAATGTGATTAATTTTGGACGGGGGTGGCTTATTTTGTGCTAGCTGCATTTGGGTTGTTCTGGGCATGCTCAGGGACTTCAGTGTTTTCTTGTGGCTTTTGGTGTGTGAAATGCATTTGTGTTGGTCTGGGCATGCTCAGGGACTTTGTTTTTTTGTGTTTTTTGTGTGTGAACGGCACTTCGATTTTTTTGGTGTGTGTGTGTCAAGAGAGTGTGTCAAGAGAATACATTTGGGTGTCCTTATAGAGTTTGTAACACATGTATTTTCTCTTTGTATTTTGTTTGTTATGTCTTTGCAAAACAGATGTGTTTTAGAGCAAGTATTTTTGGGTTTTTTTTTGGGGGGGATATTTTTCAAGCTGTTGTGACTACTAAATGTTTAAATCCTTAAGAGACTGTGCGTTTGTGGGCAAAGTCCTTTTAAATCCTGTTAATTTCCTCTGCAAAATGGTCAGACCTCAAAACCATATTCTGTTAGTGTCTCAAATTAACATACATTTGTTTTTTGCTTTCCTTGCTCTTTTCCAAGTCCTGTTTTGTTGACCGATAAAATTTGTAGCACATTTTTATGTTTTATGTGTTTTGTTAATAATTTGTTTTGCAAATGCATGCTCAATCCAAGTAATGCAATTTACACTCCCCCCTCCCCCCTAAACAATTTTCATGCAACAGATTTCCCAGCTGCAGCTTAACTAGGCTGATTGGCATGGAAAAACAAAAAAAGGTGTGATGTGTCTAAAATCTACTTTTCTGATACCTTCATGGTAGCATATGCATGCGTATGCTGCCATGGATAGTCACCAGGAAAGGAAAATTACAGAAAGATAAGTATTCAATTTTCCATGCAAGCGTATGCTGCCATGGATAGTCACCAGGAAAGGAAAATTACAGAAAGGTAAGTATTCAATTTTCCATTTTAGCGCAGTGGTTCTCAGCCTCAGTCCTCAAGTACCCCCAACAGGACATATTTTGGGAATTTATCTTAGCTAAATACAGTCAGGTCCATAAATATTGGGACATCGACATAATTCAAATTTTTTTGGCTCTATACACCACCACAATGGATTTGAAATTAAACGAACAAGATGTACTTTAACTGCAGACTTTCAGCTTTAATTTGAGGGTATTTACATCCAAATCAGGTGAACGGTTTAGGAATTACAACAGTTTGTATATGTGCCTCCCACTTGTTAAGGGACCAAAAGTAATGGGACAGATTAATAATCATCCATCAAACTTTCACTTTTTAATACTTGGTTGTAAATCCTTTGCAGTCAATTACAGCCTGAAGTCTGGAATGCATAGACATCACCAGATGCTGGGTTTCAACCCTGGTGATGCTCTGCCAGGCCTCTACTGCAACTGTCTTCAGTTCCTGCTTGTTCTTGGGGCATTTTCCCTTCAGTTTTGTCTTCAGCAAGTGAAATGCATGCTTAATCGGATTTAGGTCAGGTGATTGACTTGGCCATTGCATAACATTCAACTTTTTCCCTTAAAAAACTCTTTGGTTGCTTTCGTAGTATGCTTTGGGTCATTATCCATCTGCACTGTAAAACGCCGTCCAATGAGTTCTGAAGCATTTTGCTGAATATGAGCAGATAATATTGCCCGAAATACTTCAGAATTCATCCTGCTGCTTTTGTCAGCAGTCACATCATCAATAAAAAAAAGAGAACCAGTTCCATTGGCAGCCATACATACCCATGCCATGACACTACCACCACCACCACCATGCTTCACTGATGAGGTGGTATGCTTTGGATCATGAGCAGTTAGCTTCCTTCTCCATACTCTTCTCTTCCCATTACTCTGGTACAAGTTGATCTTGGTCTCATCTGTTCATAGGGTGTTGTTCCAGAACCGTGAAGGCTCTTTTAGATGTTGTTTGGCGAACTCTAATCTGGCCTTCCTGTTTTTGAGGCTCACCAATGGTTTACATCTTGTGGTGAACCCTCTGTATTCACTCTGGTGAAATCTTCTCTTGATTGTTGACTTTGGCACCCATACACCTACCTCCTGGAGAGTGTTCTTGATCTGACCAACTGTTGTGAAGGGTGTTTTCTTCACCAGGGAAAGAATTCTTGGGTCATCCACCACAGTTGTTTTCCGTGGTCTTCCGGGTCTTTTGGTGTTGCTGATTTGGCCACACCTAATGTTTTTGCTATCTCTCTGATGGGTTTGTTTGTTTTTTCAGCCTAATGATGGCTTGCTTCACTGATAGTGACAGCTCTTTGGATCTCATATTGAGAGTTGACAGCAACAGATTCCAAATGCAAATAGCACACTTGAAATGAACTCTGGACTTGTATCTGCTCCTTGTAAATGGGATAATGAGGGAATAACACACATCTGGCTATGGAACAGCTGAGCAGCCAATTATTATTATTATTATTATACAGGATTTATATAGCGCCAACAGTTTACGTAGCGCTTTACAATATCAAAGAGAGACAATACAGTTATAACACAATAAAATAAAAGAGGATTAAGAGGGCCCTGCTCAGAAGAGCTTACAATCTAATAGGGTGGGGCAGGTGGTACAAAAGGTTGTAACTGTGGGGAATGAGCTGATGGAAGTGGTAAAAGATTATTTAGAGACGTTATAGGCTTTCCTGAAGAGATACGTTTTCAGGGACTGCCTGAAGGTAGCAAGAGTAGGGGATAGCCGAACAGGTGGAGGTAGCGAGTTCCAGAGGATGGGAGAGGCTCTGGAGAAATCCTGGAGACAAGCATGAGAGGAGGAGATGAGAGAGCTTGAGAGTAGGAGGTCTTGAGAAGAGCGGAGAGGACGATTTGGGTGATATTTGGAGACAAGATTGGTGATGTAGCTCGGGGCAGAGTTGTGAATGGCTTTGTATGTTGTGGTTAGTATTTTGAATTTAATTCTCTGGGTGATGGGGAGCCAGTGTAGCTGCATTCATGATAGACTGAAGCAGGGATAGCCTATGGAGAGGCAGGCCAATGAGAAGGGAGTTGCAAGAGATAACAAGGGAGTGAATGAGGAGCTTGGTAGTTTCATTTGTTAAAAAGATGTTACGGAGGTGAATTCTACAAACTTTTGACAACGATTGGATTTGAAGCTGAAATGACAAGTCAGAATCTAGGATTACACCGAGTACCCTGGCGTGAGGGGAGGGACTGATGGTTGCATTGTTGATTTTGATGGAAAAGTCGTGGAGGGGGGCACGGGCGGGGGGAACATTAATAGCTCAGTTTTAGATGGATTTAGTTTAAGGAAGTGGTGCGACATCCATGCTGATATGTCAGTTAGTAAGTTAGTATGCGAGAGCAGACTGAAGCAGTGAGGTGAGGAATAGACAGATAGATTTGGGTGTCATCAGCGTATAAGTGGTATTGGAAGCCGTGGGCGGTTATCAAGTGACCAAGGGAGGATGTGTAGATAGAGAAGAGAAGGGGTCCAAGAACAATTGTCCCATTACTTTTGGTCCCTTAAAAAAGTGGGAGGCACATATATAAACTGTTGTAATTCCTACACCGTTCACACATCTTGTTTGTTGTGTGTATAGAGCCAAAAAGATTAGAATTGTGTCAATGTCCCAATATTTGTGGACCTGACTGTAGCTGTCCAAAATACCAAGCCATTGACTTTGATTTAAAGCACCTGTGAAAGATGAAGGTAAACCTGCAAACATGGCCTGTTGGGGGTACTTGAGGACAGGGTTGAGAACCACTGATTTAGAGCACTGAGCTAAAATCTAGCTCAAGACAATCCTATTCTAATTGTGGGCATTTGAGGGAAACCAAGTGAGTGTTAGAACCCGTGCTTGTCTTTTTTAGGTTGGGCTTTGTGTCCCTTTTGTGAAAATTGGCTTCACTTCCTGTCACATTGCCGAACAGGAAGTGAGGGTAAAACCATACCAATGACTTTCCTTGGGGGCACACAGGTCAATATAACTAGTGTCCCCATTAGGCAAATTGCACTCTAGCACTTTGTTGTGTACACCCCAATTATTAGGTATTTTGGGGTTTATTAAAGGCAAATCCACTCTGCAATACAAGTGTACGCGCTGTAAATCTGAGGGGACGAACTGGTGATTTTATCATCCAGTCGTGTAGAAGCAAAGATGCTGTTTTTTTATTTTCCTTGCATGGCCCCCTCGGATCTCCAGCAACTGCACTTCCAAGTACACTTGTAGTGCAACGTGGATTTGTCTTTAGTAAATAAACCCCAAAGTCCAAGATACCTAATAATTTGGGGTGTAAACAGCAAAATGCTAGAGTGCAATTTATGTATTTAGATTGACCTGTGTGTCCCCAAGGAAAGACATTGATAGGGTTTTACCCTTACTTCCTGTTTGGCTATGTGACAGGAAGTGAATAAATTTGAAGGAGAAACTGGCAAAATTTGGGAGGTGTCTTCATCCTATCAGGGGTGCAGAAAAAACTAACAAGATTTCTAATCCCTCTGCACTCTATCCCCAAGCAAAAATAAGAAAGGATTTCATTTAGTTTATCTTTGCAAAGACACATTCCTAATTTCAGCTGTGATGCATGTCAATGGCCCATTTAGACCTTGTTTAATAGAAAACGCCAGTTGCCTTTCACTATAAGCATTTGTTAATCCAGTCCTGGAAATCTGCATCTGCTTTACTATTAATTAATTAATTACTATTCATTTCCATAAAAATTGGGTTCCTGCATCTATATGCGCCAAATGCATCTAGATGGGCGATTGCTGTGTATGTGAGATGTGCAACTGCTGTGTGTGCGGAGGTATGTACCTGTGGCCCATATCTGGTTCCCGGAAGTGATGGCCAGCACACAGGAATGACATCACGCCCCTCCAGGAAGTTGCTTGTGCTGCTGCTAATTTCTTCTCACCACCATGCCCCGCTCACTGTTCTCTGAGGAAGAGACAAACCTTATTTGCAAATTAAGATAATTTTTGATTTATTTTTACATGGGGTGGTGTTTGTGTGGGTCATGTGTGTATGTCTAAATGATTTGGCCTCAAAACACACACCTACTTCCTGTGTACAGATTCACTTCCGGGCCAATGTATATTGCTTCCTGCTTCAGTGTGTGTGTATATATAGATATATCTATAGATGTAGGTTCTTGTGTCCACCAGCAGAGAGAAGTTGGGCAGGTTCTGGAGGCATAGTAATGGTCTAGTACAGGGGTCTTCAAACTACGGCCCTCCAGTTGTTCAGGAACTACAATTCCCATCATGCCTAATCATGTCTGTGAATGTCAGAGTTTTACAATGCCTCATGGGATGTGTAGTTCCGCAACAGCTGGAAAGCCGTAGTTTGAAGATTGCTGATCACTCTAACATGTCTTGAAAAAGATGTTTTTTTCATGTGCCTTGTATAATGCCCAAGAAATATTGTTAGGAAAATACAAGTGGGCCATGGCACATCTACATTCCAAATTTGCCAGTTAAGATGGTCATGCACTATGCAATCTGATTGGCCAATCTCTGTACAACTCGATATTTAGGCAAAATAGGTACCGTATATACTCGAGTATAAGTCGTCCCGAGTATAAGTCGAGGCCCCTAATTTACCACAAAAAACTGGGAAAAATGTATTGACCCGAGTATAAGACGAGGGTGAGAAATGCAGAGGGTCAACAATGCCCATCTGCAGCTGCATGCCTCCCTGTGTCCTGTGTAGCCTACCTGTACCCTGTGCATGTGTCCTGTACATGTGTGTGTGTCCTGTACATGTGTGTCCTGTACATGTCCTGTGTCCTGTACATGTCCTGTGTCCTGTACATGTCCTGTGTGCATGTGCAGCCTACCTGTGTCCTGTGCAGCCTCCCTGTGGCGATCTCCATCCTCCCTGTGGTGATCTCCATCCTCAAACGGCGGCCGGCGTGTGATGATAGTGTTTGGCGGCCATTCCACAGTTCAAAAGCCGCGCTTCCTCCTCGTCTGTGATAGGCTGACCGCTGACTGCCTATCACGGACATTCTCTCATTCTCATACCACGGACGAGGATGAGAGAATGTCCGTGATAGGCTGTACACTGACAGCTGTTCAGCCTATCACAGATGAGCAGGAGGCGCGGCTTTTGAAAGCTGCAATAGCCGGCGAACAATATCATTACACGTCGGTCGCCGTCTGCCTGCATGACACCGCTGATCATGCAGACAGACGGCAGGGACTCGAGTATAAGTCGAAGGGACACTTTCAGCCCAAAAAAAAGGGCTGAAAAATTCGACTTATACTCGAGTATATACGGTAATAGGAAAATGCGCATGAAAAATTAATTAAAAATATAGGAAACTAAACAGACTCCTGCACAAAATCTAATTTATTTAAGATCTAAATGATTGCAGTGTATGGTCACCTTTAAAGATCAAGATTTGAAAATATTAATTTATTGGGTTTAGAAACACTTCTCTGTTCTTTGTAATGTATTTGGTTAAAAAAAGAAAAAACACATTTCAAAGATATATTAGAAGTGTTATGAATGAGATTAGCATCAAAAGGGTTAATTAACTGAGTACCCCTACTAATTGCCTAACAAGACACATCCAATGAGATGAAATTAACCAATTGTATTGGGCGTGCGCTATTATCAATGAGAAAAGTGCAGTTACTCTAGCGCCAGTTGCAGTTTACATATGCGGGTACTTATTATCGTTATTTGCGCTTCAATGTGCGTCAGTTCGCACGTTCAATTATTGACTTTTCCAGCGCACCAATTATTGCATGAACTGGTGCAATGCCTTCTTCTTAGTAAATCACCCCCATTGTGTGTTTTCCCCCTCACTAGAGGAGAAGTCTGTACAAAAAAAAACGGTCTGTTAAAATGAAGATTAACTAGATCAGGGCTTGATCTAGTTTAGTAAATGTCAGTGGCGGCTGGTGCTCAAAATCTTTGGGGGGCGCAAGCAAACTGAAAAATACTGAAAAAAACATCAACTGCAGCCTCACTGTGCCCATCAAATACAGCCACTGTGCCATCAATTGCAGCCATTGTGCCCAACAAATGCAGCACTTGTGCCATCAAATGCAGCCACTGTGCCATCAATTGCAGCCACTGTGCCCATCAAATGCAGTCATTTGTGCCATAGAATGCAGCCACTGTGCCATCAAATGCAGCCACTGTGCCATCAATTGCAGCCACTGTGCCCATCAAATGCAGCCACTGTGCCCATCATATGCAACTACTTGTGCCCCATCAAATGCAGCTAGTTTTGCCCATCATATGCAGCCACTTGTGCCCATCATATGCAGCCACTTGTGCCCATCAAATGCAGCCTCTTGTGCCCATGATATGCAGCCACTTGGGCCCATCATATGCAGCCACTTTTGACCATCATATGCAACCACTTGTGCCCCATAAAATGCAGCCACTTGTGCCCATCATATGCAGCCACTTGTGCCCATTCAATGCAGTCACTTGTGCCCATCATTTGCAGCCACTTGTGTCCATCATATGCAGCCACTTATGTCCATCATATGTAACCACTTGTTCCCCATCAAATGCAACTTGTGCCCATCATATGCAACCACAAATGCAGCCACTTGTGCCCATCATATGCAGCCACTTGTGCCCATCAAATGCAGCTATTTGTGCCCATCATCTGCAGCTACTTGTGCCCATCATATGCAACCACTTGTGCCCCATCAAATGCAGCCACCCCAGGCCCATCATTTGCAACCATTAGTGCCCCATCAAATGCAGCCACTTGTACCCATCATATGCTGCCACTTGTGCCCATTATATGCAGCCACTTGTGCCCGTCGTATGCAGCCACTTGTGCCCCATCATATGCAGCCACTTTTGACCATCATATGCAACCACTTGTGCCCCATCAAATGCAGTCACTTGTGCCCATCATATGCTGCCACTTGTGCCCATCATATGCAGCCACTTGTTCTCATTGAAAAAGATAAAAAAAAACTCTCACGCTGCCACCGATCTGCCTCCATGGGAGGCACCCTCCGTAATTACCGTCCCCTCAGGTGACAGTTCTTTTATAACTGAGGGCGGGGCCACACGGTGATGTCCCCGGATGACCCGGCCCCTCTCTGACGCACGGGGACATCTCTGTGGCTTCCCCGTAGCATCAGAGGGGGGTGGGGTCACCCGGGTGCCTCCCATGGAGGCAAATCGGTGGCAGCGTGCAAGTTTTTTTTTTTTTTGGTCCATCAGCGGAGCAAGAGAAGAAGAAGAGAACTTCATGGGACATTTTTATTTTTTTATAAAAAAAAAAAAAGACTTGTCCCAAGCCGTCATGTCATTTTTACCATTTTCACACTTTTTCTGTGAAATGGTAGGGGTTCCCCTTAATATCCATACCAGACCTGAAGGGCCTAGTATGGAGTTTGGGGGATCCCCATGCAATTTTTTTTTTAATTTTGGTTCAGGGCTCCCCTTAATGTTCATACCAGACCCAAAGGGCCTGGTAATGGACTGTTGGGGAATCCCATGCTGTTTTTTTTAATGACTTTTATGTGTGTTGCTGGGGCTGACAATTCATTATACCCGCGAGTACTTTTAAATTACTTTTTTCCTTTAGAAATCTCATTTTGTGCAGGAACTGTTGTAAACATGGGAAACATGCGCCACTTTACAGGCATACTATAAGCACACCCCAGGTACGAAATTTAAAGGAATATTTCACTTTTATTGTTTCACTTTATTAAAATAACACATTATTACACATTATTAAAATCACTGCTCTCGAAAAACCGTCCGTCTTTAAAACTTTTTTTTTGCATTGATACATGTCCCCTGGGGCAGGACCCAGGTCCCCAAACACTTTTTATGACAATACCATGCATATAAGCCTTTAAAATTAGCACTTTTGATTTCTCCCATAGACTTTTAAAGGGTGTTCCGCAGCTTTCGAATTTGCCGCGAACACTCCAAATTGTTTGCTATTCGGCGAACAGGCAAACACCCGATGTTCGAGTTGAACTTACATTCGACTCAAACATCGGGTTCATCCCTACTGATACTCCCAAACTGTCATTTGAAGTAAAACACATAGCCGAGTATTAGTCTACACAATTTTTTTATTGTGCATTAAAAAAAGAAACCCAATAAAATTAGACATGCTATTGCCAATAGAACTTAACCAAAAAGTGCATTCTATGCATCCAAAAATATATAAAATATACCAAATCAAATCATTATTATTCAACCAAAAAATAAAATAAAAGCCTCATGCATGTAATAAAGGGAAAAAAATATATACAGTATCTCACAAAAGTGAGTACACCCCTCACATGTTTGTAAATATTTTATTATAATTTTTCATGTGATTAATGTCTAAACCGCTGGCAACAAAAGTGAGTACACCCCTAGGTGAAAATGTCCAAATTGGGCCCAATTAGGCATTTTCCCTCCCTAGTGTCATGTGACTTGTTAGTGTTACAAGGTCTCAGGTGTGAATGGGGAGCAGGTGTGTTAAATTTGGTATTATCGCTCTCACTCGCTCATAGTGGTTACTGGAAGTTCAACTTGGCACCTCATGGCAAAGAATTCTCTGAGGATCTGAAAAAAGAATTGTTGCTCTACATAAAGATGGCCTAGGCTATAAGAAGACTGCCAAGACCCTGAAACTGAGCTGCAGCACAGTGGCCAAGACCATACAGTGGTATAACAGGACAGGTTCCACTCAGAACAGGCCTCGCCATGGTCGACCAAAGAAGAGTAAACATGCTCAGCACCATAGCCAGAGGTTGTCTTTGGGAAATAGATGTATGAGTACTGCCGGCATTGCTGCAGAGGTTGAGGAGGTGGGGGGGTCAGCCTGTCAGTGCTCAGACCATACTCCGCACACTGCATCAAATTGGTCTGCATGGCTGTCGTCTCAGAAGGAAGCCTCTTCTAAAGATAATGCACAAGAAAGCCCACAAAAATGTTTGCTGAAGACAAGCAGACTAAGGACATGGATTGCTGGAACCATGACCTGTGGTCTGATGAGACCAAGATAAGCTTATTTGGTTTAGATGGTGTCAAGCCTGTGTGGTAGCAACCAGGTGAGGAGTACAAAGACAAGTGTGTCTTGCCTACAGTCAAGCATGGTGGTGGGAGTGTCATGCTCTGGGACTGCATGAGTACTGCTGGCACTGGGGAGCTACAGTTCATTGAGGGAACCATAAATGCCAACATGTACTGTGACATACTGAAGCAGAACATAATCCCCTCCCTTTGGAGACTAGGCCGCAGGGCAGTATCCAACATGATAACAACCCCAAACACACCTCCAAGGTGACCACTGCCTTGCTAAAGAAGCTGAGGTGATGCACTGGCCAAGCATGTCTCCATACCTAAACCCTATTAAGCATCTGTTGGGCATCCTCAAATGAAAGGAGGAGGAGCGCAAGGTCTCTAACCTCCACCAGCTCCATGAAGTCGTGATGGAGTAGTGGAAAAGGACTCCAGTGGCAACCTGTAAAGCTCTGGTGAACTCCATACCAGAGAGTTAAGGCAGTGCTGAAAAATAATGGCGGCCACACAAAATATGGACACTTTGGGCCCAATTTGGACATTTTCACTTAGGGGTGTACTCACTTTTGTTGCCAGTGGTTTAGACATTAATGGCTGTGTGTTGAGTTATTTTGAGGGGACAGCAAATATACATTGTTATACAAGCTGTACACTTACTACTTTATATTGTGTGATTTTGTATACTCACTTTTGTGAGTTCATGTATATATATATTGTGATAGTGACAGTCCCTGCCTCTGGAAAAATGGGTTTAACCTCCCTGGCGGTATGATTATTTCTGATTTTAGGTGCTGAAAGCGGTACAATTATTTTGCACAGAAATTTGGCGTTTTATATTGTAGGCCTGTAATTCTTAGGAATAGTTCACTTAAATCTGTCCAAACAAGAGTCTAGTAGACATCCCGGGTATGATAAAGTTTGAAAAACGAAATAAAAAATTATAATATAATAAATAACTATAAATAATTATAACAAATAATAATATAATAATAATAAAAATTATATAATAATATAATCAAATCAAAAACACTGAAATTTGCTCAGTTGCAGAATTTTAGCTTTCGTTACTTTTAGTGTTTGATGACGGATCTCCCGACAAATCACTATCGCTCAATTCTGCGAGTGATTCTAATTTATTATCGCTTTTTTCTAGCTGCTCTAAAACCACTTTTGATGTAAAGAGACAGTTTTGGTTGCTATGGACAATCTCCAGTTTCCTGGCAGAAAGAACAGTTTTATATATATAAAACTGCATGCAGGACACTGGGCAGACCACTAGGGACAAAGGGGATGTGTAGTTATTTGATACAGTACTGTAATCTGTAAGATTACAGTATGCTGTATCTATACTGTGTGTTTCACTATTTGAATTTACCGCCGAACTCCGTCCCCGTGCGTCGCAACGCTCGCAGGGAACGGAGCTCGGCACTGTGAATCGAGCGAGACACAGCGGGGAGACATCGCAGGATCCAGGGGACAAGGTAAGTATGCTCTTCCTGGATCCTGCGATGCAAGCCCGAGTCTGGCTCGGGGATACCGCTTTTGGTATGTAAAATCCAACCTGAGCCAGACTCGGGAATACCACCAGGGGGGTTAAAAAGACACAGGGTGTGCACATGCAGGACTAAGGAGCATTTTTTTGAGTAGAGAGAACTGCTCTGGCAGCTTTATCTGGTTTTTGATATTTCTGGATGGGGCTCTGTAGTTAATACAGGCATACCCCACTTTTAAGTACTCAATGGGGTTTATTTACTAAAGCTGGAAAGTGAAAAATCAGGCTCACTTCTGCATAGAAACCAATGAGCTTCTAACCTTGGCTTTTTCTATTAAGCTTTGGTAATAAAACCTAGAAGCTCATTGGTTTCTATTCAGAAGTGAGTCTGATTTTGCACTTTCCAGCTTTAGTAAATAAACCCCATTGGGTACTTAAAAGTGGGGTATGCCTGTAGTTAGTTGTGATATTCTCAATAGTCTTGGGCAGGATGCAATCTCCAACCCTGTGTCTGGATGTTGTGGACAACCAGCAGGGTGTGTTCCCAGGTGCAGAGTCTGGTGTGTCCAGGTGGACCGTAGAGAATCCTAAAAGTCTCTGGTGGGTACAAGCTGAAGGTACTGGGAAACCCTGTCAACAGGCCATGTGGGTCTGAACAGCAAGGTGCTGTCACCTATGTCTGAGAGAGAACCTGAATAGCAAATGTTCTGCGAGACCAAAACAAGCATAGGTACTGATGACAAGGAGTCAGGTGGCTCAGTATTTTTCATTTGTGTTTGCTGTCTGAAGTTGAGACCTTTGCATGGGAATACCTGCATAGGCTTTTGTTTTCTCCCATTAAAAACTGGACTCCAGGCCCAAGCACTATATTGCTTGTGTAACATTGACTCACTGTATAAAACTAGCTTCTCCCACAGAGCTATACATCCCCCATAACACTATATATATACAGTATATATTAATAAATAATAAATTAATCATATATATAATATAGTTAAAAAAGGTCTGCAGTATTACATATGCTGTAGCTCATGAATTGGGAAAATGCAATTTGAACAGGCTTAATTTCTGGGCCTAATTTCTGCAGGCACTCCACCGCAATTTTAAAAGAATATTTCCCATCATTAGTACAGGCAGTGTTGCCAACCTATCAGATTGAATTTTACTGACATGACACCCAAACCTTACTGGCACAGCAACGTTTTTACTGGCATTTCCAAAATTTACAAAATGACAGTTTTAAGTGCAAATCTCAGTATATAGGCTACAAACAAGTACAGTATGCAATTAGAAATGTGATTTAAGGTAGATATTAAGGCAAAAAACATATTTCATATTTTATTTTCAAAATATTAAGTAAGTAGCTCATGGACAGGACAAGAAATTAGAATGGGCAGGCACACACACATGAAATTGACTCTCACCGTGACTATGACAGCAGCACAGATGATGACACCTCACTGACACGACACATCCCCGCCTGAGTCACAGTGACAGTCTATCTTCATGCCAGGTGATCCCTTCTGGCCACTCCCCTTGTCCTCCTTGCATCAAACAACATGCTCAGGCACTGCCTCCACCAGACCCACTGGTGCCACCCAAACATATTGTAGCATGCACTCAGATGGTCTCGGCTGGCTCCAAACCAGAACTGTGCATGTGCAGTGCTGAGCGTCACAACCATATTTTTAACTGGCAATATTTTCCTTTTACTGGCATTTACTGGCAGGAGGAAAATGCCTGGTTTTTACTGGCTGCCAGTAAAAATACTGGCGGTTGGCAACACTGAGTACAGGCAGAAGAAGTGTCCATTCCTGATAAACACATGCAGTAAGAAACTTATCAGTGATCTCCTTTCTGTCAATGTCCATTTCTGCATAATCAAGTCAATTCTTGCTGTGATTCTCTCCCTGATCCTCCCTTTCCTTCTGTTGTCCTTATAATGCTGATGCCTGGTGTCATAAAGTACAGGGTACTCCTGGATCATGGTGAAGTCCTCTGCATATATTGGTGACCTGTATGTCATTTTGGCTGTACTCTGCTCTCCACACACAACACATGCCCAGAGCCAGGAAGTTAATGTGAGGGACAGGACATAGGAAGGAGGGATATGTTATAATATTTAGGACAATTATTTATTTATTAAGAGGCAGGGCGCATTTGTAGCGCATTTGTAGTGTGTTTCCTGCATTTGCGGTGCAGAACAATGCAGCACGCTCTACTTTTTTTAACTGCGCTGAACTGCATTGCAATGATGTGAACTATGCCTATAGGATTACCTTGATTTTGGGCTGTTTATGCAGTTGGAGTGCAGTTCAAAATTCATCCAACTGCAGCCAACTGCATCCAACTGCTTTCAGAATGAACGGGCCCTAACTATCAATACAGAAACTCACTGGTTAGAAAAACATTTACAGTGGTAATACACCCAGTCTCATCAGTGGTAATGCAATGTGCAAGAAAGCAATGGTAAGGGTAAGTGTAATTCACACAGAGACAAGCGAGTTAGCAGATGCCAATGCTGGTGGCAAACAGTTGGGCAAGTCAAAGGTAGAAGTGACTGCAGGCAGGAAGCAGATAAAATGTAAAAGGCAGGCTGAATCAGAATGACAATGACAGAAGATTACTAGAAGAATGAGGATCAGAGGACTTGTTTTGTACAGTCAGTGTCATAGTGGACTGAATAGAATTTATAAATGAATCCAGTTTATATCAGAAGCACATATACTGCATCCTTCCTATGGATTCTAAATAGATTTGGTTAGGTGCCATGAGTACATGATTAAAAAAGTCTACAGCATGTCCAGTAATAAGGAGACTGTTGGTAAAACTGAAAACTGTATTGCCCCGTACACACGGTCGGATTTTCCGATGGAAAATGTCCGATCGGAGCGTGTTGTCGGAAATTCCGACCGTGTGTGGGCTCCATCAGACATTTTCCATCGGATTTTCCGACACACAAAGTTGGAGAGCAGGAGATAAAATTTTCCGACAACAAAATCCGTTGTCGGAAATTCCGATCGTGTGTACACAAATCCGACGGACAAAGTGCCACGCATTCTCAGAATAAATAAAGAGATGAAAGCTATTGGCCACTGCCCCGTTTATAGTCCCGACATACGTGTTTTACGTCACTGCGTTCAGAACGATCAGATTTTCCGACAACTTTGTGCGACCGTGTGTAGACAAAAAAAGTTTGAGCCAACATCCGTCGGAAAAAATCCTAAGATTTTGTTGTCGGAATGTCCGAACAAAGTCCGACCGTGTGTACGTCCTATTAAGGTGATTGTAAACCCCAATCATGAAATCTAAGCAAAGCACATATATCTGTAGTGTTTTGGGATTTCTTCATTTTGAAACGTTTACTTTCATATCCTATTTTGGCTATTGGACAGAAAATGAAGGAAAATCTCCACAATGGTACACAGATGGTCAAAAAAAAAAAAACAAGCAGGGGTTATAACTGTCTCTATATACTGTATATCTGTGGTCTCGGTCTCATGCACAGTGTTGGTGTTTTTACAGTAACAGTAACGAAAAACAAACAGACATGGCTAAGAAACGACAAACAATAGAAGATATAAAATACATACATTTTATTTCTTGTTAAATATATTTATTGAGTTTTCACAAAAGGAAAAATAAAATGATATAATACATGGATACATAGCATACATCAAAAGTGCTTTGCAATATGATAATAAAAAAAAAAAAAAAAATTTAGAGTTATCTTACAACCCCGTTTACGTTATGCTAGTTGGAATAAAAGATGTAAGAGTAGAGAGATTAATCAAGTAATCAGACTAAGTATCCATAATATTTTAGGAAATAATAATAGAAAAGGAGAAAGAGGAAAGATAAAGATGGAAAGAAGGAAAGAAGGAAAGAAAGGGTTTCCCGGGATGGTGTTCCAGCCCTCATTAGGCATTTAAATATAATACATATTTCAATAGTAAATATGACATATAACTTAGTGTGGTAACAACAGAGATTGGTCAAAATCTGTGGGGAGGTAGTTTTTAACCCATGGTTGCCAAATCTTGCGAAATTTATTGATTTTATTTTCTTCAATAGCTGTCATCTTAGCATAAAAAAGTGCTCTGTTCATTCTGTGTTTGTATACATTTTATTTCAAAGACATTAAAACATAAATAATTTTTTTTGTTCCCCTACAAACTGCTTGAGTGCTATATTTCTGCTATATTTATGGGCATTATTTGGATTTTTCCAGCAACTTTTTTCTTCCTTGCACACTTTATAAAAATTCACAAGCCAGGAACTTTACCATAAATACTGTATGTGAAGAGTTGCAGTAAATGTTTTCTTGAGTGATAAAAAGCATAAAAATCTTTGTGCTAAACTTTATCTAGCAGTTCATAGCTAAGTTTGATTCAGAGGTACGCTAGTCCCTCCTGTCACTGTACCATTAATACTGCTTCTTTTTGCCCATCCAGCTTGTTATTACAGTTATGCATAACAACTCATCAGAAAATATAAAGTCACCAAAGTGCAGGAATAGGTAAAAACATAGCAACATTTATTGAAAACAAATAATCCACACCTACATCTGAGTAAACTCATCAGATTCAACCGACTACAAGTGTTTGGATGAAGGCAAAGGGCAGAATTGGTCTTGCTGGGGTGTGGAGGGATTGGAGGTGGTGGAGGAGTTGAAAATGGAGGTGGAGGAGAATGTCGAGGTGAAAGAGGAAAAAGTGGAGGTGGAGGAGAAGGAGGAGACGTTTAAGGGCACATCATCAATGTTTGCTACCTACTAGCTCTACATGTGTTACTGCTACCTCTCCTTTGACTCATTTTACACCTGCCTTTTTTTTGGGTGGGGGGGGCAGTCCTGATTTAATGAAGAATGGGCAGTCTATGGCTGTAGGATTCTATGCTTAACATTTTGATGATGCCTGCCTTCCCGCTTAGCCATAGAATTTTCTCTGTCAGGAAGAGCCAGGGAGTTTGAACTCACAGTGACGTCTGTGTGTTTGGTAGCAATGCGCCTGAGATGAAAAGTCTATGGAGTGCCTGGTCTTCACAAGTTTACCCCACAAGGGGTAATGTACTTAATTGCAGGAGCTCCCAGGTTGTAGCCCTCAAGTACACTTGTGTACGCTACAGCTAACAAGCTGGAGAGAAGCACTGGGGTCTCAAGTCGTGGAAAGTATAGGAATTTTGCACACAGAGTGGCTATAGTACAAGTGTATCTAGAAGAACTAACAATTTGGAATTACAGGACAGCAGGAGTGCAGACGTTCCTTGCATCACATGGGTGCAGGAGTTGCAGAAAGTCAAGGTTTTTAGGAGGACAGAGGTTGAATAGTCTCTAGAAGCACATGGGGTGCTGAACTCACTGGAGCAGACTGAAGGAACATTGAAACGCACAGAGGTGTTTGACAATGCTAGGAACCAGCATACTGAAGGCATTAAGGGTAAAGAGGATGCAAGTATGCTGGATGTAACTGAAATGCACAAGCTAAGCATACTCACTGGATCAACAAACAAACTGAAATACATGGGGTCACAGGTACACAGGATACAAGCTGGAATACACTGGGGACATAGAAGCAGGGTACAAGCTGGAATGCACTGAGGTCAGAGAAGCAGGATATAGTTTGGAGAGCTCTGGGGACACAACAGCAGGATGCAGACAGAAGAGCAATGAAGGTACATGGACAGTGTTGTCACAGCTGGCTTCTGAGTGCCTGGGAGGAGAATGAAGATGCTAGCAAAGCAGAGAAAGTGCAGATTAGCCTGGCCTCTGCTCTGTACATCCCATCCTTTGCATCAATAACAAAAACAGAAAAAATCAAAACATAAAAATGCATGCAGATACAAATAAAAAAAAAGTAAAGCCAAAAAAATAGCGTCTAGGAATCTGACACTCTGATGCAACCCATGCCAGGGAATTTCTTCCCTAAAATCAGGGAGACAGCCCAGCCTAAACTACAAAACTACCTGACAAAATGCCTTTTGTTTCCAAATTGAAATAAATCAGATTGATATGCTACTATTGTATTTAAGCCAAGCTAAATGTAAATGCTAAAAATTATAAAAAAATAAATAAAAGCTAAGAATAAATGACACATCTAAAATATTCTATGAAAGAATACAGTGTTGCTGACGCTGTTTCATTAAAATAGTACCATTCTGTAACACCACGTTCAGCTTAAAGTCGTCTCCCAAAAATGTAATTTAAAGATTGGTGGTTTTCCATGTCACCCTTAAAGTTGCATTAAAAGGGCCGTCTCCTATCTGTACAGTATTTAAAAAACCTTTTTAAATGTTCCCTATGGCACTGCTCAGCTCCCCATGCCTTGAAAATGGCCAGCATTTAGTATCAATATTGGCCTCCATAGATTTTAATGGGGTTCACTGGTAAGTTCAGGTTACATCGATTTCAAGCAGGATTTAATTAAAGCCCCGCTTATCCTTATATTTTTTTTCTTTTGTATTATATAACATTTTATTACAATAAAGCCTTTAATTAAATCTATGTTCTTTGTTCATCCACACTTACTTAGTATGTATATTGTATATATATATATATATATATATATATATATATATATATATATATATATATATATATATATATATATATATATATATATAAATTTATTTTACATTTAAGCTCTAATTAGTGCCTATTTTTTGTCACCCCAACTGAATTAAAGCATTGGGAACAAAACCAACACAACAGCGTCTTGGTGTCTTTTGTGTCATTCAGGCTTTCCAGGATTGATAACCGTGGAGTTTCAGTTAGGTTGTTTAACTGAGCCATGTACCTATTAAACAAAAAATACACATGTGTCTGAATTAAGGATTGAGATGTTTATTGTGTTGAAAATGAATAACTTGGCAGTATGAACAATTCTTTATATATCTCTATTTTGGTTGAAGGAAAGAAGACAGGCAGAGATAACCTTTTTCCTTGATTAATATTGATATGAAAATGTTCTACCTAAAAGGTAATAAAAACTGTTTTGTTGGAAAGCATGATCTATGAATACAACCATTCATGGACATTCCAAATAATTACTTTTTAATGAATATCTAATTTCGTAAATGTTGATTTTCTTCACTTGAATAATTCCTTCATAAACCATTATGAACGGCTATATCAATTTATTTTACACATTGTTGTAACTTATTGGCAAATAATATGACATGACGTGATGAGAGGAGCCAAAGAAAGTAGAAAATATGCTGCTAAATTGCCCGTGGTATTGGGAACATCTAGATAGTTGTCTCTTCAAATCTGGTTGTTAAAATACCACACATTGATAATAATTAATACTTTAGAATCACTTTTAATGATTTGTTTTAGGCAGTTTAAAGCAAATAGCTTCAAAAGTATTGGAAATAGCAGAGTTTTATACATATGCTAAAATGTAGGTTAATTTCCTTAGTATGTTTTCAAACATTAAGAGCAATTTTGTTGGCTAATGCTACAGAATTTCAGATTTTCACTTCTTATAACAATTTTGAATTATAATTCTTAATCTTTTTCTTGCTATTGGACTATCCACTAAATTATGTAACAAAATATAGAACACATTCAGGAGACATTAACATACAATTTGTAAGCAAGGTGAACATTGTTCTTAATTGTCTAATTATATATGATAAGACTGGAAGCACACATTTGTTTTTAAAATCAGCACTTTGTTTAACCATTTGTCATCCAGTTTTGAGAGGGCATCTATTGACGTCCTTCCAGAACCACGCCCCCTGCACACCATCGGGGGGCTCATCAGGTGTGCTCTGTGATCACTATGTCATTTGGACACAGCTAATGACAGATCAAGGTAAAGGGCCAATCACAGCAGCCCTTTGCCACGTGATCAGCTGTGTCCAATCTGATGTAAACAAATGCTGGTTATCTGCATTTCTTTTCCTCAGCGCTGTCACTGTGTGAGGAAAGGAAAGCTGATAACCAGCTATCCTGTTGGAGCACACATTTAGACTGATAATCAGGGCACTGATCATCAGTACCCTGATAATCAGTGCAGCACCATCA
The DNA here is from genome assembly GCA_037952925.1 of Lithobates clamitans. NCBI lineage: Eukaryota > Metazoa > Chordata > Amphibia > Anura > Ranidae > Lithobates > Lithobates clamitans. The sequence goes on along the minus strand of JBBGZY010000580.1, from coordinate 5,182,612 downwards.
GTGCCAATCAGTGTCCATCAGTGCAGCATAGTAGTGCCCATCAATGCTGCCTCAGCAGTGCCCATCAGTGCAGCTTATCAGTGCCCATCAGTGCAGCATACCAGTGCTTATCAATGCAGCATATAAGTGCCCATCAGTGCAGCATAACATTGCCCATCAGTGCTGCCTATCGGTGACCATCACTTCTGCCTATCAGTGCCCATCAGTGCCTCCTCATCAGTGCCCATCAGTGTGGCCTCATCAGTGCAGCCTCATTGGTGCCCATCAACACAGCCCATTGTTTTCCTTTACAATCACTGTAAGATCATTCATACATCTCTGAATTACAGTAGAGATTTTTTTTGTATTCCTGGTCAAATCACTGGCCATAGTGCTTTAAAAAAATAACCATAAATGTGCTGAACCTGTATTTAAAAACAAAGATTCAGAATGTTCCATAGACAAAAATCCTCCACAGTGCTCCATAATGCAAACTTGGTTCACAGATGTGCAATACTGTGCGCTACAACGCAAGTGGTTCACTGACTGCATTTGGGTTCTATTTAAAATGAATGCCACTACAATACACTATATTTAATGTGATGTTGTAAAGCACCAATTTACTTTACTTTACATGCAGCTGGGTCTGCATCACTTAACCTACACCACACCTCTTTCTCCACAGTAAATCAAAGGCTTTTTAGAGAGGATTGTATAATTTCAGAGTGAAATAAATAGGGGTGTTTTTTGGATTCCCCCATACTTAAATTATGAATATGTGTTATCTTGCCTGTTCCTATAATTAGTTAGTCTATCAAAGCTCTGACAATATTATATGATGATGATATAATAATACAACAACACAAAATTATGCCCATGGGACTTTTATTGAGGTGAGCAAGTAGGCCAATAATTGTAAACGTAAAAGGTAAACACAATATCACAGTGCTCCAAGATGACCTCCAGCAGGCCATAAATCTCTGTGATAACCAGAGAGTAAAATGAATAAATGTCTGATATTAACCATGTTGCACCTTCCAACACAGAGAATAAATTTAGAATAGATATATTGAGTTAGCATCAAAGTTATATAAGGCAGCTAGCAGTGAGTAAATATACAAATCTAAAAAAAAAAATCTATAAAACAAAGTGCAACATCTAAAGTTAAATATAAAGTCACTGATTAATTCACTGAACTTTTTTGCACTTTTGCATTTTTTGCATTTTCTCCCCTTTTATTTCATTTTATGGTTTATGTTGTTACCGGAGATGGGCCGAATGACCCCCTGTTCAGTTCGCGCCAGAACGCTCAAACATTGAAAAAGTTCAGACACGAACGATGAAACTCATTAAAGTCCATGGAACCCGAACAGGAAAAATCAAAAGTCCCCATTTTGAAGGCTTATATGCAAGTTATCGGCCATAAAAAGGGTAAGGGACCCGGGTACTGCCCTGGGGAACATGAACCAATGCAAAAAAGCTTTTAAAAAATAAGTTTTTAAAGGGGCAGTGATTTTAATGATTCTCAAAGTGAAACAATAACAATGAAACATTCCTTTAAATATGGTGCTTGGGGGGAGGGCCTTATTCTGCCTGTAAAGTGAGACATTTGTACCATGTATAGAACCTGCTACAGCAAAATTGACATTTATAAAGAACAAAAAATGACATTTAAATGGATTTCCCCTGCAAGCTTGGGGAGCCAGTCTGTATGATGAGGCCACAATTTAGTGCACTCGGAACAAAATTACAGATTTTTTGATAGATTCTAATTTTGCAGACTTTGGATAGAAATTACAAAGTGTTGCATCACAGAGAGCAAGCCGTATGTGAAGAAGCCAAATTATAGCACACTCAGGCCAAGATTAACAATTTTTTTTAGATAAAGTCTGGTGTCTCTTTCGCAGACTTTGGATAGAAGTAACAAGTGCAGAAAAATTGGTCTTTGGGTGTTGTTGGTGCCTTCACCCTGTGACCTTCTAGAGGTAGTCTTGATGAAAGCAAGAATTGGCCTTGCTGTAAAAATGTTTAATTTGATGCCCCTGTTACACAGTTGTGGAAAAATTGGTCTTTGGGTGTTGTTGGTACCTTCACCCCATAACCTTCTAGAGGTAGTCTTGATTAAAGCAAGAATTGGCCTTGTTCACACGCTATTCTGACACGCTATACTAACACTAAACTAACACCCTACACTCAGTCAAATGTTATGTAAAGCTGTGTTAAACACTGCACTACACTAACACACTTCACTGACACACTATTCTCGCACACTATACTAACAATAAACTAACACTCTGCACTCAAGAGTCATAATAAGTGAACACACTAACTGCTAGTAGCAAAACAAGCTCTGTTCTATCTATCTGCACTCCAACACACTACAAGAGCTGGCTATGGGAAGTTAGCTTTTGTGGGGTGGGACTATAAGTACTGATCCGTGATTGGAGAAAAGTCAACATCACTTTGTCCAATCAGGGTTTGACAGTGCTATTTGGCAAAGCCTTGCACCTGACCAGTGGTCAGGTGCAAGGCTTCATTAAATTAGGGCCCAAGAATGCACTGTGAAGGGCACAGTGCATTGTGGGGTGCTTAACATGCAAACATCCCGCCGAGCTACCCGTAAATTTGGATGTTCGCCGAACTTATCCACGGCTTGAACTGTTCGCCCATGTTTAGTTGTCACACTCTGATATTGATGTGACATATTATCTCTATAAGGATATATTTACTGTAACTCTAGGCACTGTACTTAGTTTTATAGAGAATTAGTTTAGCCATAATCTTCCATGCCCTCTACAAGCATCTGGCTTCCAGATCACATATTAGCTGTAAGTGCACAACTTTTTCTTACAGATGAAACATATGCATTTCAATTATAGATAGAGCAGTATAACATGTTTTGTTGGACACAATGATGGTCACCTCTCTTAGACTTTATAATTTCTATGATCTGCAAAGCATGCTGTCATTATCATGGAGCTCAGAACTGAATGTGTGTACAGTGAAGAGGGTGAGAACAGGATAAGACTGAGCAAAAGAGAGGGGTTAGTAGTGGTTGTGTGTTCAAACCACACATGTGAGGTATTGCTGCGATCGGTAGAATGAGAGCAATAGTTCTAGCCCTAGACCTCCTCTGTAACTCAAAACATGCAACCTGTAGAATTGTTTAAACGTCACCTATGGAGATTTTTAAGGGCAAAGGTTTGTCGCCATTTCACGAGCGGGCGCAATTTTGAAGCAAAACATGTTGGGTATCAATTTACTTGGCGTAACATTATCTTTCACAATATAAAAAAAATTGGGCTAACTTTACTGTTGTCTTATTTTTTAATTCAAAAAAGTGTATTTTTTCCCAAAAAAGTGCGCTTGTAAGACCGCTGCGCAAATACGGTGTGACAGAAAGTATTGCAACGACTGCCATTATATTCTCTTGTGTTAGAAAAAAAATGTATAATGTTTGGGGGTTCTAGGTAATTTTCCAAAAAAAAAACCCTGTTTTTAACTTGTAAACAACACATCTCAAAAAGAGTCTCGGTCCTTAAGGGGTTAACCAGGAACAATTAGGCAGAATGATAGTTCCGTTGTTTCAGTTTTTCTCCCTGTATGCTTGTTTCCCATATCGTTGTCTTCCCAGGCTCAAGTTACATAAATAGCAGCAGTCAATAATGGTCGGCAATTACAATCATCACCATATGAGTTTTTTCCTGTTGCCACTGCTATTTGATTGATAATCATTAGACTCAGTGTGACAAGCTCTCTTATAATATTTCCTAAAAGCAAGGGTACCATTGTGAGGATGAGCACACTGATCATGAACTAAAAATCAGTAGTGCTGAGACATTAGTCATGCGGCACTGATCAAACTAAACTCTGCTAGTATATGTTGATCAGTAGTGTAAGATGTTTTCCTATATGTCACTGTCTACCAATTCATAAGCATTGTATACAAAGTGACAGTCTTGCTGTGAGAATAAGCAGTAGGGAAGCAGGGCAGATGCACTCAATATTGGAAGCCACTATATTGTAAAGTACACCAAAGCGGGCCGTGAGAAGGTGAGGATGAGTTTCATGACAGCCTCAAGACGTTCATAGTAGAAAGGGTGGTAATTCCCACTATGAGCTATCCAGGACCCAGAAATTTAGATTATATTACTGAAGTCTAAACCAGGAATGTTGGCAGATATGAGCTGGGGTTGAAACTTGTCCAGTTTGAATCAGATAGTCCACATTTGAAACTGTTTGACTGTAATGCAGAGTGCCCCGTTTGGGTACTCTGGTTTTCAAACTAACAAATCTCTGCTCCATCATGCTAATTCTGCCAAATATTTGTCTTGGTGACCATTGTCGCCCTGACAAAAATAATGGGAAAGGGAACATTTTACAGCTGTAACTAGAACAGGAATAGTGGGGAAATTTTTCAACTGGGACAACTTTTACCCCTTGTTCACATTGAAATCACGCAACTTCATCTGAAATCACACAATTTCAAAGTGGCATGTCAGTGCGACTTGGAAGACATCTGTGCGGCTTCATGCACAGATGTCGATGCAAGTCACACCCGAAATCGCAAAAGTAGTGCAGGAACTACTTTTTCAAATCAATGCTGCAAAGTGTCGCACTGAATCGAACAGTGCAATTGCCAGCAATAGGGTGCGGCTTGTAAGATCACATGACAAGTCACTCCAATGTGAATGATGGCTTAAGGTGACAACTGTCTAAGAGGGGATTTTTTCTTGCTATAGAGAGAATTCCTCTTACTTTCTACTATGTCAGTAAGTTAGGGAAAATCTCTCCAACAGGACACACACACAGCAAAAAAAAAAAAAAAAAATTAAACTAGAACTGCACTCTAATAGGCCCCATTCACTCTTGAGCATTTTGTATTCTCTATAGAAAGGGCTCACTTCAATTTGCCTGAAGCCAAACTCCCTCAGCTTGAAAAAGTTTTGTAGCTTGTTTAAGGCAGATTGGTGCATTTTGAAGTGTTTTTTTTCACAGAACTGCATCGAAACCTACATTTTACACATTTTATAAGGGTTTTTGGAGTGTTTTGTGCTAGTTGGTAGGAGCCAGAACCTGCCGGCATCCTACCAATGATGAGTCATGCCTGCTGTCAGTGGGGAATCCCAACCGGAATTTTAACAAAACAGCCGGCATTGAAAAAAAAACTGTGTGGATGTCCTTCCTTTGGGTATGGATTTTAAGGGGGACCCTATACCAAAAATGTATGGAGCCCCCCCAAAATCCATACCATGCTTAATCTGGTATGGATTTTAAGGGAAACCCACACCACAAAAATGGCATGGGGTGCCCCCAATATCCATAGCAGACCCTTATCCAAGCATGCAGCCTGGCAGGCCAGGAAAGGGGGGGAGGATTAAGTGCCCCCTCCTGAACCATACTAGGCCTCAACATGGGTGGGCAGGGAAGGGAATCCCACCTGGAAAAGCACCTTGCCCCATGTTGATAAGGACAAAAGCCTCTTCCTCATAACCCTGGCCCAGTGGTTGTGGGCATGTGGGGGGTAGCTTATTGGAATGTGGAAAGGGCCAACAGATCCTGACCCCCCTTTGTGAATGAGTATAGGGTACATAGTGCCCATACTCATTCACCAAAAAAAGTCAAATAAAAACACAAACAAGTCCATTACTAAGATAAATAAATAAATAAATAAACATGTCCCCTGATGTAAATACATCATTTTTATTTATTTATTTCAGGTACTTATATAGCGCCGTCAATTTATGCAGCACTTTACATATACATTGCACAGTCACATCAGTCCCTACCCTCAAAGAGCTTACAACCTAAGGTCCCTAATACACATTCATACATATACTAGGCCAATTTAGACAGGAGCCAATTTACTTTCCAGCATGTCTTTAGAGTGTGGGAGGAAACTGGAGTACCCAGAGGAAACCCACGCAGGCACAGGGAGAACATACAAACTCCAGGCAATGGTGTTGTTGTCAGGATTGAAACCAGCAACCCTTTTTGCTGCTAGGTGAAAGTGCTAACCATTACACCACTGTGCTGCCCAGTGCTGCTGATGAAGTCCCGCCCCCTGAGACGCATTGCGTATGGAACCATGTGACTAGCGTGATGTCCCCTGCGTCTATCGTTGATCCTCATGGATTTGTTTGTTATCCGCCTTGTCACCCTGCACTGGGAATAGTGCTTGACTTGTAAGTGCAACTTTTTTACTTGAATAAATGTTTTCATTGAACGGAGAGCACTATATTCTGCCACTTTTATTCCATGTACCTGTGATTTGGAGCTCAACGTCAGAGCGCAAGGGATCTCATTACCATCGGAGTACTCTCCTCCCGAGTGTTTAGCACATCCAGTGATCCAGCTGTTATACCCTTATGAGGGAAATGTCTGTGTGACCTGTCTGATTTACTCAGGGTTCCATTCAATGAGATGAGCTGCTAGAATTGTCACCGGTGGAGGTTGTCACATGAGCACCTTGTATCTCGTCCATGAAAGCACTTATTTCGACACTCTGTGGTGTTCTATCATCTATTTTTATTATGAACTTTATAGAGTTTATTTTTCGTATATAATTTATTATGAGCATATCACTTTTGAGCCACTGTGGATAATTTGGGGCTGTGCTAATACCAACCCCATTATGGACATGATCTCTCCCATGCTCCTTTGTATACACAGAGCTGAAGAACGTACTTAATAAATTAGCCTTTTCTTTGTCCCTAGTCACCCACTCTAGATTATTTTGTAAAGGACCTACATGCTCAGACCTGACCTTTTTACTATTATTATATTTACAACTTCAAAAAACTTAAAAAAAATTGCTATGCCTTTTACTAAATACCTTGGACTGTCTACATTCCAAAAAGGGTCATTTTGGGGATATCTGTACTGTCCTGACATTTTTGGGCCTCAAGAAATGAGATGAAATGAGGCTGTCAGGACATCAGGACTGATCAATTTTCAGATACAGTATGTCACAAAAGTGAGTACATCCCTCACATTTTTGTAAATATTTTATTATATCTTTTCATGCGACAACACTGAAGAAATTACACTTTGCTACAATGTAAAGTAGTAAGTGTACAGCTTGTGTAACAGTGTAAATTTACTGTCCCCCAAAATAACTTAACACACAGCAATTAATGTTTAAACCGCTGGCAACAAAAGTGAGTATACCCCTAAGTGAAAATGTCCAAATTGGACCCAATTAGCCATTTTCCCTCCCCGGTGTCATGTGACTCGTTAGTGTTACAAGGTCTCAGGTGTTAATGGGGAGCAGGTATGTTAAATTTGGTGTTTTCGCTCTAACTCTCTCATACTGGTCACTGGAAGTTCAACATGGCACCTCATGGCAAAGAACTCTCTGTGTATCTGAAAAAAAAGAATTGTTGCTCTACATGAAGATGGCCTAGGCTATAAGAAAATTGCCAGGACACTGAAACTGAGCTGCAGCACGGTGGCCAAGACCATACAGTGGTTTAACAGGACAGAATCCACTCAGAACAGGCCTCATCATGGTCAACCAAAGAAGTTGAGTGCACATGCTCAGCATCATATGCAGAGGTTGTCTTAGGTAAATAGATGTATGAGTGCTGCCAGCATTGTTGCAGAAGTTGAAGGGGTGGGGAGTCAGCCTGTCAGTGCTCAGACCATACACCTCACACTGCATCAGATTGGTCTGCATGGCTGTCATCCAAGAAGGAAGCCTCTTCTAAAGATGATGCACAAGAAAGTCTGCAAACAGTTTGCTGAGGACAAGCAGACTAAGGACATGGATTACTGGAACTATGTCCTGTGGTCTGACGAGACCAAGATAAACTTATTTGGTTCAGATGGTGTCAAGCGTGTGTGGCAGCAACCAAGTGAGGAGTACAAAGACAAGTGTGTCTTGCCTATAGTCAAGTGTGGTGGTGGGAGTGTCATGGTCTGGAGCTGCATGAGTGCTGCCAGCACTGGGGAGCAACTGTTCCTTGAGGGAACCATGAATGCCAACATGTACTGCGACATACTGAAGCAGAGCATGACGCTCTACCTTCAGAGACTGGGTCGCAGGGCAGAATTCCAACATGATACCGACCCCAAACACACCTCCAAGATAACCACTGCCTTGCTAAAGAAGCTGAGGGTAAAGGTGATGGACTGGAAAAGCATGTCTCCATACCTAAACCCTATTGAACATCTGAGGTGCATGCTCAAACGGAAGGCGGAGGAGTGCAAGGTGTCTAAAATCCACTAGCTCTGTGATGTGGTCATGAAGGAGTAGAAGAGGACTCCAGTGGCAACCTGTGAAGCTCTGGTGAACTCCATGCCCAAGAGGGTTAAGGCTGGAAAATGATGGTGGCCACACAAGGTATTGACACTTTGAGCCCAATGTGGACATTTTCACTTATGCCGCGTACACACGGTCGGAATTTCCGACAACAAATGTTCAATATGAGCTTGTTGAAATTCTGACCGTGTGTAGGCTCCATCGGACATTTGTTGTCAGAATTTACAACAACAAAAATTTGAGAGCTAGAAGAAAGAGAGGCCTCAACCATGACAAATGTGGAGTATGGCGGTTCCATCCCTTGTGCAATGGAACAACGAAAAAATACCCCCTTAGGCCCCTTTCACACTGGGGCGGTGGGGGCGTCGGCGGTGCAACAGCGCTATTTTTAGCGCTGCTGTACCGTCGTTCTTGCAGCTGTATTCGGCCGCTAGCGGTGCGGTTTTAAGCCCCGCTGGCGGCCGAAAAAGGGTTAAAATCCCTCGTACAGCGCGGCAATACCGTGGTATTGCCGTGGTATAGCCGCGCTGTCCCATTGATTTCAATGGGCAGGAGCGGTTTAGGAGCGGTGAATACACCGCTCCTTCACCGCTCCAAAAAAGCGGTTTGCAGGACTTTTTTCCCCGTCCTGCCAGCACACCGCTTCAGTGTGAAAGCCCTCGGGCTTTCACACTGAACAAACAGCGGAGGCTGTTTAAGGGCGGTTTGCAGGCAGTATTTTCAGCGCAATACCGCCTGCAAACCGCCCCAGTGTGAAAGGGGTCTAAATGGGACTTTAACAGACCACCAACTCTATGATAAAAAATATCTTTAATGATGTAAAATAAAAAGATGTCTTCCTTCTACACATATCATGGATACATCAAACAAAAAACAGAACAAAAAATACAATTACAGATCAACATATGTATTCTCTAAGGGGTGGTATACCCTGATACCCAGAGTATCAGAGTATTTTGCAGAGTGTGAAGCATGCTATGGGGAAAAGTGAGTGTGGCTAATCTAAATCCAATTGTTGATTGACCAATATGGTCTAGCCATGATGAGCCTTATGGTAACATGGTAAAGCAGTTAGAGATGTTTATTAACCACTTCAATACCAGGCATTTTTACCTCCTTCCTGCCCAGGCCAATTTTCAGTTTTCAGCGCTGTCACAATTTGAATGACACTTGCGCGGTCCTGCAACACTATACCCAAACTAAATTTTTATCATTTTGTTCACACAAATAGAGCTTTCTTTTGAGTGTATTTAATCACCACTGGCCTTTTTTTTTGCTAAATACATTAAAAAAGACAGAAAAATTTTTTTGCAAATAAATAATCCTTCTTTATATATTTATAAATTTAGGCCAAAATGTATTCTTCTACATTTCTTTGGTGAAAATAACACAAATTAGTTTATATTATTTAGTCTATAGTAAAGGTATACAGTTCACAAACCATGATACACAGTATCTCACAAAAGTGAGTACACCCCTCACATTTTTGTAAATATTTTATTATATCTTTTCATGTGACACCACTGAAGAAATTACACTTTCCTACAATGTAAAGTAGTGAGTGTACAGCTTGTATAACAGTGTAAATTTGCTGTTCCCTCAAAATAACTCAACACACAGCCAATAATGTCTAAACCGCTGGCAACAAAAGTGAGTACAACCCTAATGCCACATACACACGATCAGACATTCCGACAACAAAATCCTGGCTTTAATTCCGACGGATGTTGGCTCAAACTTGTCTTGCATACACATAGACCATAAATGTTGTCGGAAATTCCGAACGTCAAAAACGCGGTGACATACAACACGTACGACGATCCGAGAAAAATGAAGTTCAATAGCCAGTGCGGCTCTTCTGCTTGATTCCGAGCATGCATGGAATTTTGTGCGTTGGAATTGTGTACACACGATAGGAATTTCCGACAATGGATTTTGTTGTCGGAAAATTTGGGAACCAGCTCTCAAATTTTGGAACAAGAAAAAATACGCCCTAAATGGGACTTTAACAGACCACCAACTCTATGATAAAAAAATATCTTTAATGACGTAGAATAAAAAGACGTCTTCCGTCTACACATAACATAGATACATCAAACAAAAAACAGAACAAAAAATACAATTACAGATCAACATATGTACTCTCCAAGGGGTGGTATATCCTGATACCCAGAAAAAAAATATGCAATTACAGATCATCATATGTACTCTCGAAGGGGTGGTACCCTGATGCCCGACGTGTTTCCAGTATTCTGATACCTTCATCAGGGGCTGAGAGTAGGGTATGTTTACATATGTTTTTTAATTCTAAAAATACAAAGAGACATATCAGAAAAACCATACAATTGGAACATGGATAATGTTGAAATACTTTGACCCAAAAAGGAGATGTATAAACCAACAAAAGAAACTCAGAGATAAAAATATGTAAAAAATGAAAAAGAAACAAGGAAAATGAAAAAAAATAGGGATAAATATGAACATGAATATAAATACATAGATAGTAAACAGAATTATAAAAGTTTATGACACCACATACCAAACGGAATGATTCCATGTATAAAGAGTGCCAAATGCGATTAAATCCAACAAAGTATTTACTAGGCGCCAGACCATGATGGTGGAATAATTTCAAGTGCACAATAATTCTAGCATCTATATAACAAAAAGATGCTGAATGATGGTGGGGCTAAACCATAGAACTGACAAAACTGGCATAAAATAGAAAAATAAGCCAGAGGGAATACACTGAAAATAGACACTGACAGCAGGCAAATATAATTACCTTAAGCCCTATATCGGTCTATAAACAACCCAAGGGGGAACTGTATTGCGTGGTAATATCCTCACAGAGAACCTAAAGTCGGCAGAGGCAAACAGAGGGAGAATGTGAGTACACCTCCTTGTACTGTTACCTATTTTGCATATTTGAGCAGTTAGCTCAATACCCTCAGGGCTTTTTCCCTCTTCTCCCCTTTCCTCTCACACACATTCCCCCTCTGTTTGCCTCTGTCGACTTTAGGTTCTCTGTGAGGATATTACCACGCAATACAGTTCATCCTTGGGTTGTTTATACACTGATATAGGGCTTAAGGGGTGATTAAATTTGCCTGCTGCCAGTGTCTATTTTCAGTGCATTCCCTCTGGCTTATTTTTCTATTTTATGCCAGTTTTGTCAGTTCTACGGTTTAGCCCCACCATCATTCAGCATCTTTTTGTTATATAGATGCTGGAATTATTGTGCACTTGAAATTCTTCCACCATCATGGTCTGGCGCCTAGTAAATACTTTGTTGGATTGAATTGCCTTTGGCACTCTCTATACATGGAATCATTCCGTTTGGTATGTGGTTTCATAAACTTTTATAATTCTGTTTACTATCTATGTATTTATATTCATTTTCACATTTATCTCTATTTTTTTTTCTATTTTCATTTTCCTTGTTCCTTTCTACATTTTTTACACATTTTTATCTCTGAGTTTCCTTTGTTGGTTTATACATCTCTTTTTTGGGTCAAAGCATTTCAACATTATCCATGTTCCAATTGTATGTTTTTTCTGATATGTCTCTTTGTATTTTTAGAATTAAAAAACATATGTAAACATACCCTACTCTCATCCCTGATGAAGGTATCAGAATACTGGAAATGCGTCGGGCATCAGGGTATACCACCCCTTCGAGAGTACATATGATGATCTGTAATTTCATATTTTTTTCAGGGTATCAGGGTATACCACCCCTTGGAGAGTACATATGTTGATCTGTAATTGTATTTTTTGTTCTGTTTTTTGTTTGATGTATCTATGTCATGTGTAGACAGAAGACGTCTTTTTATTCTACATCATTAAAGATATTTTTTTATCATAGAGTTGGTGGTCTGTTAAAGTCCCATTTAGGGAGTATTTTTTCTTGTTCCAAAATTTGAGAGCTGGTTCTCAAATTTTCCGACAACAAAATTCATTGTCGGAAATTCCTATCGTGTGTACACAATTCCAACGCACAAAATTCCACGCATGCTCGGAATCAAGCAGAAGAGCCGCACTGGCTATTGAACTTCATTTTTCTCAGATCGTCGTACGTGTTGTACGTCACCGCGTTTTTGATGTTCGGAATTTCCGACAACATTTATGGTCTGTGTGTATGTAAGACAAGTTTAAGCCAACATCCGTCAAAATTAAAGCCAGGATTTTGTTGTCGGAATGTCCGATCGTGTGTATGTGGCATTAGGGTTGTACTCACTTATGTTGCCAGCGGTTTAGACATTATTGGCTGTGTGTTTAGTTATTTTGAGGGAACAGCAAATTTACACTGTTATACAAGCTGTACACTCACTACTTTACATTGTAGCAAAGTGTAATTTCTTCAGTGGTGTCACATGAAAAGATATAATAAAATATTTACAAAAATGTGAGGGGTGTACTCACTTTTGTGAGATACTGTGTATCATGGTTTGTGGACTGTATACCTTTACTACAGACTAAATAATATAAACTAATTTGTGTTATTTTCACCAAAGAAATGTAGAAGAATACATTTTGGTCTAAATTTATAAATATATAAAGAAGGATTATTTATTTGCAAAAAAAAATTTCTGTCTTTTTTAATGTATTTAGCAAAAAAAAAGGCCAGTGGTGATTAAATACACCCAAAAGAAAGCTCTATTTGTGTGAACAAAATGATAAAAATTTAGTTTGGGTATAGTGTTGCAGGACCGTGCAAGTGTCATTCAAATTGTGACAGCGCTGAAAATTGGCCTGGGCAGGAAGGAGGTAAAAATGCCTGGTATTGAAGTGGTTAATAAACATCTCTAACTGCTTTACCATGTTACCATAAGGCTCATCATGGCTAGACCATATTGGTCAATCAACAATTGGATTTAGATTAGCCACACTCACTTTTCCCCATAGCATGCTTCACACTCTGCAAAATAAAAGACACTCTGTAAAGCACAAGGTTTAAAAGAAGGGCGGATTTACTGCCAATTGACTTCAATTTAACATCTTCACCATAGCATGGCACTTACCTGTTTAGCATGACCCTCTTAGTAACTAACATGTCTGTATATTTTTTTGTATAATATATATTTATTATATTCCTAATGCACAAAAGGTTTCCTACAGCATAGTGCTCTCACACAAATGTTAACGACTTTACATAATGCACATCCTTTAAGTTTTATTTTTTTCTAGTATTTTAGAATTGCCTTTCTGTTGAACTGTTGTTTTTATTTAATTGTATATTGTCAAATGATTCCTGAGAACAAATAAAAGGACTGTCCTTTCAGTAACCTCCTCTAGTTTTCACTGTCTGAAATATGTTTTATATTGCTTTGTTGCAGGGCCTCGTTCTCTGCCTTTAGAGAGCTAAATAAGAATAGCTTCAATGCTCTGATTATCTTTTAGTAAGCATGCTTGTAGCAGTCTAACACTACAGTTTCAGAAGTCATTATAGTAATAATTATACAATGAATGGAAGCCATTAAAGCTTTTCCTTTAGCTCAAACTTTTATGAAGAGACTGAATTTTACTTTAGCACATTCATTCTGAGTAGAAATCTTTGGAACTTTCTATATTTTTTTTATTTCCCTGAGTAGTTTTGAATATTTTAAGTGAACAATATAACATTACTTAATCCCAATATGTAAAGATGTGAATTGTAAAACGTTGTATACAATTAGGTTAGTAATGTGTATGCTTCTCCCAGGTTCCTTCAGACTGGAGTTTGAACTACTTGCAAAGTCTATATGGTCTGTTAGGAAGTAATTCTAAACCAGAAATACATGAACAGCTATCCTGTAGGTACCTTACTTAAACTATTGCCTGTGAGAAAGTACAGTTTGTTGTATATTTATGTTTTGCATGTTGCTACTCATTGGCACTAAGCCTGGTTATTAAGGCAAATAACTTTCTAAAGCACCTTTATTGTTGCAGAAACATGGCTTACAATTCCAACTGGACTCGCACTGGACATGACTCTTCTTCTTCTGACACATTTCACACCCATTCAGTGCATAATCCCTATGATTAGGATCTGACTGGGGGTAAAACATGTCAGTCACATTAGGCGGGAAAGACTTTGCATTGTAACCCATGCTACTGCAATTAAACTACTCTGATGTTTCATATGGGATGATTTACTAAAACTGGAGAGTGCAAAATCTGGTGCAGCTCTGTATAGAAATCAATCAACTTCCAGGTGTTTTTTTTGTCAAAGCGTAATTGAACAAGCTGAACTTAGAAGCTGATTGTCTACCATGCACAGCTGCACCAGATTTTGCACTCTTCTGTTTTAGTAAATCAAAATATCAATAAATATATACAGTATATATGTATATAAACCCAAAGAGAGAACAACACTCACGGGTCTTGAATGGTGAAAACGCTATGGAGGTTTAACTCAACGTTTTGATGAGGCACAAGCTTCCTCAGGATACTATATACTGTATATATTAGGATATTCTACATTGACTCCTGGAAGAATTTAAAATAAAATGGCTCCATCCTGATGGAAACATTGCAGCTGCTTCTGTTGCCTTGTTTAAATCAGCCTGTCACCTTCATCCGTAGTTTTCCTACTTTGCTATTTACTGACCAAAAACTAGTATGCAATCTGTATTTCTAACTGCGTGGGCTTCATAGGTTATCCTAGTAGTGACTTACTAAGTAATGCAGCCAAAGGATGAAAGTGGCAGCCAAGCATCTTGGTAATAGCTCCTCCCAAATATCTATCATAACAGGATCTCTATACCTCCCAACTGTCACTTAATTGAAGGGACTGTCCCTCTTTTAGAACCAAATCCCTCTGTCCTTCTTTCTTTCTCAGTTGTCCCTCATTTTGGACAGATGTGTAAGCCTCTATAATAAATAATACTTAACTAACAAAAGTGTAAGTGCTAGTTCATACCGGTGCGATTTCTGATGTGACTTGAGTCACACAGAATCTCTTGACAAGGGAAATCACATTATTTTCAATGATGTCTATTCACATCTTTGGGACTCTCTGCGGTGAGATTTTAGAAAAGGGTCCTGTGCTACTTTGGTGCAATTTCAGTGTGATTTGACTCCATAGAATATGCTAACCATATCCAAAGTTGCATCAAAGTCACACTATATAATTGCACTGAAAATCGAATTAAAAGCATTTCACAGTAGTTTATAATTAGTAATAGATTTTTATTGAAGATTTTCAGTAACATAAAATATGAAAGAGACTTACAGTATAACAAACTTGTCTCTTAGTTGATATTACAAGTAATATACATCAAACAATTGTATATAGTGTTGGTATTGACATTATACTTAGCCTTGTTATTCATTGTAATAAAATAAGCGCAACATATTTCTTCATGAGATTCCCTTTCAAAAGAATACTGGCTCAAATAGCCCTAAGTGGGCCACTGGAACAGATAAACTCACAATAAACCCAGTGTCACATGCACGAGTGGTTCTACCTTAACCACTTCAATACAGGGCATTTATACAGCTTCCCGTCCAGACCAGTTTTCAGCTTTTAGCGCTGTCACACTTTGAATGACAATTGCGCGGTCATGCTACACTGTACCCAATATAAATTCTTATCATTTTGTTCCCACAAATAGAACTTTCTTTTGGTGGTATTTGATCACCTCTGGGATTTATATTTCCTGCTAAACAAATAAAAAAAGTCTGAAAATTTTGAAAAATATTTTTTTTTGTTTCAGTTACAAAACTTTGTAAATAAGTAAGATTTCTCCTTCACTGATGGGCACTGATGGGGCTGCACTGATGGGCACTAATAAGGCAGCACTGATGGGCACCGATGAGGTGACACCAATGAGGTGGCACTGATGAGGTGGCATTGATGGGCACTGATGATGGGCACTAATATGCCGCACTGATTGGGCTCTGATAGGCAGCACTGATGGGCACTGATAGCTGACACTGATGTGTGGCATGGATGGGCATGGATGGGCATGGATAGGCAGCACAGGTGGGCATGGCTAGGCGGCACAGATGGGCACGGATAGGCGGCACGCATGGTCACTGATAGGCGGCACGGATGGGCATGGATGGGCACTGATAGGTGGCACTGATGTATTGTTATGTATGATACTGGCGGATGCCAATCAGTGCCAAACAATAATGCCTGCCAATCAGCGATGCCCATTGCGCACTGATTGGCATCCATTGTGAGCACTAATTGGCATCCATTGTGGGCACTGATTGGCATCCCTGGTGGTCTAGGGTGGCATACCTTGTAGTGACATCCCTGGTGATCCTAGTGGCATCCCTGGTGATCCAGTGTGGGCATCCTTGGGGGGGCTGCGCTGATAATCGATCAGCACAGACACCCTGTCAGAGGACGCAAGTGAGGAAAAGCCGATCACCAGCTCTTCCTATTTACTTTGTGATCAACCGTGATTGGACACGGCTGATCCTGTGGTAAAGAGTCTCTGTCAGAGACTCTTTACAGAGATCGTAGTTGAGGTGTGTCAGACTGACACACTGCAACAACGATCACCGTGATGCGCGCCCCCGGGGGCACACAGCGGCTTAATATCCTGAAGACGTCATATGACACCCAGTCAGGGTATTCCGGTTTCCCTGCGAAGATAAAAATTATTCATTCCGCGTTTCCTCTCCATTGTAGCTGCGGATCAGCTGACCAGGGAGAAGGAGGAGGTGTAGTGAGGGGGGGAGAGAATTCCTGTTCACAACAGAACACATCTGCAAATCAGAGGCGTTCCCATTGAAGATTATGTGCCTGCAAATTGCACCGCACTGCCTAGAAAATGCACAAGTTTTTTGTGCAATGCGGAGTGCGGATGCAATGCACATATGTGAACCAGACCCATTGAAAAGAACATATTTTCACATGTTCTGCAAATTGGATGTGGTGAAACTGCATCCAATTTGCATATGTGTGAAACCAGCCTAAATCTGATTATATGTAAAGAAGAAAAGGAAACTAGTCAAATTGACCATCAAAAGTAATTAGGAGAAAGAAGTACCGGTACTCATCTAAAAACATTTTGTGTACCGTAGGATTACCCTTGTACTATGGGAATTTACCACCTGTCTATAAAGTATAGACGCCATGGTTGCCATTGATGTTCAAAAATTCCCATCCTACTCTCTTTGGATGTCATCAGTTGTTTGTATGAGTGTATTTCCTTGACCTGATTAATGACCTCCCTTATTTGTGGAACCTCATTGCTTTTCCATTTTCTCATAATTGCCGCTCTGGCAGCATGGAAGATTTGCATGCATATTGGTCTAAATTGTTTAGGAAAGTATGTGTATATTGATGTTAAAATCACACAAACCACATTTTTGTTTTAAAAAGTGACTATAAAGAAAACATAATTACTGTATAAAAAACACTTTTGGGCTTAGCCAATCATGTTGGTTTATTAATTCTTCTGGGGTTTTAGCAGAGGGTGTGTCCTTTGTTTTGGGAGCATAGGCTCTATGTTGTCAGCAACCTGCAATGCAAACAATATTTTCAGTTTTGTTCTTTTCTTCTGCCACGTACCTTTATTAGACACAATGGGGGGTTATTTAATAAAACCGAAGTGTTCAAAATCTGGTGCAGTCAGTTTCCAGGTTTAAGGCCCCTTTCACACGAGGCGGACTCCGTTTCTACGGAGCCCGCCTCGGTCCGCCGGCTCAGCGGGAGATCTGTCCGTTGATCTCCGCTGAGCCGGCGGATGACAGGTCCCTCTCTGCTCAGTGAGCGAGGAGGGGCTTGTCAGGCGCCGCTGCCGCTTATGGAGGGATCGGATGAAAACGGACAGCATGTCCGTTTTCATCACATCTCACCCGATCCGATCCGCCAGCGACGGACTTGGACGTAGGGCCATCCGTCTGCTTTTAGCGGATCGGACGGGGACGGATGTCAGCGGACATGTCTCCGCTGACATCCGACTCTCCATAGACTAACATGGAGCGCCCGTTCAGGTCCGCCGTCAAAACTGACAGGCAGACCTGAACGGTCCGATCGTGTGAAAGGGACCTTATTGTCAAAGCTTAATTGAACAAGCTGAAGTTAAAAGCTGATTGACTACCATGTACAGCTGCACCAGATTCTGAGGTCTCCAGTTTTAGTAAATTTCCCCCAACGTCGCTACATTTCTGAATAAATGTAAATTTACTTAGCACATGTACTTTACTAAATGTTAGCTGTTCATAAATAAAGGCTGCCAGAAAGTTTTTTTCTATTGACTACATATAGTACCTAAAGAAACAAATGTAATATTAATATAATGTATAATAAAACAAATAACAATATTTCATTTAAAACATGTTCTTATATACAGAATACATCCATATACATGCATGTGCAGTTAACTTTGCCTGTTTTTTTTAGCTTGTTTGGTTTGCACAATGTTTTTGTGTTCTTTGTTTATTACTTTGCATGTAATTTCCATATGCATTTTTAGGTCTGTCACAGGCAGCACAGTTAATCAGTCATTCATTTCTGGCATGTTAAAGGCTTTGCACTGTGCTGCAATTCACAGATTCAGTAGCATACTGTCAGATCATTTTTCATAACCCTTGTTTCCTTGTCATCCTGTCATAGCTAACACTGTGGAGCAGATTAGTACAAATACATAAATCTTTTCTCAGCTCCACTTCACTGCTGCTTAGTAGTGTTTTGCTAGACCACTGTGCTTACCAGCTTCAAATACCTTCAGTTTAGATTAATGCATATTTATTATCACGGGGCAGTTTCTACAGAGATTTTTCCCAGCGTGTGCTGACAGCATAGGTAGCGCTATGCCATTCATCACTGTTCACAATTTCTGTCAACTCATTCAAAAACTATTTTAATGTTGAAAAAAAAAATGGAATCAGATAATTTTCTAGAAAAGAAGCCTCTTTTGTATTCATAGCCACTGCTTAAGCATGTAATATTGCTGCCTTTTTTTCCTTTTTGTAATTTTGGCTGTGAAAAGTACTTAATGTACCAAAAACAATTTGTAGAGGCATTATTTTACCAATTTAAACTGTATACGCCTTGCTGAGGTCTCCCTTATCTAACTGTTGCTAATACATTCTCATGCTGTGCTCTGATAGCTTCATTTTACAGTTGAGGAGATCATCCGCTCCATGCTGTGCTAGAAATGGGGCCCTCATCACTCTGGTCCACAGAGTGCACTTAACATGTGAACAACAAACAAAAAAAAAAAGTTTCTACCATAGACATCTCCTTACATTTTATTCTATTTTAATAACCTATCTCTGCATTTGCTCCAGATTTGCTTTTACACAGCAGCTTAACTATTTGTTTTCTCGTGTCCATGCAGAACAAGGGCTTTTTGATAAGTGCAAGATTTTAAACCCTAGCCTTCCTCATACCTCCGATTGTGTCCCAGTAACAAGATCAGACTCTGAGACCCACGTGCACTGGAACCAGCTGGGACAGTAATTGCTGTGAAATTATGTTCTGGACATTTGAAAAGAAAGGATCAGCATCACAGGCTCTTGTTTTCCACCCTGTCAGTTCTTTTCCCTGCTATGGATTTGTTGTCATTGCCTCTTGATGATCCTGTTGACACTCCTGACGTAAAATGATTTTTTTTTTACTCCCCAGCTGATTGACTCCATTTATGCTGTGAAGCCATATGAAATACATGACCCCAGAGCCAGTGAGAGTTATTTGGTATGGTTAGGTCACAGGCTTAAGAATTAAAAAAAAATATTAATTATACGAAAAGAGAAGAAAAAAAAGAAAAGAAAAGAAGAAAAAAAAAACTTATATGAAATGCTAATTGCTATGTCCTAGGCTTGGTTTAGACACCTAGAAGGGACAATTCAGAGGGATCTTCTATTTTTTTTATAGTTCCACAATGTCACGTTTTTATTTTAAAATTTAAAAACACTTAAAGTAGATCTAAACTGTAACTTGATGACATTTCTTTTCTGTAGCACCATGTTTTATAGACAGTTGCCATTTTTTGTATGTTGTTTATTTAATATAATACCAATTTCCCCTTTTTTACCCTATTTTGCATCTCAGTGCTACTGCTCTACACCAGCAGTTTTCCACCACTTCATGTCTTCATGCCCTTGCTCCAGCATCAGCTACACAATATTGAGTTTTCTGATAGTGACCATGTCTGCAGATGATACATCAGCATGGCTGCTTACAGCCTCAAACAGGGGTGCATATGACAGCATAAAAATGCAGGTGTACAAATAGGAGACAGCTGTTATCTCAAAACAGAAAGTGCCTGACCTGTCCATGTGGTTGTGGTGGTCTGCAGGTGGGGACTTATCAGAATCTGTAAGTCCCATTTAACAATAAACATAGTACTCCCTAAAAAGTAAATAAACATAGCTTTTCAGTTTTTTTTTCACAGCTTTACACAAGAGCTTTAATTTAAAGAAGTTCCATAGTGTGAATCCACAATCAATCACATCATTCAGTGATGCAGATCCATGTCAATCACAATGATGTCTTCTTCTAGTCCTGCCTCTTGGTTTACTTTGGAGGCAGGGATTGGGAGATATCATTTGGTGGGAGTGGAGTTTACAGGATTGGACATGTCTGTTGAACAGTGAAGTTTTTCTTTCAACAGTTTGGTGGTTCATCATGATTGACGTTGATCTGCATCACTGAATGACGTGATTGATGGTGGATTTAAATTGTGTGATTTAAAAAAACAAAAACTGGCATGCCCCCCTTTTCCTGAAGCATACCAGGCCACATGCCCTCAACATGCCCTCAACCTTTCCATGCTGATAAGGCCTCATGCACACTGGATGTTATAAAAAAAAAGCCAGTAGCATTAGCTGTAGAAAGCTGTAGCTGTAGAGTAAGTTTTTTAGCGTTTTTCCAGTATCGTTTTTTTAGCATTTTGCAGTGTTGTTTTAGCATTTTTTTGCTGTAGCGATTTTTAGCTTTTTTTTAGCAAAACTATACTCACACAAAAGTTTATGGCTCAAAAAAGGTGATAAATGCAAAATAGCCATGTTTTTCAGCGTTTTTTTGCGTTTTTCAGCTTTTTAAGCTTTTATCGGAGTTAGAGCGTTTTTACAGCTGGAAAAACTCCCCTTAAAATCCACTAGTTCTGGGGGGTTTTTTCAGCCAGAAAACGCCCCTGCAAAAAATGCTGATAACAACCTATGTGTGCATGGACACATAGGATAACATGCTGGGGAGTACTGGCTGTAGGAAAAAAGACTGAAGCCAAAAACAGCAGCTGTAAAAACATCCACTGTGCATGAGGTTTAAAGTCAAAAACCTTTTCCTCACAACCCTGGCCTGGTGATTGTTGGGGGTCTGCAGGTGGGGGCTTATTTGATTCTGGACGTTTGCTATACAAAAAAGCTACCACCCCCTATGTGAATCAGTAGTACATCCATCAGCATAATACTCCTACTCATTCACAAAACAAAATTTAAGTGTAAATAAAGATAGAGACAGTTTTTTGGCAAGCTTGTTAATAAAAAAAATTCCTGCAAAGTACATCCATCAGTCCAGCAACACAGATCCATGCTAATCACTGGATTCCAGTGACATCATTGACCATATATAATCATATCCATAAATGGTAATAATGTCACTGGGAGACCCCGTCACTTTGTTTATAACAACTGTCATTCTTCAGACCTATCATTTGGAGTGAAGTGTCGGGCTCAGATGTGTGTCAGCAGCTTTTTTTCTTTCAGTGGGCATTGGGCATCATGATTGACAAAGATCAACATTGCTGGATGCCATAATTGACAATGTATGTACATTGTGGGATTCTAGATTCTGATAAGCCCCCACCCGCAGACGTCTGCAACCACCTAAACAGGATTGTGTGGAAGGCGCTTCCTATGATACGGGCTTGTGACCTGGTAAGGTTCATAGGGGTAGAATAAATATCCCCCTCTTTCCTGCATGCTAAGATAAGGGCCTAGTGTAGATGTTTTAGAGGGGCATCCTGCTTTTTTGTGGAGTTCCCCTTTAAAATCCAAAGTATCTGGTATACACTTTGGGAGGGAATTCAAGAGGGTTTTTAAAAAAAAAAAATGTTTGCATGTGGTTCCCCCCAAACCAGACCTGAAGAGACTGATATGAATTAAAAGGAGAACTACAATACTTTTTTGGGGGGGTCCACCATTAACATCTCTATGAGACCCTCATCTAGGATAACTGTCTGGTGTAAATGAAGGGAATCTCTGGCTGCTTTGTTTACAAGCAGAACAGTGCCTCTGGGAGCTGTCATTTTTGTCAGTGTTACTGTAGTAGGATGTATATATCATACAGATGCACCACTTCATAGGTAGGGTTAGGGTATTCCCTAGGCATGTTATGTAAAACATTTTTTATTGTTTCTCTTTAACCACTTCCACCCGCCATCAAATGATGGCAGAGTGGAGTGGTGCGGCTCTTGTTCTGGGGTAACGTCATATGATGGCGCCGAGTTTAGCCACGATTCATGGGACACGGCGTGGCCCCGATCTCAGCAAAGAGCCATGGCCGCGTGTCTTTACCCATGTGATCGGCTGTGTCCAATCATAGCTGATCACATGTAAACAAGGGCGTGCCATTTATCTGCTTTCCTCTCTCACACTGATAGAGTGTGAGATGAGGAGAGCTGATAAGCGGCATCTCCTCATCTCACACTCTGTCATGTGAGATGAGGAAAGCTGATAAGCAGCATCTACTCACAGGAAAAAGTGTAAAGGTAATCAGGGCACTGATCATCAGTGCCCTGATTACAATGCAGCCCCAACAGTGCCCATAAGTGATGCCACTCTGTGTCCATCAGTGACATCCGTCTGTGCCCATCAGTGAGGCTAATCTGTGCCCATCCGTCATGCCAATCAGTGCTACCTTTCAATGCCCATCAGTGCCACCCATCAGTGTCCATCAGTCCCACCCATCAGTTCCTATCAGTGTCATCCATCAGTGCCACCCATCAGTGCCACCTATCATTGCCAATAAGTGCTGCCTATCAGTGCCCATTAGCACCACATATCAGTGCCCATCAGTGCCACCTATCAGTGCCCATCAGTGCTTCCTATCAGTGCTCATCACTGCTGCCTATCATTGCCTATCAGTGCTTTATATCAGTGCTGTATATCAGTGCCCATCAGTGCTGCATATTAGTGCCTCCTCATCAGTGCCTCACCATCAGTGCCCTTCAGTTCAGTGCCGCCTCATCAGTGCTCATTAGTGCTGCCTCATCAATGCCCATCAGTGCACCCTCATCAGTGCCCATAAGCGCAGCCTCATCAGCACACATCAGTTAAAAAATCAGCTGACAGAAAATAAGAAAAACTTTTTTTTTTTTCAAAAAATAAAAAACCCAGTGGTGATTAAATACCACCACTTGGCTCTATTTGTATGAAGAAAATGATAAAAAATTAATTTGGGTACAGTGTTGCATGACCGCACAATTGTCATTCAAAGTGCAACAGCAGTGAAAGCTGAAACTTGGCCTGGGCAGGAAGGGGGTAAAATTGCCCAGTATTGAAGTAGTTAAGTGTTACAAACATCACTGTTCCCAGTCAAATAGTACAATTTCTTTACTTTTGTGTGCCCCCCATTGAAGAACCCAAACTCCCATGCCATTTGTTTGAAAATCCCTAGCATAAGAGCTTAGAACATGGCCACTTTTTTAACATTTGATTCCCATCGACTTCAATCGGGTTCAGACTCAACACCTAAACATTGGTCATATTTGCCATTTTAGTCATGTTCACCATGTTCACCAAACCTGCCCCTAGTCAATTCCAGGTATGTTCGATTCACCACTACTCTGACTTTTATGGGGTTTATTTACAAAAGGCAAATTCACTTTGCACTACAAGTGCACTGCAAATGCACTTAAAGTGCACTCGGTGTGAAGTCACTGTAAATCTGAGGGGAAGATCTAAAATCAGGGGACGCTCTGCTGATTTTATCATCCAATCACGTACAAGCAAAAACGCTGTTTTATATTTTCTTTGCAAGTCCCCCTCGGATCTACAGCGATTGCACTTTCAAGTGCACTGCCAAGTGCACTTGCAGTGCAAAGTGGATTTGCCTTTAGTAAATAACCCCCTATGTGTTATAAACCTTTTGAAACACTCCTTTCTGGAATATAAATAGCCTTTTAACAGTAGTAAAATCATATCCAATAACACACCACATTCATAACTCCCAGAGTGGAACTGCCTTTGGAAAAAGTCTGTACTGACGAAACGCGTCCATTGTCTGTCTTTCACCTTTATGTACTGAGTAAGAGATTAGCATATGTAGCTGCCAGTCAACAGATCCTCCCCCGTGCCTAATGCTAATTGTCTTCTTGTGTTTTGAAAGTATAACTCTTCTTGATTAATAAACTTATCTGGATGGTATTACACTACTAAGCATTCCTTCTTTTTATGCCTATTGCTGTGGACGCTGGGAGGCTGTTTGACTGAGTGGGGGGGCAAAGCCAATAAGAGAAATTTGACAGCTCTGGAGCTAAAGTGCTGCCATTTGCTAGTGAAGGTTCAAATACACTGATTGGAACACTGGTGGGAAGATATTTGTTTGAGAAAGAAAGATATTTGTTTGAAAAAAGAAGATATCTATTTGGACTTACTTTTTCAATGGTTTACACCACATAATTGGGTGTTTATGTACTTGCTTTTTTGAGGATTTAATTTACACTTTATATTGGTAATTACATATTGCCTTTCACATAGGTCTATCACACAGAGCTGCTTTTTTTTTGGTTATTTCTGAATCATGAATGTTATCTGAGTTGATAAATAGTGTTCACTTGGACAAGTGGATAGGAACTTGTTGATAGCGCCACTTGCCATAGTTAAGGCCTGCTCCATCCACTTTATTCCATCCATAGAAACCACTTTATTAACCATACCAGCAGAGATCACGAGTTTGAGGTCTTCCAGTGCAAGGGTTCTAAGTGGCATTTAGGAGATGTAGTGTAAGAGAGTGTCTGTGTTTTGTTATTCTTTGATCTCCTATATCTATAAGGCAGAACTCTGGATTCAGGCACATGGACTACCCATAATGTGGCTTATTGTGTTGAAGATTAAGCTCCAGAAAGGGTGAATGATGCCACATATCCATCGTATGTGCAATAGTGGCTCTCTCTTTATGACATCTCTAGCAAAGATCTGATGCAGTCCGAGTAATCCACAGTAGTAAGGTACCACTGAGTCAAAAGTTTATAAAAGGAATCCTGCATTTTCATGCTTATGGAGCATTTCTGAAATAATTCACAAGCTGACTACCATTGCTGTGTCGAGAGCATATGGTCTAGTTGTTGTTCCCATTTCTGCATTAAAAAAGTTTCTATTATTCCAGTAGAATAAGTAGTTGTTTGTAGAGAAGGACTATGGTATGCAAAAATAACAGAAAAACACTGTGCTAAGCTAATACATAGAGCAGCTACATACTATGTGACAAACAACAATGAAAATATAAGTATACAGTGGCTTGCGAAAGTATTCGTCCCCCTTGAACTTTTCAACCTTTTGCCACATTTCAGGCTTCAAACATAAAGATATAAAATTTTTATTTTTTGTGAAGAATCACCAACAAGTGGGACACAATTGTGAAGTGGAACGAAATCTTTTGGATTTTTGAAACTTTTTTAACTAATAAAAAAATGAAAAGTGGGGCGTGCAAAATTTATTCGTCCCCCTTGCATTAATACTTTGTAGAGCCACCTTTTGCTGCGATTACAGCTGCAAGTCGCTTGGGGTATGTCTCTATCAGTTTTGCACATCGAGAGACTGAAATTCTTGCCCATTCTTCCTTGCAAAACAGCTCGAGCTCAGTGAGGTTGGATGGAGAGCGTTTGTGAACAGCAGTTTTCAGCTCTTTCCACAGATTCTCGATTGGATTCAGGTCTGGACTTTGACTTGACCATTCTAACACCTGGATACGTTTATTTGTGAACCATTCCTTTGTAGATTTTGCTGTATGTTTGGGATCATTGTCTTGTTGGAAGATAAATCTCCGTCCCAGTTTCAGGTCTTTTGCAGACTCCAACAAGTTTTCATCCAGAATGGTCCTGTATTTGGCTGCATCCATCTTCCCCTCAATTTTAACCATCTTCCCTGTCCCTGCTGAAGAAAAGCAGGCCCAAACCATGATGCTGCCACCACCATGTTTGACAGTGGGGATGGTGTGTTGAGAGTGATGAGCTGTGTTTCTTTTACGCCAAACATATCATTTTGCATTGTGGCCAAAAAGTTCGATTTTGGTTTCATCGGACCAGAGCACCTTCTTCCACATGTTTGGTGTGTATCCCAGGTGGCTTGTGGCAAACTTTAGACGAGACTTTTTATGGATATCTTTGAGAAATGGCTTTCTTCTTGCCACTCTTCCATAAAGGCCAGATTTGTGCAGTGTACGACTGATTGTTGTCCTATGGACAGACTCTCCCACCTCAGCTGTAGTTCTCTGCAGTTCATCCAGAGTGATCATGAGCCTCTTGGCTGCATCTCTGATCAGTCTTCTCCTTGTCTGAGCTGAAAGTTTAGAGGGACAGCCAGGTCTTGGTATATTTGCAGTGGTCTGATACTCCTTCCCTTTCAAAATGATCGCTTGCACAGTGCTCCTTGGGATGTTTAAAGCTTGGGAAATCTTTTTGTATCCAAATCCGGCTTTAAACTTCTCCACAACAGTATTACGGACCTGCTTGTTTTGTTCCTTGGTCTTCATGATGCTCTCTGCGCTTTCAACAGAACCCTGAGACTATCACAGAGCAGGTGCATTTATACAGAGACTTGATTACACACAGGTGGATTCTATTTATCACCATCAGTCATTTAGGACAACATTGGATCATTCAGAGATCCTCGCTGAACTTCTGGAGTGAGTTTGCTGCACTGAAAGTTAAGGGGCCGAATAATTTTGCACGCACCCATTTTCAGTTTTTTAATTGCTAAAAAAGTTTAAAATATCCAATAGATTTTGTTCCACTTCACAATTGTGTCCCACTTGTTGGTGATTCTTCACAAAAAATTAAAATTTTATATCTTTATGTTTGAAGCCTGAAATGTGGCAAAAGGTTGAAAAGTTCAAGGGGGCCGAATACTTTCGCAAGCCACTGTAAATGTAGTTCATAAACGTGGTATGTGTACTCCACAGGACACCTCAATGGTGAAAACCAAATAGGATGAATACCAAAAACAAAAAAGTGAAGGTGAAGGTAAAGTCCATGTGAACGAACTAGGAACACAAAAAATGTCTCTAAACAAACGTGTACAGAGAAAATCGCTGGCTGTAAAAGTGTTCGTAATAAGAACTGAAAACTGGGTGGGTCAACACATGGATGCAGCTTCCCTGTGGGACTTCAACACAACGGAACAATAGTGAGCTTGGACTCCTACCAGGATCCTGTGGACTCCCCTGTCATATGACATGGAGTCATGTGAGCATTTCGCCACTCCAGGCCTGTAGATCGATATCCTGGTCCTCAAGGGTCATAAATTTCGATTCCCCGGGTCTTCACGGGGTCATCAAACGAATCCTTGTAGTGGACACGAACAGAGTTCTGGCGACTGAGGTATGTAGTATATAGCAGAGATGGGCTATATTACTCCTCTCCCGATATTATGTGGAAAGAAAGGAAGAGCTTCTCCATAGTGCAGATAAAAAACGGTGGTATCTTTTTATTGTAATAAAACAAGATACATAAAAACAAAGTGATCACTAAATAAAAAATATTGGGGCAATCTGAGAGAAGTTAAAAAAGCCAGACATGTTTCGACCCATAGGTCTTCTACTGGGGCATAAGCCACCATCTCTGAGTTGCCGATATTTATAAATGATACTGTCAAGAGACTAGTAGACCAGACTGTGTGGACTGCACAGAGATAACCCAAATGCATGTAAATGAATAAATAATATTTATTAAAATAAGTGATAACTCAGAAAATACAGATAGTGCAAAACCAACACAACAAACCCACAGCAAACAATAATATATACAGCAAGGGGCAATACCGGAATCACAGATGTCAGCCAGGCCAGGGTCATACACAGCAGGTAAGCAGGAACAAGGGATATACCAGAAACTCAAATGTTAGCCAAGCCAGGGTCATACACAGGAGATCAGCAACTGAACAAGGGCAGGTTGGGAAAGGGAGATAATGGATGGGATAGGATACAGGCTCAGGAAGAGGTTCAGGGTCCGATACAGGTTTACAGGATAACAGGTTCAGGATACAGGTTCAGGATACAGGTTCAGGGCGCAAGGAAGAAAGATACCAAGGCGAGCATGTGAGGGCTTGCCGGGTATTTATAGGGCTGACTATAATTGGCTTCAAGTCACAAGTAACAACCATACCAGGGATTCAACCTGGTCACAACTGAAAGGAGGGGAGAAATCGTCACTACCTTCGGGAATGCATGACAAGGCTGACTTTGTACATAATTGGACGTCGAGTCGTCGAGCTGGGCAGCAGGCTCCGGGTCGTCGAGCTGGGCAGCAGGCTCCGGGTCGTCGAGCTGGGCAGCAGGCTCCGGGTCGTCGAGCTGGGTAGCAGGCTCCGGGTCGTCGAGCTGGGTAGCAGGCTCCGGGTCGTCGAGCTGGGTATCAGGCTCCGGGTCGTCGAGCTGGGTAGCAGGCTCCGGGTCGTCGAGCTGGGCAGCAGGCTCCGGGTCGTCGAGCTGGGCAGCAGGCTCCGGGTCGTCGAGCTGGGCAGCACACCTGAGCGCAGGGAGTGTTGTCTGCTCCATACTGCCAGGATCCATCCGCTGGTGGACATCAGTACTGCGGCCAAAGATGAAATGACACCAGCAGGGAAATATTCTCCTGACAGTTCAACACTGCCAGGAGACTTACTGGCAAGATGGTGTTGGTCGGGAAGAATTTTTGTTTCTTTTTTGGTTTAGCCCCTGCAGTTTTGTATGTAGGTGCAGGGCTGTAAGAAAAGAAAGTAGCTGGGCAGAAGGAAGACCAAGGAACTGTAGCTAGAGAAGGGTTTTGTGGGACTGTTACAGGTGGAGGAGAAGAGACAGGTGGATTTAAGGCAGGATAGGTGCGACACTTGGAGACTGGGTGGTAGTACTTTGAACATCCACAAATCCTCTGCCGCCAGCAGAGAATAATAGACAATTTCATCAAAGTCCATTTTTTGCGCGCCCACCGTAACAGGACGGTTTCTCAGTGCAGCCACGTCTGGTCAGGGATGTCTTTGGTATACTGTCAAGAGACTAGTAGACCAGACTGTGTGGACTGCACAGAGATAACCCAAACGCATGTAAATGAATAAATAATATTTATTAAAATAAGTGATAACTCAGAAAATACAGATATTGCAAAACCAACACAACAAACCCACAGCAAACAATAATATATACAGCAAGGGGCAATACCGGAATCACAGATGTCAGCCAGGCCAGGGTCATACACAGCAGGTAAGCAGGAACAAGGGATATACCAGAAACACAGGAGATCAGCAACTGAACAAGGGCAGGTTGGGAAAGGGAGATAATGGATGGGATAGGATACAGGCTCAGGAAGAGGTTCAGGGTCCGATACAGGTTTACAGGATAACAGGTTCAGGATACAGGTTCAGGGCGCAAGGAAGAAAGATACCAAGGCGAGCATGTGAGGGCTTGCCGGGTATTTATAGGGCTGACTATAATTGGCTTCAAGTCACACCTGAGCGCAGGGAGTGTTGTCTGCTCCATACTGCCAGGATCCATCCGCTGGTGGACATCAGTACTGCGGCCAAAAGATGAACAGACACCAGCAGGGAAATATTCTCCTGACAGTTCAACACTGCCAGGAGACACCTGCTGGTGGACCCCAGTACTGCATGCCAAACGATATATCTTACCAGCGGATGGACCCTTTCCTGACAGATACATACAATTATAAACCAATCACAAACAATGAGGCATGATTAGGTACAATTGGACAAATGAATGTCAGCTGATCAAGGAACACCAGACCTTGCATGAGGAGACCAATAGTATCATCTTAGAGGACGAACAGACTCAACAGCCAAACAGTGGGCCTGCAAGGAACTGACGCCCTCAAACCTCTAAATGCACATGTCAAACATTTGTTATGACATCCGGTCTGAGGCAAGAACCGGACGTCAGTAACAAGTTGAATGTTGGAGATTGGATAACTGAGTCAGCCAATAGGCATGGACTACTCTGT
Organism: Lithobates clamitans; assembly: GCA_037952925.1. NCBI lineage: Eukaryota > Metazoa > Chordata > Amphibia > Anura > Ranidae > Lithobates > Lithobates clamitans. The sequence goes on along the minus strand of JBBGZY010000580.1, from coordinate 5,152,270 downwards.
CCACGTCATTGGCTGTCCTTCAGTATATCTGGTATCTAGGGCCTTCATTGTGTACAGTGATCCGCCCAAGCTCCGACACTCCTCCCACACAGGAAGCCGGAGACCCAGGGCGATCACATGCGCAAATCATGTGACCCATCTGTCTCTACGTACAGTGGTCCGCCCAGGCTCCGACACTCCTCCCACACAGGAAGCCAGAGACCAAGAGCGGTCACATGTGCAGATCATATGACACATCTGTCATCACGTCCGCATCACGCGGTGCCTCCGGCATCCCGCCCTCGTCGCACAACAGAGGAAGGGAGCCGGCCTGGAATGCACACGGAAAGTGGAGGGACGTACACACATGCCCGGCTCCAAGACAACACTTCCGCATCACGCAGCACCTCCAATGTCCCGCCCGCGTCACACGTCACGAGAAGGAGGCCGGGCTGAACGTGCATGAAGGAAACGGCCCTGAATTATCGGAGTGACACCAGCCCTAGTGTCACCCATATAGATTTAAACCCGGAATGTATACATTGGAAAACGTGAAGTTAAAAAAACACTAAGGACATGAACTCAAAGGGAGATGTATAGCTGACACTCATGAGGAACAGGAAAAAGAATACTTTCGCCTTAGACCCCATAGGTGACAAGTATAAACAAAAGAGGGGACTACATAACATTAAAAAAAAATAATAATAATGGACTGAAAACCAGTAACTAAATGTGCAAATCTCCTATGTTTGTAATGACACGGAGGATATAAGAGTATTAAAATATAAACTTCTATGATTGATTGATGAAAGAGTTGAGGTCCCACTCCACGTTCAAACCAAACGGGAAGTAGGACCTCAACTCATATATCCAATATGTCTCGAGGCGCGAAACACCCCGAAGGCGTGACTCACCCCTCCAATGCAGGACGAATCTGTCAATCACCTGAAAGAGTGTGCCTGACGGATCTCTATTATGGCATTCCAAGTAGTGGCGTGGTACTGTATGTTTGCTTTTTCCTCTTCTGATACCAGTCACATGTTCATTGACACGGATAGAAAAGGTTCTGATCATACGGCCCACGTACTGTTTTTGGCAGGGGCAAGTAAGCAAGTATACAATATACTGAGATGAGCAGGTGGTGAAATGCTTCATACAGTATATTTTGGAAGTGGTGGTGGACTTAAATGTGGTGCTTTTGTGTCGTCCTCCTACATTACAAAGGCATACCTTGCACCTGTGGCAGGGATAATAGCCCTTACAGTCCTGAAAGAATGTAGTTTTCTTAGGTGGATCAATCACATTGGGGGCTACCTGTCCCTGTATGGATCGAGCTCCCCTAAAAATGACAGGTGCCCGTTCAGGAAGAACCGGACCAAGCAATCCATCATTTTGGAGTACCTTCCAGTGTCTTTTTACAATGTCTCTAATTTGCTTAGACTGGATGGAGTGAGTTGTAAAGAAGGCATATTGGAATCTATTGTTTGGGGTATCTTTGCGCTTCTCTGCCAAGGTGGGCCTTCTTTCTGTTGTCAGAGCTCTATTGATTTCTGTGTTGTGGCCCTTCTCTAGAAATCTGGCTTTAAGAACTTGGGACTGCAATAAAAAATCTGAGGTTCTGGTGCAGTTACGCCGCAGTCTCAAAAATTGGCTGCGGGGAACCGATTTAAGCCATTGCTCTTGTTGACAGCTCTCGACCAGAATGTAACCATTCCGGTCGGTAGGTTTGAAATATGTCCGAAATTCCAGATGTTGGTCCACTGCAAATATCTCTAAATCCAAAAAATGGACCGTGGCCTCACTGGCCTCGTAACTCAAGGAAATGCCTCTATCATTAGAGTTCAGCATAACCATGAAGTTGTCCAAAGACCCTCGGTCACCCTCCCATATGAAGAGGATGCCGTCTATGTATTTGGCCCAGAGAACCAATTCAGGTCTCCGGTCAGCATAGACGACATCCTCCTCCCACTGGGCCATGAAGAGGTTGGCGAGACTGGGGGCAAATTTTGCCCCCATAGCTACACCCCTCTTTTGAAGGAAAAACTGAATCTGGTACCAGAAATAGTTGTGCCGAGTGGTAAATCTCAACAATTGCATGATGAAATTCCGCTGCAAGAAAGGAAGCTCTTCATTCCTTGACAAATAATTCTCCACAGCTTCAAAACCCAGATTATGGGGTATGCATGTGTAGAGTGCCGCCACATCGGCGGTAACCAGGAGCATCCCTTCTCGGAAATGTACAGATTCCAACAACTTGGTCCAACTTGGTCTTCATCCTCCTCATCCTGTCTCACCCAGGCTCAGGGTGCTTTGTCTGGCAAAGCAGATGCCAATGCGGCCTCTTCCCTCGGCTCAATGGCATCAGTCACTCCTTCCCTAGCCCCCCCCCCCGAACTGTTTGACCACAGTGTTGGTACATGCTCCAGGAGGATGCCCAGAGTTTTGAAGGTTCCGATGATGGTACCCAGCTAGAGGAAGGCAGTAACGTGAGCCCAGAGAGAGGGGGTGCCCAAGAAGGACAGCAATCTGGCAGTCATGTTCCCCCAGCTGCAGCATACTGCCAGGTTTGCCCCAGTGATGAGGAGGGAGGGGTTGATGAGGTCACTGACTCCACCTGGGTGCCTGATAGGATAGAGGAGGAGGAGGCACATCTCCAACGAGGCAGGATGCCCTCCAGGGGCCAGCTTAAGGGCAGCACATCGACTGCATCACACCGCAGAGCTCCGCATGTGCAGGGCGCTGCTGTCTCTGCGTGTTATTCCAAAGTTCTTTGGTGTGGGCCTTTTTTGAGACAAGTGCATCAGATCCCACCGCTGCTATTTGCAACATATGTCTCAAGCGTATCTCGCGTGGCCAAAACATCACCCGCTTGGGCACCACATGCTTGACTAGACATATGTCGACCTGCCATGCAGTTCGTTGGCAAGCGTACCTAAAAGACCCACACCAAAGAACAAAGTGGACCTCTCCTTGCTCCTCATCAGCTGGGATCTCCAACCCCACTATACCTTCAGTTCTCTCTAAAACCTGCACTGAGAGGAATGAAGGTGTAGAATTAGGTGTGTCATAGCCAAGTACTTGTGGGCAATCTGCTATCGGTACAACAATGTCAGATTGAACCAGGCAAATTTCCCTGCCCCAGCTGCTGCACCGCCAAAAGAAGTTCGCTCCCAGCCATCCACATGCCCAGCGGTTGAATGCTAGCTTGGCTAAATTGCTAGCACTTCAACTGCTGCCTTTTCAGTTGGTAGACTCTGCCCCCTTCCGTGAGTTTGTGGAATGTGCAGTTCCTCAGTGGCAGGTTCCCAAACGCCATTTTTTCTCACGGAAGGCGATTCTGGCTCTCTTCCGGCCTGTGGAAGGCAATGTCTTGGCCTCGCTGGACTGGGCGGTCAGCGGTAAGGTGCATATTACCGCTGACACATGGTCCAGCAGGCATGGACAGGGATGTTACCTATCTTTCACCATGCACTGGGTGACTCTTCTGCCAGCTGGGAAGGATGCAGGACAGGGTGCAGTAGTGTTGGAGGTTGTTCTGCTACCATGCCTCCAAAATTATACTAGTGGTGATTCTGCCACACCTCTCTCCTCCACCCCCTCCTCTTCTTCCTCCTCCATGGCCTCTTCCTGTGCTGATTTGTCCTCGCAACCAGCGGTGCTCCGTAGGCATTCAAGGGGGCACGCAGGCAAAAAGATGCCATGCAGTGCTTGAGCTGGTGTGCTTGGGGGACAGGAGCCACACTTGGGCAGAGATTATGTCAGCTCTGCAGGGGCAGGTTCAGAGGTGGTTGACGCCACGTCAGCTTAAGCCAGGTATGGTGGTTTGCGACAATAGCACCAACCTCCTCTCCACCCTCTGACAGGGACAACTGACCCATGCGCCCTGTTTGGCTCACGTCATTAACTTGGTGGTGCAGCAGTTTTTGGGCAGGTACCCGGGCTTACAGGATGTCCTGAGGCAGGCCAGGAAAGTCTGTGTGCATTTCCACAGGTCATATAATGCCAGTGTTCGCCTGGCTGACCTCCAAAAGGAATTTAACCTGCCCAAGAACCGCATAATCTGTGACATGCCCACCAGGTGGAACTCAACGTTGGCCATGCTGCAGTGGCTGCACATGCAGCAGAGGGCCATCAATGAATACCTATGCGACTATGGCACCAGGTCAGGGTCAGGGGACCTGGGTTTTTTTTCCCCATGCCAATGGGCTATGATCAGGGATGTATGCACTGTCCTGTCACCATTTGAGGAGGCCACAAGGATGGTGAGCAGTGACAGTGCATGTATCCATGACACTGTCCCTCTTGTCCACCTGTTGGAGCACACGCTCCATGGAATAATGGACAGGGCACTTGAGGCAGAACAGAGGGAGGAAGAGGAGGACTTCCTTACCTATCAAGGCCCCCTTTATCCAGGCAGTGTTCCTGCGTGCCCGTCTATCACACAGGAAGAGGTTGAGGAGGAGGAGGAGGAGGTTATGTCAGCATGGAGGTGGAGCTTGGCACTCAGCATCAGCAGCAGTCTTCAAGGGATCATTTACAGTCCAAAGAAACCCATGGACTTGTACGTGGCTGGGAGCAGGTGGCTGCAGATCATGTCGTCCTTAGTGACCCAGAGGACTCTGGACCAAATGCCTCAGCAAACCTACGCTGCATAGCCTCCCTGATCCTGCAAAGCATGTAGAAGGATCCTCGTATTCGTGGTATTAAGGGGAGGGATGATTACTGGCTGGCAACCCTCCTTGATCCATGTTACAAGGGTAAGGTTGCGGACCTTATCTTGCCATCGCAGAGGGAGCAGAGGATGAAACATCTTCGGAAGGCCTTGCAGAAAGGTTTGTGCAATGCGTTTCCAGAGCCTGGGAGGTTACAATTTCCTAGTCCTCCTGGACAATGTGTTGCTGAGGCTTCAGTCAGTCACAGAAGGAGCGGTGGAGAAGGTGGCCGTCTGACCGATGCGTTTAGACAATTTTTTAGTCCGCAGCCCCAAGGTCTTATCGGTTCCAGGAACCATTGCCAGCATCTGATTCACATGGTGCATGATTACCTAGGGGCAAGATCAGACTTGGACACCTTTCCCACTGAAAATCCTCTGAGTTACTGGGTCTTGAGTATGGATCAGTGGCCAGAGCTTGCACAGTATGCATTTGAGCTACTGTCCTGTCCTGTATCCAGCGTTCTTACGGAATGCACATTCAGTGCTGCTGGAGGCTTTGTAACCGATCACAGGGTGCGCCTGTCCCCCGAATTGGTCGATCAGCTGACCTTCATAAAAATGAATCAGTCTTGGATCACCAGCTACCAAGCACCTGATTCTGATGTAACCAATTTATTTATTTTTTTAATGTGAGATCCCTTCAAGACTGCCTATGCTGATGCTGAGTGACTATCCTGTTATGCTGAGTGACAATCCTCTTCCTCCTCAATTTTCATGCTGGTAGCTTGTAAGAACATTTTTGGTTCTGGGCACCGCCACCAGTGGCCCAATTTTTCTGCCCCTGTTTAACAGGGGCGTATAATTACAATTTTTGATGCAATACTTTGCAGCAGGGCTCATTCCTGCGCTCCAACTATAGCATCTGTGAGGGGTTGCAGTGTTGTGGCACCAGTGTCCAAGTCCCAATTTTTCAGCCTCTGATTAACAGGGGCGTATAATTACAATTTTTGATGCAATACTTTGTAGCAGGGCTCATTCCTGCGCTCCAACTAGGTTATCTGTGAGGGGTTGCAGTGTTGTGGCACCAGCACCAGTGCCCAAGGCCCAAATTTTCAGCCCCTGTTTAACAGGGGCGTATAATTGCAATTTTTGATGCAATACTTTGCAGCAGGGCTCATTCCTGCACTCCAACTATAGCATCTGTGAGGGGTTGCAGTGTTGTGGCACCAGTGCCTAAGGCCCAATTTTTCTGCACCTGTTCAACAGGGACATGTAATTACAATCCTTGATCTAATATTTCACAGCAGGGCCCATTCCTGCGCCCACCAAGAGTAACTGTGAGGGCTTACAGTGTTGCAGCAACACCACCACCAAAGGCCCAATTTTTCTGTCCCTGCTCAACAGGTGCATGTAATTACAATTCTTGATATAATATTTCACAGCAGGGCCCTTTCCGGCACCCACCAAGAGTAACTGTGAGGACTTACAGTGTTGTGGCACCTGCACCACCACCACCAAAGGCCCAATTTTTCTACCACTGTTCAACAATGGCATGTAATTACAATTCTTGATCTAATATTTCACAGCACGGCCCATTCCTGCACCCACCAAGAGTAACTGTGAGGGCTTGCAGTGTTGTGCACGGGAAACATGCTACACTTTACAGGCATACTATAGACACCCCCCAGGTACGATATTTAAAGGAATATTTCACTTTTATTTTTTCACTTTAAGCATCATTAAAATCACTGCTCCCTTTTTAAAAACGGATGTTTTTAAAACTTTTTTTGCATTGATACATGTCCCCTGGGGCAGGAACCGGGTCCCCAAACCCTTTTAAGGACAATAACTTGCATATTAGCCTTTAAAATTAGCACTTTTGATTTCGAACGTTCGAGTCCCATAGACTTTAATGGGGTTATAAAGTTTGCGTGAACTTTCGGTCCGTTCGCAGGTTCTGGTGCGAACCGAACCGGAGGGTGTTCGGCTCATCCCTAGTTACAACCTCAGCATGTAGCAGATAACATAAAAAGGAGCAATTGGCAGGACTTTTCATAAGCCCACGGGAGCAGTAATAAGGTGGAATAAATTAGCTTTTAATAAATTCAGATTATCATAAAGTTTTTATATTGAAATGATCAATGCATTTTGCTATATATAACCATTTGTATAACTATTACAATTCATTAAAGCCAGAGAAATATACATGAATACATTTTCCTACAAGGAATCAATACATAGTATAGAATACAAAAAATAATACCGGTAATTAAAAAATAAATAGATTGAGGACTATGCAGCTTAACCACTTTCCGCCCGCCCTATTGCAAAATGACGGCGGCAAAGTGGTTTGAAAATACTGACTGGACGTCATATAACGTCCGCAGGATTCACCGCTATTGCCCCCCCCTGGGGGCGCGCACCATGGTGATCGGTGATGACGCTTGTCCCTCGGACACAGCGCATCCCCGATCGGAGTAGACAGCCAATGAAATTGGCTGTTTACCATGTGATCGGCTGTGTCCAATAACAGCCGGTCACGTGTCATAACAAATCGGGCGCGCGCGCAATGCGCGCCGATCGGAGATGCAGAGTGTCCCTTGAACAAAGTCCCATCCCGATTATGGTAAACAGCCAATGAAATGGCTGTTTACCCATGTGATTGGCTGTGTCCAATCACAGCTGGTCACAAGTATAAACATAGTAGCGGTTTACAGGGATCTCTCCTTCTCTCTCCTCACACACCGATTGTGTGAGGAGAGAGAAGGAGAGATCCGATCAGTGAGTGAAACACTTTTCATAACACTATTGTCTACTGTCTACTGTCTACACAACACGCACCCCCCCCACCAATAAAGAGAACCTGTCACAGCCCATCAGGATCTGTCACAGCCCACCAGGATCTGTCACAGCCCATCTGTCACATCCCATCAAGATCTGTCACAGCCCATCAGAACCTGTCACAGCCCATCAGAACCTGTCACAGCCCATCAGAACCTGTCACAGCCTGCCATCAGCACCGCCATCGGTACCGCCATCAGCACAGCCACCGCCATCAGCATAGCCACCGCCACCATCTGGATCTGACAGCCCATCTGTCACACAGGCCGCCATCAGTACCACTAACAGTACCGCTATTAGTACCGCCATCAGTACCGCCATCGGTACCATCTAGATCTGACAGCCCATCTGTCATTGCCCATCTGTCACACAGGCCCACCATCACTACCGTTGCACAGTCCCATCATAAGTACCGCCACACAGGTCATCAGTAACCTGTCAGTCACACAGGCCCACCATCAGTGAGCTGTCAATAGCACCACCAGTTCCGTCACACAGGCCCGCCAAAAGTACCAACATCATGTCCCAAAGAGGTTACACAGTTGAGGAGGCATATAACATCCTTACCATGTCGGATGGTGAGAGCAGCGGGGAGCTCTCATTATCCGATTCTGGTTCGGAATACGAGCCAGTGGAGGGTAGTGGATCGGAGTCCAAGTCAGCGGAGGAAACCGCCCCTCCTAAAAGAGTAAGGAGATCAGGACCAAGATGAGAACACCTGCCTACCACCAGCAGCGCCAGAACCCAGGAAGAGGAGCCCAGTACCAGTACTGGAATTGCACACCCAACTCAAAGAATCTGGGCCCAGTCCTACCTTCCTGATGCCCTGGCAAACCCCTTATGGTTGCTTGCCAATTCAGGATCCGCTACAATCCCCCTTTCACTGCACAGCCAGGTGTGCAGCCCAACACTTAGAATTTTTCATATTTGGACTATTTCTATTTGTTTTTCCCGGAAGACTTGTTGCAGTACATGGTGGACCAAACAAATCTCTATGCAGAGCAATTTATTGCTGCCTACCCCAGTTCGTCCTGGGGTAGACGAATCCCTTATCCACTTTACTGGCCGGCTGAATATCAAGCAGTATATCCCAATTAAGAGAGCCAGGTACGGGGTGAAATTGAACAAATTATGTGACGAGCCACTGAATACGTGTACTCATTTCGTATTTATGAGGGCAAAGACTCCCAGCTCCAGCCCCGTGAGTGCCCCACATACGTAGGAACCAGTGGTAAAATTGTGTGGGACCTTGCATACCCCCTGTTCGAAAAAGGTTACCACTTATATGTAGATAATTACTACAGCAGCATGCCCCTTTTCCGTCACCTGTATCTTAAAAAAACCCTGGCCTGCACAACCTTCCGAAAAAATAAGAAGGGCTTGCCACAGAACTTACTTTTAAAACGGCTACAAAAGGGGGAAGCCGCATTCATGAGAAATGAGGAGGTATTGGCCATGAAGTGGCGGGACAAGAAGGATGTTCACATGATGACTACCATTCACAATGATACCTTGGTGGAGGTTCAGAGAAGACGTGGCCCCATAGTAAAGCATGAATGTGTCCATGACTACAATCTGTTTATGGGGGGGTGGATTTAAATGATCAGATGCTGCAACCATATTTGTCAACCCGCAAGTCCAATTATTGGCATAAAAAAGTTGCATTTCATCTGTTTCATATGGCCATGTTCAATTCATTTGTCTGCTATCAAAAATCACCCGAAAACCAACCCATCACCTACCTCAAATATATTGAAAATATTATCACTGCCCTTATTTACCAGCAAGGACCCGCCCCAGGAAGCATTCGCTCTGATAGTGTGAGTCGACTTCATGAGCAACATTTTCCCTTAAACATTGCCCCTGCAGAATCCGGAAGAAGACGCCAAAAGAAATGTCGTGTATGCTCAAGTAGAGGAGCCAGAAGAGATACAAGTTATTATAGTCCCCAATGTCCCTCCCAACCTGGCCTGTGAATCGGTGATTGCTTCAAAAATTATCACACATCCATCAGATATTATTTCCCCTTATTAGTAACAGAATTCCATTTCCCCATTTCAATTACCTGTGTGCGTCATTTGCCTGCCACCATGTTTCTACCTTCCATGTTAACTGACCCTGGCCTGTTTACCGACAATGTCTTTGCCTGCCGTTTTAACCACATTTCTGACTACCACATGCACTGACCTTAGCCTGTTTACTGACGATGCCTTTGCCTGGCGTTTTAATCATGTTTCTCACTTCCACATGCACCAACCTCAGCCTGTTTACTGACGATGCCTTTGCCTGCCATTTTAACCACGTTTCTGACTTCCACATGCTCCCACCTCGGCCTGTTAAATCGCTCATGTTTTTGCCTGCCACTTGGACTGATCTTTTGCTCTTCTACTTCAGTACACAGGGGTCTCACATATGTGAGGGGCTTCAGAATAGCGTTCTGAGTAGAGAAAATCAGTTTTTGGTTTTCTGTGTTCCCAGAACAGGGTCTGGTTGCCCGGAGGCTTCAAAGAGATTTGGGTGGGAGAAGCATCTACCCCTGTCCCCCTGGCCCTAAGCTTGATGGTCCTTCCTGCTGCCTGGACTAGGGATGAGCCGAACACCCCCCTGTTCGGTTCGCACCAGAACATGCGAACAGGAAAAAAATTTGTTCGAACACCCAAACGCCGTTAAAGTCTATGGGACACGAACACTAATAATCAAAAGTGCTAATTTTAAAGGCTAATATGCAAGTTATTGTCAATAAAAGTGTTTGGGGACCCGGGTCCTCCCCCAGGGGACATGAATCAATGCAAAAAAAAGTTTTAAAAACGGCCGTTTTTTCAGGAGCAGTGATTTTAATAATGCTTAAAGTCAAACAATAAAAGTGTAATATCCCTTTAAATTTCATACCTGGGGGGTGTCTATAGTATGCCTGTAAAGGGGCGCATGTTTCCCGTGTTTAGAACAGTCTGACAGCAAAATGACATTTTGAAGGAAAAAACACATTTAAAACTACCGCGGCCATTGCATTGCCGACAATACACATAGAAGTTCATTGATAAAAACGGCATGGGAATTCCCCACAGGGCAACCCCGAACCAAAATTAAAAAAAAAATGATGTGGGAGTCCCCCTAAATTCCATACAAGGCCCTTCAGGTCTGGTATGGATATTAAGGGGAACCCCAGCCAAAATTGAAAAAAAAAAATTGACGTGGGGTTCCCCCTAAATTCCATACCAGACCCTTCAGGTCTGGTATGGATTTTAAGGGGAACCCCGCGGCAAAAAAAAAAAAAAAACGGCGTGGGGTCCCCCCAAAAATCCATACCAGACCCTTATCCGAGCACGCAACCTGGCAGGCCACAGGAAAAGAGGGGGGAACGAGAGTGCGCCCCCCCCCCTCCTGAACCGTACCAGGCCACATGCCCTCAACATTGGGAGGGTGCTTTGGGGTAGCCCCCCAAAACACCTTGTCCCCATGTTGATGAAGACAAGGGCCTCATCCCCACAACCCTGGCCGGTGGTTGTGGGGGTCTGCGGGCGGGGGGCTTATCGGAATCTGGAAGCCCCCTTTAACAAGGGGACCCCCAGATCCCGCCCCCCCCCCTGTGTGAAATGGTAAGGGGGTACTTACCCCTACCATTTCACTAAAAAACTGTCAAAAATGTTAAAAATGACAAGAGACAGTTTTTGACAATTCCTTTATTTAAATGCTTCTTCTTTCTTCCTTCATCTTCTTCTGGTTCTTCTGGCTCTTCTGGTTCTTCCTCCGGCGTTCTCGTCCAGCATCTTCTCCGCGGCGTCTTCTATCTTCTTCTCCTCGGGCCGCTCCGCACCCATGGCATGGGGGGGGAGGCTCCCGCTCTTCTCTTCATCTTCTTCTCTTCTTCATCTTCTTCTTCATCTTCTTCTTCTTCTTCTCTTCTTCCTTCTTCTCTTCTTCATTTCTTCTCCGGGCCGCTCCGCAGCCATGCTGTGGCATGGAGGGAGGCTCCCGCTGTGTGACGGCGTCTCTTCGTCTGACGGTTCTTAAATAACAGGGGGCGGGGCCACCCGGTGACCCCGCCCCCCTCTGACGCACGGTGACATGACGGGACTTCCCTGTGGCATTCCCCGTGACGTCAGCGGGAGCCTCCCTCCATGCCAGCATGGCTGCGGAGCGGCCCGGAGAAGAAATGAAGAAGAGAAGAAGGAAGAAGAGAAGAAGAAGAAGAAGAAGATGAAGAAGAAGATGAAGAAGAGAAGAAGATGAAGAGAAGAGCGGGAGCCTCCCCCCCCATGCCATGGGTGCGGAGCGGCCCGAGGAGAAGAAGATAGAAGACGCCGCGGAGGAGATGCTGGACGAGAACGCTGGAGGAAGAACCAAAAGAGCCAGAAGAACCAGAAGAAGATGAAGGAGAAAGAAGAAGTATTTAAATAAAGGAATTGTCAAAAACTGTCTCTTGTCATTTTTAACATTTTTGACAGTTTTTTAGTGAAATGGTAGGGGTAAGTACCCCCTTACCATTTCACACGGGGGGGGCCGGGATCTGGGGGTCCCCTTGTTAAAGGGGGCTTCCAGATTCCGATAAGCCCCCCGCCCGCAGACCCCCACAACCACCGGCCAGGGTTGTGGGGATGAGGCCCTTGTCTTCATCAACATGGGGACAAGGTGTTTTGGGGGGCTACCCCAAAGCACCCTCCCAATGTTGAGGGCATGTGGCCTGGTACGGTTCAGGAGGGGGGGGCCGCACTCTCGTCCCCCCCTCTTTTCCTGCGGCCTGCCAGGTTGCGTGCTCGGATAAGGGTCTGGTATGGATTTTTGGGGGGACCCCACGCCGTTTTTTTTTTTTTTTTGGCGCGGGGTTCCCCTTAAAATCCATACCAGACCTGAAGGGTCTGGTATGGAATTTAGGGGGAACCCCACGTCAATTTTTTTTTTTAATTTTGGCTGGGGTTCCCCTTAATATCCATACCAGACCTGAAGGGCCTTGTATGGAATTTAGGGGGACCCCCACATCATTTTTTTTTTTTTTTTTTGGTTCGGGGTTGCCCTGTGGGGAATTCCCATGCCGTTTTTATCAATGAACTTCTATGTGTATTGTCGGCAATGCAATAGCCGCGGGTAGTTTTAAATGAGTTTTTTCCTTCCAAATGTCATTTTGCTGTCAGACTGTTCTAAACACAGGAAACATGCGCCCCTTTACAGGCATACTATAGACACCCCCCAGGTACGAAATTTAAAGGGATATTACACTTTTATTGTTTGACTTTAAGCAATAATAAAATCACTGCTCCTGAAAAAACGTCCGTTTTTAAAACTTTTTTTTGCATTGATCCATGTCCCCTGGGGCAGGACCCGGGTCCCCAAACACTTTTTATGACAATAACTTGCATATAAGCCTTTAAAATGAGCACTTTTGATTTCTCCCATAGACTTTTAAAGGGTGTTCTGCGGCATTCGAATTTGCCGCGAACACCCCAAATTGTTCGCTGTTCGGCGAACTTGCGAACAGCCAATGTTCGAGTAGAACATGAGTTCGACTCGAACTCGAAGCTTATCCCTAGCCTGGACCAATACTTTGGCTGTGCTGACCATATCGCTGAATGTAATGACCCAGGACTAGGGATGAGCTTCGAGTTCGAGTCGAACTCATGTTCTACTCGAACATTGGCTGTTCGCAAGTTCGCCGAACAGCGAACAATTTGGGGTGTTCGCGGCAAATTCGAATGCCGCGGAACACCCTTTAAAAGTCTATGGGAGAAATCAAAAGTGCTCACTTTAAAGGCTTATATGCAAGTTATTGTCATAAAAAGTGTTTGGGGACCCGGGTCCTGCCCCAGGGGACATGGATCAATGCAAAAAAAAGTTTTAAAAACGGACGTTTTTTCAGGAGCAGTGATTTTATTAATGCTTAAAGTCAAACAATAAAAGTGTAATATCCCTTTAAATTTCGTACCTGGGGGGTGTCTATAGTATGCCTGTAAAGGGGCGCATGTTTCCTGTGTTTAGAACAGTCTGACAGCAAAATGACATTTTGAAGAAAAAAACACATTTAAAACTACCCGCGGCTATTGCATTGCCGACAATACACATAGAAGTTCATTGATAAAAATGGCATAGGAATTCCCCACAGGGCAACCCCGAACCAAAAAAAAAAAAAAAAAAAAGATGTGGGGGTCCCCCTAAATTCCATACAAGGCCCTTCAGGTCTGGTATGGATATTAAGGGGAACCCCAGCCAAAATTTTTAAAAAAAATTGACGTGGGGTTCCCCCTAAATTCCATACCAGACCCTTCAGGTCTGGTATGGATTTTAAGGGGAACCCCGCGCCAAAAAAAAAAAAAAAACGGCGTGGGGTCCCCCCAAAAATCCATACCAGACCCTTATCCGAGCACACAACCTGGCAGGCCGCAGGAAAAGAGGGGGGGACGAGAGTGCGCCCCCCCCTCCTGAACCGTACCAGGCCACATGCCCTCAACATTGGGTGGGTGCTTTGGGGTAGCCCCCCAAAACACCTTGTCCCCATGTTGATGAAGACAAGGGCCTCATCCCCACAACCCTGGCCGGTGGTTGTGGGGGTCTGCGGGCGGGGGGCTTATCGGAATCTGGAAGCCCCCTTTAACAAGGGGACCCCCAGATCCCGGCCCCCCCCCTGTGTGAAATGGTAAGGGGGTACTTACCCCTACCATTTCACTAAAAAACTGTCAAAAATGTTAAAAATGACAAGAGACAGTTTTTGACAATTCCTTTATTTAAATACTTCTTCTTTCTTCTATCTTCCTTCATCTTCTGGTTCTTCTGGCCCTTCTGGTTCTTCCTCCGGCGTTCTCGTCCAGCATCTCCTCCGCGGCGTCTTCTATCTTCTTCTCCTCGGGCCGCTCCGCACCCATGACATGAGGGGGGAGGCTCCCGCTCTTCTCTTCATCTTCTTCATACTCTTCTTCTTCTTCATCTCTTCTTCCTTCTTCTCTTCTTCATTTCTTCTCCGGGCCGCTCCGCAGCCATGCTGGCATGGTGGGAGGCTCCCGCTGTGTGACGGCGTCTTTTCGTCTGACGGTTCTTAAATAACGGGGGGCGGGGCCATCCGGTGACCCCGCCCCCCTCTGACGCACGGTGACTTGACGGGACTTCCCTGTGACGTCACGGGGAATGCCACAGGGAAGTCCCGTCATGTCCCGTGCGTCAGAGGGGGGCGGGGTCACCGGGTGGCCCCGCCCCCCGTTATTTAAGAACCGTCAGACGAAGAGACGCCGTCACACAGCGGGAGCCTCCCACCATGCCAGCATGGCTGCGGAGCGGCCCGGAGAAGAAATGAAGAAGAGAAGAAGGAAGAAGAGAAGAAGAAGAAGAAGATGAAGAAGAAGATGAAGAAGAGAAGAAGATGAAGAGAAGAGCGGGAGCCTCCCCCCCCATACCATGGGTGCGGAGCGGCCCGAGGAGAAGAAGATAGAAGACGCCGCGGAGGAGATGCTGGACGAGAACGCCAGAGGAAGAACCAAAAGAGCCAGAAGAACCAGAAGAAGATGAAGGAAGAAAGAAGAAGCATTTAAATAAAGGAATTGTCAAAAACTGTCTCTTGTAATTTTTAACATTTTTGACAGTTTTTTAGTGAAATGGTAGGGGTAAGTACCCCCTTACCATTTCACACAGGGGGGGGGCGGGATCTGGGGGTCCCCTTGTTAAAGGGGGCTTCCAGATTCCGATAAGCCCCCCGCCCGCAGACCCCCACAACCACCGGCCAGGGTTGTGGGGATGAGGCCCTTGTCTTCATCAACATGGGGACAAGGCTACATGGCTACCCCAAAGCACCCTCCCAATGTTGAGGGCATGTGGCCTGGTACGGTTCAGGAGGGGGGGGGCCGCACTCTCATCCCCCCTCTTTTCCTGCGGCGTGCCAGGTTGCGTGCTCGGATAAGGGTCTGGTATGGATTTTTGGGGGGACCCCACGCCGTTTTTTTTTTTTTTTTTTGGCGCGGGGTTCCCCTTAAAATCCATACCAGACCTGAAGGGTCTGGTATGGAATTTAGGGGGAACCCCACGTCAATTTTTTTTTTAAATTTTGGCTGGGGTTCCCCTTAATATCCATACCAGACCTGAAGGGCCTTGTATGGAATTTAGGGGGACTCCCACATCATTTTTTTTTTTTAATTTTGGTTCGGGGTTGCCCTGTGGGGAATTCCCATGCCGTTTTTATCAATGAACTTCTATGTGTATTGTCGGAAATGCAATAGCCGCGGTAGTTTTAAATGTGTTTTTTCCTTCAAAATGTCATTTTGCTGTCAGACTGTTCTAAACACGGGAAACATGTGCCCCTTTACAGGCATACTATAGACACCCCCCAGGTATGAAATTTAAAGGGATATTACACTTTTATTGTTTGACTTTAAGCATTATTAAAATCACTGCTCCTGAAAATACGGCCGTTTTTAAAACTTTTTTTGCATTGATTCATGTCCCCTGGGGCAGGACCCAGGTCCCCAAACACTTTTAATGACAATAACTTGCATATTAGCCTTTAAAATTAGCACTTTTGATTATTCATGTTCGTGTCCCATAGACTTTAACGGTGTTCGCGTGTTCGAACGAATTTTTTTCCTGTTCGCATGTTCTGGTGCGAACCGAACAGGGGGGTGTTCGGCTCATCCCTGCCCAGGACTTTATGGACTGTGTTTATTTCTGCTGCCTGGACCAATACTTTGGCTGTGTTGACCATATCTTGGCCTGCTGCCTCTACTGATTATAGACAGTATTTCTGCCTTGACATCTCTGCCTGCTCCCTGGACTAATGCTTTGGCTGTGTTGACAGTATCTTTGCCTGAACTAACTATGGACAGTCTATTGCTGCCTGGATGATTGCTTTTGCTGTCGCTGACCACATCCCTGCCTGCTGCCTGGAACGATGCTCTCCTCTGTGGACCACTACACTACTAAAACCACAGGTAATCTTTTGTTATTTGGTATTTACATGTTATGTGTTAGAAATATGAAGGGCCTTCAAAAATATGATCGGTAGACTTGAAATTATATGTGTAATTTATGCTCCTAGAACGACTGGAGGTGCTATTTGGATGTTGGGCTTCTGTATGTGGCCAGGCTGTGTAAATGTGTCACACATGTGGTATCGTTAAACTCAGGAGGAGTAGTAGAATGTATTTTGGGGTGTCATTTTTGCTATGTACATGCTATGTGTTAAAAATATCTTATAAATGGACAACTTTGTGTAAAAAAATTGCGTTTTCATTTTTTCCCATGTTTTCCGAAAACTTCTGGAAAAAAATGAACCGTTCAAAAGACTCATTATGCCTCCTAGATTATACGTTGGGGTGTTTGCTTTCCAAAATGGGGTCATTTTGTGGGCGTTTCCATTGTCCTGGTGCTCCAGGGCCTTCAAAAGTGAGATAGGTCATCATGAAATTATACGTGTAATTTTGCTCTTAGAATGCCTGGGGGTGCTTCTTGGATGTTGGGCCTCTGTATGTGGCCAGGCTGTGTAAAAGTCTCACACATGTGGTATTGCCATACTCAGAAGGAGTAGTAGAATGTATTTTGGGATGTCATTTTTGCTATGTACATGCTATGTGTTGGAAATATCTTATAAATGGACAACTTTGTGTAAAAAAAAATGCGTTTTCATTTTTTTCCCACGTTTTCCGAAAACTTCTGGAAAAAAATGAACCGTTCAAAAGACTCATTATGCCTCCTAGATTATACGTTGGGGTGTTTTCTTTCCAAAATGGGGTCATTTTGTGGGCGTTTCCATTGTCCTGGTGCTCCAGGGCCTTCAAAAGTGAGATAGGTCATCATGAAATTATATGTGTAATTTTGCTCTTAGAATGCCTGGGGGTGCTTCTTGGATGTTAGGCTTCTGTATGTGGCCAGGCTGTGTAAAAGTCTCACACATGTGGTATCACCATACTCAGAAGGAGTAGTAGAATGTATTTTGGGATGTCATTTTTGCTATGTACATGCTATGTGTTGGAAATATCTTATAAATGGACAACTTTGTGTAAAAAAATATGTGTTTTCATTTTTTTCCCACGTTTTCCGAAAAATTCTGGAAAAAAATGAACCGTTCAAAAGACTCATTATGCCTCATAGATTATACGTTGGGGTGTTTGCTTTCCAAAATGGGGTCATTTTGTGGGCGTTTCCATTGTCCTGGTGCTCCAGGGCCTTCAAAAGTGAGATAGGTCGACATGAAATTATATGTGTAATTTTGCTCTTAGAATGCCTGGAGGTGCTACTTGGATGTTATGCCTCAGCCTGTATGTGGCCAGGCTGTGTAAAAGTCTCACACATGTGGTATCGCCATACTCAGAAGGAGTAGTAGAATGTATTTTTGGGTGTGGTTGCAAGTATGTGCATGCTTTGTTCAAGAAATAACCTGTCAATACAATAAATTTGTGTAAAAAAAAAAAAAAAACAAGTCTTCATTTTCCCAAAAATTGTGGGAAAAAATTACAACTTTAAAAACTCACCATGCCTCTTACTAAATACCTTGGACTGTCTACTTTCCAAAAAGGGGTCATTTGGGGGGTATTTGTACTTTCCTTGATTGTTAGTGTCTCAGGAAATGAGATAGGCCTTTAGTACATCAGGTGTGATCAGATGTGATAAATTTTTAGTGATTTGCACCCTAACTTGTAGACTCTATAACTTTCACACAGACTAAATAATATCCACTAATTTGGGTTATTTTTACCAAAGATATGTAGCAGTATAAATTTTGACCCAAATTTATGAAGAAAAATTACTTATTTGCAAAATTTTACAATAGAAACTAAAAAAAAGTGTTTTTTTTTCAAAATTTTCGATTTTTTCGCTTATATCACAAAAAAGAAAAAACCCAGCGGCGAGTAAATACCACCAAAAGAAAGCTCTAAGTGTGAGAAAAAAAACATACAAATTTTGTTTGGATACAATGTAGCATGACAGAGTAATTGTCAAGTGTGAGAGTACTGAAAGCTGAAAATTGGTCTGGGCGGGAAGGTGTTTAAGCGCCCTGTATTGAAGTGGTTAAAAAAAAAATATTTATATATATATATATAAAAGGGAAGCAAATATATCCCTCTCTTGCCACTTTTTTCACTCCAAATTTCTCCTATTTACCATCACCACCCTTCACATTGCCATCCATGCGGGGCGTTGTTCATTTTTGTCCTTTGTCTGCCGCAGCATGTCCCCTCAGCTCCTGCGAGACTTTTGTGGTTTGGTCTGGGGATTTCATGGCCACACCATCACTGTGAGGACCACCATGTAAGTGTGTGGGCAGGCTGGGTCTGTGGGGGAACCCCTCTTGTCCATGTTTTTTTTTTCTCTAAAACATTTCTTATTTTTTATTTATAGATTACCACTATGGTTTTTTGCTCCTGATGATAGGCACAAAGGCCTTGAAATGCGCAGAGCCAACATCAACCTAGTGTATACAACGATGCATCTGTTCAGGCCGCTCCAATATATTTGCTTCCTTTTTATATATATATATATATTTTTTTTTAAGCTGCATTGTCCTCAATCTATTTATTTTTTGATTATTATTTTTTGTATTCTATAATATATATTGATTCCTTGTAGGAATATGCATTCATGTATATTTCTCTGGCTTTAATGAATTGTAATAGTTATGCAAATGGTTATATATAGCAAAATGTATTGATCATTTGAATATAAAAACTTTATGATAATCTGAATTTATTAAAAGCTAATTTATTCCACCTTATTACTGCTCCCGTGTGTTTATGAAAAGTCCCGCCAATTGCTCCTTTTTAATATTATCTAACTGGGATGGAGGAGGGGACCTGAGCGGCCCCCTTATACCTCACTCAAAGTCCCACCAATGCTCTCTCTTTATATATACTAACCGATTAGGGATGGTAAGCACACGGCTGCATTAACCATAGAAATTTTTCCATATATCCATACGCCTGTTTGTTAGCCGTTTATATATATTTTTTTCTACATACTATATCCTTTTTATTTATCCACAATATTGTTTATTTTTACTTTTTGCCCTTTTTTAATTTCTTTTTAGATTTTTGCCTTACATGCGCGCAGTGGTGTAGGTGTCTGTGTTTTTTTCTGGACCTTGCCTTCTTGTCCCGTTCAGGAGCTGCGATGCTCACTGCGGACCCTCCCTCTGCCTTGTTGTGACGTGGGGTGGGCGGGGTTTGTACTCACTGCACATCGACATCACACATCCCGGCCAGACACGCTGGCGTCTTCTTAAACGCAGCGTTGCTGACCGAGTGCTTGCTATCTGCTGGCCCATCGGGGGATTACTTGGTTGGTGCCGCTGGCTGCGAGACTATTGTCGGCATGGTTCCTGGCCTATCGGCGTTCTCCCCTCCTCTCCCTATTTGTAGACCAACGTGTGACGTTGGGGATATGTTTTGCGGGGGGCACGGCCACTATGGACTCCTTCCCGACATGGATCTCACACACCGTACTCAACACACCTGGTTTTGTCAAGTATCTTGCACTCAGGTACCTTTGTTTGTGGATATCTGGATTCAGGTATACACATCTTTTTCCCACTACCACAACTTTGCTTTTCCTTCTCAGTTATTTCTCCTATTGCTCCTTTATCTGCCTCTATTCACTTTTATCCCTCTCTTGCCCCTATTTTCACTCCAAAATTCTTCTATTTACCATCACCAGCCTTCACATTGCCAACCATGCGGGGCGTTGTTCATTTTTGTCCTTTGTCTGCCGCAGCATGTCCCCTCAGCTCCCGTGCGAGACTTTTGTGGTTTGGTCTGGGGAATTCATGGCCGCACCATCACTGTGAGGACCACCATGTAAGTGTGTGGGCAGGCTGGGTCTGTGGGGGATCCCCTCTTGTTCATTTTTTTTTTCTCTAAAACATTTCTTATTTTTTATTTATAGATTACCACTGTGGTTTTTTTGCTCCTGATGATAGGCACAAAGGCCTTGAAATACGTAGAGCCAACATCAACGATGTATACAACGATGCATCTGTTCAGGCCGCTCCAATATTTTTGCTTCCTTTTTATATATTTTTTTTTAAGCTGCATGGTCCTCAATCTATTTATTTATTTTTTAATTATTATTTTTTGTATTCTATACTATGTATTGATTCCTTGTAGGAATATGTATTCATGTATATTTCTCTGGCTTTAGTGAATTGTAATAGTTATACAAATGGTTATATATAGCAAAATGCATTGATCATTTGAATATAAAAACTTTATGATAATTTGAATTTATTAAAAGCTAATTTATTCCACCGTATTACTGCTCCCGTGTGCTTATGAAAAGTTCCGCCAATTGCTCCTTTTTAATATTATCTAACTGGGATGGAGGAGGGGACCTGAGCGGCCCCCTTATACCTCACTCAAAGTCCCACCAATGCTCTCTCTTTATATATAGTAGCAGATAACATGTTACTAATGGTGAACTAATCCTTTGAGGTAAATACTTTTTGAAAGCCTGGTGGGAAATTGGAATTGTAATGAAATGAGGTTAATCACTTGACCTCCGGAAGATTTACCCCTTCATAACCGGCCATTTTTTGCAATACGGCACTGAGTAATTTTAACTTTAATAATTGTGCTGTCATGTAACACTGTACCCAAATAAAATGTATGTCCTTTTTTTCCCCATGAATAGAGTTTTCTTTTGGTGGTATTTGATCATCTCTGCGTTTTTAATTTTTTGCGCTATAAACAAAAGAAGACCCACATTTTAAACTTTTTACTTTCTACTATTAAACCTATCCAACAAAAAAATTTTAAAAATCAAATTTCTTCATCAATTTAAGCCAATATGTATTCAGCTACATATTTTTGGTAAAAAAAAAATACAATAAGCATATATATATTGATTGTTTTGCACAAAAGCTATAGTGTCTACAAACTATGGGATTTTTTTTTTACTAGTAATGGCGGTGATCAGTGACTTTTAATGAGACTGCGATATTGTGGCAGACATTCCGACACTAATTGACACTTTTGACACCAGTGACACTAATACAGTGATCAGTGCTAAAAATATGCACTGTCACTGTAGTAATGACACTAGTTGGGAAGGGGTTAAACATCAGGGGCGATCAAATGGTTAATTGTATGCCTAGCCAGTGTTTTTATTGAATTTTGCAGGTTAACAAACAGTATATAACATACATCTCAATAGTAAGGGTTACAGGCATGTAATAGGTAGTCATATTCCATTGTAACAAGCTAGCCAAACATGGGAGGAGTACCAGTCACAGTGGGAGAGGTGAAAAAATGCAAAGAGAGAGACATATATAATATCCTTTATGCATGGTCAGTAGCTGTGAGATGTTAGGGAGTCTCTATATAACTCATCGGAACTAGTTAGAAGAACGTTGAACCTATCAATTAGTGTCGCCGATATCTCCAAGTGAAACGAGAGGCATAAAGTGTTGAGATGGGGATGAGCCTAAGGGTTACATCCACACCAACGAGGGTCAATCCCGGTTCCATTCACCCCTAAAGGGACCTTTGCTGTGAATGGGTCGGGTTGCAGGAAGGGCAAGTGAGAGGAGCTAGAATTGGCGGTGTGGCTAGAGGTAGGCTTAGTTACCGATAAGAATTCAAATTGGCAGGGCTGTAATGTTAGTTGGGATGAAAGTGGCTTTATGAGCGTAAACCCTTGCCTGTAAGGTGAAACAAGTAAGAGTATGTTATGGAGGTAAGTATGGAAAGTGCCTAAAGTTAAGACAGTATTAGCTCTACGCGGTTGAGGAAGAATGAGGTATGAGATGGGAATGGGGATTGGCGGGTGGGTGGCATAGGGGAACCCGGAACAAAAGGCAGCTAACTGCCTTCATGGCGGGTGTGTAGGAGTTGGAGACAGAGTGGTCTGTGTTTGGGATTGTCTGTAGTGTAACCAACATGCCCATATGGTATTGAATTTGGTAGGGTTGTCGTTGGCTTGGCATATGAGTTTTTCCATGTCTGCTATTCTGTCTACCCAACGGATCCAATCCTGGACTGTGCGGGGGGGGGGGCAGGATTCCTCCATAAGGCAGGGATGCATAGGTTGGCCACATTGATGAGGTGTAAAGTAAGGGATTTTTTGTAAGAACCAAAGGAATCGGGGATGTGGTGTAGCAGGTAGCGTGCGGGAGAGAGGATCGGTGTGTACGTGGTGATTTGGGAGATCAGCTGGTGAATTTCTGACCAGAATGGTTGTATAAGGTTGCATTCCTACCAAATGTGTAATAGGGTGCCACGGGTTGTGCCACACCTCCAGCAAGTTGGGGGGATAGTTGGATGAAAGTGGTGGGCCTTATCGGGTGTCCTATACCATTTGGAGAACAATTTGTATCTATTTTCCTGCGTTGGGACGTTGATGGAGCCTTTGTGCATGAGGGTGAATATGCAATCCCATTCAGTGGGGGAGAGGTCTATGGATAGGTCATTTTCCCATTGTTGCACCAGTTTTAGCCAGTGTTTTACTATATTGTGAGAGGTGCTTTGCAGGGACAAAAATTCCATCCCTTCCCTCTGTCAGAATGGCAATCTGAATTGTTTACATAGGCAGATCACATTTCTGTGTCTTTTCTTTACAATAGGCGGGTGTACAGGTCAGAAGTTTTGATTGGTAAGCATACCCAAAGTATCTTATAGTTGTAATCTCCCATTTGAAGAAAGTGTATTTTACTTTAGGTTTTGGGAGAGTTCATGTGGAAGACAATGTTAAGGATAGATGATTTGGAAAAGGTAATTTCGGGGTTAAATATGTAGCTAAATAAATACATTTGCTGGGTAGGAAAATGAGAGGGTGGGATAGAAAAAAAACAGTCGTCTGAAAAAGCGGCAACACCATATTCATTGTAATCATGTAATTTGATCATGTAAATCAAATTATGTTGGTTTATCATACTAATGAAAGGTTTGAGTGTTAGTAAGAACAATAAGGGGGAGAGGGGACACCTCAAATTAATGTACCAACATACCAGTACTCATCATAGCTCAAAACTAATATCCAAACACAATGGGGTTGATTTACTACAGGCAACTAGACTGTGCACTTTGCAAAGTGCAGTTGCACTCTGTATGTGCATTTTCTCCAGAGCTTGGTAAATGAGGTAAAGCTTCACTTTACAAAGAATAACCAATCACATGCAAGGAAAATAAAAAAAATGCATTTTTGCTTGCATATGATTGGATGATGGAAGTCAGCAGAGCTTCTGCTCATTTACTATGCTTTGGAGCAACTGCTCTTGCAGAGCGCAACTGCACTTTGCAAAGTGCACAGTCTATTTGCCTTTAGTAAATCAACCCCAATATATTCAAATTTATACAATCCTTCTGCAATAAAAAGGCAAATAAATCCAATAGTGTATAAACCTAAAATTTCCATTGTTGTCCAATGGTGTAAAGTCTGTAAATTTCTGACACCTTGTAAATTCTCAAGAAGAAATTTTCAACACCAAGTGCTCTCCACCACACACAGAAAAAATCACTTACCAAAAGCGCACCCCTAACAATTAGGTAGACACCCTAAAATGCGTAAACACGCCCATTTATGTCACTTGACATCATCACGGCCATCTTGTGGGCCGACAACAGTAGTCCACAGTAGTTCTCATCTAAGTGATATACACAGACAGTCTGCTGTTTCTGTTGGCTCTTCCTGGTGTTTCCCTGGTTTATTTCTTGGTTCCAAGAACCTTACATCACATCTACCCAGAGGGGCTTGCTCACCATTGGTCACCAGGCAAGTTGCCACCCAGTGGAGACTTATTTTTAATATCTTGTAAATGTTAGTGCATAATTATTGTTTTTTCATTTCATAAATGTTTTACTAAATGCTACACTTAGGTAGTGGTGCTTTTCTCTCCGTCCTTTTGTTTTTACATGGTTTGCTGGTGGGAGCTTCCCCAGATCCTGCTTGAAAGAGAGAATGCTGACTCTGTCATAATGTGAACTTCATGCCACTTTGTTTTATATGACTTTTTCTCAAGGACTAAAAAACTCTCTCTTTTTATGTTGTTTATCATTCCATACCTATTGTTTTTTTTTCTTTGGCAGTTGCACTAGTGCCCTTCTTTCTTGCATCTGGATACATTAAGGGTGTTAATGCCCTTAATAAATCCTCTTTTAATACCATCAATCACACTGTCTTATATTCAGATAAAAAATACAGACAAAGAAATTTGTGTACATCAGTATAAAGTAGCATGCATGCATAGATTTGGCTTGGCAGAGTGTACCAGAAAGGCTCACAAATGGACACAATCTAGAACTGCTCCCAGCATTAGGCTGTGCCCCCTATATTATAAAAATAATAGACATGTGCATTTGTTTTCGTCCGAATGTATTTTCGTCCCAATTTCAGGTATTTTCGTTATCGTTTTAACAAACGATAACGAAAGTGCAGAATCCGAAAAACGAAAGATCCAACATAAACAAATGCTTTATTTTCGTTGCTACAACAGTTCGATATAGATAGAAGATTCGACATGATGATGACAATAACAATCTGTGTCCATCAAACCTGTGGTCGAATGTGCCTAACCTTAACTCTATTAGTCCAAGATTATTCTACATAGAGAGAAAAGATTCGACATAAAGAGAAAAGATTCGACGTAGGGGAGAAAAGATTCGACATAGGGGAGAAAAGATTTGACGTAGGGGAGAAAAGATGAATAAAAATAATGATGATGAATGTTATTGGCTGATTGTAACCAAAGAGTAGGAGCAGTAAAATAGCTAGAACTAAGTACACACGTACTTTGGCTTATGGTGTCTGTTGAAAGTTCTAAGAAGATTCGACGGAGCAGGTAAACTATACGGCGTCATACAGTTTAGCTGCTCCATCGATACTTCTTTGAACATTCGACAGACACCATAAGCCTTCAATGACAAATTTGACCTTAATTTGGATTTTTGGACGAATGCAATTTTTAACGAAAAACAAAATAAATAAAAAAGAATTTCGGGAGTAACAAAATAAATGTATTTTTCGGACCAAAACGAAATTCCGAAACTAAATATTTCAGTGTGCACATGTCTAAAAAATAAAAGTGCAGCGCTCTAAATAAAATTAGCAGACTAACACATTGCTCATGGCATATATGATTAAAGTCCCCTTAAAATGGATAGTAATAAGTAATCTGGGAGCATCCCAGGACGTCACTGCAGCCACCTTATTTACAGAGGTCTTATTGAGACTGTAATATTTAATTATCCATCCCAGCACTAGGGTTATAGTGCTTTTTATGTGAGTACCTGTTTTTACAATAAAAGGATATTGTTTTAGCCATACAGAGTACACTATATATTTCTTTACTTTTCATGTTACCATGGCTGAAAAATAAGAGCAACAGAGTACGGTTCTTCAAATTGATGTGGCAACCTACCTCATTGATCTACCCATTCAAGCCTCCATTCATGACCACTGTGAGTGGTAAAAGCTTTATCCGACCCATCTGTTAGTTCAGGAGTCCATTGATTGAGGTGAGCAGTTTGGCTTACTAGTGGTGGAATCACGGATTTTTGTTGCACCATATGAATATTTGAGAACCAAGCGTGGCACCCTTTGGGCTCCTTTTGCTAATCTCATTTTAGTAAAAGTTTGGTGAGAGATGATTCGCGTTTTTTCAGACTCGTGGTTTTCATATCGTTTTCTGCTGTTCAGTTTGTGCTTGTGGGTTTGTATCTGCTCTTCAGTGCGTGCAGCAAGCGCGTGACTCTTGTCATTCTGTTCTTGTTCATTCGTTACTGTTTTTCAGGTCGCTCTTCACAGGCCTTGCTGTTCTTCAGTGCGTTCTGTTACTTCGTTCTGAGCAGCCGACCGTTTTCTAGCCATGTTGCATATACGTTCTCCTCGTAGAGTTCATGCTGTGTGGGGGCTTGGTGTTGGGGTCCTTACCTTGACACAAGTCCAGTCCATGAACAGGGTGGGGAGGAGTTGGTTGCTTCAGTGTGACCAGTTCTGCCATATGCCTTTGCTCCGTGAGATCCGTGAGAATAATCCTGATGATTTCAGGAACTTTCTCCGGATGACGGACCCTGTATTTCACCATTTGTTGGCTTTGCTGACCCCTTATATTAGCAGGCAGGATACCTGCATGAGGCAAGCCATCACTCCGGAGCAGAGGCTCGTCGCCACCCTGCGGTACTTGGCAACGGGGAGAAACCTGCAGGACTTTCTCAACAGGCATCTCCCCCCAGGCTCTGGGGATCATTATCCCAGAGACCTGTTCTGCCATCATACAGGTCCTGCAGAAGGAGTATATTAGGGTAAGATTTTTATCCTTTAATATCACATTTTATTGTATTTAATGTTTGATAATATATTGTATTTCTTTCCTCATTCCCTAATTACCATGATTGGAATATGCTGTGAATGTCCCCTTTGTCCTCATGCTTGCTGGATTTTTCTTTAATTTTTTTGTCCTTCATACATATTTGCCTTCACTAACCTCCCCAGCATGGTCTCCTGGCCCTATATTCACCTCATGTATTCACTTAACAATATATTTTATCAGCTGCATAGTAGTGCTTTACCCCAAACACCCCCTAAAATGTTTTTAAATGTGATTTGTGCTTTAAATTCAGGCAGAGTGCCAGAGGCTTTTTTGGGGGGTCCCCAAATCACTTTGAACCCTCCCTCCCCCCAACTGCTAAGTCAGTTGATACCAATTCTCTATCTATCCTCAATCATCTATCTGCTGACTTTGCCAAACCCATACACACTATACCCATCTCTTTTGTGGTCAGATTTATGGATGAATTCCCCAAAGCATGTCGTGCAAGGGCCTGCCTGTATACTTTCAAATGGTACTGTTAAAAGTTTTTGTATACTATTATTATCTTGATAGGTAATAGCAGAATGTACAAATGTGCTCAAATGTGTACAATGTGTATTTATATCTTTGTATTATGACACTTCTTACCTGTCCAGTGGGCTGCCAATAGTGTAACTAAGGAGAGGCTGGCCAAAGTAATACCCATTATTTAGGCATTGGTTACCTGTCCAAGAGTGCCCCCCCGCCCTATAATGTTAGAAATGGCCCATGAGAGGGGGGGGGATCTGATAGGTGTACCTTATACTTTGGTCTTTAAAAACACCCTCAAATAAATGTTATCCTGATGTTGGCCAAGAATGTTTGTGTCTAATCTGCTTTCCCTGTTTATGTGCAAAATGACAATTTTATGCGGCCATTCCCGATGAGGACCCTCACCCTGGACCAGAGGGTTTTTAATTACTGGCTGGCCAGAGCCAGAAGAGTGGTGGAGATCACGTTTGGAATCAGGGCCAGCCGGTTCCGCCTATTTCTTACACCCATACACATGGCGGAGTACAAACTGAATCATATCATCCTGGCGTGCTGTGTTCTGCACAACTTTTTACGGCAACATTCTGCCAACTATGCTGGCTCAGTTGGGCCTGAGGCTGGAATTCAAAATTAACCAACCCTGACAGCGATTGAAAGTGGCCGTCCTGGCTTGCCCCCCCTGAGTGCCCATGATGTCCGGCTAAGATACCTTGTAGTGCAAAGTGGATTTGCCCTTAGGAAATAACCCCATTGTCACTGAAAACACCAATTAGAGCACCACAAAAGTGTTGGAGCGTTGAAACAATAATCCACACATTCTTAATTAACAATCTTTTTAATACCAGCACAATCACATGTGCATTTAGAAAAGGTTTTTAAAACAAACCAACATGTTTGTTGTATAACAATTTTTGGGGTCACATTCAAAAAAGTAGAAATGTCCATTTAAGATAAAACAGGCATGTTTAAAACCAACAAGAAAGACACAAATCTTGAACTTACAAAGTTCACATTTTGTAGAACTTGAAGGCAACATCAGGCATGAGTATTTACAAACTGTGTTTGATATTGCGTTCAGATGGGGTGAAGTCAGCCCTAGAAAAGCCAAATTTTGAAGATGCACACCAATTGCCGAATGTCAACATGTGCTAGCTGCCATCATGGGGGATCAAGGGACGTGTTTTTGGGGTGCAACCCCTTCCTCACAGCTACTTTATTATTGAGGAAGGGGTTGCACTCCCAAAACACATCCATTGATCTCCCGTGATGGCAGATAGCACATATTGACACACTGTGTGCCTCTTCAAAATTTGGCTTTTCGCAAATATGTCAAAAAATGCAAAAAAATTTTAGCTCACAAAAGGTGCAAAGAAAAAAAAAAAGGGATTTTGAGGGGTTTTAAACTCTCCCTAAAACATCAATGATGTTCTTCATTTTTTGTTGAACATCATTGATGTTTTTAAGGATGTTTTCCAAATCCCTATTACACCCCATGATCTCCTCGATCAGGATCTGTGCACTTTCCAAGGTGAAAGGATCTGGATCCACAACATCACGATCACCTAAAAAGATTGAAACAAAAACACACCATGTATTATAAATATGCCGGCATCCATCTCTTACCTGAGCCTGTGGTCGCAGACACTCACCTGTTGTGGTGCCAATTTCCACCACGTCTTCCTCCTCCTGCTCTGCTTGGCTTGGGTGGATTTCCCCTTGTTCCAGAGGTGGGGGGTCTGTGGTCTCCTCGGATGAGGGGTGTCCTCCGAGTCTTTTATCCCCTATGTAAAAAAAAGTATACTTAGCACACAGATATTTGATGGCAGAAATAGGAATATGAGACATTGCTTGGAAGTGGGGTACAATTGTCTATTTTGGCAGAGTTCCAAGATGTAGAATTTTTAGTGTCCTTTGTCAAGCTTGAATACGTTACCTGTTTTGTACAAGCTTCACAGATGGAGACACCCCTATAGTTTACACTGGAGCACCTGTGTGGGGCCCCCTAATAAAAAGGGTGTTCATGTGTCCCACACTAGTGCTCCAGCGTCCAGATGTGAAAACTGCTGCTGAGTGTCCTCTCCTTACACAGAATCTAGTTTGCATTTCATTCTAGTTACCAACCCATCTACCCAACCAAATTATTTGCAGACAAGTAAGCCATAAAAAATGTGGGCAAATGCATATGGCCAAAACAATGGTGTTTTCTAGGCCGAACGAACATCGTTTTATATGAACTAATAATGTGCCCATGAACATGAAAGTTGCCATTTTAAACTGGATAACAGTTAAGAAAAGCACATGGAGCAGCACGAACGTAATAAACATAAAGAATAGGAACACAGCACAACTACTTACTTTTTTGCAGCACTCTCCGGATCTTTCTGTACTGCTCGTGCTCTCTTAATTTCAGGTCCGACCACCGTTTCCTGAGCTGATCTTTCGATCGTCGTACCCGAAATTCCGGTGCAGACTCTTGACCACTTTCGCCATGATCTTGGCCTTTCTGACATTGGGGTTGGGGTAAGGTCCATACTTCCCGTCATAGTCGGCCCTCTTCAGGATGTCCACCAACTCTAACATCTCCCCAAAGGACATATTTGATGCCTTAAATCGTCTCCTTCTGGATCCAGACGTTTCAGGCTCCGGGCTTTCCTCCTCCTCGTTGGTGTAATTATCAGACACTTGCTGTGTCTCCGCCATGTGCTCTTCCCCACTGCAACGAACGAGAAGGGGCGGGAAATAGACTGGAAAGAACGTCAGGGGCGGGTGGAGTTTCACGCATGCGCAGTGTCTATAAAGCGTAACACGTGTGCCTAGTATGTACGATCTGTGAGCGGAGGAAGGAGTAACGGAGGCACCGATTGTGATTGCGAAGGTAAGGTTTAACATTGGGCCTATACTGCTTCTAGATTGAGGCCTGTATTTGCACAAGTTTAGAAGACTTTAGGCTGACATTAGAGTTTGTC
Source organism: Lithobates clamitans (assembly GCA_037952925.1). Classification (NCBI taxonomy): domain Eukaryota; kingdom Metazoa; phylum Chordata; class Amphibia; order Anura; family Ranidae; genus Lithobates; species Lithobates clamitans. The sequence continues at coordinate 5,122,095 of JBBGZY010000580.1, read as the reverse complement.
TTGTGTTGTGTCTTGCAGTGAAAATGGATATCTTGAAAGTTAAGGACTTTATGCCAATCTTCATTGATATGTTAAGGGAGCTGCCCTGTGGCAGGTAAACCACCCTGAATATAAGAACCAAACAAAGAGGAAGGCAGCGCTGGATAATTTGTTGGAATTTGTGAAGACGGTGATCCCTATGGCAGACATCACCTATTTGAATATCCTAATTGGTGGCCTGAGGAGCACTTATCTAAGGGAGCACAAGAAGGTCCAGGATTCCCAGAGATCAGGAGCTGCAGATGACGTTTATGTCCCCAGGCTGTGGTACTATGACAGGCTGCATTTTCTGGCAGGTCAGACTGAACCCAGGCCGGCACTCTCCACTCTTCCTTCCACGCTTCCTTCCCCCCCAGCTGAGGCTTCTGACGCCCAACCTGGACCTTCCAGGCAGCAACATGTGGAGGAGCCCAGCTTGAGCCAGGTATAGCATTCTTCTAAATATTCATGGTTGTCCAATCAATGATGTTAACTAGATGTTAGTTTGGAGTACTAATTTCTGATTGTGATTGATGATGCAAAAACTAAAACCATGTCCCTTTTTCATACACAGGGAAGTCTCAGCCAGGAGGTGTGCGGGCCAAGCAGGCTGTCTGATATCCAGGTCCCTCCCCTACACCTTCAAAGACAAAGTGGCATGAAGAGGAGTAACCTGGAGGAGGCTACCATAGGCCTCTTTTGGAAGGCTACAGAGGCCCGGAGAACCTCCCCACAGTGTGGAGGAGGACTTTGCTGGCATAACTGCCTGCAAAATGATGCAGATGGAGGAGGGCCAACGACTCCTGTGTGAGTCCTTAATTTTGGAAGCTCTCAATAAGGAGTTGAGGGGCCAAATGACATGTGCTACCCACATTTGTGACCTCACACATAGTCCCCTTCCTCCTCCAGGTCCTACTCCTCCTCCTCCTCCTACAAGTCCTACTCCTCCTCCTGCCACATCTCCAACACCAGAGCCACAGCCGGGAAGGAAGCGTGGAAGGAAGACAAGAGAGTGATGGCCCTGGGTTCAGTCTGGTCTGGCAAAATATGCAGCCTCTTGTAGTACCACAGCCTGGGGACATACATGTCATCTGCTGCTTTCATGATATCTGGGACTTCTGGACCAGACTGCACTCCCTTAGATATGGACTCCTCAGGCCACCAATTTTGCAGTAAAATAATTGATGTCTGCCCTGGGGGTCAAAGCCTTCACCAATTTCTGCTATTTCTCCAGCGTTGCCTCCCTCTTTGTTTGGTTACGAGCCCTTAATAAGGTTTTTTTGGTTCAATTATACTCACCTATGTGTGTTTCCCTTCAAAAAGGACAGTTTGTTTGTGAGAATTCAGGTACATTTCAAAAATACAATGTGAAATTAACAAGAGACACCAACACCAAGCAACCTCCTTGAGATTAAATAATACAAGATAATAATGGTGTTGTAGTAACTTGACACACAAAACACACACAAAAATATTCAGGATGTTAAATAACTAAATAAAAAAAACAAGATCAGCCTTGAAAAAAATACAAACCAAAAACAAAATAAAAAAAAATCACATCAGGCTTGAAAAAAACAAACAAAAAAAAAAAGATATAGATTTTTGGTCAGATGTGACAAATCAAAATATATTGAGGGAATCACAATAAATAATAAAGAAAGAAGTTTGTGAGAACTCTGTATGAATATGAGCAGCAAAACTACTTCATTCTTCTCACATTATAAAGAAGAAGAGAGTGCACTGTATTAAACAATTTAAAACATTGCAACGTGACGAAAGTGCTGTATCCATTCCGAACGCGAATTTTACCAGAACGAGCTGTTCTGTCTCGGAATTTCTTCTGAGCATGCGTGGCACTGTGTGCGTCGGAATTGGCCACACACGGTCTGAATTGACGTGAACGGATTTTGTTGTCGGAAAATTTTATAGCCTGCTCTCAAACTTTGTGTGTCGGAAAATCCAATGGAAAATGTCCGTAGGGGCCCACACACAGTCGGAATTTCCGACAACGCGCTCCGATCGCACATTTTCAGTCGGAAAATCTGACCGTGTGTACGGGGCATTAGTCTGCTGATTTTATTTATAGCGCTGCACTGTTATTTTTATAGTATTTGTAAAAGGTTTTATATGTTTACTTTTAGTGTTCAGCTGCTCCTATTTCGAGTTAGGGTATTGTTTTTGCGCTTACTGATTTCTCATTTTTCTATTTCATCTGTATTGACTTTCTCAAGGGGGATCCCCCTCTCTGCCTATCCAAATCTATGCATGTGTGATGTTTTATGCTAATGTACAAGAATTTCTTTGTTAGTATTATTTATCTAAATATAAAAAAGTATAATTGATAGTATTACACTATGGGAGTTTTTCTTTGACCACTCTTTAGTGGTCCCCATCTCTACTATCAACAGCTCTAGTGAAGACACTTCTAGAGTCTGTGCCTTGGTGAGTGTGTTCTGCCACCTGCTGGTAATACATTCCACATCGAAATATAGCAAAATATTATTATTATTATTATTATTAACATTATACAGGATTTATAAAGCGATAATGATAATAAAAATGGTGCGCTAATTCACGGAGATATGCAGCAAAAAAAATGCAGTAATAAGCGATATTGTGCGATAATGTTGTAAAACAATGATAAAGTGTGATAGTTCAAGAAGCTATGCAGCAAAAATAAACAATTATGCATGAATGATTATCCCTAATATTAAAAAAAAAACAGTAATATGTGATAATATGCAATATTAAGTGAAATGTGGTAATACAAGAAGATATGCAGAAAAAATAGACAAATGTACATGAATGACTATCCCTAATTAAAAAAAAGAAACAAACAATGCAGTGATATGCGATAATATGTGATAATATGTGAATAAGTGTGATAAAGTGCACTAATTCAAGAAGCTAAGCAGCAAAGATAGACCAATATGTAAGAATGACTACCCCTAATTTCAAAAAAGCAAAAAATACAATGTATGCGATAATATGCGATAATATACGGAACAGTAATAAAGCTCTCAAATCAAAAGCAGATATTCATCTGATTTTACATAAAAAATATTAAGATAAGTCCCAAATAATAAAGTGCATTTGCATCAAAAAGTGATGAGATGTAAAGATCAAGTGCTCAAAAAAACAGTTCTTGAAAGTTGTAAACACAGTTGCTCCCATCATCCAGGTATCCACCTGGGGTGTGCCCTAGCAGCTCACCTTAAACAAAAAAGACAACAGGTCTAGTGTTTCTTTGGTATAAATATCCTTAACCACTTCAGTCCCAGAAGAAGATTTTCCCCCTTAATGACCAGGCCATTTTTTGCGATACAGCACTGTGTCGCTTTAACTAACAATTGCGCAGTCATTCAACACTCTACCCAAACAAAATTGTTGTCCCTTTTTCCCCACAAATAGAGCTTTCTTTTGGTGGTATTTGATCACCTCTGCATTTTTTCTTTTTTGCGCTATAAACAAAAAAATAGTGACAATTTTGAAAACAAACAATATTTTTTACTTTTTGGTATAATAAATATCCCCAAATTAAAAAAAATAAAAAAAATAATTTCTTCATCAGTTTAGGCCAATATGTATTCTACATATTTTTTGGTGGTAAAAAAAATCACAATACGCTTATATTGATTGGTTTATGCAAAAGTTATAGCGTCTACAAAATAGGGGATAGATTTATGGGTTTTTTATTATTTTCTTTTTTTTTACTAGAAATGGCAGCGATCTGCAATTTTAAGCAGGACTGCAACATTGCGGCAGACAGATTAGACACTTTTGACACTTTTTTGTGACCATTGACATTTATACAGCGATCAGTGCTATAAAAATGCACTGATTACTGTGTAAATGTCACTGGCAGGGAAGGGGTTAACACTAGGGGGTGATCAAGGGGTTAAATGTGTTCCCTCATGAGTGTTTCTAACTGGGGGGATGTCACTGACTGGAGGAGGAGACATATTGCTGTTCTTAATTACTAAGAACAGCAGATCTGTCTCTCCTCCCCTGTCAGAACGGGTAATGTGTGTTTACATATAAAAATCACCGTTCTGGCTCTCATGCCCGCGCAGGGCTGGTGCAAGGATTTTTGACACCCTAGGCAAAACTTAAATTTTCTGCCCCCCCGGCTTCACCCCTGACCCCACCCCCTTTTCCCTGCCTATGTATACCCCACCTTTTTAATGAAGCACCCATCAAATACATCCCACCAGTGCTCATCAAATGCAGCCTCTCCAGGACCCCATCAAATGCAGCCTACCAGGGCCCATTAAATGCAGCCTACCAGCGCCCATCAATGCAGCCTCACCAGCGCCCATCAAATGTAGCCTCACCAGCGCCCATCAAATGCAGCCTACCTTCATTCGGGACACAGACACAGTCGCCGCTGCGCCTCTGACACTATGTGTGAACAGAGCGGCGGCTGCCTGCTGATGCTGAGACTTAGTTGCTTGCTGTAGAGAGAAGAGAGTAGGAACACCGGTGGCCAAGATCCCTAGAGAGTAGGGCGCCCTAGGCGGCTGCCTAGTTTGCCTAGTGGTAGCACCGGCCCTGTGCCCGCGATGGGGGGGTGGCCTGCGGACATTGCGGCCACTCGCCACGTGCATCAGGTCCCCTGCCGTGCAGCCAGTGCACACTCGTGCCTGCTTTGGGTCTTAAAGGAGCCGACGTACCATTATGGTGATTCGTGGGAACGACCTGCCGCCGTATAATGGCGGCTGGTCGGCTAGTGGTTAATGGCAGTTCACGTTCCATTCTCCTTTCCTGCATCGGAATCCACAGCTGGTCTGGCTTTAACAAATGGATCCTTTATGGACAATTACATTCCACTCTCCTCTCCTATCCTTATAGCATAAATCTAGGGATGTGGTATGTGGCTCAGTAATCGAGAATAAATATCCACTATGCTGTATTAGATCTCCTGCTCTCCTCCATTCACAGGCCATACAAGACAAATAAGTACTCCATAGTGTAGTAATTTTACAGAAGAAATGGTTTTATTAAAACATAAATAAATATAAAAAACATGTGCTACTTAAAAAACCACAATAAGAAAAAACAGCAGCAAGCTCAAGGTGAGATACACACCCTAATAACAAAAATCATAAAAAAGGAGCTGCGCTAATAAATAAGTATACGTGTATATTATAAAAATAATAAAGCGCATATGAACTCAAAATATATTGTACATGAACAGTCCATTAACACAGATGCATTAGACTTGATGGTTGAAATGATGAACAATCCCAAAAACACCACAACAGATGTGTGCACCTCCACCACACAGAGTGCGTGCTTACCAGAAGGCAAGCTATTCTTGCTTGCGGCTACCAACCCAGCCAGGGCCTTTATCCTGAGGATATTGGGATTCCAGCTCACAGGAGAATTCTTTGGGTGATGGGGCAGGACATACACCAGGAACCAAGGCAATTCCATGTTCCAATGTTTATAGGCATGGACCAGACGGGTATACCCAGAAATGAGAGAAGCTCACCATAGTGTAAATCAGATAAACATTCAATTTATTCGGTATAAAAGTTGCACTTACATAGGAAGCATAAAGGGAAGCATTATGTAAAAAAGCCGGCGGCTAATGAACACCCATCCTCTCGGGACCACTATGCAATGACGTCAGCATGCCACTCCTCCAGATGTACATTTCGTCACAAGCTGACGTCGTCCAGGTGCACGGATGACGCACTGACACATCGCACCTTAACCAGTTCCCGTCCACTCTATAGCTGAATTACGGCTACAGCGTGGACCTACATTACCGGGGGGGCAATGTAGGTCCACGAGTGCGCATCGGGGAAATTCTGTGCTGGCCGTGTCTCTTGTACACAGTCAATCACAGATCGTGGTAAATGGCCAGTCACAGTGGCCATTTACTACGCGATCGCCGTGGCAAATGAGAGATGATCTCAAATGTAAACATATGAGATGATCTCTCATTGACAGCCCTCCCTCCTCACACAGAGACAGCGTGTGAGGAGGGAGAGCTTCTGGGCTGAATTGTGAGTGATTCTACTGTTACTATCTACCAGCATATACAGTGCCCAATCAGTGCCAATAAGTGCCACAGTGCTAATTAGGATCACAGTCTGTGCCATCAATAATCAGTGCCCATCTGTGTCATCTGTGCCCATCTGTGCCATCAGTGCCCATTTGTGCCATCAGTGATCAGTGCCCACCTGTGCCATCTGTGCCCCCTCATCAGTGCACATCTGTGCCACCTCATCAGTGCCCATCTGTGCCACCTCATAAGTGCATATCTGTGCCATTAATCAGTGCCCATGTGTGCCACCTCATTAGTGCACATCTGTGCAATCAATCAGTGCACATCTGTGCTGCTTCATCAATGCCCATCTGTGCCGCCTCATCAGTGCCCATCTGTGACACATCATCAGTGCCCATCTGTGCCACCTCATCAGTGCATATCTGTGCCACCTCATCAGTGCCCATCTGTGCTGTCTCATCAGTGCACATCTGTGCAATCAATCAGTGCACATCTGTGCCGCCTCATCAGTGTACATCTGTGCCACCTCATCAGTCCCCATCTGTGCCACCTCATCAGTGCATTTCTGTGCCACCTCATCAGTGCATTTCTGTGCCATTAATCAGTGCCCATCTGTGCCACGTCATCAGTGCAATCTGTGCAGTCAGTGCACATCTGTGCCGCCTCATCAGAGCACATGTGTGCCACCTCATCAGTGCCCATCTGTGCCACCTCATCAGTGCATATCTGTGCCAGTGCCCATCTGTGCCACCTCATCAGTGCACATCTGTGCGATCAATCAGTGCCCATCTGTGCCACCTCATCAGTGCACATCTGTGTGATCAATCATTGCCCATCTGTGCCACCTCATCAGTGCACATCTGTGCCATCAATCAGTGCACATCAGTGCCGCTTCATCAGTGCCAATCAGTGCAGACTTAGCACACATCTGTGCCACCTCATCAGTGCAGGCTTATTAGCACACATCTGTGCCACCTCATCAGTGCAGGCTTATTAGCACACATCTGTGCAGGCTCATCAGTGCCACCTCATTAGTGCCCACCAGTACAGGCTTAGCGCACACCTGTGCAGTCTCATCACCACCAGCAACCAATGTCCAAAAGATGCTTTTCCGCTGAAGAGGCTTACCAAATACTTTCCGCGGCCGACAAGACGGGGAGTTCTCTTTTTCAGATTCCCTTTCAAATTCGGATTCTGAGTCTGATGTAAATTATGAGCCAGTCCTAAGTAGTGGAACCCTGACAGACTTAGAGGAGGAAGATATTCTGCTCGCCAAACAAAGGCATTCTGGTGAGGAGGCAGTGGCATCCACCAGCACTGCAGTGCCATCCACCAGCATCGCAGTACCTCGGCAAGAAAGGCCAAGTACCAGTGGGGTGTCACCTCAGCCCCAAAGCGTTAGACCCCATGCCAGCCTTCGCTATACCCTTCAGTACCCATTCCCCCCCATTCACCTATCACTGCCCAGCCAGGAGTCCAGGTGGACACAGAGAACTTTTCCCCAATCAATTTCTTTGATTTCATTTTTACGGAGGACATGCTCATCCCTACGAGTGGAGAGCCCTAACAGTGGAGGAGTTGAAGGTTTTTTTTGGGCCTCACATTTTGTATGAGGCTCACCAAAAAAAATGAATCACGTTCAATTGGTCAACCCAAGAGAACCAGACATGTAAATATAAGATTTGCCTGCCTCTTGGACTGATTTTGTACCCTAATACTGGACTAGTGGGAATCAACACAGGGGTCTCACATATGTGAGGGGCTCCAGAATTGTTTTCTGGATGAAGAAAACATTTTTTTTTGTGTTTTCTCATTCCTAGATTAGGGTCTGGAGACTCGGAGGCTTCAAAGAGATTTGGGTGGGAGAAGCCTCTACCCCTGTCCCCAGTCTCATCTCATCACTTTTTGATGCACATGCACTTTATTATTTGAGACTTGTCTTAATATTTTTTATGTAAAATCAGATGAATATCTGCATTTGATTTGAGTACATTATAACTGTTTCATACATTATCGCATATTATCGCATACATTGTATTTTTAGGGGTAGTCATTCTTACATATTTGTCTATCTTTACTGCTTAGCTTCTTGAATTAGTGCACTTTATCACTGTTTCACATATTATCGCATATCACTGCATTTTCTTTTTTAAATTAGTGATAGTCATTCATGCATAATTGTCTATTTTTCTGCATACCTTCTTGTATTAGCACATTTTATCACTGTTTCACTTAATATCACTTATTGTCACATATTACTGCATTTTATTTTTTTATTTTTATTGTTTTTATTTTTTGATATTTGGGATAATCATTAATGCATATTTGTTTATTTTTGCTGCATAGCTTCTTGAACTAGCGTACTCTATCATTGTTTCACAACAATATCGCACATTATTGCTTATTACTGCATTTTTGCCTCTTTTTTTGCTGCATAGCTCCTTAAATTAACACATCATTTTTATTATCATTATTTGTTTTAGAGTGTTGAGGTCACTTGCTAATGGTTGCAGCTTTTTCATGTGTATTTTTAGGGTGATATATTATTCTTTGGTATTTATTTTGTATATCAGTTTTGGTTGGTTGTGAGATCCAGAGCAGTGCACAAGTACTGTATATTTAATTTTCAGGATTTTTATAGTGCCAACAGTTTGCACAGTGCTTTACAACACAGGGGCAGACAGTACAGTTACAATAAAGTTCAATACAGGAGGAATCAGAGGGCACTGCTTGTTAGAGCTTACAATCTAGAAGGGAGGGTCAAGTGAAACAAAAGGTAATAACTGTGGGGCATGAGCTGATGGAGAAAATAGACATACAGTTGTTAGATGTGGGTAGGATAGGCTTCTCTGAAGAGGAGGGTTTTCAGGGATCGTCTAAAAGCTAATAGAGTAGGAGATAATCGGACAGATTGGGGTAAGAAGTTCCATAGGATGGAAAAGGCTCTGGAAAAGTCCTGGAGGAGAGCATAGGAGGAGGTGACGAGGGAGCTAGAGAAAAGGTCTTTAGAGGAATGAAGAGAACGATTAGGTTGGTATTTTGAGACTAGGCTAGTAATGTAGCTGGGGGCTAGGTTGTGGATGGCTTTGCAAGTTGTTGTTAGTATTTTGAACTTAAGCCAATGGAGGGATTGGCAGAGTGGAGTAGCAGACATAGAGCAGTTGGTGAGGTGGATGAGCCTGGCAGCAGCATTCATGATGGATTGAAGGAGGGATAGACTATGTAGAGGTAAGCCAATGAGAAGGGAGTTGCAGAAGTCGAGGTGAGAGATGATGGTTAGAAAGGGGAGTGTTTTGGAGATGTTTTAGAGGTTGAGGCGGCAAGATTTGGACAATGATTGGATGTGGGGCTTAAAGGAGAGTTTAGAGTCCAGGACTACACCTAGGACCTTGGCATGCGTTTATAGGCTTATAGTTGTGCCTTTGATTTTGACAGAGAGATCAGGGGAAGGGGCACGTGGGGGAGGAAAAATGATAAGTTCTGTTTTGGATAGATTGTGTTTGAGGAAGTGGTGTGACATCCAGACTGATATATCTGTTAGTAAATTAGTGATACGCGACGGAGGGAGTGAGCTGAGGGGTAGAAAAATAGATTTGGATGTCGTCAGCTTAGAGCTGGTATTGGAAGCCATGGGAGGCTATCAGCTGACCTAGGGAGTAGGTGTATATTGAAAATAGGAGAGGTCCAAGAACAGAACCTTGGGGGACCCCAACAAAGAAAGGAAGAGGAGAGAAGGAAGTAACACTAAAGGTGCGGTTGGATAAGTAGGAGGAGAACCAGTGAAGGGTACAGTCACAGAGACCAAATGCGTGGAGTTTTTTGTAGAGGAGGGGGTGGTCAACCATATCAAAGGCATCAGAAAGGTCCAGGAGTAGGAGTACAGAATAGTGTCCATTGGTTTTGGCCCTTAGTAGATCGCTTGTTAGTTATAGGAGAACAGTTTCTGTGGAGTGTTGAGGACGAAATCCAGACTGAAGGGGATCAAGAATGCTATTCTCAGTAAGGTGGTCGCTCAGTCTGTATTAGACCAGACGTTCAAGGAGTTTGGATAAAACCTCGTCTTTAGTGGTGGGGTTGAAAGAGGGAAGTAATGATTGTACCTGTGGGAATGAAGTGTAAAGCGTGGATGGTATCTGAACAGCAGTGATCTCCACGCAAATTGTATCAATCTTCTGTTAGAAGTTATTGGCGATCTACTGGGCAGTGAGTGAGTTAGTGGGTGGAGGCAGTGGAGGACAAAGTAGAGAGTTGAAGGTAGAGAAGAGTTGACAGAGACGGGATGATAAGTTGTTAATGGGAGTGATTAAATAGGTCTGCTTGGCAGTGAAGCGGCTGGAATTGTATTTTTGGAGAGCAGATTTACAGTATGTTGGTTGAAATCTTTCTGAGACGTAGTCTTACGCCACAGGCGCTCATGAGCACGGCTATGTTTTTTCAAACTTCAAGTGTCATCTGTTTGCCAAGGTTGTAAGGGTCGGGGTCTGATTTTATGTGTAGTGAGGGGGGACAGTGTGTCCAGTGAGGCTAGAAGTGAAGTGTTGTAGACAGAAGTGGCTAGGTTGTGCAGGATAGGGGTGAGATTTTGTCATAGAGGTGGTCGGTAGACGAGTAGAGAAGAGAAGGGTTGAGATGGTGTGGGTTTCTACGAGTAACTGTTAGGTGATTGGAGGGAGAGGAAGTGGACGAGAGGGAAAAAGTGAAACTAATAAAGTAGTGATCAGAAAGAGGGAATGGATAGTTGGAGAGGTTGCACGGAGTGCATAGGTGGGATAAAACAAGGTCAAGGGTATTGCCTTTAGAGTGATTAGAAGCATGTATCTATTGCTTCAGGTCAAAGGAGAAGATTAGACTGAGAAATTTGGAAGTAGCAGGAGTGTTAGTATTAATAGGGATGTTGAAGTCACTGAGAATGATTGTGGGGATTTCAGAAGAGAGAAAATAGGATGGCCAGGCAGAGAAGTCATCAAGAAAGGTTGATAACGGTCCAGGGGGTCAGTAGATCACAGCTTTTCTTAGTGAAACCAGAGAGAAAAGACGAATACAGTGTGCCTCAAATGAGGAGCATAACAGAGAGGGAGGTGGGTCAAGTACCTGAAAGGTGCTATGTGGGGCTAAAAGGATTCTGACACCCCTCCCTTACCTCCACTGGATCTGGGGAAGTGAGTCCAGAAAAGACCACCGTGGGTTAGGGCAGCAGAAGACGCTGTGTCCGATTCATAAAGCCAGGTTTCGGTAATGGCGAGTAGATTAAATAAGTTAGCGATAAAAAGGTCATGGAGAGAGGTGAGTTTGTTATAGAAAGAGCAGGAATTCCAAAGGGTGCAAGAGAAAGGGAGTCTGATCTTGGGAAAAAGAGAATTGGAAACTAAATTGTGTGGATTGCAGCTGCAACCAGAGGGTGCAGGGTAATGGCGTTGCGTACAGTTGAATGGAGGCCCAGGGTTTGGGGATATATCTCCAGAGGTTAGAGGAAGCAGGAGGGTGAGGGAGGTAATGTGGGAGTGCGATTTATATGAGAGGGAGTTTTTTCGTGCATGTGGATTTAGAATTAGCAGGAGTTGGTTAGTGCAGTAAGTAATAAGGAGAGGACAGAAATGAGGGTGATATATATATAAGCTGTGGGGTTGAGCAGAGGGGTGAAGGAAAGTTAGTTTAACCACTTCAGCTCTGGAAGGATTTGTCCCCTTAATGACCAGGCCATTTTTTGCAATACGGCACTGCGTCGCTTTAATTGACAATTGCGCGGTCGTACAACATTGTACCCAAACAAAATGTATGTCCTTTTTCCCCCACAAATAGAGCTTTCTTTTGGTGGTATTTGATCACCTCTGTGGTTTTTATTTTTAGCGCTATAAACAAAAAAAGACCGACAATTTTGAAAAAAACACAATATTTTGTACTTTTTGCTATAATAAATATCCCCATGAAAAAATTTAAAAATGTCTTCATCAGTTTAGGCCGAAATATATTCTTCTACATATTTTTGATAAAATAATTGCAACAAGCGTATATTGATTAGTTTGCGCAAAAGTTATAGCGTCTACAAAATAATGGATAAATTTATGTCATTTTCATTATAATTTTTTTTTTACTAGAAAAGGCGACGATCTGCGATTTTTATCAGGACTTTATCAGAAACGTGGTGGATACACCAAATTAAATGTTACACACCCTATGGTTTGAATATTGAGTGGGACATCAACGCGTTTATCAATCAGTCATAAACGTCCTGTTCATGCCCCTCTTCACGCCCCTCTGCATCAAGTCCCTATAAAGGTGCTATCTATGGGTGAGTCTGACCAAGTATGGTCACCTCCCAATAGACATCTTTTCATCACTATTCCTACTATTTCATTTTTTATTTGTATTATTAATATTTTTTATTTTTTTATTCAATATTTTTGACTATAGTTTTTATAGTTTAGAACACACCCGAGATGAATGCTTGGATTGTTAAATGGGAAGAACATATGTCCCCCTACCTAGGCAAATGTCGAGGCTAGATGGTTCTCTTGGCAAGGCACAGAGTAGATTCCTATTCTATGTGTCTTCTATTAATTCTTTTTCTGTTTTTATACTTTTATATGTTTACAATTATTACCCTGATATCGCTCGAAAATAATTTTTGCTGAATATTTGTAAACATAGGGGAACATGTGTGTCATGACAACTGTAGCCCCACATTTAATGAGAAAACACACCTTCGGTGATTTGACAGTCCGCACATCTATCCCACTTTGTGTCCCAATGATTGAATTCTCTCTATGTTTTGACAGCTGACAAAGTTCCGATCATGTGATCTTGCCAAACATAGAGAGCAATATGAGTGGCCGGCATGGTGGAGGATGTGCCCTCGGAAGATGCATGTTTGCATCGTCACGTCCTGATGCACTGAGGGGGGATGGACCTTCGGAGTCGCGTCACTGCGCTTGCGCGATAGGGCGCGCTGCCTATTGGATGGACCTGTTTGAGAATAAGAAGGTGTGACTGGCTCATTACGTCATCGCACTGAAACGTGATGACGCACAAATCAGGGAATATCCAGTTAATATAGAGGAGTGGTTTTTAAACCTGCGTCATTGCGCTCGGACGCTCTGACACGCCAATCACATGACCTTGATACTTGGTCATCATTGGTAAAATAAGATTACCAAGCTGAGGCTTGGTTCTTTGGATATTTCCGTCCTTTTGATAGGCTAGACGGACAGTCAGCTGACTAAGGAAAACCCTCACATGATACAAATCCCGCAAGTCACGCCGCACAGGTGTCCCCGATGTAAATTCCAGCACTTTTAAATAAATAGCGCAGCAGATGAGAGGTTAGCTTTACCCCAGTTGAAGTCTTGGTAGACGAAACGCGTCGGGTGTATGACGCTACCACAGCCATCTGTTTACAGTGCTAAACTTACCATCTTCGTTCATATGAACTTTGTTTTAACCCGATTTTTTATTGGAATTTTTTAATTAATGCAATAAAACTTCCTGGTTATCCAGATTTTATACCATGTTGAGCCTTTTTTCTCCTTCTCCCTCTGTCTCACTTGAATGAGATCAAACGATCGTTGGAGGAAGAATCCGTGGTAACGCTCAGGATTGGGGACCCATCTAGGACCCTTCGCTAGGGATCAAGGACAGCTGTAACCCTACCGTACTAACGGTGTAAGCCTATATGACTCACCGCCAACGGCCTGTGAGTCCACCACGTCCGGTAAGGGCATTTTATATTACTTTCTGCCTTGCTGAGTATTGGAAGAGTCTACTGGGGACACGAATAGATACCACTGTGAGATTTACATCCATGCTCCAGGATATTTCTGCTCGATTGAATGAACTGTTCAATACCCCAGAGACTTGCTATTTATTCCCACCCCAATTCCCACTATACATGTTTGTTTTGATTTGAGGGTTTGGGATCATTTTTCTGTGTATACACAGTTCACATTATTGTTCACTATATAGCATGTTTCTACAAATGATTTTTTACACCACTTGATTTTTGTACATATGGTATGATTATTCCATCTAGTGATTTTCTGCGGGATCAGCAGGACCCAGTACAGATATATATATATGTTTTATATAGAATATTCACATTGATGTTTTATTAGCATAATACAGCGCTACACTTTTTCTTTTTCACATTTATTCATACAATTAGTCTAATTGGTGGTGTTGGCTGCTTGATGTTTTGGGTTGGCGCAGCAGATTTTCTTTATTTTATTTTGTTATCAGGACTGCTACATTGCGGCTGACAGATCGGACACTTTTGACACTATTTTGGTACCATTGACATTTATACAGCGATTAGAGCTAAAAATAGCCACTGATTACTGCATAAATGTCACTTGCAGGGAAGGTGTTAACATTAGGGGGTTATCAAGGGGTTAACTCTGTTCCCTCAGCGTGTTCTAACTCTAGGGGGGATGGGACTGACTAGGGGAGGAGATTGATCAGTGTTTATACTTAATATGAACACACGATCTGTATCCTCTCCCCTGAGAGAACCGTGATTGTTTACACACACACATCCCCATTCTCGCTCTGTCACGAGTGATCCCGGGTGGCTGGCGTTCATCGTGCCTGCCAGGCACGCACATCGGCTCTGGGTACACACGGCAGGTGTGTGCGCGCCTGCTGTGACATCTTAAAGGAGCAACATACACCTATGGGGATTTGCACAGCCGTGCCAACCTGCTGCAGTATAATTGTGGTGGCTGGTTGGCTAGCGGTTAAGAATAGTGGACACAGCTGTCAGAAGGAGTGGTAGAGAGTGCATGTTACAAGGAGAAAGAGCTGAAGGGATAAACAAGGTAACCTGCAGTCTGTGTGGTGTTTTCCAAAGTATTTTCTTGTGTTCATTCGCTTTGTGCATTTGCTGAAGTGCAAAGTCAGAAGTGTCCCCACTTATAGAAATACCCCCACTTTGATAAAAAGCCCCCACACTCAATGTGCCTCCCTTGGCAAACATGCCTTCCCCAAGAAATGCTTTAGTTATATACTGTTAGGGATGGGGGTGGGTGCATTCCAATTATCTAATCAGGAAGTAATAAAGGTTAGCTGGCTAAACAGAGCAAAATTCTCACTTCAGAAACAGACTAGCAAGAGGGCATTAAAGTTAAAGTGGATGTAAACCCTTACATATACCCAGTGAAATGAACAGCCTCAGATGATACACAGGGATGAAACAAATCTCCCTACATAAGTTTTAAATGTATATCTCCTGTCTTCAGCTTTATATACTGTTTAGAACAATCAGATCATGTTAGGACATTTTCTCTTCCTGTTCAAAACTGCAGTGAAGTCTGGGCATACAGCCAAGATAGCTGATTGGAGGAAAAGCACACACCCCCTCTCCTCATAGGTAGAGACTTTCAGAGCTGATCGTTGAATAGTTCAGGGCTCTGCTAATCTATTTATAGCATCTTCCCCAACACAAAACTCAGACTGCTTTTTATCATATGTGAGGAAGAGGTTGTCAGGAATTATCAGGCTGATAACAGAAGAAAGGAGCTACAGGACATAGTGCTTTGAAGAGAGATAACAAAACACTGCAGATATATGTGCCCAGCTCAAATTTCATGAATCTGGTTTACATCCATTTTAACAGGCCATAATTTTGGATAAGAAAAGGAAGAGAATAAAGCATTGTAATGCGGACAGGTCTACAGATGGCTAAGCAAAAATAACATACCAGCATTATTAAACAGACATATGCAAAAGAAGATAGCAGTGTTTCAGTTTTTGGGTGGAGTTGTATCAGCAAGACATACCAGCATCATCAAACAGACATAAGCAAAAGCAGATAGCAGTGTTTTAGTTTTTTGGTGGAGTTGTATCAGCAAGGCATACCTGTGGAAGGACAGAAGAAATTTTCAGATGAGACATTCAGATGATGAGTGCAGAGTCAGAAGTGCTCCCACTTATAGAAACACCCCCACTTTGAGAAAGAGCCCCACACCAAATGTGCTCCCCTTGGCAAATGTGCCTTCCCATAGAGATGCTTTAGTTATATACTGTAAAGGATGGGGGTGGATGCATTCCAATGATCTAATCAGGAGGTAATAAAGGTTAGTTTTCTAAACAGAGCAACATTCTCACTTCAGAAACAGACTAGCAAGAGGGCACTAAAGTTAACAGGCCATCATTTTGGGTAAGACAAGGGAGAGAATAAAGAATTGTAATGTGAACAGGTCTACAGATGGTTAAGTGAAAAAAATATACCAGCACTATTAAACAGACATAAGCAAAAGCCGATAGCGGTGTTTTAATTTTTTGGGTGGAGTTTTATCAGCAAGACATACCAGCATTATTAAACAGACATAAGCAAAAGCAGATACTGTAGCAATGTTTTTTGAGTGGACTGGAGTTGTATCAGCAAGACATACCTGTGAAGGGACAGAATACATTTTCAGATGAGACATTCAGCTGATGAGTGCAGAGTCAGAAGTGCTCCCACTTATAGAAATACTCCCACTTTGAGAAATGGCCCCCACACCAAATAGTCTTCCCCAAGAGAAGCTTTAGTAATATACTGTTAGGAATGGGGCTGGGTGCATTCCAATGATCTAATCAGGAGGTTACTCTATAAAGGTTCACTGGCTAAACAGAGCAAAATTCTCACTTCAGAAACAGACTAGCAAGAGGGCACTAAAGTTAACAGGCCATAATTTTGGGTAAGACAAGGGAGAGAATAAAGTATTGTAATGTGGAAAGGTCTACATATGGTTACGCAAAAATAACATACCAGCATTATTAACCGGTTCAATACCGGGCCTTTTCACCCCCTTCCTTCCCAGACCAATTTTTAGTTTTCAGCGCTGTCGCAATTTAAACGACAATTGCGCAGTCGTGCGACGTTGTACCCAAACAAAATTGACGTCCTTTTTTCCCCACAAACAAAGCTTTCTTTTGGTGGTATTTGATCACCTCTGTGGTTTTTATTTTTTGCGCTATAAACAAAAGAAGAGCGTCAATTTTGAAAAAAACACAATATTTTTTATTTTTTGCTATAATAAATATCCCAATTTAAAAAAAAAAAACAAATTTTTTCCTCAGTTTCGGCCGATACTTATTCTTCTACATATTTTTGGTAAAAAAAAATCGCAATAAGTGTATATTGATTGGGTTGCGCAAAAGTTATAGCGTCTATAAAATACGGGATAGATTTATTGGATTTTTAAAAAAAAAAAATTTTATTTATTTTTTTTTACTAATAATAGCGGCAATCTCGATTTTTTTTCATGACTGCGACATTATGGCGGACACATCGGACACTTTTGACACATTTTTGGGACCATTCACATTTATACAGCGATCAATGCTATAAAATTGCATTGATTACTGTGTAAATGTGACAGGCAGTGAAGGGGTTAACCACTAGGGGGCGGGGAGGGGTTAAATGTGTTTCCTAGGGAATGCTTCTAACTGTAGGGGGCGGGGACGCACAAGGGGAGGAGACCGATCAGTTTTCCGCTGTTCTGGGAACACAGATCGCTCTCCTCTGAGCTGACAGGACGTGGATCTCTGTGTTTACACACAGAGATCCACGGTCCGGCCTGGTTAACGGGCAATTGTGGGTGCCCGGAGGACATCGCGGCCGCCAGGCACACGCACCGGGTCCCGAGCAACGCGGTGGGCGTGCGCGCGCCCCCTAGGCGGCCCGGGAACCCGAGGCCGTCATATGATGTCCACCCAAGATGGGAGATACTATCTGTGGACGTCATTTGACTATAGGCAGGTAGGGAAGTGGTTAAACACACATAAACAAATGCAGAAAGCAGTGTTTCAGTTTTTGGGTGGAGTTGTATCAGCAAGACATTCCAGCATTATTAAACAGACATAAGCAAAAGCAGATAGCAGTGTTTCTGTTTTTGGGTGGAGTTGTATCAGCAAGACATACCTGCGGAGGGACAGAAGAAATTTTCAGATGAGACATTCAGGTGATGAGTGCAGAGTCAGAAGTGCTCCCACCTATAGAAATACTCCCACTTTGAGAAAGAGCCCCCACACCAAATGTGCCCCCCCCCCCCTCCCGGCCAATATTAGCATTTTAGATACAATAATGCCTAAAAAGAGTGTTTTGTAATCTCTAGAGGTAAATGACTGTAAGATTACATTTGGATTATAAATGTAGTGACAAAAGCAAGAAAACAAACAAACAAACTGTGAAGCCAAAGAACAAGTTGTTAGAAATATTACCAATATTTAATTTGAGTCACAGCACCTTTAACCTTTATAAACCCTTCGAGTTCCAGGGCTTTATTCAGGTTTTGAACATGTGATAGATTATTTAACAATTGCTGCATTGTTTAGCAGTCAACCTAACTAATTCTTGTATTTTTATATAATAGTATTATATAAGGTTTACTTCAAATTGAAGTTAAAAAAAAGTAAAAATTATAGCTGCTAGTCGTTTTTTTTTCCTTTATTTTACGTAATTTGTGCACCCTCATGAATTTACCCCAAAATATACGGTAATCAAGAAAGTCTGCTAATTAAAATAATATCACATTATTGTGACTATTATGTAGCAAAGCAGAATGACAAAGTGAATTTAAATTACCTTGAGTCCCAGAACACTTTTCCACTTCAGCAATGTCTGCCCTAATGTATTATACATCCTTTTTTCAGGATAGATAGGGCTTTAATTTGGTAGCAAATTTGGATACATACATTTTTATTTCCTTGAGTTTACTTGAGAATAAATAGTAAAACATTTAAAAAAAAATAAAGCATTTTTCTGTAATTTTTCCCAAAGAATGTTTATGCAATTTGCACACCCTCATAAATTTACCCCAACATAGAATCAATAAGGTCTATTGATTAAAATAATATCACATTAGTGTGACTTTATGTATTGTAGTGGAATGGTAAAGCTCAAATTGAACATATGCGTTTTTGGGTGCTTTTGACGCTATATTGTTTGGAGGAAGAAAAATGCGGACTATGACCTTAAGAACACCTTCCCTACAGTCAAGCACGTGGAAACATTATGCTTTGGGGCTGTTTCTCTGTTAAAGGTACAGGCCGACTTTGCCACATTGAGGGGCCAATGGACGGGGCCATGTATTGAAAAATCTTTAATGAGAACCTTCTTCCCTCAACCAGAAAACTGAAGATGGATTGTGGAAGGGTCTTCCAGCATGACAATGACCTAAAACATACTGCCAAGGCAACAAAGGAGTGGCTCAAGAAGAAGCACATTAAGGTCATGGAGTGGCCTAGTCAGTCTCCAGACCTTAATCCTATAGAAAATTTATGGAGGGAACTGAAACTTCAAGTTGCCAAGAGACCTTAAAGTGATTGTTAACCCACTTCTATTACATCATCTCATCCTCTCTGCACCATTATCATTAGTTTCCCTGTGCCTGTGTCCTGTAAAAGAACTGCCCAATTCTACCTGTATGAGCTCTGCTCCGGGCGCTCAGCTGATTCCTCTCCCCTGTTCTGTCTCTGGCTCATAGCTTCAGTGGGTGGGGCCAAGCCCTCCCACTGACATTAGCCGTGGAGGAGATGGAGAGAGGAGACACACAGCGCTGAGCCGCCTACAATCAGCTGAGCGGCGGGAGTGGAGCTCATACAGGTAGAATCGTGCAGTATTTTTACAGAAAACAGGCACAGAAAAACTTCTGATGATGGTGCAGAGAGGATGGGATGATGCATTAGAAGATATGAGAGCACGTAGAGCAGCAGGAGTGGAGGGGGGCGGGCACATTGTACGAGCAGAGAGGGGAGAGAGGAGGAGGGGGGAGAAGGACACAGGAGACAGACACAGAAGAAAAGGCTGCGGCTGACGGAATCACACAAATAGACCATGGTATCAGGGGCTCAGCAGCCATGATTTTTGTGGTCTGTTTGCAGGGGGGAGGGCATAGCTAGGCAGGATCAGCCAGGTATTTCAGGTGATATGGGGGTCCAAATGACACCGTATAAGCATTGTGCTGTATAACATGCTTTAAGGGAACAAGATCTGTATTTTTTTATTTTTGGGTTAAGAGACGCTTTAAGGATTTAGAGAAGATCTGTAAAGAAGATTGGACCAAAATCCCTCCTGAAATGTATGCAAACCAGGTCACCAACTCCAAGAAACATCTTACCTCTGTGTTTGCCAACAAGGGTTTCTTCACCAAGTACTAAGTCATGTTTTGCTTTAGGATCAAATACTTATTTTACTCACTGAACTGCAACCTAATTTATAGCATTTGTTTTATGTGTTTTTACTGGATTTTTGGTTAAAATTCTGTCTCTATCATTTAAAATACACCTATGATAAAAATTATAGCCCTTTCATTTCCTTGTACTGTATGTGGGCAAACTTACAAAATCTGCGGGGGATCAAATAATTAGTTTTCCCACTGTATAATGTGTCTCCAGTCAATGACTCTTTCCTGAAGCATGTCCCCAGTCTCCACCAACTCTTATTGCAAAGCAATAAAATGCCACTGCTCATGTCACCCACAGGAACTTGATTGTAGGCTTCAAAGACTCCACTATGTCCAAGCTTTGCTCATAAGAAGGGACGGTCGCCCTCTGATGACATCATCCTTAAAAGCTTCACTGAAAGCTGAACATGGACACAGGAAACACAACAGTCTCATATCAGAGGAGGGCACTCTGTGAGGGATTGTTATGTTTACTGTGTCCATGTTCAGCTTTCAATAAAGCTCTTTAAGAACAAGGGAATACAGACATATAGGGGTTGATTTGCTAAAGGAAAATAGGCTGTGCATTTTGCAAAGTGAAGTTGCCCTCTGCAAGTGCAGTTGCTCCAGAGCTTAGTAAGAGCCCTTTCACACTGGGTTTTAGCGGCGCTTGGGCATGCTATGCGGGTGGGGGGTTAAACAGGGGTTAAATGCACCTGTGTAGTGCCACTGTCGAAGCACTTTGTAGGCATTCCAATGGGCAGGGGCGGTTTAGGAGCTGTGTATATTTTTTCTAACATCCTGCAAGTGCACAGCCCCAATGTGAAAGTACTCGGGCTTTCACACTGGGACTGCAGATGAGGCATTTTTCAGGCACTTTACAGGCACTATTTTTAGCGCTAAAGTGCCTGAAAAATGCCCCAGTGTGAAAGGGGTCTAAATGAGGTAAAGCTTTACTTTTCAAAGAATACCCAATCACATCCAAGGAAAATTTAAAAAATTGCATTTTTGCTTGCACATGATTGGATGATAGAAGTCATCAGAGCTTCTGCTCATTTACTAAACTCTGGAGCAACTGCTCTTGCAGAGTGAAACTGCACTTTGCAAAGTGCACAGTCTATTTGCCTTTAGTAAATCGACCCCATAGACTTTAGGAGTATCAGTAGCATACATATGAATGCAGGCAAATCTGCAAATCATGTCAGTACAACCATCACGTTAACCCAATAGTAACATTACAATACGTGGTAGATAGAGTTAAAAATAGTGTAGCAAGGCATGCGGTCAACCGAATCAGAGTAGTCATCAGCATCAGGAAATGTCATGCAAAGGAAACTAATTTAGCTCACCATAACCACCAAATGTAACTTCCAGCAAATCACCCTCACATCTTGTCATTGGTAAAGAAGAATGGAAGAGGAGGTCCAATGGAGGTAGAAGACATCGGGACAGATTGAAAATCTAGCAGTGGGTCCAGAGCATTGGTTGTTTATGAGCTGATAAGTGAAATTTCAAAAGCAATATACCCCTACAGAAGGTGGGTTGTTGGAAATGCATTTAATGACCATCATCCTATGTGCGGAAAAGATTGCACTAGACAGAGAAGTCATGATATGTGAATCCAACATAGAAGAGTCAAAGGACCCCAAATGTGAACCGACTATCAGTGAGTGAGAATTTGAAGACCCTATTGGTAATTGATATAACCATTTCCTAGTTTCCTAATATTTTTGGCCACCATCAAAGAAGATGCAGCAGTGGTGGGAGCCACACTTTGTACAGTAGGAATTATCTCCAGGACCTATTTTACATAGAAATTCTAGGATACGGTAGAACCTTTGAGAGATGGTATGGGAATATATTTACTAAATACACATGGAGGAGATTTACTCAGAATCTGATACATCTGTGCATAGTAACCAATCAGCTTCTAGGTTTTACCGTATTTATCGGTGTATAACACGCGCCGACGTATAACATGCATCCTAAGTTTCGGAGGGAATTTTAAAGAAAAAAACTTTTAGGAGGGAAGTTTAAGGAAAAAACTTACATTTACATGCCCACCAATGCAGCCTTATCAGTGTCCATCTGCAGCCTTGTCCAGTGTCATTTGCAGCCTTGTCATTGCAGCCTTGTTAGTGTAGCCTTGTCAGTGTAGCCTTGTCAGTGCAGCCTTGTCAGTGCAGCCTTGTCATTGCAGCCTTTTCATTGCAGTCTTCCAGTTTAAAAATGGCGCCGCCGAGATACAGAGACGGATGTCCTGTGTATCTCGGCGGCTCTCGGGTCCTCTCGGCAGCTCTCGGCGGCTCTTGGGTCCTCTCGCAGTCCTGAGCGGAGCCGAGAGTAGCCGAGAGGAGCCGAGTGTACTCGGCTCCGCTCACAGTCATGCCCAGTCCCTGTGTTATGTCCATCATAGGGTGGGACTGGGCATGACTGTGAGCGGAGCCGAGCCGAGTACACTCGGCTATGTATCTTGGCAGCTCGATCTTCCGCTCTCAACCAGCAGGGGATCAGCGTGTAACACGCACCCACGATTTTCCCCTGATTTTAAGGGGAAAAAGTGCATGTTATACGCCGATAAATACGGTATTTCCAAACCTTAATTTAACAAGCTGAAGTTAAAAGCAGTGAAACAGTGAGGAAGGAAGGGTTTGCCTTTACATATGCCTTCATTTCTAAAGTGAATAACAATCTTTTGCTATCATATATACAGTGACAGGGTGTTATAGGCTTGAATATGAATACCCTTAAAACTCCATTCTGTAATATGTTGAAGCTTGGATACAATAAAGTATAACCATGGTTTGGGAGCAGATAAGCCACCATGGACATCTGAATATGTAGCATTTCTAACTCCTGATTTGGTTCCCATGTTTTAGGTATAGCAAAATTTATTATACAAGGATTCATATTAGAAAATACATTTAAAGCCCATAACTTTTTCTTTCCATTTGGATAAGGCAGAAAATAATTGGACCCTAATTTTTGCTGACAACTGTTCTCCCATTTCTTGCCCAAGCATCACAGTGACAGAAAATGGGGAAAATTATACATTCACAAAAAAAGTTACATAGTAAATAAGCATACACACAGAGGTCTACTTATAAAGAATGTGCTTAGCAAATGTCTCAACAATCATTCAGACATAACAAATAATCCCTGGAATGGTTTCCTTTTTCATTGTTACATTGGTCTAATACTACATAGGCTAAGAACATTCAACTAGCAGAGGAAATAAGGAGGGAGATGTCTGCAGTGTGTGCAGTCTATAGAGAATTTTGTATCAATGGCAACGAATGGGTTTTCAGCTGAATGAACCTCCAACTGCAGTGTGAAGCAAAACATTTAGCAGTGGTAGTATTACCATTGCTAAATGTGATGGCTTCCTTCTGGTTGTAAGGGAGCCAGCACCTGCCAGCATCCTAACAACAGGTGACTCATCTCCATCAACAACATTCAACTGTCAGCTGGAGATTCTCGACTGATAGGGGAATATAAACGAACAGCGGAGATAGTGTAAAGAAAAATAGTATGAGGTCCCCCCCAAATTTCATACTAAGCCCCTAATGTCAGCAGGCTTTGTGATTGATGTAGATATCAATTGGTGGACTACATGACTGATGGTGGATTTACATAATGGGACTTTTTTTTAAATTAAAAGGACTTGACAAAAAGTGTGTGCGTGTTTATTACACCATTGACTTCTTTTTTTTGTGAATGAGTAGAGGTACTATGTACCACTTACTCATTCACATAGGAGAGGGCAGGTATCTGGGGGCCCCCTGCTTTTACAGCCCCCTAACCCCCAGACCTCCACAACCCCTGGGCCACGGTTGTAGGGAACAAACTCTCACCAACATGGGCACAAGGTACTCCCTCCATGTTGAGGATATATGGCCCAGTATGGTTCAGGGAGAATGTCCAAATACTCTTCTCCTCCTTTCCTGGCAACCAATGTTCAGATAAGGGTCTGTTATGGATTTTAAGAGGGGACCTCATGCTTTTTTCCTGTTTTTTTGCATGAAGGCCACCCTTGGAATCTGTACCAGACTTGAAGGGGGGGGGGGCTTACTGTTTTTTTTTTATGGATTCCTCCTTAAAATCTATACTAAACCTAAAGGACAGTTTTTTTTCCATTCACCTGTGAGTTGAGAATCCATAATAATACCACTGCTAACTGTTTTGCTTCAATCTCTCTGGAGGTTCATTTGTTCTGTTTGCACATGAATCCCCATGGACTGTACACTGTTCAGAAGTCTCCCTCATTTTTTCTCCTGCTGGTTGATTATTTTTAGGCTATATAGTGTTAGCCTATTTTCTGTATTGGTGAATGTTAACTATCATGGTCGAATGTTCTTATAGTTATTTGTATTATGAACAGATTACAAACATATGGGAATTATTTGTTACACATGCATGAATGCTGAAACATTCACTCCAGTGTGTGTAATGATTTGCTATATACCTTTTGTGTGAATATGTAATTTATAGACTCCATTCTGTACATGAAGCTCTTTAAAAAAAAATAATGCCTGACGGTGTACACAAAATGCTGTCTCATAAAGTTTGAAAAAAGAAGGTCCACAATGTCCCCTAAAAAGCCCCACAATGTCCAAAAAATAATGTCTCATGGCATAAATGTCCCATGATGATCCTCTCCCACCAAAACACTCACCACAAAAGAATCCCGGTAGCTAAAACCAGCCAGGGTGCTTAACGTCATTGACCAAATATAGTCATCATTGCCTTATCAGTCAATGATGTCAGCAAGCATTCCCAGCACCTTTGTTTGTATTCAACGGTAGCAATTTGCAGCCACAGGTGGGAGCAGATTGCGGGTGTGGGTCATTGAGTTTGTGCCGGTGAGTTATTGTGGT
Source organism: Lithobates clamitans (assembly GCA_037952925.1). Lineage (NCBI taxonomy): Eukaryota > Metazoa > Chordata > Amphibia > Anura > Ranidae > Lithobates > Lithobates clamitans. The sequence continues at coordinate 5,097,043 of JBBGZY010000580.1, read as the reverse complement.
GTCACTCAATGTGTTTCACAATTGATCTACATTACTGGGCAATGTGATTGACATTATATCTTCATCATGAGACATTATTTGGGTATTTTTTTGTTTGTTTTTATTTACTATTTACATTGTAATTTTATTTTTGTCACTGAGTAACCAAGGGTACTTTTTACCCCTAACTAATTTACTTTGGGGAGTGTATATCTGGAAGCCTGCTTTATTTAAAGGGGCAATTCCAGATTCCAAAGTGTCCCACCCTTGCAGACCCCAACAGCTACTGGGCCAGGGATGTGAGGAAGGGGCCCTTGTTCCCACCAATATGGAAACAGTGTGTTTTACCAAAGGAGCTTCTGCAGCAAGGTATCCTCCACATATTAAGGGCATGTGACCTGGTATGTTCAGGAAGAAACATGGTTGCTGCCCCTATTTTCTGGTCAGTCATGATGCATGCTCAAATAGGGGTCCGGTATGGATTTGTGGGGGCACATGCATTTTTTGGAAGGGGTTCCCTCTTAAACTCCATACCAGACCTTCATCAAGTATAATGTCCTGGTATAGATTTTCTGGGGACCCCACAGTGTTTTATTGTTATTTTTTATTCTTTTTTGTGTGGGGTTCCCCTTAAAAGAACACTGAGTCTGATAGTGATCTGGTATGGATGTCAAGGGGAATCCCTGACCATTTTTCAAACATAACAATGCAACCTGAAAATGTAATTTAGCTGCAATTTTTTTTTTCATTCTAAAAGTCATTTTGCTTTAGTACAGCAAGATAGGAAGCAGAGGTATCAAAGCCACCATCAGGAATCAAGCTCTTTGAAGTGCTGCAGTTTGGACTCCCTCCAGATGGCAGGAAGTGATCTGAAATTTTGAATTTGTAACATGGCTCCAAGGGGGTGGTTAACTAATAGTAATCATTATTTTTGATGACACAAATGCATATGCAAGGCATATGCAAGGATCCTTCTGTAGCCACTCCTTCAAGAAGACCCAATATGTCACAAACTTTACAGTGTAGGACCCCGCCTCTGTTTTATTCAGCACAACATTAAGGAGAGGATTAAACATTCTCCAACAAAACTGTACACTTTCCTCCTTCTTTTCCTCTGCTGACCCCAACTATATTTCTTAGCCTCATGTTGCCTCTATGGCCCAGGGGTTACACCAATAGACACAGAGACAGCTTGCCCTACTCCTACCTCTGGATGTCCCCTCTACTGCTGTGGCTCCAGTGCCGTCTCTCGTTCAAATGTTTTATTGAAATATGCAAATTACAGTTCAAATTCAATTTCACTATCAATTGCAAAAAAGAGATGGGTAAAAAAACAGTCTACATGCAACATAATGGGGGTTATTTACTAAAGGAAAATCCACTTTGCACTGCAAGTGCACTTGAAAGTGCACTGAAAGTGCACTTGGAAGTAAAGTCGCTGTAGATCCAAGGGAGACATGCAAGGAAAATAAAAAACAGCATTTTAGCTTGCACATGATTGGATGATAAAATCAGCAGAGCTTCCACTCATTTTACATCTACCCCTTAGATTTAGAGCGACTGCACTTCCAAATGCACTTTCAGTGCACTTTCAGGTGCACTTGCAGTGCAAAGTGGATTTGCCTTTCGTAAAAAAAACCCAATGTGTAAAACAACTAGCATATTACAACCTTCAGGCTTGTATAACAATACTAGATATACCTGAAGAGGCAAGCCCCAGGTAGAAAAGGTTGTTATCCATAACAATGCAAGATAAAAAATATAAATCAACTTCAAGTAGACTTATCAAAAGGGCCATAGTCTATAACGAATCAGAGAAGGAGCTCGGCTTGGGACATTAGGGGTATAATACAATCTTTTCTCCATTGATAAGCACAGGTAATGTCACACGAGAATGTCCTGTGTGTTGACCATAGAACCATGCTGGGAGAGTAATAAAAAGAAGCAGGAGGTCTGTGCCCAGCATTCTCAGTCTCCAGTGCCCTCTCTTTAAAGCCATGCATTGTGTGTTCCAGCAGGATGACAAAGGTGATGGTGTCCTGTATGCCTTCTGGCTCATGACCCACCTATTTTAGCCTCCTCAACATCAACCAACCACTCCAATTCAATAGCCACTGCATGGTGTGGGAGGTAGGGGGGAGCTCTCCAAAGCCAGTATGTATCTCTAAGTTGCACTGGTTGTCTTCTATGGCTCACTGTTGTTTCTAAAGCCTCTTCAGTATGTGCAATATAGAATAGAATGGGGTGTCATTGGGGTGTCATACACTAACCTGTTGGCAGGTAGCTGGTTTTGTTACTGTATTTTGCCAGGAGGACAGGAGCAGCAAAAAAAATCTGTAAACCATCCTGACCTGGTATTGCAGGTTTTTTATTCCTGGGTACTTTACCAGAAAGTACTAGAGTCTAAAGGACATATACAGGCGTATATCACTTGTCACTACTGAGGGTATGTTTTAGCATGCAGCTACTGTAAACTAGTCCAAACAGACTGCAGATGGTGAGGGGTCAGCCATCTCTCAGCATGGGCCTGGAGATCTGACAGCAGCAAGTATGGCTCCTGTTCCTTGGGAAAGTAAGCTAAAGCACTGTACAGTGTTTAGCTTGAGAAAAGCCATAGACCCTAGGGCACATTGGAGGGCCTGGTTGTGATGATATAGAGGGAGTATCCTTGAAGAAGGACTAATAGAATGAGAATAATGAGGAGGGGGAGTAGAGGTGACATAACTGGCAGCATCTCCCAATAAATGAGGTGACACCTCAAAGTTGTTTGGTGTCTCCTTTTCTGCATTCTTTCTAGTAGCCAAAAGGTTCACCTAGTGCGAAGTGAACAATATTGCATATATCATGTGCTGGTGGTGATGTGTGACACTTGTTTGACTAAGTGTGGATGGTACAGTGTACCCTACCACTGACATGTTTTAGTCAACATGATTGTGAAGGACAGTTACTGCCTTCTAAAAGAACTAACAGGGGCTGGGTATCTGTCACTGTGGGACCACATGGGTCATAAAATAGCAAAGTGACCTGATTCCACCTCTTTCTAGTATGGGAGGAGTTACAGTGCCCAGATTTAGACAAAACATACCAGGTTTGTAAATTTTCTTGTAGTAACTAGACTGCAGATGCTAGCGATATTGGTAAAGGTTCCAGTCTTGCTTCCTGTTCTTCTGCCTGACCACCTTAAACTATTCACTGATGTTGGTAGAAAAGGACATTGAAACCCCTGGCAAACCTTGCTTTCCTGACACTGGAATCTGATGAAGAATGGGGGCTTGGAGATTGCAACAACTGAAGAAGAACAAGAAGAAGGAGGGGGAATGTTAGTGTTGCGTTCTCTCACTTAGGTGTTGCTCCCACAAAGCTATTTTGTGGCTTGACATGCAGGAAGTGCCCAAGTGACTTTTGAAGCATTTGTGGCTTATCCACTGAGGAAGATACAGCAGATGACGGCACTTTTGGAAGTGAAGACACTATGCAATATCAGTACTTGTTTAAAGTTAGTACCCAATGGGGTAAACAGGGTCCTACTTGACATTTAATGCATGTTCCATTTTTTTTCAAACAATGCAAAGTTGTGCTGCAAACAAAAGGCAGCTCAGCAATGAATGGTCAGCAGAAAATGCATCTGTGCTTCAATGATCCCAAACCTAAAAAAGCTCTATCAACAGCAAATGAAGAGATAATGTGCAGGAAAAATATAAAAACATATAGTGCCACCTTCCAAATTAAAATCCTACTTTTTTTTAAAAGAGAAAACTTGTTGCAGAATAAAAATTAGCTTTGCAATGGACAAGTGCACTGACGGTGGAGGCACAAGACATTCTTAGAAAAATATGCAAGCTGCAGTTGAGAAAGAGAGGATATATATATATATATATATATATATATATATATATATATATATATATATATGTGTGTATATACACAGTATTTGCAAATCCCAAGCATTGTAATTAGTCATAAAGGAGGGATGGGGTGAGGGAAGGAGCACTAAAAGTCACTGGTGGTTGTATATAAGGGGAATAAAAAGTTATACAGCGTAAGGGCTACATGTACAGTGTAGCTGTTAAACTGACAGTAGGTCCCAGTAGCTACAACCATGACATCTGCATGTGACAGGTGTCTGAGCAGGCTAATAGAAGAAAAGGAAGCAATATTTCACTATCTAGTTGGTAAACCATTGATAAGCACAGTCTGACTTGAGACTATGAAAAATATTTTGATGTCTTACTTTTTGTCACTACCAAAAATGTGGCCGTTAAAATTGAAGCAAGTGCCATTAAAAACTATATAATTATATTTTTAAGCTGCACCATCTCTAAGTTATTAATTTCCAAACACTTGCAAAATCTTTTTCATAAAGAAATTTAAAACAATATGCTGTCCATTTTATTTACTACGTTTGTTTATACATCTTTAACTTAACAATAACTAAAGAATAAACTAAAGATTATTTTAGGATTTTAAATGAGCTCTTGACTTTGAATAGGCAAGTGCTGACATAAGTTAACAATGTATCTTCAATAGGGAGCTCTCCAATTGTGCATGTGTAATTTTCATTACCTCCATACAATATGAAGAGCTTTTATTTTTGACTAATGCCATCTTTTGCTAGTTTTTTGTTCCAAGTTATGCACGTAAATTTTACCGTTCCATAATGAATGATATCAAACAGTTATCAATTTTTTTTAATTCATATCTGAACAACAAAATATGTTTTACTACTATAGTTAAAAGTCGTTTTCCTTATTTCCGCATTGGATGCCCACAAGAAGCAGCCTTAAGCTGCCAGCTGGCTTTAAGACTCTGGTTCAATGACAAATGATCTGAATGCAACATCTTCCCATTGAGCAGCTGCAGTAGCAGTAGGATATCTGAAGAAGAAGCAGGCAGTGAGAAGCAGCCACAGGCTCTCATGTAGCATCTGTTTTGCATGATGCCATGTTGAGATTTGTTTCTATAAATGCAAACAAATAACGACCCTGTTCAAAAACCCAAATATAGATTGTCTTCTCAGAATCCCTGTGGTTATGGGGAGACTAACTTACCTAACTCATCTTGTGAAAACAGTTAACTCAAATCTTTACATTTGTCTTGTGCAAAATGGAATGAGGGTGTAAAATGAACAATGTTTTATTAAAGGGACACTCCATTTAAATCTGAAAATGTAATAATTAGTCTACTCAGAACTTGAGTTTTTCATTCAGAGATTGTACTACAACTACAATGCTGCTTCATGAGCCTCAGCCCATTAAAGCAGTGGGGCAACACTCCTTCTGTTCAAAGAGGTTACATAGAAAAATTTATTTTTGTAAAATTGCTGTTTGGTAACACCTTCAACATGACACAATAAAATACTATATTCAGTTGTTATAATGACTTTTACTGATTGCTTATAATGATTCCTGGTATATTTTGATTACCTGTCTTTTAATAGTTCTCTAGAATACTGTTATGATGGGATTATGTGAGCAGCTATTGTGAACCTTTCCTGACATCATATAAGTGCCCCCTGGTTCCTGGAGCCTAACAATATTCTTGTTTGACCTTTGTAGTGAGAATCAATATTGGAGGTGAGCATTTTCCCTTTTAAGGATGGTTTAGGTTTTTCACTTGAAGCAGATTTAACCACAGAGGAAGTGTGAATTTTTGCACAATTTTGGGAATGGTCATGATTTGGGACATTTTATTTAACATTGTGTACAACATATGTCAATAATTTTTTTTCCCGATGGTTAATTGCTTATTTTTTAACACATGTCATATATATATATACAGGAGATATATACATATATATATATATATATATATATATATATATATATATATATATATATATATATATATATATATATATATATATATATATATATATATATGTGTGTAAGTGTGTGTGTGTGTTATACTGTAGATATACTGTAGATATATATATAATATATATAATTTGTCAACTTTATGGTTTATGGAACACTGACAATGATATTACCATGACAGTGATATCATTTCACACAATTGTAGTTTCTGCTTTCAGAGCAGCACATTGTTTTACCAGGTTTCACAAAAAAAAAAAATTCACTGTGCATGCAGCTTTAGTTTTTTGGACTTTTTTTCGAGAAACATTTCTTATTTTTCATATTTGCTACACAATATAGATCACAAGTATTGATTGTTTGAAACCCACTAAAAATTAACTGCTTAAACCTGATCAGTTACAACAGATTACTGAAGCCTTTCATTTGCACTTTTTTGTTAATAACTATATAATTTATTGATGTCTATTTTTTAGTATTACAGGTTTATTTTGTTTTTTTTAACTTTACACCTTTTTTGTATCAGATTAATTTCTGCTCCACAAAGGAGAATTCTTTTTATTTGATTTAAATAAATGCAAATGCAACCATAATGTAGTATTTTTTTATATCATCATACGCAACTGTATATATGTCACAAAATTAGGAAAAAAGTGACATTAAATAAATGAAATGCTTTAAAATGAATTATTTTACAAGACTTGCCAATTCATGCATGCTGCTGCTGAGGACAATATCTTGACTGAACAGAATAAGTCGTGTAAATATTGGGACATGGCAGGAATGACCTAATCACACTTCACCTGCTGCAGAGAAACATTCTTCTCAGTGACTGCTGTTCAGATATGACCGAAAGCGAAACTTTATCATATGGATTAATAGGCTAAAATGTGACACCTTTTTACTACTTGGGGCTGTTTTATCTATCATCATGGCTGGCATGTTTTGCTCTTTTCAGTTTGCTTATATATGGACACCTGTATGTTTTTTTACACTGTCTTCTGATATAGTTTAGCCACCTGCCTCTCTGATTTAATGTGTAATGATTTAACTGTGACTAGCAAGCAATACTACAGATATAGTACAGTATATCAATGAAACTCTTCCATGATACCATGCACAATAAAACACTTGGGGTATTTTAGGTTTATTTCCTTTTTTCAACATGCTTTCTGTAAATTGTAAGCAATTGGCTTCACAGAACCACTCATAATACTGATAAGTAGATGCATTTCCATGACATGAAAAACTGTATTGACCATTTAAAGCATTTTATTTTTTATACATTTAATATTTTCCAAGAAAAGTAAAAGTTTGCTGGTTGCATTACCCATACTGATGCTTGCCCTTCTACATCTCTCAGCTGCTGAAAAAAAAATGGTTGTAATTATTTCACAATTTAGTTTTGGAAGTTTGGATAACCTTGAGCTGTCATACTTGTTGATGCTCTTGGAAAGCAAGACTCTCTTTTACACAGTGTGCCCTTTTAGCAGCAATCAACATGTACAACAGAAAAAACAATACAATGCTTACTACTTTTCATATAGTTGATAACTAGGATCTATCCAGCATGACCATATTTTACCAAACCTTTGGAGTGTACCTCTATGCTTATATGTTAGTTTTTCTCTTTTGAGTGTGTAATTAAGTTTATCAACCCATTGTTTATGGGTTGGAGAATCAGCAGATGACCATTTTTGTAAAATAACTTTACATGCTAAATATAGGGATATCGACATAGTGTGCTTGTCTACTGGCAACGTTCCATCAGGAATTATTCCCAGTAGTGCAAGTTTAGGTGTTCCTATTATCTCAGTAAAGCATAATGAATTTAAGGTTACAAATATTTTTTCCCAGTAAAGATGAAGCTTTGGACATTGCCAAAGCATGTGGATAAGAGAGCCATTGAATAATGAGCATCGTGGGCATAATGGTGTTGTGTATTTTCCCCAAGCATAGAGTTTTTGTGGGGTATAGTGAGCCCTATGTATAATAGAAAGTTGAGATAACCTTTGGGAGGGTGAGAGGGATGTCCTGGGAAGTGTTTCCAGTCCTCCTCATCCAGATCCTCTATGTCTCTTTGCCACCTTGCAAAACTATTTTCATGTTTTTCAGTGTTCTCTATTTGTAGTTTAGAATAAAGATCACCTATTAATCCTCATTTCGTACAAGAAACCGGAGTTGCCTTTGATAATATTGTAGAGTATTTATACTGTCGTTGAATTTTTGAGTTCTGAATCTGTAAAGCGTGGCGTATTTGAAGATATTGGTAGAAGTTTTTGTTCGTTAACTGATAGCGGTCTTTTAATATCTCAAAAGGAAGTAAAACGTCCACTTCATATAACTGATACAGAAATATTATACCGCTTTTTTCCAATCCAAAAATTCAGAAAGTTTATTCAATTCATAAAGGTAGTAGTTGTCCTATATAGGCATATGTTTTGTATAGCCCTTATGTTGAGTAATAGTTTGGGCTGCTCCCCATACCCTATGAATCAAATAAAAAGTAGAGAATTTTCTTTTATTATAAAAGTTGTGAGCTACTATAACTTGAACTAAAGGGTGTTTTTTAAATTGTGATATTATTATCTTCTGTGCAGGATCCTGCATGTCCACTACCTCCCAGCCTTGCCAGTGTTGTAATTGTGATGCAATAAAATATAATCTTGGATTGGGTATCGCAACTCCCCCCCTATCTATGGGCTGTTGTAATGTTTCTGATCTAATTCTAAGTTTTCTGCCCCTCCACACAAAGTCCCTAAAAACTGAATCAATAGTCCTAAATAATCACAACGTCAACCATATGGGGGAGTTCTGTAATACATATAGCATCTGGGGCATCCACACCATCTTCACCAAGTTCGCCCTCCCTATAATGGACAACGGGAATTTACTCCATGTTTTACTCAGTTGTCTAAATTTGACAATAAGAGGGAGTACATTCCTATCTGTGTATTCTGTGATATCTGATGTAATTACCACTCCCAAATATTTAAATGATGTAACCAGGGCTATCCGATGATCCCGGCGTGGGTGTTCAAAATGCACAATGGGTCCAAAAGCAGCATTACGGATTTGTCCCAGTTAATTTTAAATCCTGAAAAGAATCCATATAATTCTATTAAGGACATAACTGCGGACATGGATGGGCCTGTATTCCCCAGAATCACTAAAGTGTCATCCGCATAGAGAGCTATCTTATCTTCACCTGTAGATCTACGGAATCCAGTAATATTTGTGGAGGAACGGATAGCCTCAGCCAGTGGCTCAATGGCCAGAGCAAAGAGAAGCTGGGATAGAGGACATCTCTGCCTTGTCCCTCTGGTCAATGAGAAAGAGGCCAATGCACATCCATTCACCTGTATCCTTGCACTTGGGGAGTCATACAAAAGTATACATTTGATAAATCTGGGGCCAAACCCATATTGTTTTAGACAATTCCACAAGAAGACCCACTCTATACTGTCAAATGTTTTAGCAGCATCGAGTGACAGTATAGCTCTATTTCCCATATTATCTGTTGGGAGTTGTAGATTTAAAAATAGACAACGGATATTGTTTGCTGTGGATCTATTAGGGATAAAACCTGATTGGTCACAATGGATTAAATTCGAAATGCATTTTGATAATCTTATCGCCAATGCCTTTGCCAGCAACTTGATATCCGTCGATAACAATGATATTGGGTGATATGAGTCAGGATTACTTGGATCCTTACCAGATTTCAACAAAACAATAATTACTGCTTCAGTCATAGAGGGGAGTAATGAGCCCGCCTCCATGGCATAATTAAAGACATCAAGCAAATCGGGTAACAAAATATCCACATAGTTTTTATATACTTCCCCTGGAAGGTCATCTGGCCCTGGTGCTTTATTATTAGGTAAATTAGATACTGCTTTTCTTAGCTCATCCAATGTTAATGGAGCCTCCAAAGCCACCCATTCATCATTTGAAATACTTGGTAAATCAATAGGGTCAAAAAATCTACTCAGGGACTCCTCTGGATAGGATGCCTTACCTTTATATAGTGCCTGATAGAATTCCCTGAATACCTCCAATATCTCTGGAGTAGTATCAACCTTCTTATTTAAAGATGATTGTATTTCCATTATGTATGCTGCCGGCCACTGAGCTTTAACAATAGTTGCCAATAGATGTCCCATCCCCTCACCCTCCTCAAAATATGGTTGTTGTAAGAAAAACCTTTTATTTTCTACTTTTTTCTTAGCCACTGCTGCATAATGTAGTTGGCTTTAAAGCCATTCTTTTTTAGTGTCTTCATTTGGATTAATTATATATTGGAGTTCGCCCTTCATCATATTGTCAGCTAAAGTTTTTTCCCATTGCCTAGATTGTTTCTTAGTTTTTGATATCTGTGCAATAAAGAGACCTCAAAGATACGCTATTCATTGCATCCCAATATGTTAGAAGTGAAACTGAGGTTCTGTTTATATTCTGATATGCAATCAATCCAGTCACAATTCCTTCGGATGAAGGAAAAAGTGACAGCCAATATGGGTTCACCTTCCATAAAGTACACCCGGGACTAGTCCTAAAAGAAAAATTTAGTACTATAGGGGAGTGGTCTGAAATACCCCTAGCCTTATACTTAATATCATGAAGATATGGGAGGAAGGAATATGTTCCCAATGCTAAGTCTATTCTAGAAAGGGTTTTATAACTACTGGAAAAACATGAAAATTGCTTTTTTGTTGGATTACGCTGTCTCCAGAGATCTATCAATCCCAGTTCTGCTACATATCTAGCAAAGGCCGTAGGCCCCAATGAAATTTGCTTGTCCAATATGTTGTATTTATCCAATGTAGAATCCATATAGTTATTAAGGTCACGAACCAATAGGCATGCACTATCTGGTTCGTCGGATACAAACTGAATATATTCTTTAAAAACTACCGTTAAGTATGGTGGAGGAATATATATATATTTCCAATCATGTATGGTCGTCCTGATAATGTACAATACAAAAAAATAAATTGACCTTTACTGTCCTTCTTAATTTGTCTACATATAAAATCGACTCCATTAGATATAAGTATAGACACTCCTCTGGAGTATGACGTATATGTACTGAGTGTTAAACTGGTTCCGTTTTAAATAGTGCAGCGTTTCAGAATCTCCCTAGTGAGGTAAACACTGCTTGCCATTTGGAAGGGCTACCAAGTCCCCTGACATTCCATGAAATTAACACTTCACTCAAAGGAGCCATGTCAAGGTGATCTCAGATGAACTGACCAAGATCCAAAGTTTTTCATTCCAATCCATGTCTCCCCCCCCCCCCACAATGCTTACTACTAAGGCTGTTTTGACATTATGTGGTTGGTAAGGTAGAAAAAAGACCCCAGTTCATCCAGTTCAACCTGTGTGGGTGTGGATGTTTGTGTTTGTGTCAGCAACATTTCCCATATCCTTGTATACTGCTTTCGCTAAAATTCCCATCTAAGAATATTTTGAAACTATCAACACTTCCCACTAACACCCATGATTGTGGAAGGGAGTTCCACATCCTTATCGCTCTGACAGTAAAGAACCACATATGCAGTTTAGAGTTAAACCACCTCACCTCCAATTTCATTGAGTGGCTACGTGTCTTCTTAAAATGGTTGTTAACCCACTTATACTACTTTTCATAATCCTGGTGGTTCCCTAATGACAGCTGCTTCTGTCTGTGTGTTTTATTAAAAAAAATGCCTCGTTTACCGGGTTTAGAGCGGCTCCTTGCTTCACCGGCTGGCTGTCTCCTCTGCTCGGCTGACAGATGCAGCAGGGTGGGGCTGAGATTCCTCCGCTGACGTTTGCCGGGACGCGAGGAGGAGAGGAGAGAGAGCCAAGGCATTTTTTACTAAAGCACAGAGACAGGAGCAGCTGGCATTAGGGAACTAGCAGGATTATATAAACTTTAAACAGTTATGAGAGTATGAGGAGTTGGGGGGGTAAGCAGTGGCACTGACACAGGGGAAGACAGGCAGGAGGGGAGGGGGAGGAGGACACAGGAGCACATAGCAGGACAGGAGAGCTGCCACTGATGGAGGCAAGTAAACTGACCACGGTGTCAGGCTCAGCAGCCATGATGAACCATGGTCAGTTTAGAGGGGGGGCAAAAACTGGCAGGATCAGCCAAGTATTTCAGGTGATACAAGGGGCCAAATGACACAGCACAAGCACTGTGCTGTATAACATGCTTTAAAGCAGCAGGGTCCAATTTTTGGGGGGTTAACAAACGCTTTAAGCTCCCTGAAACTGACATTATGAAGGTTGTTTTGAATAAGGACATTTGAATTTATGGGACTGCCATTCTGGTTTTCTGTTCTTGGTAATCACCAGTAATGCATATTACCAGCTATGTTATTTTTCAACCAAAACTGATTTAGGGAGCTAAACAGGCATAGGAAATCCATGCAATTCTACTTTTATTAAACACTGATGCATTAAGGGTCTCTGTTGATTTTTTGCTGCCCACATAGAGCCAGATTATCCACAAACTAACCTGGGCAAAAACTTATGACCTCGTGGATGTCCAGAGGGTCCAGCGGGTTCCCTCATTCTCCTGCAGTAAACAAGGGGGATTGTGCAATTGGTCAAAGCCGTACACTTGCCTGCTACTATTTCTCCATAGAGGATGCACTTGTAAGCTATTGTCTGATTCGGTCATCCCAGTACAGACAAGGCAGATAGGGCAGCTGATTTCTCCCTAATGCAATCCTTATCATTGTCAATTGAAGGGTTGGTTGAGATGAGAGGGGAAAATCTGCTACCATGGCTAGGGCCCCAATTTGCCTTCATTTATCTTTACATTTACAGACTGTTTGAATATTGCTCATGTGTCCATATTGTAAGTATGGGCCATTGGGTGTCTAATGTCTAATGATGTGTATTACTTTTACATTTTATTTCTTCATCTTCATCTCAGGACAGTTAGCTAGACTTTCTGCACTTTTTCTTTTAAAAACAGAATAATGTATTTTGTTTTTAACTTCCCATGAACATTAATTGTATCCATGTTAAAAGAAAATACACTGTCGAAACAATTATGATTAAGTGGTTAAAACATTTATACAAACATGAGTTTTGGATGTTCTGAATACCTTTGAGACAAATGACAAACATGAAAGTTTACAAGTGCGTTTACAGAAATCTAGCAGACATAAATCATTTTGTAGTACTCAAAAACAGTGTAGTTCTAAAAATAGAATCTGTTTTCAATTTGATTGTCCGGAAAAAATATTCAGATATGACTATGGCAATGGGATTCATTTGTGTTGCCAAATGAAAAAAAGTAGGTGCCGTACATCTGTAAAGATTTATAGTACTTAAGAGATGATTGTAGAAGACATATGGTTTAATCATGTTTTTAAGCCTTTTTTAGCGGCTTAAGATTTCAGTGTTTCTTTCTTCAATTTAAGTTTTCCATTACTAAAAAGCAAACATAAGTAATATTCCCAAGGAATTAAGACTACAATCTAAAAGTTATTAGTAGCATCGTTCTGTGGGTCCAGTGTATGACATTGTACTTTAAATTAGGCATCCCAGCAGTTTAGGTGTTAGGGTACATCTTAACGAATGCCATACTATAAGCAACTGCTTCTCATTTTAAAGAATGAATGTATGAATTCATTTTAATTCTACACACATATAATGACAGTCCTTGAAAGTCTCTTATGCAGGGATTATTGAAGTTTTAGTAAATGTTGCACCACTTTAACGCCACAAGTGCTCCAGTTTAAAGCCTCTATTTATTTTTGATATCTCTGTTATCAAACCGACAGCTTGTTTGTTTTTAAGACATTCCCAGTAGAAATCGTAAATGTATACTTGTATAAATATGCCTGCCTGCTGCAATAATGTTTCTTTTTAATGATGTGATGAATGTTTTAACAAAAACTTTCATATAGAAAAAAAAAGATGAAAAAAACAAAAACATTATAACAGTTTGGAAGCTCCCTTTGACTTAATTGTGTTGAATGCTTTGTGTTCTGTAAAAAAAAAAAAAAAGATTGTTTTTGCCTTAGCACATAAAACACCCCTTTTATTCACAATTTAACCACTGGCTATGCACATTAATACCCAATGGTTAATTAGACATGCTATTATACTCTTTTTCGAACACAGTAGCACAGTAGGCACATGTATATTTTAAGTGAATTTGCTGACAAGAAAATATTAGCTTATTGGTAAAGGAATTTTTAATTTGAAGATATCTGAAGGTTGCATTCTTCAGAGACTGTAGGTGACTATTACACATTTGAAGCATAGCAGAGGTTGCAGCATGAAAAATTTACTTACTGCCAAGCCAGTAACTCAAAACTAAAAGGTGGCCTAACTGGCAATTTGAGTCAATTATATTTAACAATATACATATACAAAAATATGTACAGACATCTATATGACGAGTATAAACTGAACTCAATAGATTGACATAAGACCCTTGCCTGACTAGCCCAGGACTTTTCCAAACCACATAAAAAAGTATACATACAATAAAAGTTGTGCAAAAAAACAGGGCTTGACAAAACAGTAAGCCAAACCTAATATTGCATGACCTCTGTTTTTTTCCATACTATGTTCTTCCTTCTGGAAATGTATCTATTATGCATGGATCCCATGACAGGTACAATGATCAGTTGACTGTTTTTGTATTACAATTTAAAAATGTTGGATTAGTGAAATGTTTGAATCAAAAAAGATCATGCAGCAATGGTGAATGGGAATAAGTCCATGACAGTGGGCCAGCATTGCCAGGCCTTGCACACGAGTTTGGTGAGCATAAACTTTAATATGACAATTCTGAAACATTACAAATAAAGATCTTTTCTACAAAAGTAAAAATAAAACAATCACACAAATGTCACATCAACAGCACTCTAAAATGAGAACTGTAAAGATTATTTTGTAAACTCTGACTTACATTAGGTTCACACCTACACTATATTACCAAAAGTACTGGGATGCCTGCCTTTACACGCACATGAACTTTATTGGCATCCCATTCTTAGTCCATAGGGTTCAATATTCAGTTTGCCCACCCTTTGCAGGTATAACAGCTTTAACTCTTCTGAGAAGTTTAGGAGTGTGTCTTTGGGAATGTTTCACTATTTTTCCAGAAGCGCATTTGTGAGATCAGGCATTGATGTGGACGAGAAAGCTTGGCTCGCAATCTGCACTCTAATTCATCCCAAAGGTGTTCTATCACATTGAGGTCAGAACTCTGCACAGGCCAGTCAAGTTCCTCCACCCCAAACTCGTTCATCCATGTCTTTATGGACCTTGCTTTGTGCACTGGTGCGCAGTCATGTTGGAACAGGAAGGGACCATCCCCAAACTGCTCCTAAAATGTCTTGGTATGCTGATGCCTTAAGCGTTCCCTTTACTGGTAATAAGGGGCCAGGCCCAACCCCTGAAAGATGACCCCATGCCATAATCCCCCCTTCACCAAATGATTTGGACCAGTGCACAAAGCAAGGTTAATAACAAGGTCTATAACAAACTGTGGATAGCTGGTTGTTAAGGAGTGGTCTGGGAAGCCGACTGCCGAATCCTTAACAATTAATGATTCATTAGCTGTCAACGGGGATATATTTTAATATTGTCAGCAATTCTTTTTTTACATTCAGCTGTCAGCGGGGAAGTCCGCTTACAGCTGATGACTCATCTAGTTGTTATGGGAACGGCTTCCCTTTTGGCTCCTTAACAACTAGCTCTTCACAGTTTCTTTTTTTTATTGTAATTTTTATTAAAATTTTTGATTTACAAACATAGTGTATGTTGTACAGCAAAAGCATAAATGAATTTTACAGAACTGTAAAGAATGCAAGTAGATCGAATACAGGTGAAGTTCAAGGTTGTAATCTACTCGTAAGATACGATAGACAGACAACAGATAAACATGTGAATGCATAAGGGTATAATAGTACTAGAGCATATACACCATGAGGATATAGATTGTTAAGCTGTATATTTAGACTGAATCTGCAATGGAGAAATTAGGGTATGTAGAGATGGGGTACTGTAGTGCCAATTAGAAAGGGGAGCCAAACTCAGGTTTGTAACACAGATCCCAGATTTTGTCGAACCTGGCCGCAGCATCCTCCGCTAAGGCCGTCATATGCTCCATTCTGCGAATTTCAACAATAACCTTAAAAAATTGGTCCTGGGAGGGGGGATAGGACATAATTAGCACATTGGAATAACTCTCTTAGCAGCCAGTAGAATATATGAAGCCAGTTTGTTTGAAAATTTCCCAATTTCAGGTAAAGGGAGGCCTAGGAGGAAATGCAATGTTAGATCGTCAGAGGGGGGGTATGAAGGGGCTAAGCTTCCATCTTAGAGGTATTGATTTTGTACCCAGATAAAGAACTGAACTGGGATAAGAGGGCATGAAGAGATGGAATGCAATTGGTCTGTAGTTATCTGGAAGGGACGAATATTTACCCGGTTTAGGTATGACTGAGATATAGGAGTGCATAAACAACTGATGTGGGATTTTGCCTTGCAGGAGAGAATTGTATAGGGACAGCAAGTGGGGAGATATAATTGTTAGGAACACCTTGTAATAAGAATAGGGGAGACCGTCTGGGCCTGGGGATGTGTGTGAGGGTAGATGTTTAATAATGTTGGCTAATTCTTCCAAAGTCATGGGGGCATTTAATATTTATAAATCTATCTTAGCCAGTTTAGGTAGCTTTATATCTGCCAGGAAAGTCTCAAACGCCTTGTGATCAAACGGGGGATGAAGAGCAGGAATTTCAACAATAACCTTAAAAAATTGGTCCTGGGAGGGGGGATAGGACATAATTAGCACATTGGAATAACTCTCTTAGCAGCCAGTAGAATATATGAAGCCAGTTTGTTTGAAAATTTCCCAATTTCAGGTAAAGGGAGGCCTAGGAGGAAATGCAATGTTAGATCGTCAGAGGGGGGGTATGAAGGGGCAAAGCTTCCATCTTAGAGGTATTGATTTTGTACCCAGATAAAGAACTGAACTGGGATAAGAGGGCATGAAGAGATGGAAGGGATATGTGTGGATTGGTGAGAGTCAGTAATATATCATCTGCAAATAGGGAAAGTTTATATTCCCTATGACGCATGGGGACCCCTCAAATGTCCGGGTGGGAATGAATTACCTCTGCTAGGGGTTCTAGGCACAGAATGAAAAGTAGTGGCAAGAGTGGACAGCCCTGTTTGGTAACATTTGACATTGGGATGGTCTGGGACATAAAAGAGGACATTTGGACCTGGGATGAAGGATTAGAATAGAGCGCTTTTGAGGCAGATACAAATGTGCCTTGGAAACCAAATTTAGTAAGGGTCGCAAACATGAATGGTCACCTTAACCTGTCAAACTCTTTTTGGGCATCTAGGCTTGGAATTAAAGCAGGCCTATGAACTCTATTCAACATATCGATGAGATCAATGGTACGTATAGTGTTGTCTCCTGCATATTTAGTAGGGACAAAGCCCACTTGGTCCCTATCGATCAGTTTTGTCAAAAATTGGGATAGATGATTGGCCATAGATTTTTGTAAAGAGTTTGTAGTCCGAGTTTAAAAATGCAATTGGTCTGTAGTTATCTGGAAGGGACGGATATTTACCCGGTTTAGGTATGACTGAGATATAGGAGTGAAACAACTGATGTGGGATTTTGCCTTGCAGGAGAGAATTGTATAGGGACAGCAAGTGGGGAGATATAATTGTTAGGAACACCTTGTAATAAGAATAGGGGAGACCGTCTGGGCCTGGGGATGTGTGTGAGGGTAGATGTTTAATAATGTTGGCTAATTCTTCCAAAGTCATGGGGGCATTTAATATTTATAAATCTATCTTAGCCAGTTTAGGTAGCTTTATATCTGCCAGGAAAGTCTCAAACGCCTTGTAATCAAACGGGGGATGAAGAGCAGGAGTTAAGCAGTTGTAGAGTTTATTGTAAAAATTCGCCAAAGACCTGGGTCATGGTCTGTGGGCAGTGGGTAGGCGTGCCATCTGCCTGTTTAAGGTGATCAGGGAAAGAGTGAAAAGGTCTAGCGTTGAGTCTAGAGACTAACATTCTATGTGGTTTATTGGAGAACTCATAGAGTTTTTGTTTCACCCAAAATATGGATTTAGCTATGCCCGACATCTCCAAAGATTTAATCTGGTTTCGGAGATAGGTTACTGATTGCAACTGGACCACCATGGGGGATCGAACCAAACAGCGCTCAGCAGAATGCAGCTTAGCTAGCAGAGACGATTTCAAAGAAGCTGCATCCTTCTTTCTTTGAGAGTCTACAGAAATACACTGCCCTCGGAAATACGCCTTATGGGCTTCCCATAAAGTGGACAGGTTGGACCTACATTGAGTTAAAAAAATTCAATTAGCATGTGCAGAAGTTTGGTCTCTGGGTAATTGAGCAATTTCTCATTGAGTCTCCAGTGGCATTTCTTAGGGAATGCAGTTGAGAGGGAAAGGTCCAAGGTCAAGGGAGCATGATCGACACTGTGTTTGGCAGGAAGGGGGGAATCACAAAAAAAAAGTCCAGTCTGGAGAACATCTTGTGGGGGGGAATAGAACAAAAACTGTCTGCTAGAGGGATGTTTAATCCTCTATATGTCAAACAGATGATGGGCATGTGTCAATTTACAAAAGGAGGTAGCCAAAGAATGTATTGGGAGAGGCAATTTAGTTTGGAATAATGATCTCCTGTCCCGAGTGGGGGAGAGAGCAATATTGAAATCTCCTCCTACCAACATAAAGGGCTGGGAAAATCGCTGTAACATTTCAAATGCCTCTGTTAAGAATTTAATCTGACCCGAGTTAAGTGCATAGACATTCATAAGTGTAATAGGACTAGACATGAAATCGCATTTCAATACTATATATCAACCATGTGGGTCTAGATTAGATGACTTGATCTGGAGAGGACAGGAGCATCTGATCAATAGTGCAATGTCAGCCTTACCATATGAGTCAGATGCCAATTAAGAGACCGGTAAGAATTTGGAGGCAAATTTAAAGGAACCTCCAGCACAAAAGTGAGTTTCCTGAATCAAAATCACATCCACCCCAGAGGCCCTGAACTCCTTCAAAGCCAGCCAACATTTTTTGATGGAATTCAAACCTTTGACATTGTAAGACAATATTTTCACAGCCATAGTGGGGGAGAAAAACGGCTTCCAAGGAGACAAGGTGCTCCACCTCGCTGCTCCAGTGAGAATGTTAGTGAACAAAAGTCTCCTTAAACCTTATAGAGAGTAACAAATAACAGAAAAAAACAATGCACCTTAATGGGAGGAGAGGGTGGAAGAACAAGCCCTCCTTACTTGAGTGTGAGGTGAAAAGTGAACCAAACCCATGTGAGGTCCGATGAGGATCCGCATCCCCAGGAAAGTAATCTCAAGAGATGACTTACAGATAATCAGGTAGGTTGCTTGGGACGTTGAGGAACGTTGGGGAGTGGAGTAAGACTTTGTTCCTCTTCCTCTTACAGGGGTTCAGATCGTTGATGGAACTGATGAGGCCCGGGGGGGTAAAAGGCGGTGGTTGCACATCTTTAGGGATGAGCAGAACACCCCCTGGTGCGGTTCACACCAGAACATGCGAACAGGCAAAAAATGAGTATGAACAAGCAAACACAGTTAGAGTCTACCGGTCACAAACATGAAAAATTAAAAGTGTTCATTTTAAAGGCATATATATAAGTTATTGCCTTAAAATGTGTATGGGGACCCGGGTCCTGCCCCAGGGGACATGTATCAATGCAAAAAAATGTTTTTTTAAACGGTTGTTTTTTCGAGAGCAGTGATTTTAATAATGCTTAAAATGAAACATTAAAAATGAAATATTCCTTTAAATATCATGCTTGGGGGGGGGGGTGGGCCCTTAGTATGCCTCTAAAATAGCACATTTTTTCCGTGTTTAGAACAGTATCACAGCAAAATGACATTTCTAAAGGAAAAAAGTCATTTAAAACTGATCGTGGCTTCATTGAAGAAAACAGCATTGGCCCCACCCAGTCCATTACCAGGCCCTTTGGATCTGGTATGAATATTAAGAGTAACCCCGCACCAAAATAAAAAACAAAAAGTGTCCCCTCAAAATCCATACTGGGCCCTTCAGGTCTGGTATGGATATTAAGGAAAACCCTGCGCTAAATTTTTAGAAAAAAAATGGCCTAAGTGTCCCCCCAAAATCCATACCAGACCCTTATCTGAGCACACAACCTGGCAGGCCACAGGAAAAGAGGGGTGGATGAGAGAGAGCACCCCCCCTCCTTAACTGTACCAGGCCACATGCCCTCAACATGGGGAGGATGTTTTAGGGTCCCCAGTGGTTGTGGGGGTCTGCAGGTGGGGGGCTTATTGGAATCTGGAAGCCCCCTTTAACAAGGGGACCCCCAGATCCCGGCCTCCCCATGTGAATACCCTTACCAATTCACCCAAAAAAGTGTCAAAAATAGTAAAAATGACAGGAGATAGTTTATTAAAAAGCCCTTTATTAAAAAAATAAAAATGTTGATGTAAATCCATCTTCGATGACAGCACCCGACGGACCGAAAAAAGAAAAAAAAAAACCTGCAACAAATCAGTCTCCATGGGAGGCTCCCGCAAACTGACATTTCTTCAGGATGACAGCTGTTATATAGCTGGGGGTGGGGCCACCCAGTGACGTAAACAGGTGACCCCCGTCTGATGCCACATTCCGTCAGAGAAAAGCGGGACCACCCAGTGACGTAAATGGGTGACCCCACCCCCTCTGACGACATATGATATAAGAGAGTCACCAGTTTATATCACGGGTGGCCCCTCCCTCAGCTATATAATAGCTGTCATCGGGAAGAAGCATCAGTCGGCAGGAGCCATGGAGGCGGAGTTGTTGGGTTTTTTTTCGGTCCGTTGGGCGCTGTCATCAAAGATGGATTTACATCATGGGACATTTTTATTTTTTTAGTTTTTAATAAAGGACTTGTCCCAAAGTGTCTCCTGTCATTTTTACTATTTTTGACACTTTTTTGGTGAATTGGTAGGGGTACAATGTAACCCCATACCCATTCACATAGGGGGGCGGGATCTGGGGGTCCCCTTGTTAAAGGGGGCTTCCAGATTCCAATAAGCCCCCTGCCTGCAGCCCCCCACAACCACCGGCCAAGGGTTGTGAGAACGAGGCCCTTGTCCCCATCAACATGGGGACAAGATGTTTTGAGGGACCCCAAAACCTCCTCCCTATGTTGAGGGCATGTGAAGGGCCTGGTATGGATTTTGGGGGGACCCCCACGCATTTTTTTTAATTTTGGTGCGGGGTTCCCCTAAATATTCATACCAGACCCAAAAGGCAAGGTAATGGACCCGGGGGGGGACCCATGCCATTTTCTTCAATGAGTTTTTTATATATTGCCAGGATCCGACAATACATTATAGCCGCGATCAGTTTTAAATGACATTTTTTCCTTTAGAAATGTCATTTTGCTGTGGTATTGTTCTAAACACTGGAAAAATGTGCTATCTTACAGGCATACTAAGGGGGCTCCAGGCATGATATTTAAATGAATATTTCATTTTTATTGTTTCACTTTAAGCATTATTACAATCACTGCTCCTGAAAAAATGGGCAGTTTTTAAAACTTTTTTTTTGCATTGATACATGTCCCCTGGGACAGGACCCAGGTCCCCATGTTGTTTTTTCAATTATTTTTATCTATATTGCCTGGATCCGACAATACATTACAGCCACAGCCTGTTTTAAATGACTTTTTTTCCTTTAGAAATGTCCTTTTGCTGTGGTATTGTTCTGAACATGGGAAAAATGCTCTACTTTACAGGCATACTAAGGACAACCCCCAGGCACAATATTTAAAGGAATATTTCATTTTTATTGTTTCACTTTAAGCATGATTAAAATCACTACTCCTGCAATAACAGCCGTTTTAAAAACTTTTTTTTGCTTTGATACATGTCCCCTGGGGCAGGACCCAGGTCCCCATACACTTTTTATGGCAATAGCTTTCTATATAAGCCTTTAAAATGAGCACTTTTGTTTTTTCATGTTAGTGTCCCATAGACTTTAACGGTATTCCGTGGCTTTTTGAATTTTCTGCAAACACTGCATAATGTTCACTGTTCGGCAAACAGGCGAACACCCAATGCTCGAGACGAATGTTACATCCCTACATATCTTACGCTGGTAGTAGGGAGAGGCCCAAATTTTTAAGGATGGAATCCCCTTCTTGCAGGTCATGCAGGATATATTGGGCACCATCTTTCATCACACTTAGACGAAACAGGAAACCCCAATAGTAGGGGATCATATGTATTTGAACATAGGAATTAATGGGCCGTAGAGAGCGCCTTTTGGCCAGAGTGATTGTGGAGAGGTCACTGACGACTTGTATTTTGTAGCCTTTATAGTCTATATGAGATCGGTTGTGGGTAGCCAGGGTGAGAGCTTCTTTGCTGTCATAGTAGTGAAACCACACTGCTATGTCTCATGGTCTAGTACCCGCAGGAGGTTTAGGAGCCAGGGACCTGTGAGTCCGGTCCATGCGCCAGTCTATGTCTGCAATATCAGATGCAAGAGTGTTAAACAGGCCTAGAAGATATGGCCGGTTGTTATTGTCAGTCACATTTTCCGAGACTCCTCGGATCCTTAAGTTTTGGCATCTTTCTCTATTTTCCAGGTCTTCTTGCTGAAGTTGTAGTTGAGATACAGATGTTTAAGGGAAGCATTCTCCTCTTCTAAAGCTTGAACAAAGCGAATCATCTCATCAAATTTAGTCTCTAATGTGGCTGTCTCTAAGCTTGTCTATCTCTCCCCTGAGTTCTCTGGAGATCTTCCCTACCTCTTGGGCTATACCCCTTGTCAGCTGTGTTGCAAGCGCTTGTAGTTTGACATCCAGCAGTTCAGGGGTTAATGTTGCCTGGGGAGGTGAGTGGTGTTGTGAGGAGAGAGCTGGCTGTGAAATTGTCAACCGCCATGAGAGCGCTGACGTAATCCTCTGGGTCTCCTTGTGAAATCGGGATTGAGGTCTGGTCAGGAAGCTGTCCATAGTGGTGGTAGACCATGGAGCTGGCTGAGTCCAGGGATAGGGTCTTTGATCCCCAATTTTTACCATTAGGTGCTAGGAGGTATAAGGTTGGTATTCCTTACACCTGTTGCAATTGTATGCCAATGGAGCTGTGCAGAGGCGATGGAGAGCAGAGCTTGACAAGAGCTCATAAGTTACGCATCCACCACCTTAAAGAGCCACGCATGCGCTATTCACAGTTTCTTAAAGAGAACCCCCCCAAAAAATGCATGAAAACTGCATGCAAAAAGGCATAAAAAAATGTGGGTTCCAAAATGCACTGCAAAACACGCTGAAAAACACATCAACCGCAGCCGCATAAATGTAAACCTAGGGTTAGCGTATATCTAAAGCTCATTTTTTATGTCAGATAGAATGTGCTAGGTTATTTCTGCCTGAGATCCCACTGAGCATATTGAGTCTTTCTACATACCCTGGTGACTATTGCTACTTGGGCAGAAGGTGCTGTGATATTAAAAATGTTGAAACTATCACCAAAACAGGAGGTCAGGGAAAATATGGACACCTGTTTCATTGACAGGTGCCATCAATGGAAGATTTCCTCTCACATCCTGTTTTAGTGATAGCAGCAAAAGGAAGGGTATTTCCTTTTAGAATAGATCATTTTGTGTAATTAGGACAGAGAATAAAAGACATATCCTCAATTTGAAAGAAACACCTTTAAAACAATTTTAAGTTCTAAATTTCAAACCATTCCCTATTCTTCACAAAACTCAAAAAATACAAAAAAACTTTAGGCTTTATATTGTAATACAATCCTGGGCAATGGGGACTTCTGTCATCATGCCAATTCAGGCCATGCAAGCTGACCCACTCATACTCATCTTCTTAGTGGTCCCTTTCCACTCCTGTCCGGCAGACTTCATACTAACCTGTACACTGAGTGCACTCATAGTCAGACAGACCCCATACTTACTTGTCTGCTGGCAGCCTTCACTGTCAGCTTCTGGCTCCCAGAGGTGGTTTGCATCCTAATTGCTAAGCACTGGGATAGAGTGGGGCTGATTTACGAAAGCCGTGCACCATCAGTAGAGGAGCACTGCCAGGCGCTACGCACATTTTCATATTTACGAAATGCTGGGAACAGATTGTGAATACCCCAAGTACTATAGTGATCTCGGCGCATGGGAGAATGCAATCTGTGCGACACTATGGACATGGCGCATGGCATCTTCAATTCAATATTAACAGAAGATGGAGGTGCCAATATTATGGGGTGATCTGGAGTGATGTGAGGAAGTTTAGTAACAACTGCCCAAGTAACAAATATGCCCAAAAAAGAATGAGAAAGTAACTTTTTCAGAGCAAGCCTGCTGTGCCTGCAAGTACATTTAGAACTGCGCAAGATCAATGTAAGCACTGCGCATGCGCAAGTGGCTCTTGCGTTCGTTCAAATGCGTTTGTTCACTGTACGGCCAAAATCTTAGTAAATGTCAAGCAACATAAATGCAATTGCGTGGGTTGAATGGGCACACCTCTAAACTTGACTTTTTTTTTTTTACGCTGGTTCACCTTTATGTATTTTTTTAAGGAGATTTGCACACAAGTCATGTTAGCATGCTATGTTGCCAACATGTGACATGAACCTTGTTAAAATTATATAAAAAGACTCTTGCTCCTCTAGCTCCTCCTAAAAGGCCATTTAACCTTCCCTCTCTAATGCATATGATTTCTTTGGGCTAGCTTTTGCTTTTAAAGGGGAACGCCACACTCCATTCTCCAATGCTCTTGTCTTCCCCCTCTAAACCTTCGAATTCCCATGGGCTAACTTTTGCTTTTAAAGGGGAACTCCACACTCCATTCTCCAATGCTCTTGTCTCCCCTCTAACCCCTTGGATTTCCATGGGCTAGCTTTTGCTTTTAAAGGGAAACTCCACACTCCACTCCATTCTCCAAAGGCTGTGAGCTGCATTCACCAATCTAAACCACATCCTCTTTCAGAGCATACAACAGGGCCAGCTAGGAAAGGGGCGAGAAGAGCGATCGCTCAACCCCCACCTGAACCATACAAGGCCACATGCACCCAACATAGGTGGCTGCCTTTGGAGCATGTTGGGCTCAGCCCAATACCAACCACAAAGCACCTTGTACCCACTAGTTCCACTAGGGGCTTTCCACATTCACCTTGCACCCACTAGTACCCACTAGCCCCACTAGGGGCTTTCCACATTCCGTAAAGCCCCCTGCCTGCAGCCCCCAACAAACCCAGCCTAGGTTTGTGTGGAAGAGGCCCTTGTCCCCCTGAATATGGGAACAAGGTGGTTGACTTTTGGGGTGCCCGAGCCCCTCCTTCCCCCAAACATCCACCCCCTTTCATGGGCTGGCTTGCTGTGTGTTTGACTAGGGGCTTGTTGGTGTTTGGGAGGGGCACAATATTTTTTTGTTTGGGGTGGGATATTTCACATGGGGGTTCTCATTTTAAGCCTTAACAGACCCAAATGACCTTGTATGTATTGGGGGGAAGGCTATTTTTTTGGGGTGTTAAAATCTGGCAGCTGCAATGTAGATTTGTAACTTTTCTCTAAAGCCATACATCTTTGAAGCAGCATTTTGGATACATGCTACAGATGCACCACTTTACAGGCAGAGTAAGCCCCCCCCCCCAAGTTACTAGCTTTTCAGCTATTTTGCATTTTCAAAGGCACTTCTCCTTTTTTCGTTTTTGGCGTTGTCCAAATTGGTGACATTGATATATGTCCCTTAGGGTGGGCCCGGGTGGGCCCTGGGCCCCCATACCCATTTTAAGGCCAATAACTAGAAGATAAGCCAGCCAACGTGGGGACTAGAAAAATTCACAAGTCAGTTCCCATAGACTGCAATGGTATTTGTTGTATAACTTTTGCCCATGTTAGGCTCTTTGTTTGCCCCCCTGAACCGGGGGGTGTTTGTCCGAGCTGTAATTTTGTAGCATGCTGGATGATGTGCCTAATTTTGGACAGGGGGTGGCTTATTTTGTGCTAGTTGCATTTGGGTTGGTCTGGGTATGCTCAGGGAGTTTGCTTTTTTTTTCTTCTTTTTGTGTGTGAACAGCACTTGGATGTTTCTGGGCATGCTCAGAGAGTGTGTTTGTTTGGTTAGTAATTTAAGGACATCCTTAACAGGTGTACCCACTTTGAAGTTCTGTCTCTACATTGGGTGAACTTGCATTTTTTGTATGTTTCATGGACTGTGCATGTGTTTTCAATTGCTTCATTAGCATACAAACCTATGTTTTATAAAGCTTGCAGATAGCATTCTTTACCTTGCCTTGAAAAGCGGCAAGATTGCAACACATGCATTTTCTCTTTGTATTATGTTTGTTATGTATTTGCAAAACAGACTTGTTTTAGAGCAAATTTTTTTTACTTTGGTTTTTTGTATTTTTTGGGGGGGGGTATCTTCCCCTGAAATATTTTTGATTTTGTCAATGTGTCATTTGTAGGTTGTTTCTCTTTGATTTAATTGTCTGTGCTGCATTATTTTGTAAAATCTTCCTCAAGATGTTGTGACTAATGTTTAAATCCTTAATAGATGTCCGTTTGTGGGCACACTCCTGTTAATTTCCTCTGCAAAATGGTCAGACCTCAAAACCATATTCTGTTAGTGCCTCAAATTAACAGACACGTGTTTTTTGCTTTACTTGCTCTTTTCCAAGTCCTGTTTTGTTGAACAATAAAGTTTGTAGCAATTTTTTATATTTTATGTGTTTTGTTAATTTTCATGCAACAGATTTCCCAGCTGCAGCTTAACTA
This sequence comes from Lithobates clamitans, assembly GCA_037952925.1. NCBI lineage: Eukaryota > Metazoa > Chordata > Amphibia > Anura > Ranidae > Lithobates > Lithobates clamitans. Next base: position 5,070,451 of record JBBGZY010000580.1, on the reverse strand, counting down.
GGCTGATTGGCATGGCAAAACAAAAAAAAGGTGTGATTTGTCTAAAAGTTACTTTCCTGGTGTCTTCATGGTAGCATATGCATTGATTGTGCATATGCTGCCATGAATAGTCACCAGGGAAGGAAAATTACAGAGCGGTAAGTATTCAATTTTCCATTTTTTTAGCGCAGTGGTTCTCAGCTTCAGTCCTCAAGTAGCCCCCGACAGGACATGTTTTGGGAATTAACTTAGCTAAAATAGTTGTCCAAAATACAAAGCCATTGACTGTGATTTAAAGCACCTGGGCAAGATGAAGGAAAATCTGCAAACATGGCCTGTTGGGGGTACTTGAGGACAGGGTTGAGAACCACTGATTTAGAGCACTGAGCTAAAATGTAGCTCAAGACAATCCTATTCTAATTGTGGGCATTTGAGGGAAACCATGCTAGTGTTAGAACCCCTGCTTGTCTTTTTTAGGTTGGGCTTTGTGTCCCTTTACTTGGCCTCACTTCCTGTCACATAGCCAAGCAGGAAGGGAAGGTAAAACCCTACCAATGTCTTTCCTTGGGGACACACAGGTCAATCTAACTGGTGTTCTGATTAGGCAAATTGCACTCTAGCACTTTGTTGTGTACACCCCACATTATTTGTTATTTTGGGGTTTATTAAAGGCAAATCCACTCTGCAATACAAGTGTACTCACTGTAAATCTGAGGGAAAGCACTGGTGATTTTATCATCCAATCATGTAGAAGCAAAGATGCTGTTTTATTTATTTTCCTTGCATGTCTTTCTCGGATCTCCAGCAACTGCACTTCCAAGTGCACTTGTAGTGCAAAGTGGATTTGTCTTTAGTAAATCCCAAAGTCCAAGATACCTAATAATTTGGGGTGTACAGAGCAAATGCTAGAGTGCAATTTTCCTGATGGGGAAGCTATTAAGATTGACCTGTGTGTCCCCAAGGAAAGACATTGGTAGGCTTTTACCCTCACTTCCTGTTTGCTATGTGACAGGAAGTGAATAAATTTGAAGGAGAAAGTGGCAAAATTTGGGAGGTGTCTTCACCCTATCAGGGGTGCAGACATCCCCAAAAACTGACAAGACTTCTAATCCCTTTGCACTCAATCTCCAAGCAAAAATAAGAAAGGATTTAATTTAGTTTAACTTTGCAAAGACACATTCCTAAATTCAACTGTGATGCATGTCAATGGCCCATTTAGACCTTGTTTAATGGAAAACACCCGTTGCCTTTCATTAGAAACATTTGTTAGTCCAGTCCTGGAAATCTACATCTGCTTTACTATTAATTTCCCTAAAAATTGGGTTCCTGCAGCTAGATGCACCAAATACATCTAGATGCGCAAAGGTATGTGCCCATGGCGCATATCTGGTTCCCGGAAGCGGTGGCAAGCACACAGGAATGACATCACGCCCCTCCAGGAAGTTGCTTGTACTGCTGCTAATTTTTTCCCACCACCATGCCCCACTCACTGTTCTCTGAGGAAGAGATGATCCTTATTTGAAAATTAAGAAAATATATATTTTTTAACATGGGGCGGTGTTTGTGTGGGTCCCTAACACACATTCATACATGTTAGGGCCAATTTAGACAGGATCTGATTTACCTACCAGCATGTTTTTAGAGTGTGGGAGGAAACCGGAGTACCTGGAGGAAACCAACTCAGGCACAGGGAGAACATGCAAACTCCAGGCAGATGGTGTCGCGGGCGGGATTCGACCCTTTTGCTGCTAGGTGAAAGTGCTAACCACTACACCATTGTGCTGCCCAAATATATATCTATAGATGTAGGTTCTTGTGTCCACCAGCAGAGAGAAGTTTGGTAGATGCCACACTCCCAATTCTGAAGGCATAATAATGGTCTAGCACAGGGGTCTTCAAACTATGGCCCTCCAGTTGTTCAGGACCTACAATTCCCATCATGCCTAGTCATGTCTGTGAATGTCAGAGTTTTACAATGCCTCATGGGATGTGTAGTTCCACAACAGCTGGAGAGCCGTAGTTTGAAGATTCCTGATCACTCTAGTATGTCTTGAAAAAAGGTGGTTTCTCATGTGCCTTGTATAATGCCCAAGAAATATCCTTAGGAAAACACAAGTGGGTCGTGGCACATCTACATTCCAAATTTTGCACTTAAGATGGTCATGCACTATGCAAGCTGATTGGCCTATCTCTGTACAACTTGATATTTTCGCAAAATAGGTAATAGAAAGACTCACTTGAACCATGAATTCAAAGTATAGGAAATCAAACAGGCTCTTGCACTAAATCTATTTTTTTAAGATCTAACTGATTGCAGTGTATGGTCACCTTTAAAGATCAAGATCTAAAAATATTAATTTATTGGGTTTAGAAACACTTCTCTGTTTTTTGTAATGTATTGAAAGATTTGGGTAAAAATAGAAAAAAACACATTTCAAAGATATATTAGAGGTAATAGGAATGAGATTAGCATCAAAAGGCTTAATTAACTGAGAACACCTACTAATTGCCTAACAAGACACATCCAATGAGATGAAATTAACCAATTGTATTGCGCTATTATCAATGAGAAAAACCACAGTTACCTTAGACAATTGCAGTTTACATATTTATTATCATTTTGCAATTCAAAGTGCGCAAGTTCGCACGTTCGGTTAATGACTTTTCCAGCGCACCAATTAAGGTATGAACTGGCGTAGCGCATTCGTCTTAGTAAATCACCCCCAGTGTCTCTATTTCCAGCAGTGGCTTGCGTCTGGATTATCAGGCAATAGGACACAGCACTGATCCTCCTCTTCTCAGCTAGCACCTCAACTGCTGGCCAATGGAATCCATTCTCCACTGCCCTATTCAATTTCTTTCAACTTCCTTATAAATTGCCTGCCGAAAACCTTGACCACATCCCCCTGCTCAGACCAAAGCAGAACTCAGTCCCAACTATTCAAGAACAACAAGCACAGCAATTTGCCCAAGGGACTTTGTGAGTGGTGCTTAGAAGTAGAGTAGTACAACAAATGTATATATAAAAAAATTTGTACCTCTGACCATCTGGAGTTGTGCAGCAGCTTTCCACGCTGCTGTGCTTTTTGGGCTAGCTCACTGTCTTATTGCAACAAGGAGTCCTGCAATAGGGGTTCCGCCACTTAGCCCTGCCTCATGATCACCCATAAACCCTCAGCACCCAGGGAAAATTCTGCTGTGGTCTTGCAGCATCTATGATCTGGATGTCACTCTGTACAATCTCCACCATGTGGGTTTGACTTCACCCTATCTAACTTTTAAATGCACACACAAACCAAACGGTGTTGTTCCTGATGAAGTGGGCATTGTCCTGTGAAATGCATAGAGATTACAGCTCTATGAATTACGATTTTGACATCTGGAATGTATATTGGTGAAAAAGTGTTTTTATCTCCACATAATGTGAATGTTTATATGTGTTTATTAATGTGAATGTTTATATGTGTTTGTTATGTAGTTTCCAATAAATCTTGTATTTTTTATATATACATTTGTTGTACCTTATTTAAGCATCATCAACCTGTGCCTTGATGCTCATGATAGCATCTCCTGATAACCAAGTGTTCCTGTTAGTTTCTTCTAGTTGCTGCCCTTTGTTACATTCCCAGAATCCTCTCTGGTTTGCCAATTGCCCTGGCTTTTGCTACATTTACAAATTCCTCTACTGTCTGCTACATGCCCTAACCCTTGCTACCTTCAGGATTTTGCTCACTGTCTGCCCCCAGTCCTTGCTCTTCTATAGTTTCTACTATCTTGCTTCCATTGCTGTATGGTACATCTGCCCTTATCTATCTTGGATCTGCCATCTTGGGTCTGCCAGTGACATTGCTGTGGCAAGAGTGCATAGTTTTGTGTATAAAGTTCTGAGGCCAACCTAGTACAGGTATACTTGCATGCCTTAAGGGAAGGGACACTGCTAAAGTGAAGCTAGACTCACTCGCTATTTACTTTGACTGGAATGTCTGCATCTGGGCCTTACAACTCCTTCACCCAACACATCCAGTACCAATACCAGTGATTCCAGGTATGTGAGAGTGCTCAGGTCTATCAGCCATTATAAAGGCCTAAATGAGCAGTGTCACATGACAAATGGGGTGATGTTGCCATTACCCTTGTGTGACGCAGGATATTTTAGTACTGCATGCATTGAAGCATCATCTATTCTTAGATTTGGAGCTTTACAGGTCTCTTTGGCAAATATTTAATCATGTCCAAAGTGACAATAGGTATAATGTGGTTAACCACCCTATTCTTAATTCTCCTACCCCCTTTGCTTGTTTTCTTCAATAGATAGGTCTAGTTGACATTTGGTGGCTGAGGCCAGTGGAGAAATGTTTCTCATGTTTTTCTCGGATGCATATGTCTTTGTTGAGAATTGACTTAGCGTTGGGTAATACTTTAATTTTACATTTGACTGTTAGTGTGCATATTCTGCTAGGGGTCTTTCAGATCATGTTATTTCTTATTTTACTTTACCATCTCCAGTCCTGAAGGGATTTTGGAATGTTAACCCTAGGGCCTCATGTATACTGCAGCTGATAAAAGGACCTTTAGGAGCAGTCGGGTGTTTTTTTCAGCATCCCCTGAACTCTCCTCTATGGTATCTTATCAGTACATGTACACAGAGTCATTTATAGTAGTTTCCAGACAGTTGAGGTTAAAAGCATTTTTTTTAAGCAAAAAAAATGGGTTCAGGACTGTAGTTTAGGGGCATTTGAAACACGAAATGCTTGTAACAGCGTGTAGAATAGGGATGAGCCGAACACCCCCCCGGTTTGGTTCGTATCCAGAACATGCGAACAGGCAAAAAATTTGTTCGAACACACGAAGACCATTAAAGTCTATGGGACACGAACATGAATAATCAAAAGTGCTAATTTTAAAGGATTATATGCATGGTACTGTCTTAAAAAGTGTTTGGGGACCTGGGTCCTGCCCCAGGGGACATGTATCAATGCAAAAAAGTTTTAAAAGTGGCCGTTTTTTCAGGAGCAGTGATTTTAATAATGCTTAAAGTGAAACAATAAACGTGTAATATTCCTTTAAATATCGTGCCTGGGGAGTGTCTATAGTATGCCTGTAAAGTGGCACAGTTTTCCTGTGTTTAGAACAGTACCACAGCAAAATGATATTTCAAAAGGGAAAAAAGATTTAAAACTGATTGTAATTGTAATGAATTGTCGGGTCTTGGAAATATAGATATAACTCATTGAAAAAAAGCTGTTGCAGCTTTTTTTTCTTTCTTTTTTTGTCTCGTCGGGTGGCGTGAGATAGATTTACATCGTGGGACATTTTTTTTTAATCTTTTAATAAAGGACTTGTCGTGGTTGCATGCTTGGACAAGAAGCTGATATGGATTTCGGGCAGACCCCTACGCCATTTTTTTTAAAAAAATTGGCGCAGGGTTCACCTTAATATTCATACCAGACCTGAAGGGCCCTTTTTTTGCTGTTTTTTTCAATGAGTTTTATCTACATTGCCATGACCCGACAATTCATTACAGCCGCAATCAGTTTTAAATGACTTTTTCTCTTTATAAATTTAATTTTGCTGTGGTATTGTTCTAAGCATGAGAAAACTGCGCCACTTTACAGGCATACTATAGACACCCCCCAGGCACGATATTTAAATGAATAATTTATTTTTATTGTTTCACTTTATTAAAATCACTGCTCCCAAAAAAATGGCAGTTTTTAAAACTTTTTTTTGCATTGATACATGTCCCCTGGGGCAGGACCCATGTCCCCAAATAAATTGTATATAAGCCTTTAGAATGAGCACTTTTGGTTTTTCATGTTAATGTCCTATAGACTTTAATGGTGTTCCGCGGCTTTCAAATTTGCTGCCAACACCGCATAATGTTCGCTGTTCGGCGAACAGGCGAACACCCGATTTTCGAGTCTAACTTACGATCGACTCGAACATCGGGCTCATCCCCAATGAAAATCAGGTGACATGGTTAGAACAACAGAAATTATATGCCTCTATTTGGTATGGAAAGACAGAGCAGAAACATTTTTGTTTGACCCCTGGAAGTGCATCTCCAAGTAGGACTAATGCTCAAAGCACAAACGCCATAACTCTGTGCACCTTCCCACTTCCAGCATGCTCTGGTAACCACAAGAAGACAATGTTATTCAATAAAGCACAACACAATTCCTAGGGAGCTCCCCCTGCTTTAGAGTGTAAACTCTCTATTAATCACAACTAGGGTGCAAGGCCTTGCAATGGAATAGGAAGTCCTCTCTTTGTCTTCTGTCTTCTGCTAGCAATTATGAATTATAATTTGTAATCCAGCGGTCAAATACACCAAGATTAAACAAAATAGATGATGAAGGTATATTCCTTCAGTGTAGTAACCCGTAACTGTCTCTGATGCAATTAACTTTATGTAACACAGCGTTAATATTGCGGTGAAGGGTAGGCTTGAGGCCTATTTGAACTCAGTCTCTAGTTCCTTCCCAGGTCCCAGCACACTGTGTTACAGAATCAGGTGTGTGATAGCAAGACAGCTCCCTCTGGTGTACTGGGTCTTGCTTCTCTCCGGCCGGTGCCGTCACACCACTCCGCTCCGAAAGTAGAACCAGAACACTCTGATGATTCCGACTGTCAGCCTGGATCCTTCACAGTTCTGTCCCAGTGTCTCTTCAGCCTGCTGGTGCCAAGCAAAGTCGCTGGTCGTGCTGCCACTGGTAGGTGTAGGCCGAGTTCAACACCTCTGCACAGGTCCTCACAGGCAGGCCATGCGTCCAAAGAGAGCTAAGATGGCCGCTCCGCACCTTTTTATAGCCTGCCCAGCATGCAAATCCGTCCTGCTGGGTAATTCACATGGCATGCTGGGTAGGTAGGTAGTTGTGGAAAGTAAATAAAAGTCACTTCCTCTGATATTCTTCAAAGAGTAAAAATAAAATAAAGTCCATTCACCAATTTGGCCACTAGATGGTGCCACATATTAAAATATAACACTGTTCATAAGTTAACATTGTACTACATCAATAAGCAAAAATGCTGGCACTACACTAGAAAATGTACTTACACAGAAAAAAGGCAGATACAGAGCTATATAATAACATCAACATGAAGGACACACCTTGACGTCACGTGCATGGCTTATAGGGAGGGTAAAATAGTGCTGTATTTGGACGATATTCTCCTTTTTATGGGTGTTACCAAACATTCCCTTAGTGTAGTAATGCCTGTAATTACTACTTTTAGGAGATTCTCTGGGTTTTCTATTAATTGGGACACTGGGAAAGTCATTGTTACTTAGTGCAATTTACAATCGTCAGTGGTGAGGAGGGTCAACTTGATAAAAATAGTGTGGATGCCCTGGCTTCAGTTTATGCTACATAATTCTCAAGTTTAGATACCCTGATGCATATTTAGACAAATAAATAAGTTATTTTGAGAACTCATATGGAAACATGGGAAAGGAAGGATTCATCTAAGTGCTTTACAGCTTCCTAAAGATGGTGGTGGGTTGGCAGTTCCCAATGCTAGATCATATTTCTAGGCATCTCAGATACAACAGATGGCAGGGTGGGTGGAAATGGACCTTCATGATCCAATCCAGAGAGCTCTTCTTTCCTCTTTGTCTAAGGATCCCCTTGTTTCCTTGTTAGAGGCAGGACATTTATAGATGCACCTTTGCTCCCCAACTTTTTTTGTTCATACTATAAGCGTTCTATCAGTCATACAGGCTACACGCAGTAAATGCCTATCTGGAATACTTTTAATCTTCCAGAAGTGAATAAACGTATTGGTTTTGAACATTGGAAGCAATATGGTTGTGTATATCATCATCAATCCTATACTGTAGGTACTATACTATCTTTTCACCTTACTGTAGAGCAGTACCACTTGTCAAATAGAATATTTTTCCAGTACAACTTTGCCATGCATTACAATCTCAGACTGGTTTGGATCCCATATATTTTTTTCTAACATTCTTTCTATTGTGGTGACACCGTCTGATTCTAAAAAGGGTCTAGTTGATGACTTATATAAATCCTTAGTGAGGGCAGTCAGCTCCAAAACTTTGATTAAATGTACACAGATATAGGTGGTCTAGATGAGAATCAGTGGACAGTAGCATTAGAGCTCCTTCTAGAACATTTGCTTCCCCCCTCCCAAAAGCTAACGCAGAATTTTATGCTCCATTAGGTCTTTGTTACCCCTCAAAAATTGTTTTCTTAGGGTCACCAACCATCACCTAAAAGCCCTTGCTGAAATATGCATACCGGCATGGTAATTCATATGTTATGGCACTGTCCTAAATTATTTTGCCAATGGATAGATATATTTTGAATTTTATTGGAACCTTTTTCAATTCAATTGACTCCTGATCCCAAATTTTCCCTGTTGGGCATATTCCCAGAGGACTGGCTATTTTCTACCAGAAAATGTTATTTATTCACCAACCTGTGTTTAGTGGTGTGCAGCCGTGAATGCTGTGCTGGATAAAAAGTGACTTTCTTATATTCATAGGGGTTGTATGAATAAATGCAATAAGATCTGGTCCTCTTAGCTATCCTCCCCATGCGTAGCCTCCACTACTGTGGATGATCTCCCTGACAATGATAGTGTTGCTGCTCTATGATGGGTCTATGGTGAGGAACTACTGATTGTTATATTTATTTTTTTCTTATTTTTTTGTTTTGTATGGACATTTGTTCTATGTTTTGTCTGTATATGTGTAAAAATGTAAACCTAATAAAAGCTATTTGATAAAAAAAATATTGGCAATAATTGGGGCACCTTAAATGAGGTAATGCATTTTTTTTATATGTAGGTGTATAGTATATTACAACTAAACAGAATATCTGAAAACAATCCTTAAATAATATCATAGTGATAGACTGTAATCACTGTAATTTTAAGGGGTATTACTTTTTTACAACAGTGTTGGGCACAATTAATGCTCTATTTGATTAAAATGTATTCAGATTGAATATGTCATTTCTGGCTGTATCTTTGGTTGAAAAAGGGCCAGGGTATCATTACACTAAACTCAGCCCTACAACCATTTTTTAATTCATTTTTATTATTATTTTTTAGGAAAAATATCTATCTATAATAAAGTGAAATAAAGTAAAATAAAATGCTTGCAAGTGACTTTGTCCTGGGAATGAATTTAGCTTGAGTATTTCAAAGCCATTTTTATTTAAATGCTTTGTTTTATATATTTGCAGATACTTTGTTATAACAGAAGATTAAGAGCTATGTATTTGAAACTAGAAGACTTGATGTTCCTACAACTAAAGGGAATATGTATACATGCAATAAATAGTGATATGATAATTAGTGTATTTATGATAAATAGTTAATGATTCCCTTGTTGATGAACATATGTTGCATGATTGTTGCCATAGACATGCTTGAACTAGCTCTTCAGCAAAAATCCTCTCGGTAATATTGCCAGCATCATATGCTTCTTTGCATTTAAACACAGCTGTTAACACTTGTGTTCTTTTTAGCAGTGGAGAGTAAGCAAGATTTAAAATGAATGGTTATTTGCCGGTAGTACCATGTATTGCTCAGTCATCATTCAATGGTTGGCTTGTGGCAATCAGTAGAAGTCAAGCTTATATTTTATTAACCAAAAGGTTTGAAAGACTCCACTGTTTAAGAACTTTATTTTTCATTGCATTTAACAAATGTGGAGTAGGCATTAAACATTTTGAAAACGGGGGCGGGTTACGAACGTCTTGCAGCACCTCTAACAAAGGGAATTTGCTAACTTTTGGCATGCTTGATTTGTTCATTTGAAATGTGAGTACATTTGTCTATTAAGTTTTAATAAAAGTTCTCCGATGGTTTTACGCGATGGGCATACCTTCTTTCCTTTACATGTAATTACTATACCACAATACGCAAGTAAAGTTTGGGGGATATCCTTGATTGCTGCACAGTGGCAGACACTGTGACCGCGCATACCCCTGCAGGGGAAAGGAGAATCCGGTGAGTGCAAGCATTGTCAGAGCATGCAGACAAGGCACTAATTAAAGAAACCAGCACCTGGATAAGAAGCTTTCCTACAGATATTTGACCCTCAAAGATTGAACACTACAAAATACTCCAAAAAGAACTTGTTTTTTTCATAAACTGAACTTTTCCTATCCAACCAATACTGGTCACAGCACAAGAGTCACTATTTATGATGGATATTTTGCACAATGTTGTATGGATTTGTATGATTTAACACTGGTCACTTTAGTGATGCTGCACTATGCACTTTTGTTGAATAATTGAAGCACCTTATGTTGCAATTGTACCTTTAACAATAAGGACTTGGCACCAGTCACATATTTATTCATTTTTGGCACACACACTTTAGGAATTATAAAGTCATTTTAAAGAGAGTTTTTTTTTTTTGTTTTTTTGTTTTTTGTCTCCATAAGGGCAGCGCCATACTATTCCTGTTTTCCTTTTTTTTTTTTTTTTTCTTTCCTCCTAGATGATATTACATCTATATCCACAACTACTTTATTACTTAACTTAAAGGGCACAATGCACCTTTGTTGAACAATTGGAGCACCAGTTGTTGTATTTTCATTTTGAATAGAAATATTCACCACCAGTCAGTTTTATTCAATTTTTGAACATATACAGGTTTTAGAAGCAATTCTATAAGGATACTAGGCAATACATTCACTACAAAGAAAGAAAAAAAAAAAAATGTTGTCTCCATAAGGGCAGCGCCATACTACTCCTGCTTTTTTACCATTTTTTAATACTTTCCACTTAGGTGGTATTGTATGTGTAGAGGCAGCAGCCATATCCATAACTAAAACATTCAATTCATTGCGCGGATTTACCCCATACACCTACTATTGATGTTTTATCACTTTTATAGATTTTAGTTGTAGTTCATTATAACTTTTCACCATGCTCTGAATTTGGCTAGTGTTTTCTATTAGATGGAGGTTGTTTGTTTTGTATAGTTATAGTTTAACAGAATGCTCTTGTATTGAATTTTGCATTAATATTATTTTAATGTATTGTATCTTCCTGTATCTTTTGTAACCCTGATGAAGAGGGATTTTTTAATGTACAACAGAGTTTCCAAAAGTACTGTATAAACAGTACTGTTTTGGAGTAAATTGCAATAGTACGGTAAGGCACACAAAGTAACGGTATATTTTAACAGTTCAGGGATTGCACCAGTTTACCCAGAGTTTCCATCATTTTTTAAAGGTAGAGTATGAAGCAGATCTGAGTGACAGTGACCTTTTGTATAGGTAATTATATTTAGTCAGTGTAATAGAATCATACGGGTTAGATGCCCGGATTTTAGGTCCTCAAAATGCTTTGCATGCCATGCAGTCACACCTATATGTTTTGTCACTAACCACCGACCACAGGAGATGACAGCATTTTTGTCTTTCATTGTTTGGACTACTATTGGTTTATTTTGGATCTTTTTTGGACTTCTACTTGATGCCCCTTGATTGGAACAGCATTAATTCACCATTGCAGCTCACTATTTGGGATCTTGTCGATTTTGGTCTGGGTCCTTTTGGTGGCTGTTATGTATCTCTTGTGCTGTAAAAAAGTTTATACTTGGTTGCTATCGGTGGTGAAAGCACTCACCCTACTGTAAGTCTTACTTTGTACAACTGCTCATTAATTCAACAATTGTAATAACCCCCTGAAAAAGACTCATGTTTTTAGAGAGTTGAAACGCGTTAAGGTTTATACACACATGATGGCGTTTGCCAATATTTATGTCCCACCCCCTTTTAAAAGTGAGGTTTTGTATATGATCCTTGAGATGGTTGCCACTTTTGGCCCTTTAAAATTGTTTGTGGCTGGTAAATTCAACAACATTTTAGACTATACCCTGGACACCTCTAACCCACATCGGCTACAGAACCGGGAGCTCGGGCACTGGGCAGATTCAGCGACTTTGGAGGAGGTGTGATGGGGGAAACACCCTGGAGAAAGAGGCTAATCCTATCTTTCCCACATCAGCGCCTCTTCCTCTCGTATACATCTGGCATTTGCTAACCCGGCTCTGCTGCCCCAGGTCACTGAGGTCTCCTACCTAGCTGGGGGAATCTCAGATCATACTCCCCTACAGGTCACATTAACTCTAGCCTCTGGTAGACACAGTGGGGTGTGGAGGCTACATCCAGGTTGGGTGGCGGAGCCCTCAGTTGAGGCTTCAGTCTCACCACAGTTAAAAGAATATTGGTATCACAATGAAGGAACAGCAGATAGGCCTGTGGTGTGGGATACATTCAAGGCGTCCGCCAGGGGGATGTATGTATCGGCCATCAAGACTGCCAGGGCTGAGAAAAACTCCACCACTGAAAAGCTCCAAGCTCATGAAACACTCTGTGCAAAGAGTCATGCTAAAACACCTTCTCCTTCCTCCCTGGCTGAGTTGCAGATGGCCAGAAAGGCACTATTGGTGCATTTCCAAAGTCTCACTCAATGTAACTTCAAAACTAGCCTACCTGACTGCTGATGCCTGGATGCACACAGCGATTCCCTGTGTTCACACATCTGAGGGCACTTTGGTGAGAGATGGGGAGGACATCAAGTGGGCATTTGTCTCTTATTAATCTAAATTGTACGCCCCTGTCCCACCGTATAACCATCAGACCTTGACAGATCTGCTTGACCCCCTGCGGATCCCGGTGCTGCCAGTGGAGGTTGCGGCTAGTTCAGATGTACCTTTTATCGAAAAAGAATTGGCGACGGCTATTGCCTCCTTTTCCAATGGTAAGTCGCAGGGCCCGGATGGGATTCCCGCAGAATGGTACAAACAATATATGGAACTCCTATCCTCCAGACTTTTGCAACTCTATAGCGACTGTTTAGAAACTGGTATGCTACCCACCTCCTTTTACGAGGCTCATGTGGTCTTACTGCCCAAACCTGACAAGGACCCCTTATCCTGCTCATTGTATAGGCCCATAGCACTGCTTAAAATGGACCTCAAAATTCTTACTAAAATGCTTGCCAATCGGTTAATGAAAATAATAGACCATTTAATATCACCCGATCAGACTGGGTTCATGCCTAAAAAGGCCACAGATATCAATATCCAGAGGGTGTATACCCATACTCAGTTGGAGGCTGGAAGTTCGTTGGGGGGGCACTGGTGTTTTTTGACCTGGAAAAGGCATTTGACGCCATTGATTGGGGGTACATAAAGCAGGTGTTGCACCGCATGAGGTTCGGCCCCACCTTCCTTCAGTGGATATAACTGCTGTGTTACCATCCGGTAGCAGCTCTCCGTCTTAATGGCGGGGTGTTAGATGCCTTTCCAGTGTCCAGGGGCACCAGACAGTGGTGCCCGCTCTCACCGGGGCTTTTTGCATTGGTCATGGAACCTCTTGCAATGGCGCTGCGCTCTTCCCCACAGATTCAGGGTATTACCGTGGGTACTCTGACTGAAGTCACGGCCCTCTATGCAGACGACCAAGTGTTGTTCATGAAAGACTCTGGACCATCTCTACAGGCAGCGCTGTCGCTACTAGGCAAATTTTCTGTGGTCTCTGGCCTTAAAGTCAACTGGACCAAGTCTAAAATACTCCTCTTATGGTCCCATTGTGTACCTGGACAAGCTTATCCTAATAACCCCTTACAATGGGTGAGGCAGATTAAATACCTCTGACTTTTTCACAAACTCAGTGACAGATTTCATTGACCTTAATGTCTCCCCTCTACTTGGTGCTCTATCTAGAAAGTTTCACGCCTGGAAAAACCTTCCACTGTCCCTCATTGGAAAAATAAACCTGATCAAGATGAAAATTCTGTCCTTACTTCTGTATATTCTCAGAAACTCGCCAGTGTGGATCCCAAAGTCTCTTTTCAAATCAATAGATAGTATGCTCTCTTGCTTTTTGTGGCAGGGGGGAACTCCCCGCCTGAAATTTACCATTCTCCAGCAGCCATGGGGGGCCTTGCGGTGCCTAGTTTATATAAATATTTCCTAGCTGGCCAACTGACAGTAGCCCACCGCTGGTTGACGTCTCCCCCAGATGACACCTCGGTGTCCCTGGAGGTGGCCTGTGTAGGCTCTTATGAGGCATTCTCGCACTTGGTCTACAGAGGTTTAGTCTCCATACTCTCTGACTCCCTCTATGCGCTTAGTGATGAGGGCATGGAATGTGACTCAGGGAATGCGGTCGTCTAGTGTGAACAGGCTCTCCCCTAATTTACCATTGTGGAGAAATCCCAATCTGGTACATTTTTTGACTACCTGGACCCTATTGTTTGGACTAAATATGGGATCAAAACCTTACAACATATTGTACTAAATGGCATCCTAATGTCCAACTGAGACATGCATTTTACTCACAATTTATAAGGGAACCATTGAACCTTGACCCTAGTGACTTGGAATTATTGACACGCAGTGACTCCTTGGTTAAACCAGTCTCTAGCATATATAAGGACCTTTTCCAAGAAACGGGCACGTTAATGGAACCTTGTAGACTGGCCTGGGAGGCGGTGCCCGGTTCTGGACGGGGACGATTTGGATGACATGTGGGGGACCGTGTTTCAATACCTAGTCTCTACCAGAGATCGTTTAATTCACTACAAATTCCTACATAGAATATACCTCACTCCGGCTAGATTAGCGAAAATGTTTGGGAACCAGCAGTCTCTTTGCTGGAGATGCTCCACGCTTATGGCAAATTGCATGCATATATTCTGGGACTGTCCTCATATTAAAACATACTGGAAAACTATAGCCCACTGTATTAAATCAGTCACCTCTATTTCAATCCCCCTGTCCATTGAAGTATGCTTGTTGCATTTGGTTGAACCTTTGGCCACTGCTAGGGCTATACGAACTCTTCTCACCCTATTATTGTTTTATGCTAAAAAACTAATTGTTCTATCGTGGTGGAGTCCATTTACACCAAACTTGGTGACCTGGAAATCCCTGGTCATCAAAGCGGTGCCATTTTATAAAGCCACCTACTTGAGCAGAGGGGCTCTAGCCAAGTTTAATAAGGTTTGGGGAGGGTGGATGGCTTCTGTGGACACAGTCTCTGATTAACTACATGATCAGCTGCACTCACTGATCCTGTGGTTTCCTGCAGTGCTCTGAAGGAATAGTTTTTGGAGTGCTAGAAGAGTGTGGGCTAGCTGGAGACCAATGTAAAGTTCTTCTCAATAGATTAACTTTTCATATACTTAGAGGTTACTGTTCCTCCTGGTGGGGGAATGGGGGAGTAGGGTAGGGAAGGACCACATGAGCAGATATTCTCCTGTACGATAGAAAGGAGAGTCACTGCACGGAACCACTATAAATCACACCTCTGGCTGGAGGGTAATGTAGTGGGCATTTCTGTCTAGGCAAGACTGTACTAGGGCTGGGTTATTACCCTTTTGTATTTGTTGTGGGGGTGTTTTTATTTTTATTTTTTTATTGTTTTACACTGGGATGTTTTTATGCTGTAACCAGCGTCTGTTTCCGCTAATGCGGGTTATTGTTTGCTGTATGTCTAAAAACTCAATAAAAAGTAATTTACAAAAAAAAAAAAGGTTTATACACACACTTCTGGCACTCTTTTACTGTGCTGAATATACTCATTCAGTGGTGGTTTATATTGTGTTTTTAATCTTGTATGTACAGTATATGTACATTGTGATGTTGAGACCTGTGGGTCTGTATTTTAAAGTTATTATGTCAGTAAAAGCTTTGTAATTTGTATATACTGTTTTTACATATATAAATATATAACTTTTTGTAGATTAATTTGGTGCCCTGATGTCCTTTTATCCCCCAAAAATGCTTATTTGTTATGTATTGGATGCCTTACGTGTTCCTATTGTACGTTTAATAATATTAAAGGACGCTTGAGACAATCGTTTGGCTCTCTTTTTGACTCACTTATATTGTAAACTGACCTACATTTTCCTCTTTCTCCTTCTTTTGGAAAATAAGGAGAATATTTTTGGCTGGAATTAGGCTATAATTCATACATTTTAATGAACTTCTTTTTCGTTTAACATTGATTTTTATTTCACTTTGTCCTCTTCATTCTTATAGAAGTATTTTGCAAGTCATCTTTATTATCAACACTGTTAAACCAAAAGCACAGAGAGGGATATTTACTAAGTCTGGAGAAACCAGAATCTAGAGCAGCTGTGCATGGCAACCAATCAGATTTTAGCTTTCATTTCCAAAGTTTAATGAACAAGCTGACATTAAAAGCTTCCCACAGAACACCTTCTGATACCCCTACATACACTATGTAGTCTCTTGTTTTTTCTATACAACTGAGATTTTGTTTCATTGTATGCGGTTACCACCATTCTTAATTAAGGAGAGAGCCATCCATCCCACTGGAATAAGTAAAAAGACCAGTGGGACCTCTTTTGTGATGAGGTCTAACCCTCTGGTAAGCAGATTTGCTGGGTAGTAGTTAGAGCACTGGAGCTGGTGAAGGTTTTCATGAGAGAGATTTTTACATTGGACCTTTTTCTTAAGTATGACTCATTTTGGACTTTTAATTATAACTTCTAGTTTGATTGTTGGTCATTGAGAGCTAAATGCAGTATGTCATTTTGTTTTTTTTTATTTTTTTTTACAAGTAGCACAACCCACTTTTTATATATGCTTATTTTTGATATTTTAGTGTTCGGATATCTATGAGTGCTGCTGTTTTTATTGACTATTTTTATTGTGGACTTTGTTTTTTTTTATTACCAAGGACAGTTTGTTTGCAAATTGAAATTAGAAGCTAAATGGCTACTATGCACAGCTGTTCCAGATGTAATTTTTTTTTAAAAATACTTCTTCTGGGAAAATGCATATCATTGCTAAAAGTAGTCAAATTTATAGACATAGCACAGTACACTTATGCTGGCCATACACCATACGAAAAATTGGCCGAAATTTGGTCATTTAGACAGTTCGTTCGTTTTTCGGCCAGTTAATGAGCACAAAATTGATACTCGTTTAGACGTTTTTGAGCCGAAAAAACGAAGGACAAGTTTAGAAATTTTCTGCCAAACAAACGATAAATTGAAAGGTTAATGTGTTTCCCATGCAAACTGTCTGTGCTAGGTATATGTAAAAAAACAAACAAAAAATGCACTCATTTATGTCCACTGAACGTCATTACATGATGGCACTATCGTTTGCGCTCACGGCCGAATGTTCGTATTTCGAAAATAGGTTCCGGCAATTTTTCGTATAGTGTATGGCCAGCATTATACTGTAAGATAGCCACATATTAAAGATGTCAATATTGGATGATTACCTAAATAGTATACTAGCAGCTTACTCATTTTCAGAATTTCAGTTCACAATTATTGCTACTTCTAATAATAATAAGTCATGTAATTCTAATCTTCAAAAAGATGCAAGCAAGATAAATCATATCATGTATGTTGACATCAAAATGCGCTAAAAAATATATTTACAAATATGCTTTTGCTCTAGTTACAGGGACAATAAAAGAAGACATTCATTTTAAATCATATTCAGATAAAAATGTGACATCAGTTAATCCAGATGAGTTGGTTATCACAAACAGAACAGACATCCAAAAAAAATAGCAAAAAAAGTTGCCTTAACTATACACACAAATACCATAAACCCATTTTAAAAACTTTGTCTGTATGGTATTTTTTGAAAAAAGCACATGGGGTTCTGCAGAAAGAGATTAGGGCATGCTAGTTAAGTTCAACATTGGCTATATGCACATGCAGTTACCTAAACTTGATGACACTTTAGCACATGCTGCAATGCACTCTGGTGTGTTTCTTTGTTCCATGAACAGACAATTGCTCAACAACATATGTCTTATTTTAGTTGCTTACTTGCAATTTAGAAAGATGCACAGATCTCTAATGTGTCTCTGGTCTTAGCTCTCTCTCTCTTGGCCCCAGCATGTAGTCTAGAAGTGACTGTAAATTTCGGTATCCAGGTAGCTAGGTAGAAGTTAAAGCACTTTTAAACCTAAAAACAATTATAAGCTTTCTATCCTTTTTTTCACCTGGGAATTTTGACTATAATACACTTTCTGTTCTACGATGACAGTGTTCACTCACCCTATCGAGGAACAGCGTTGTCACCCTTAGCTTGGACTCTGATTTGGATTACAAACAACTCATCTTTTCCTCATCTCTTTTACATAGGAAAGTGATCTTTTATAGTTCACAGAAGATAACTGGGAAAGATGATAGCATTGTTTAAGATATAAGTTCATTGCACGGGAAAGAGAACTAGAGTTCTGACAACCTCAACTATTATTGTACCTTGGCTGAAAAAAGAAAACTCTTGCAGCCACAACATCTTAGGATTGGTAAGCTATGTAAGCAATAAATACAATTTTGTGCTTGGCTTTGGATGTACTTTAAATGAAGGAGAATATGTATACTGGCTATGTGTAAAGGAAAAAAAAAAACACTGCAGAGCTTGGATGCTCATTTTCAGCACCACAAAGCCAAATTTCTCTTTTAAAAGTGGTGCATGCACATGATTTTGGTCTCTTTTCCTATTCCAACATTGCTGAGCTTGCTCCCACAATGCTGAGAATGAATGTCCAAGCTTTTCTGTTCCAAAAGCTGTTAGGGACAAGCAAAGGTAAACGAAATGGGAGTACATCAGGCAAGCTTTGGGGGTGTTCATTATAATGTATTTTGCCAAAATTCACAGAACATTGTAATATACTGGGATCCCTTGTCTGCATGTCTGTTGTACTCATAAGGTGCATTATGCTGGGACATACAGTGGGTAAAATAGGTATTGAACACGTCACCATTTTTCTAGGTAAATCTATTTCTAAATTGCTATTGACATGACATTTTCACCACATGTCAGTAACAACCCATACAATCCATACATACAAAAAACCAAAACAAATAAGTTCAGAAATGAAGTTATGTGTAATAAAATGGAATGACACAGGGAAAAAGTATTGAACACACTAAATGAAATCCATTTAATACCTCATACAAAATCCTTTGTTGGTAATGACAGCTTCAAGACGCCTCCTGTATGGAGAAACTAGTCACATGCATTGCTCAGGTGCGATTTTGACCCATTCTTTCACACAAACTGTCTTCAGATCTTGAAGGTTCTGTGGGCCTCTTCTATGAACTCTGATCTTTAGTTCTTTCCATAGATTTTCTATTGGATTCAAGTCAAGTGATTGGTTGGGCCATTCTTGCAGCTTTATTTTCTTTGAAACCAATTGAAAGTTTCCATAGCTTTGTGTTTGGGATCATTGTCTTGCTGAAATATAAACCCTTGTTTCATCATCCTGGTAGATGGCAGCAGATTTTATCATGGATGTCTTGGTACAGTTTTCCATTCATCCTCCCTTGAATGACATGATGTTTTCCAGTACCGTATGCTGAAAAACAGACCCACACCATGATGTTCCCACCTCCAAACTTCAGTGCTGGTATGGTGTTTTTGGGGTGATGTGCAGTGCCATTTGATGGTGTGTATTATGGCATCCAAAGAGTTCAATTTTGGTCTGACCAGACTATATTCTCCCAGTATTTCACATACTTGTCTAAATGTTTTGCAGCAAACTTTAAACAAGCTTCAGCATGCTTTTTCTTCAGCAATGGAGTCTTGCTTGGTGAGCATGTATAGAGGCCATGGTGGTTGAGTGCATTACTTATTGTATTTTTTTAAACAATTGTACCTGATAATTCTAGGTCTATCTGAAGCTCTGCACAAGTGACCCTTGGCTCTTGGACAACTTTTCTGATAATTCTTTTCACTACACTGTCAGAAATCTTGCGAGGAGCACCTGGTTGTGGCCTGTTTATGGTGAAATTACGTTCTTTTCATTTCTGGATTATGGCTCCAATAGTGTTCATTGGAACATTCAATAGCTTAGAAACCCTTTTGTTACCAATGCCATCAATATGTTTTGCAACAGTAAGGTTGTGAAGGTCTTGGCTTTTACCAGTCATGAGATGTTTCTTGTGTGACATCTTGGTAATGAGACACCTTTTTATAGGCCATCAGCTGAGACTGAATAAGCTGATATTAATTTGCACTGACAAGGGGCAGGATTTCTTTCTAATGACTGATAGATTTCATCTGATGTCTTGGCTTTCCGTGCCTTTTTGCACCTTCATTTCTTCATGTGTTCAATACTTTTTCCCTGTGTCACTCCATTTTATTACACATAACTTAATTTCTGAACCTATTTGTTTTGGTTTCTTTGTATTTATGGATTGCATGGATTGTTACTGACATGTGGTGAAAATGTCATGTCAATAGCACCTTTAGAAATAGATTTACCTAGAAAAATAGTGATGTGTTCAATACTTATTTCACCTGCTGTATATTAAGGGACAAACAAAGGGCACTGACAGGGGGACATGTACCAAAGAAGAAGTAAATAAATATAATAAACACTGTTCAAGAGAAGCAAGGGTCCTACATTTTATGCAGCTTTAAGGTTGATATTGAAAAAACGCCACTTCTTCAAATTACATAGCTCAGAGATGCCTTTAACGGCTTTCCACCCGGGGCCAATTTGGACATTTCTCACAAACATGTTAAAATAATATTTATTTTCCTAGAAAATTACTTAGAACCTCAAAACATTAAAACATTTTCTGAAATCAGAGGCCTTGGAGAATAAAATGGCAGTTGTTGCAATGTTTTATGTTGTACGATATTTGCGCAGTTACAGTATTTATCAAAATATCAGGAAAAAATTACACTTAAATGCATTTTAGTGCACACAAACACAATATTATACCCAATTTTGGTAAAATATAAAATATGATGTTCAGCTGAGTAAATAGATACCAAACATGTAAAGATTGAAAATTTGACATGCTTATGAAATAGCGACAAACGATGGTATTTAAAAATCTCTACAAGCAATACTTCAAAAGCTTTTACAAGTTAAAGCAGTATTAAGCCCAAAAGCAAGCAGTTTTATATTGTAGCCTACCAATTCTTAGATGTGATGGCTACATTTGTTTACTTTTTAGGCTTAATCCTTAAAATATGCAGTTTCCAAGAGCAATAATTGTATGCAGAGGTGCATTATTGTGCTTGGCAACAAAAAGTAGATCTAGATTCCAGTATAAGTGGGTCTTTTCTTTTTCTTTTCTTTTTGTTTTGTCTTATAGTGGTTTAGGCTGAGAAGGTTCCTATTTGTATTAAATGTATGTATTTAATCTTGTATTATTAGTTTTGTTAGCAGGTTCGTTTGTGGTCCCCTGGTACTTTAAACCTCTGTTGGTAGATGCTAGACATGTGCGCCGTCAATAAATTAGTTTCATTTCATTCTGTTTCGTATTAGAATTAATTCGTATTTCGTAATTCGTGTCCGAAATTTCATACGAAATAGGAATTTTCGCTAGGTTCATTAACTTTTCGTAACAATTACGAATGTTCGTTATGATGAATTTATCATTTTGAGGGGCTCCCACCATCCCTGTGCTGTGCTGACTTCCTGGGTTTTTAACTTTTAGGTTTGTTAACTTTTCGTAACGATTACGGATGTGCGTTATGATGAATTTATCATTATGAGGGGCTCCCACCATCCCTGTGCTGTGCTGACTTCCTGGGTTTTTAACTTTTAGGTTTGTTAACTTTTCGTAACAATTATGAAAGTTCGTTAGGAATTTGGATCCGAAATTCGTAAACGAAATTTTGTATTTCGTACAGAATTCAGAAGCATAGCAATTCATATTTTGGATCCTCCTGAATGTACGAATTTACGGAAATTCGTACAAATTTTCGATTCGTACGAAACTAATCGCACATGTCTAGTAGATGCGGCATATGCAGATGGGAGTTGCTGGACCACTTGCACCCAACACAGGAAGGCCCATATTGAGTGTTCTGAGCCTTTATTGGTCTGCCCTTATGGGCTCACTTCTCTTTTTGCAAGAGGTGGATCCAGTGGCCCCTGTCTCTATTAGGGGCTTGGCCGGAAGTGCTGTGTCAGCGGTTGTCCTTCGAGGTGGCACCTTCTGGTTTCCGGTCAACCACTCCACTCCAGAAGTGCGTCGGGGCAGAGCCAGAAGTGCGTCATCACGCCCGTGTGCATGCGCGATGAGGCAGTGATGATGCCGGAAGCCACACAGCCCATGTGTTTGCATGAACCAAGTGGTAACACCTGTAACAGCCCATTCATTAGGTATTAGTCACCACAGAACCATAGCGCTGTCCTTGGGGAAAGATCTATCCACAGGACTAAGAGGAAGTTTGTGCCCAAGATATGTTACTGGCAAGATCTATCTTATGGGAAATGTCAGGTTAAGCTTTGTGTTGTTTATGTATGATTTGCTAGTTTTGACTCCTCCTCCCCCCCTTTGAATATTTGTATAGCTTTCTTGGTATGTTTCTGAATGCAGGGGGGAAAGTATACTGTAGATAAAAGAAAACCACCTATAGGTATAATGCTGGAAACCTTAGCCACATCCCAGTACAAAAGAGAAAATTGCAAAAGGGGATGCCCTGGGGATTTTATGGGCAAAGGATGTAAACCAGAAAAGGGAGTAACAAGCATATAAAAATATACAAAATTTATTAAATACAAAACAGTAGTAAAATAGGTACATAGGGTATGTCAACCTAGGTGGGGTCTCCAATGGAGGATGTGTGACATATGTTGGGGTGTTAATATTTGAGGGCGTAAGATGTATGCCTTCCTTGAGGAGATGATAGATTGGGTGAATATGGGTAGGAAGGGGTGGTTTATTGATGGCTGATGAGTGTTGACACTAGGATGTGGGTGTTGGTAGTATGGTGTTGCTTTTGAATTGGATGATTTGAATGGATGGATACTTAGGTAGCACAGTAAGGAAAGGAGGCAAGGATGTTAAGTTTATGGGGAACGATTCTGATTGGACCAGATCATTTGGTGTCCCCATGATATACTGTATATAACTCATTGATGGACTAATAATTATAGAAAACTCAAATAGCTCTTTGGTTTCCCATCCTCTACCTTTGTAGAATTGAAATATGTCTCCATGTGGCATCACTGCAAGTGGGTTCAGCCATCTCCTTTTCTCTATGTCACACAATGGGCCCCTAGTGGACTCCTCAAGGGATCACAGGTGAACCTGTAAATGTTTATGATGTAAGTGGAAAAAGTTTATATGTATCAACAAGCTCTGTTGAAAACAATATTTGAACAAGTATTTGACAATAATGTCATTATTTTGTAGTGTGGTACTTCCCTGATAAAGAACCATACATAATGTATGTTTGAAACATATTGGATTCTTCCAGTAGAAACAGGATGCGTTGAAGTCATCTCAATCTGCGGATTACAACTGGTTGTACCACTGTTTGTTCAGTACAAGTCTGACAGCTGATCCCTTTTGTTTCTCTTTGTAATGTAATACTGTGTAATACTGTCCTTTTAAGATAAGGCCACTGTTATGTAATCCCACAAGTGGTTTATAATAAATTCTATTTTTTTTTTAGGCTTTCTTTCTTCTATTTTTATCTGGTGATCCAGCCAGAAAGTCTGCTGTTTTTCAAAAGAATTCACTCTCCTCCAAATGTACCAGTTACAGGGTTGAGACAAACAATTTACCACTGACAAGGGGTGCTTACAATGATAAGGTTTTATATAAATGTAAAACCTTCATCCCAAAAAGAAAAAAAAACTTTTGCTGTAACTGCTTATAAAGTGTTAGCTAAAGTTTGGATTCAGTTTGTTAGAGCATCTAAATCTGCTAGTACATCTAACACTTCCCTGTCCCCAAGATTGGCACTTTTATACAGGAGGTGTGTTACTGGCCAGATCACCAGATAAAAACAGAGGGGGAAAAATCTAACAAAAGAAAACAAATGCAGCCTCCTACATCTAAAGATTGGTAAGCTGCAATATATCACATTTTGGGTTTTGGGTTTAATACCACTTTAAACATGAGCTCTGGTGCTAGAATTATTGATCTCGCTCTGACGTTCATGGTGATATCTCACATTTCTGGCAAATCACCATTGCCATATGCACTTGTGCTATTTGATGTGCTGTGTTTGCATTGTATCATGAGCACAAGGGTAAAGGGGTGCTTTAAATAGTTTTTTAATATTTTATTTATTTTATTTATCTTTTTTTGCACTTTTTTAAATTTATTTAAATGCAACTTTATTGCTATTACAAGGGATGAACAACATTCCATATAGCTTGGGCAGTAACAGGTACTCTTTATGTAGAGAACAGGGGTCTATTAGGCCCCTCTGCCCTCCAAGGCAGCTGGTCACAGAACCAGATAAATACAGAAACAAAACCAGAAGCTATTAAATCCTCATCACTTCAGGCTTCATTCATCATAGGAGAGGGAGGGATGGATGTAACTGCAGCCATGATCCTGGTATAACCACTTGTTCTGGAGGCCGTATATACTGTATATACAGCCTAATGAAGGCAAGTGGTTTTAAACATATATGGGGTTACAAAACAGTGTGATTCTCCAGAATGGCATCAATTACCTTGTATCCTGGTGTCACACAGTTTACTGTATATACTGTATGTGATATGTTTTTTTTAAATTGGACATTATTCCTTGGCTTACATAAAGCAGCATCACCCCTATCAAATTAACTATAACTTGATAACAAATCTCTTTTTTGGTAGTTTTCTTGTGAAACATGGTCTTTAATCTAGCAGTAATAGGCCAGGATTGAGTTGTTAACCACTTAAGCCCCGGACCATTTGGATGCCCAAAGACCAGAACACTTTTTGCGATTCGGCACTGCGTCACTTTAAATGACAATTGCGCGGTCGCGTGACGTGGCTCCTAAACAAAATTGATGTCCTTTTTTCCCCTTTTCCCCACAAATAGTACTTTCTTTTGGTGGTATTTGATCATCTCTGCGTTTTTTATTTTTTGCGCTATAAACAAAAAAATAGCGTCAATTTTGAAAAAAACACATTATTTTTTACTTTTTGCTATAAAAAATATATAATTTTTTTTTCTTCAGTTTAGGCCAATACGTATTCTTCTACATATTTTTGGTAAAAAAAATCGCAATAAGCGTTTATTGATTGGTTTGCGCAAAAGTTATAGCGTCCACAAAATAGGGGATAGTTTTATGGCATTTTTATTAACTTTTTTTTACTAGTAATGGCGGCGATCAGCAATTTTTATCGAGACTGCAACATTACGGCGGACACATTGGACACTTTTGGTGCGATTTTGGGACCATTCACATTTATACAGAGAACAGTGCAATTAAAAATGCATTGATTACTGTGTAAATTTGACTGACAGTGAAGGGGTTAAGTGTGTCCTAGGGAGTGATTCTAACTGTGGGGGGGCGTGGCTACGTGTGACATGACACTGATCACCACTCCCGATTACAGGGAGTGGTGATCAGTGTCCTGGCACTAGGCAGAATGGGGAAATGCTTGTTTACAGAAGCATTTCCCCGTTCTTCCTCTCTCCGTGAGATGATCGCGGGTATCCCCGCGGATATCGGGTCCGCGGGACCCGCAATCACGGTCACAGCGGGCGTGCGCACATGCCCGCAAACCGCTTCTTAAAGGTCAATGTACAGGTACTTTAATCTGCCTGTACGTGCCCTTCTGCTGACGTATATCGGCGTGAGCTGGTCGGCAAGCGGTTAAAGTAGTAGAAAGAACAGATCCAAAATCTAGGTTTATACTGAAACTAAATCTGTCAACTGTCAATAAGTGGTAATACATGTTTCATACCATTGCATGAAATCTTCTTTTAGCACAGTACCACACTGTGTTGTTTACAAAGTTCAACAAAATGTCAACAACGAGTGCAAAAAAATCTCAAAAATCATAATCCCACATTACAGAGATGAGGCAATTGTTATGAAAAAAAAAAATACGGAGATATTAATCAGACATATTGTAGAGTAGGACAGCAACATTAAAAGAAAAGACAAGGCAAATTTAAAAAAAAATGTAAATAAAAATTACAGTGGATTATGCCAGAGACAAAAGGCAGATATAGAGATATACTGTACATCATGTAAGCCTTTTTATTACCGTATATACTCGAGTATAAGTCAAAATTTTCAGCCCCTTTTTTTTGGCTGAAAGTGCCCCCCTCGACTTATACTCGAGTCACCGCCGTCTGCCTACATGATCAGCGTGTCATGCAGGCAGACGGCAGCCAGCGTGTGCTACATACCAATCGGCAGCCTCTCACTGTTCAAAAGCCGCGCCTCCTCCTCGTCTGTGATAGGCAGTCAATGTACAGCCTATCACGGACATTATCTCATCCTCGTCCGTGGTATGAGGATGAGAGAATGTCTGTGATAGGCTGACCGCTGACTGCTGGGAAATGTTTTCTGCCTATCATGGATGAGGAGGAGGCGTGGCTTTTGAACAGTTTATGGCCACCGAATAGTAATAGCACACGCTGATCGGTGCAGAGTGGTACACGGAGGCATGCACAGGACACAGGTAGGATGCACACGGACACATGCACACAGACACATGCACACATACACAGGACACATACACAGGTACATATACACATGACACATGCACACATACACAGGACACAGGTACATATACACATGCACATATACACAGGACACAGGTACAGGACACATGCACATATACACAGGACACAGGTACATGACACATGCACATATACACATGACACATGACACATGCACATATACACAGGACACATATGCACATATGCACAGGACACTTGACACATGCACAGGACACAGGAAGGTATACAGCTGCAGATGGGCATTGTTGACCCTCTTTTTCCACTTACAGTAGCTGCTGCATTTCTCACCCTCGTCTTATACTCGGATCAATAAGTTTTTCCCAGTTTTTTGTGGTAAATTAGGGGCCTCGACTTATACTCGGATCGACTTATACTCGAGTATATACGGTAGGTCACATTTGAAAAGGGAGAAACATAGCATTTTTAGTCCGGAAATAAAAATGATAGTGCATTATGTCTGACACACAAAGCTGAAATATTACAGGGACATATTGCACATAAGTAGGCCACATTTAAGAACAATTAGGAACTTTTTTATCCAGAAATAAAAATGGCACTGATTTATGTCAAACAAACAAGCATACATTTAACCAATACATACTGCATTATATAAACCTTTTAAGTAGATCACATTTGAAGAGGAGGAGACAGGGCATTTTTATTTAAAGGGTCCACCTATCTATCGTTTTTTTTTTTTGGAGTTCATTCACAAACTTTTCTTCTCATGATTATCTACTCACATGTTCTGTGTAATAAGTCCGCCTGTGTCCGATTTTGTTGTAAAGAATAACTTATAAAATTCACTGAAGGCGGTTTCCATCTTGTGGGCATTTGAAGTCCACAAGCATGTATTTCCTGGATGTGGTGAATGCTGTGCTCCCAGCATTCACTGAGATGTTGTGATGACGCTGTTGCACAATGCATGCTGGGAAGCCTGAGACTAGCTCCCAGGGGACTGTGGGAGGTCTGGGAGAGGCTAGAAACACGCCTACTTCCTTGGGATGAAAACCAGGAAGTGCTAAGAAGATTCGAAAAAAAAAGGTAATTACAGCGATTTAAATTTTTTTACACAGCATGTCAGCATCTAGGCAAGGAAGAGAATGCATAGAGATAATGTTCAAAATTTGGGTGGAACCCCGCTTTAAGAACAACAAATACAGTTAATTACATTAGAGACACAAGTTGGAAATAATAAAGAGGCATTATGCTCATTATATAATCCTATGTGGTAGGCTGCATTTGAAAAAAGAGAGAGACAGGCAAGGCACTTTTATAAAAAAATAGGAATCATAGTAGATTATGCCAAAGACACAAAGCAAAAATAATATAAAGAAACACTGCACATCATGTAAACATTTTTAGTAGGCCACATTTGGAAAGGGGGAGACAAATTACTTTTTTATGCAGAAATAAAAATTGCATTGACTTATATCAGAGACACAAGGCAGAAATATTAAAGAGACACACTTCACATCATGTAAGTCTTTGCAGTAGGCTGATTTAAACAGGAGGAGCTGAAGATTTTTTACCCAGACAAAAAAAATTGCATTGGATTGTCAAAGACACAAAGCAGAAATATTATAGAGACATGCTGGACATCATGTAAGTCTTTGTAGTAGGCCACATAACAGTGCTTATAACAGTGAAATCCACTGTTATAAGCAATCATAGTGTGTAAAAATGTTACAATGGTAACACTGTATTGCTCAGCTCACAGTATGTTAAAAAAAAAATCATAAATAAAAGAAAAAAATTGAATAAAACAAAAAAAACCAAAAAATTTAAATGAATGATTTTTTTTTACTTACTTTCACCAGTAAGTGTCTCTGCTCAATACCACAACAGTTATATGATGATGCTGTACTGCACTGGTGACAGTATGTGAAAAAAAAGAGAAAACATTTTTTTTATTTATTTTCCAAAAAATTGTGACAAAAATTACAACTTCAAAAAACTCACCATGTCTCTTACTAAATACTTGGACTGCCTACTTTCCAAAAAAAGGTCATTTGGGGGATATTTGTACTATCCTGGCATTTTCGGGCCTATTTTCAGGGATATTTATATATATATATACCATCATTTATGGACTCTATAACTTTCCTACAGACTAAATAATATACACTGATTTGGGTTATTTTCACCAAAGAAATGTAGCAGAATACAGTTTGGCCTACCTAAATGCATGAAGAAACATTCTTTATTTACAAAAGATTATAACAGAACCAAAGAAAAACTATTTTTTTTTCAAAATTGCCAGCCTTTTTTTTCATTTACCGTATTTAGCAAAAAAAAAAAAACAGTAGTGAGTAAATACCACCAAAAGAAAGCTCTATTTGTGTGAAAAAAAATGATACAAATGTAATATGGGTACAGTGTGCAATTGTCATTCAAAGTACGACATCTTGCCAAACGGTTTTATAACCATTCTAACGTAGATATCACAGGGATATTACAATACTATGCATTACATACAGTAGGTGGGCTTTTTTCTTATCAGGATCTTAGAAATGTGAGTATTGGCAAAAGAGTTAGTATAATGTCAAGGACATTGGTAGCAGTGGACAAAAATATACAAAATGAAATACATGTAGACATGTGACAGAGGAGAGTCAAGGTAGCAGCCACCCTATTCCAATGGAAGTATGGAATCTGCCCTATGAATAGGATATACTTGTATGTACCATTTGTAACACATGGATTGAGTGCTTACTTTAAAGTCCCATTAGATAAAGGAAGAATGTTATTCAGTCTTGAGACTGACTCCTATCTACATTATCCAAGAGTAAACTGCCAGATCTATAAAGAAAAATACATTTTGTTACATACACTGTCCTGTGATGAAAACTACATTACAATGAGATTTGGCTGATGACCCTATTATTATATATAGATTGAGTCAATGAATTACGGAACAAATGGGTAGCCTTACTAGCCTAGATATTGATTGTATACATCACAATTCTTTTGCTGGGCAAAAAAACAGCTGGACCATTTTAAACTGATGAATTTCAGTCCTGACATGCAACAGTGCTTTATGTATGTACACTGCCCTGTAATGGAAACTACATTGTTGTGACATTATGCAGATGGACCACATTATTATTTATACAGGTAGATTGATCCTATAAACTCTGGAAGAAGGGGTAACCATATTTTTCTAGCTATTGGTTCTATGTGTTACAGTGCTTTTGTTAGACAGCATATTGCAAATATGCTGGCTGGACTATTTGAACTGTTAAATCTCACACTTGGCATGCAACCATACTACATTGATATTTCATAGCATTGATGAACCATATTAGTCCCCCTCTGCGTAGTTATACAATTTAATACCCATATGAACTAAATTTACTTTTTTTTGCCATTCCTCGTGTTGGATGGCATTCATGGTTGAGAGATAACTAAGAAAGTTCCACTGTTGGATGAGAGACCTTGTCAGTGTCACACCTCAACCCTGGATTATTAGATATAGTGATTCATTGAATTAGCTATTTGCAGTGATTTTTGGATTACTCCTATATTTATGGAAAGTCTTGGTGTGCCTTATACAGACACAAGGGAGCCTGTAACTGTGACCATATATCATTACTCCCACAATTTAAAGTGGATTATTGATTATGTGTGTACAATCCTATGGTGACATGTATTGCATGTTTCAAGCTAGTTCGAACGGATGACTGTTTTAGTGTGCCCTGTTTACTACATAGAGATAGCTTATAAGGGTTTATATGATTCTAGAGATATTATGCCTTTCTACTGAATGAGTTTGAGTCACTCTTGAACTGAAATAGATTCCACACAACTAATAATGCAGTTGCTTGAGCTGAGATCTTTTCAGTTGCGTAGCTGTCTGCGAATGGTATTTAGTACTTACTGTAATGCAGTGCTCAACAAATATTCAGTAAGTCCCATTATACATAGTACATACAGTATAGCAGTCTGTTTTTACTATGTGTCTGTCCTTACACAGTTCTATTTATTATTATTTATTTTTTGTGTGTGTATTTTCTTTTGTAAATGATTATTATGGTCAATTGGAGTCTTTTATTTTATTTTTTATTTTTGTTTAAGATTGGAGTTGTGTAATATGCTTGGGACTTTAGACCCGGATAGTGGTTAGGTGGCCCTGACATTTTCTTTTGTTGAATCCAGCTTGTCAAAATTGCTTGCTTTTAAAGTTGTTCCTGTCCCAGCTAGTGACGTCTGCCAACTTCCACTAATTTGTCGACTGATCACTGTGATAGCCAATCAGAGCCTCTGACAGCGATCAGGTGACCTGGAATAAGACATTCCGGGTCCTGATCTTTAGAACTGGCCCCAGGGATCTCGGTGAGACCCTGGTCTCTGTCCTGGGAGCACAGCATGCGGCACGCTCTCAGCACAAAGGGAGATATGCAAATATGTGGCCCCACGGAAAAATGACCAGTCCAGTGGGCTGCATATTTGTGTACGGTCGGCATGAAGGGGTTAAAGTACACAAATAACTCATTAAGCACACACAAAAAGAAAAGGATAATTGCAAAGAACAAATTAAGGTCTATTTATGGAAAAATTGTTGAATGAATGTCACAAATGCCATAATGAATTTTCCCTGTGTTTTGTCTAATAGGCTTATTCTACGGCTATTATCGCCACCAAGCAACCTTGATGTGGTATTTTCCTGAAATACCTCAATTATACAAAAAACACATTAGGCCACTTGATGAAGCAAAATACAGGAAAAATTTGATACTTCTGGCTGTCAGATGGAAGCAGTCTAGCGCCTCTGCAGCTGCCGGATTGCTTCCCCAACCCCCTGGTAACAGGTGCCCCCATGCGATCACCCCCACCATGTATTCCAGACTCTGCTTGCTTATTTGTGGGCCTGGCATAGCAGGTGCCAATGGGCAGAGTGGAGAGACCTGAGTGGACATGTGTCCAATCTCCTCTCCTTCTTCTTGCTGACCCTGAAGCAACATATATGACGTTACTTCAGTGTCCCCCTTTCACTTTCTCTGGCCAGCATGGCTTGGAGACAATAGAATGCAGTGCACTGCTTTAGATTCACTGGAGCACAGGGGAGACATCCAGGGTCTTTTAGACTATGGAAGTCTCATTAAAGAGGACTTGTCACCAAAAAATCATCATATATGGGAATTTTTGTCCCCTATAAAGTTATAAGTTAAAAAAAAAATTGTTTTTATTGTAAAAAATTAAAGTTACATCCAAGAACATAATATTTTTGAGGTCCCCTACCCCCACATACATGCACATGAATGTAAATGCAGCGTTGGGGGGCACCTATGCAAGAAAATGTTGATTGTGATACACACGCTTTTAACCCTTTCTTCGGCCACTAGCAGGGGTTAAAAGCACCCCGCTGGTGGCCGAAAAAGCGCAGCTAAAACGACTGTAAAGTGGAGCGGCTACAGTGTGAAAGTAGCCTAAAGGTCATCAGGTTAGTGTTATGGAAGAGGTCTGGTGCTAGAAATATTGTGCTCACTCTGGCTAGCGGCTGAAGAAATGGTTAAAAGCGCCCCACATTGCAGCGCTGACGAATCGTTTTGCAGGCATTTAGGCAGCACTGACCATTCATTTCAATGGGCAGGGCATACAGCGCTCCCAACCCACCCCAAAGATGCTGCTTTCAGGACTTTTTGGAACTTCCTGCAAGCGCACTGCCCAAGTGTGAAAAGTCACACTTGAATGAATGAGAGGCACTTTTCAGGCACTTTACAAGTGCTATTTTTAGTGCTAAAACGCCTGAAAAGTGCCTCAGTGTGAAAGGGGTCTTAGGTGGCTTTTAAGAAACCGCCTATGAAAACTATAGGATACTGAAATTTGTCGCCATTTCATGTGCTTACCCCCAAGTTTGGCATGTTGTGTATCTATTTACTCGGTGCAACCTTGTCTGTTATACTTTATTAAAAAATTGGGTAATGTATTGCGTTTTTGAGTCCTAAAATTACATTTAGTGTATTTTTTACTGAAAGTTTGCATTTTCTAGACATGTACCATAAAAAATTGGAACTACCACTATTTTATTCTCTAGGGTATCTACAGCCAGTCCATTTATATCCGACTGCCCATAAAGCAGAGTGGGCTGTGCCCGTGTCTGTTCTGCATAAGTGGAATGGACACGGACCTGTCATCCTGGAGTTAAGCTCAGCAGGGGATCAGCGGACAGATCCCCTGCTGACCAAAACCAGGTCAAGCCCATGTGAAAGAAACCTTGCTGTGTGGCTCCAAGGCAACTGTCATACTAGTGGAATTGCAAACTATCTCCAGGCGGCTCTTCTTGTTCCTAGACTTGGCTACCTGATCATTAGGGGCTGAGCAAACCAGCAAAGTTCAGCTCACAGGATGTTCAAGCATCCAAACAAAAAAGTCTACTAAACCCAGAGTGCTAAAGGCCCTCATATTCTAAAGGGGGCTTACAGATTCTGTTATGTACCTCCCACAGGCTCCCACATCCATTTTGGAGGACAGGGTGTGGGTATGAGGCTCTTGTCACCAGCTTAACTTCCTCTCCTTGCAAAATACCCTCCCAATGTTGAAGGCATGTGGACTGGTATGGCTCAGGAGTGGGGGTACATGCTGGCTGCACCCCTCACTTTTTACAGACCAGCTAAGATGTATTCCTGGATAAGGATCTTTTATACATTTTTAGGGGGGTACCTCATGCTTCTTTTTCACAGTTTTTTTCTTAAAGGGTCAGCACGCCATTGAAAAAAAAAACAGCTTGGGGTTCTCCAAAAATCACATAGGACCCTTAGACCCCTTTCACACTGGGGCCATGGCCACATTAACGGTAAAGTGCCTCTCATTTTAGTGGCTGCTAACAGGGTGCTTTTAATCCCAAAGAAGGGGTTAAAAACTCCCATGTTACGACACTTCGGAAGCGCTTTTCAGGCAATTCGGAAGCGCTGCCCATTCATTCCAATGGGCAGGGCGTTTTGGGAGTGTTAAATACAGTGCTCCCAACCCACCCCAAAGATGCTGCTTACAGGACTTTTGGGAACTTCCTGCAAGTGCACTACCCAAGTGTAAAAAGTCACACTTGAATGAGAGGCAGTTTTCAGGTGCTTAGCAGAGGCTAAAGAGGCTAAAGCACCTGAAAACCACCCCAGTGTGAAAGGGGTCTTTCACACTGGCCAGGAAAAGGCTTACTGCCTTCCCCACCTGAGCTATCTATACCAGGCCACATGCCTTCAACATTGAAAGGGTACCTTGGCGGAGGGAGACAAAGCATTCCCCCTTGCAAGGCACTTTGTCTTCTGCAGGAGAAGACTTATTTAGAATAGGGAGGCTCCCAGATATCTGCTCTTGCTTCATGAATGAATATAGAGTACATAGTGCCACTTTTTATTCAACAACATTTGAAAAAGTAAATAAAGACAACATACTGTAACCATGAAAAAAGCCCTTTATTGCAAAAAGTCCAGTCCACATCAATCAGAATGAGTGAAGCCGATACAACAATCCTGCCCTTTCATTACTCCCATCACAAATGACAAATCTCTGGCACTGCTGAAATCTTGTTCTGGAATTTTGGTTGATGTCATTGACCAAATATGTTATGTCACATTTAAAAAAAAATTTTTGATAGACTGGGGAAAGTTAGAACCCCTGTCAAGTTTATCTGTTAGATAGATTTCTTCTCACTTTCTCTTCTGGGGGTGTTTTACCAGACAGAAACTAAGCGAAAATCTGCAACAGTGAACAATAAAAATCTGCCAGCTTGGGATGTGTCATTGGTTGCTGCTGTGAAAAGAACTAAGGTAGAGGATTTTCGTGGGACATTTATTTCTTAGGGCATTATTTTTTTTACATCATGGGGCATTGCTTTTGATCATCCTGGGACATTAATTTTTGGACATCATAGGACATTTTTGGACATTGTGGAACATTTATTTTTTTAGCACCATGGGACAATGTTTTGGAATTTTCAAGATATTATAATTATTTTAATAAAGAACTTTATATTTCAGACCCTTGTGTTTTGTGTGTGTATTTATTTACTGTTTTACTTTTTTGTGAATGATAAAGCATAGATCCACTCCTTCCCAAGTTGAGAGTACGCTAGCTACAACATTTTTAAAAGTGTTTGCTGAAGGGTTATATTTTTTTCATTGGTACATGTTCTCCCTGACAGTGTCCAGCTCCCCATGCCCTTTGTTTGACAATCTCTTTCATACTAGCCTTAAACACAGGCAAAATTATTTTGCAGGATTCATCCCCCTTAAAATTCAAGGGGAGTTTGGGAAAGTTTCATAGTTTCCAAACTTTTTTTAACTGTTCAAAGAACATCCTTTGATTTAAACCCAGGCACATTTGGCTCATCATTGCTCTGTAGGATAAAATTACAGTATTTGTGAGCATTCCATCTAGCACCTAACTTAGTTAAATGAGCTTATATTTCCATACATGACCAGACAACTAAAACATTTATGGAATATTTAAACTGTATGTCAGCATCAGTATGGCTACAGACTGAGAATGCTAATAAAAAAAACTATAAGAATCAAAATATCTTATTAATTCATTAAGTCAAACTGCTTGTATCTACACTTGTATGACTAGAATTATGGTTCATTAACTTCATTTCTTTATATGAGTTAATTAGCTCAGAGGAGGCCACAAATTAATTACAAGCTTATATACTTTGTGCAGAAAGGCGTTCTGTTTATTTAGTTTCTCCTATTAACGTTTAATCTCTTTAAACAATAAAGAAAGTAATTAGTATTTAATACACAAAAATGAAGGCAGTAATGACAAATTATTAGCAAAAATGTCTAAAAGTAGCATTTTCTCTTTTTTTTTTCCTTTAAAGAGTCAAGTTGTTAGTATTGCAGGTATTTTCAAAAAAGCAGCTAATATACACCCATAGGAAATCTTCTCATAGATGTCGAAATATATATATATATATATAGCTTCTAATTTACTTACATATGCATAAAACATTTGATAACTTTTACACTAAAACTAAAAAGGTGTATATCTTTGAGTTAAAATTCAATGTACGTCTAACTGTTAAAATATGTTTGCTATAAAGACAGGAAAATGTTATTGTATTTGAGGTGTTCTGTAAAGTTGGAGAAAAAGAAAACCTAAAGCTGTTTCCCAAATGAAGCTTTTTACAATCAGATTTTTACAAGTGAAATTACAGCTGCAATCTTTTTGTTTTGGGCATTCTCCACTTCCTGAATTGTTTTTTTTCAACCACAAAATATTTCTTCTTTTTTCTTTCATCCTTTCGTTCTGGATTATGTCACAACAGAAAATTTACATGTGAAAATGTGGTTTTGCAGAACCTTACAAAAATTTGCAAACCTGAAATAGACTATGCACTTTGCAAGTACAGTTGCACTCTGCAAGGGCATTTGCTCCAGAACTTAGTAAATGTGGTAAAGCTTTACTTTACAAAAAATACCCATTCACTAGGGATGGGCTGTGCATTTGAGTTGAGCGTAAGTTTGAATCGAACATCAGCTGTTTGTCTGTTCGCTGAACACACAAACAAACGGGGCGCTTTGCAGGAAGTTCGTCCGCGGATGAGCGCCCCATAATGCACTGCGCTCTCGCAGCTCTCGCTGATTGCTGATGATTGGCCAAAGCATGCACCTGACCTGTATGCTTTGCCAAACATAACACAATGTACTGTCAGAGCCATGATTGGCCAAAGGCAGAGTGACTTTGACCAATCATGGCTCAAGGGCTAAATCCATGCCCCACACTATGTAAGGTTGCTGCTTACACGGCAGGAGTGTATATTGTGTGATAATGGAGATTAGGCAGGTAGTTAGTGTAAAGTTTGGTCACTTTAGTGTAGTATAGTGCAGTCAGTGTAGTGTACAGGCATACCCCACTTTTAAGTACACAATGGGACCAGAGCATGCATGTAAAACGAAAATGTACTTAAAGTGAAGCAATATCTTTTTTCACTTCTCAATGCATGTACTGCATTGCAATATTTATATACAGGCATAACTGATTACCTAGGCAAGCTGGCCAACCTCAAAATTGAATATGTTGTGACCAGTGCCAGTGCCATGTCAAACTGACAAAGATTTCCCATAGATACCAATGTTAAAAACCAGGAGCAGGCGGCAAAGGTCAATCTGGGCCTTCCGAGTGGAGGAGTCTAGGAATGGTGCAGCCAGAGAGCTCTTGCTAGCAGTTCCCAGGCAAACCCATCTATACTATGTAGTAGCAGAGCTTCGGCCGCCTCACTGACCCCTCCCTGACCCCCCTCTGCACCCCCTCATGTACCCCCTCCAGCCATAGGACTAGCTCTGGAAGGACGAGCATGTGGCAAAGGGAGCAGAGACACTGGAGATGCAGGCCGCCCCTAAACTCCATTGTTACATGTGGGACGCCAGCGGAGGTGGAGTGTTAGAAGTGTTGTGAGAGGAACAAAGAGAGTTTGCTAAACATCGATAGTGTGTGGAGAGTTTGGTGGAGCCTGGAGAGCTGCCGGAACTTCTGCGGAGGAGTGTGGAGGCATAGCCACCTGCACAGGGTGCCCTGAGGGGGAAAGTCTGGATGGCAAACCGGAGACCCGGTGGGACCGGACCAGGAGGGAAGGCTGCCTGACTGCCCGCAGATCCCTGAAGTGGATCCCTGAAGTGAAGCTGCACAGGGGGACCTGGATGCCTCGCCTGCGATGGACCCTATACAGAACAAATAGACCATTTGACCAGTGGCGGCTGGTGCTCAAAATTTTTTGGGGGGCAAACAAACTGAAAAATTCTGAAAAATACTTTAAAAAAACATCAGTTGCAGCCTCACTGTGCCTATCAAATTCAGCCACTTTGCCCATCAAATGCAGCCACTGTGTCCAGCAAATGCAGCCACTGTGCCCATCAAATACAGCTACTGTGCCCGTCAAAAATAGCCACTGTGTCCATCATATGCAGCCACTTTCCCCATCAAATGCAGCCACTGTGCCCATCATATGCAGCCATTGTGTCCATCAAATGCAGCCACTGTGCCCATCAAATACAGCCACTTTGCCATCAAATGCAGCCCATGTACCCATCATATGCAGCCACTGGGCCCAGCATATGCAGCCACTGTGCCCATAAAATACAGTCAGTGTGCCCATCATGTGCAGCCACTGTGCCCACCAAACACAGTCACTGTGCCCATCATGTGCAGCCACTATGCCCACCAAATACAGTCACTGTGCCCATTATGTGCAGCCACTGTGCCCACCAAATACAGTCACTGTGCCCATCATATGCAGCCACAGTGCCCACCGACTCCCCCACTTGCAGGACCCACGGCTCTGACAGCACACTTGCCCCCCATCTCTGGGCTCTGACAGTGGCACCCCCCCTAGGAGCTCACAGCTCTAACAGCACCCAATCGCAGGGCTCACAGTTCTGGCAGCACCCCCAATCCCCCACGCGTGGCTCATGGCTCTGACAGACCTCCTGTGGTCAAGCACTTACCGCCAGGCAGTAGCTCCTCTCCAAGTGCACCAGATCGGCGGCAACCTCCACTCCAGCATGTGTCTCCTCCGCTCCTCTTCCTAAGCACCAGGCATCCAATAGGGTGGCCTGGTGCTTTGGCCAATCAGGAATTAGGTCTGATGCCCTGATTGGTGGGGAGGAAGGTTAGTGTGAAAATAGCGAAAATTTATTCGCTATCATCACACAATTGGGTGGGATCAGGGTGGCACTCTCTCCGCCCGGAGCCCACCCTATTTTGAAG
Source organism: Lithobates clamitans (assembly GCA_037952925.1). Classification (NCBI taxonomy): domain Eukaryota; kingdom Metazoa; phylum Chordata; class Amphibia; order Anura; family Ranidae; genus Lithobates; species Lithobates clamitans. Next base: position 5,032,324 of record JBBGZY010000580.1, on the reverse strand, counting down.
CCTATTAGAGCTTCTGACTCTAATCAGGTGCTTCAAAAAGTACCACCCCCTCCCACCCCCACTATGGGAATCCATGCATCCAGCGTCCTGAAAGGGGCCGGGCGCATGGATGGGGGGATGGCACCGGTGCACCCACAATGCATGGGGCCGCCACTGCTTTGACAGATCATTGACTGTCCGGCAGGAGTGGTGAGTTGCCCCTCTATTATTCTTATTTTGTCTATGCAATGTTTTCTTTGGAGCCCACTTTTTCTCTCATATGGAGACCAGCAGGACTAAATATCACCGAAAGAACTAATGTCTACATGTTCAAGGACTGGTCATCCCAGTATTATTTAGTATCACTTGGGATATATACATAATACTCTATAAAAAACACATAAAGATTCAACAGAGCAGACTCTATACACAGATAGACAGTTATAGTGTATAGACTATATATGGGAGAGACTGCCATTTGGATTAAAACACTGTTAACTGAATGGCTAAAAGTCTGCTAAAGTTAGGACATTCCATCATTGCTCCCTATGTAAATATATAATAAAAACCGGAAGCAACGTAAAAGGAACTGTTTGAAGGAGAAAATGTAAAACCAAAACTAAATATAAATATAGAGACTATGGCTACAAGGGGGAGATCAGCGAGGGGAGGGGCAGTCGCAAAGTCTCCTAAAGTAAGCTCAAGCCCAGGATCAAAAAAAGTAAGTGTCCCAAGAAAGTGTATCTGAGAAACAGATAGTGGAAAAAACACAAGGGACACAGGCAAAACAGATGGAAGTAAAAGAAAAAGAGGACAATACAGAATTTCCCTGGAAACAAGCATGCTTAATCAGTCTAGATTAATTCAAGACCTAGAAATGAAGTCATAAAGAGGACCAGTCACTGAATGCACAATTACCTACGAAAGTAGAGATGGCGGCAATGTTTGCAGCACTTGAAAACTCCCTTAAAACTGAAATGGCAACAATACGTAACGACTTGGGCCATATTCTGTGCCAAGAGTTGAAATATAGAAAGGAGAGTGGATTGCCATACACAAATAATAAAGATAAATATAATAAAGATCTAAAAGGAGAAGTGAAAAAACAAAAAATCGAACAAAGGGATTTGGCATATAAAATGGAAGATCAAGAAAACCGTATCAGAAGAAAAAACTTGAGAATACACGGCCTACCAGAACCAACAAATGGTGAAGATTTAGTGGAAAAGATGGGAAAAATATTTAACCCACTCTTGGGTAGAGAAGAGTCAGAACCAGAATAGAAAGAGTACATGGGACCAGAAGACCAAAAGATATACCAAGAGATATTATTATACATATATACTAAATAGTACCGCTGCTGTGCAGAACCATACAACCACAAAAAGAGACTCATTTCGTGGTTGTATGGTTCTGCACAGCAGCAGTCTTATTTAGTATACATGTATATAGATCCATTGTGGTTTTTACGGAACTGTATTTTTAGATGTTTTTCTCAATACATTTTTTGTATTAATTATTGATTTTTGTATCACTGTGCCTATAAAGTCCAAAGTCCCTCCCCCTCCTTTTTTCTACAATTATTCATAGGATGATACAATCCATGTATGTAGCTATGATACAATCCATTTGTTTATCCAAGGGATATTATTTTAAGATTTCAAAATTATGAAGAAAAAAACCCAAATTTGGGGAACTATGAGAGTGAAGCCACCACTAAAATATGAAAGTTCCAAGCTTCAGACCTTTCTGGACTTATCATACGAAACATTAAGAAGAAAGAGGTACTCAGATGGACACTAAGTGGAAGAGAGGGGGAAGACTCTCAGGAAGAAGATCAATGGCAACTGCTCCCTAAGAGAAAAAATGTGAACTGAAATAGAAAACAGCAGAAAACAGTAGAAGGAAGACTGGTGGGGGAGCCCGGATCTGAGTGGGGGAGAAGGGGGAGGGGATTGGGGCGTAATAAGAGAAAAATGGAAATTAATGGATGGATAGCCGGGAAACCCGGCAGAGCTTAGACCTGTCCGCCCTGATTGAGAGGCAGGATAGGGGGAGCGTCAGCCAGAGCACCACCCCAGAAATAAATGGAGCATATTGGGTAAGGAGGCCAAAATAGAGAGTAAATGTCTTTGCTCCAAGACCAGGAGGAGGTCCGAAAATTCCAACAAAATAAGAACATGGGTAGGGGGGGTGGTGGAATGGAGGAGGCGAAGGGTGGGGGGTATGGGGGTGGGGAGGGGGATAGGGTGTTGGGAATCCTTGGCTCTTTCTTTGACTACTCAACTTCCCCAAGGGGATAAACTCCCCCTTTCGGTTTGAAAAACCCCTCAAGCCCCCTCCCCTATAATGGGAGATGGAGCTATAAAGAGGGGGGAAAGAGAAGGGAGGGGAGACATAGAATTTAATTGACAACTATAAATTGTCTGACATATAATGTAAGAGGGCTGCATACCCCACAAAAACGGTATAAGGTATTAAGGGAGATCAAAAGATTTTCTGTGGGTATAATATTCTTAGAGACACATATAGCATTAGTTACAAAAAAAGTTATTTAAAAAAATAAAATGTCAATAAATTATATAGAAAAAATGAAAAATATTAAAGGAGAGATGGTGTATAAAACATCAGAAATAGCAAAGGTTTTTAAAAGTTATTACAGTTCCCTATATTCAGTAAGGTGGAAGGAGACAAAAGCAGCAGAGGAAAAAAGGACAATTACAGAATACTTAAAAGAAGCAAAACTGCCCAGAATCTTGGTAAATAAATTACAGGAGTTGAAAGACCCAATAACACAAGAAGAGGTCAGAAAAGTAATAAATAGTACAGCAACAGGAAAGAGCACTGGACCCAACGGATTTACAATTAGACATTACAAAACATTTAAAGAGCAACTAATCCCAAAAATTAGTGAATACCTGAATAAACTGGTGGGGGGGGGGATGAGGAGAGAGTCGCTAATGGCATTTGTAACAGTAATACCTAAGTAGGTAAAAGATACAACATTATGCTCAAATTACAGACCAATAGCATTATTAAACGCAGATACAAAATGATACGCAAAAACATTAGCAACAAGATTAAAAAAGCTGATGCCGGAGTGGATATCCACATGGTTTAGACAGGGTTCATACCAGGAAGAGAAGGTAAAGATAACTGTAAAGGAACTTTATTACTGTTACAGAAAGGGAAAGGAGGAAAGTCCCCAGCCATACTCCTGTGAATAGATGCCGAAAAGGCCTTTCACAGGGTGGACTGGGAATTTTTGATGGTTACAATAGAAAACCTGGGAATAGGACCCAAAATGGCCAAATGGATCAAAAATTTATATAACCATCCCACCGCATTAGTAAAGGTAAACGGAAATATGTTGGCACCCTTCGAAATGTTCAGTGGAACAAGACAAGGATGCCCACCGTTGCCCTTCTATATGTACTATCGCTAAAACCATTACTGGTAACCATATGGAACAAGATAGATGTGAGTGGGGTGAAGATGGGAGAAGAAGAACACAAGGTCGCAGCATATGCGGACAATATCCTGTTTTATATCTCCAACCCCAGAACAACACTCCCAAATTTAATTAAAAAATTGAAGAGATACGGGGAACTTTCAAATTAAAAAATCAATCCAATAAAATCTGAAATGTTAAACATAAGTTTAAGTAAAAAGGAGGAATTAGCACTACAGAGGGAATTCCCATTCACTTGGGGGAGGAAAGGAATTAAAATATCTTGGAATAAAATTAACAACTTCGGTAGGGAAAATGTATCAAGCTAACTATATTTCACTACTTAATGAGATCAAAGAAGAGATTAGGAAAATAGTAATATGCCCATTGTCATGGATGGGAAGAACAAACATGGTAAAAATGGTAATACTCCCAAAAATACAAGTTCCAGATGATACCAATAGCACTTCCTCAGACATTCTTCCTGACATTAACCACTTCAATACCAGGGACTTAGACACCTTCCCGCCCAGGCCAATTTTCAGCTTTCACTGCTGTCGCAATTTGAATGACAATTCCGCGGTCATACTACACTGTACTCAAACAATTTTTTTTATCATTTTGTTCCCACAAATAGAGCTTTCTTTTGGTGGTATTTGAGCACCTCTGCGGTTTTTATTTTATGCGCAACAAATAAAAAAGGACTGAAAATTTTGAAAAAAAAAAGTTTTTCTTTGTTTCTGTTAAAATTTTTTGTAAATAAGTACGTTTTCTTCTTCAATGATGGGCACTGATATGGCTGCACTGACGGCACTGAAACGGCGGCACTGATGGGCACTGATGAGGTGGCACTGATGAGGTGGCACTGACAGGCACTGATGATGAGCACTGATAGGCGGCACTGATGGGTGCTGAAAGGTGGCACTGATGAGCACTGATAAGTGGCACTGGTATGCAGCACTGATGGGCACTCATAGTTGGCACTGATGGGCACTCGTAGGTGGCATTGATGGGTACTTATGGGGGGAAATGATGGGTACTTATGGGTGGCACTGATAGGTGGCATGGATTGGCACTGATGGGCACTGATAGGTGGACACTGATGGGCATGGATGGGCAATGACAGGTGGCACCGATGGACACTGATGGGTGGCACTGATGACACTGTGGCATTGCTGGGCATCACTGCAATATAATGGTGCCAATCAGTGCCCATTTGTGGGCACTGATTGGCACAGATTGGGCACTGACTGGGCACATTGGGCACATGTGGATGGCCATGGGGTACATACCTCGCCATCCACATGTTTCCCCCTTCCCTGGAGGTCCTAGTGGTGATCCCTGGTGGTCCACTGTGGTCACCTGAGGGGGGGCTGCGCTGATAAACAATCAGCACAGACCCCCCCTGTCAGGAGAGCCGAGTGAGGAAAAGTCGATCAACGGCTCTTCCTATTGGCATTGTGATCAGTCGTGATTGGACACGGCTGATCACGTGGTAAAGAGCCTAGATCGGTGTAGCGGTGTGTCGACCATCATGCGCATGTCATCTGCTATGGGCTGGGCGGGAAGTGGTTAAAGACAATGATATCAAGATGGATGTGGCAAGGGAAAAGGCCACTGTTTTCAATACCGAGTAGAGATAAGAAACATGGGGGGTTAGCAGCACCTGATATAAAAAGATATTATAGCGCAGTAATATTAGCACAAATGATAGAACGGACCAACACAAAGAGTGAAAATAGATGGGTTCAGTTGGAAAACATAATAAGTAAAACACTGTTAAGTAAGAATACATGGATACCACCAAAACACAGATTATTAGATATAGATGCACATGATTTAACAAGAAATATTTTCAAAGTTTGGGATTTATTTTAAAGGCAAGAAAGATGGGAATACAATTCACCATTAATAGAATTATCAGAGACAAACTTTTTTTTACCGGGTAAAAGGGAACTTTTTGGAATTTGGATTGGAGATACACAACTAAAAGATATACTGAATAAAGGGAAAATCAGATCTATGCAGGAAATAAGGCATAAAAATTAAGCTATAAAGATAAATTAGTGGCAGTACTCCCAGCTAAAGCACTTTGTGATCTCTTTACCACAACCAATTCGATCCGAGGCAAATTTTAACCCAATAGAAAAAAATGTAATTCACAGCCATAAATAAAACACGGAATATCTTGGATCTATAGAATACTCGCGAAGATAGGGGAGAGGGGAGTGCCCTCATTCATTGGAAAATGGGAGGAGGAACTGGGTGTATGTCTGGAAGGCCAACAAGTGACCAAAGTACTGGGAGCAACACTTGACTATGTGACTAATATAAATACAAAAGAATCAAATTATAAATGTTTGTATATAACTCCTGTGATAGCTCAAAAATACCAGCAAACTAAATCGCCTCTATGTTGCAGAGGCTGTAACCAGGAAGGCACTATGGCCCACATTTGGTGGGAATGTAAAAATATAAAGGATATAACATAAGGGAAATCACAGGGGAGGAAATTTCAAATGACCCATGGGTGTGCTTATTCCATAATATAAATACCACAAAAAAAGAATATACGAGAACCTTGACCCCATACCTATTGAATGCAGCAAAAGGGATAATACCAAAAAAATGGCTAGACCCGGGAAAACCCTCCAAAAAGGATTGGTTCAAAGGAATAGATTATATATCAACATTGAATATCTCAGTAGTAAGGAGAAGTTGAAAGATTTAATAGCATCTGGGAAAGACGGACAGACTATAAAAAAAACTGGAGAGTATACAGAGAAAATGATAGAATAGGCAATGGAGAATAAGAACAAAAAGAATAGAGTAGAGGAGACCGACAGGGGGAGGGGAGGGGGGTGGAAGGAGGAGTGGCAGGGAGGGAAGGAGTGGGGGGAACTGGAATATACATATTAAAATATAAATGTCTGTGATGAAAATTGTAATGTTACTATTCTATATTAGACACATGTGGGTCTATTAAAAAATGTATTATATAAAAACAAAATAATGGTCGATATAAAAAAAAACGGGAGCAGTTCCATGTCAAGCTGACCAAGCTGAAAATTGGTCTGAGCAGGAAGGGGGTGAAAATGCCCTGTATTGAAGTGGTTAAGGGGAACCCTATGACAGAATTAAGAAAAAAAGGCATGAGGGGGCCCCCCAAAATCCATACCACCTCTTGGGAGGCCTCCAGTCGTCTGCCTCTTCTCTGCTTTGACAGCTCTTAAATAGGCAAGGGGCAGGGCCACCCAGCTATGTCACCCAGTGGCACTGCCCCTTCTGATGTCACATGACATCATGTGATGCCATAAGGGGACGGTGCCTTGGGGTGATGTAACTGGGTGGTCCCGCCCCTTGCCTATATAAGAACTGTCCCAGGAGGCAGAGGGGTTTTCTTTTGGGTCTGGCGAGTATCGTGATTGACGATGGATTACATCAAGGGACACTATTTTTTTTATTTTTTAATAAAGGACTTGTCAAAAACAATTTTCCTGTGTTTCTTACTTCTTGACACTTTTTGGTGAATGGGTATGGGAATGATGTACCTGATACCCATTCACATAGAGGGGGTGGGATCTGGGGGCCCCCTTGTTGAAGCCCCACACCTGCAGACCCCAACAACCACAGCCCAGGGATGTTGGGAAGAGGCCCTTGTCCCCATCAACATGGGGACAAGATGCTTTGGGGTGGGGAACCACCCCCTGCCCCAAAGCACCCATGTTGAGGGCATGTGGCCTGGTATGGTCCAGGATGGGGAGGGCGGCTTGCTCACCCTCCCCTTTCCTGACCTGCCAGGCTGCATGCTCGGATAAGGGTCTGGTATGGATTTTGGGGGGGACCCTATGCCATTTTTTTTTTAGTTTTGGCATAAGGTTCCCCTTAAAATCCATACCAGACCCAAAGGGCCTGGGATGGACTAGGTGGGGGGGACCCTACGTTATTTTTTTCAATTTTTTTAAATCTGTATTGCTGGGAGCCGGCAATACATTACAGCTGTGAGCAAGTTTAAATTATATTTTTTCCTTCAGAAATGTCATTTTTGCTGCAGCATGTTCTAAAAATCAGATGTGCCACTTTACAGGCAGACTAAGGGAACCCCCAGGCATGATATTTAAAGGAATTTTTCATTTTTATTGTTTCACTTTAAGCATCATTAAAATCACTGCTCCTTTAAAAACAATTGTTTTAAAAACTATTTTTCCATTGATACATGTCCCCCAGAGCAGTACCCAGGTCCCCATACTCTTTTTGGGCAATAACTTGCATATAAGCCTTTAAAATGAGGACTTTCAATTTTTCATGTTTGTGTCCCATAGACTTTAATCGAGTTTGCATGTTCGCTAGAACTTTTTACCTGTTCCAGATGTTCTGGTGCGACCCGAACGGAGGGTGTTCAGCCCATCCCTACAATCATGTGCAAAGAAAAAAAACAGCATTTTTGCTTGCACTTGAGTGGATAATGGAAGTTAGCAGAAATTCCCCTAACTTACTAAGCTCTGGAGCAAATGCCCTTGCAGATTGCAACTGCACTTGTAAAGTGCAGTTTATTTGCCTTTAGTAAATGAATGCCTATGTATTACAGAGCAGTAAATTATGAAAAATTGTGTGGAATGGTTTGGGAAGCTATAGCCCCCTTGCTTGGTTAGATGATTAGGTTAAAAAAACAACCCGAGCCACATTCTTTAAAAATACTACTAGGTCAACACAAATTATCCCGGGGAGGGGGATTGGCAGCTTTCAAAACAACATACTTCCCCAAATTCTCTACCTATTTCTTGTCAAAAGAAGTTTATTGAGTATACAATATTATAAAGATACATAAAGTAAGTTTACAAGGATCTATAAAGTAAGCTCATTGTTTTACAGTTGGGTTTATATAGGTAAATATCATGAAATTTCAAATATTAAACATTGGGTTCACGTAAACCTAAATTAAAGATATATATAATTTCCTTAGTTACTTTTGTAGGTATTTAAATGATTTATACCTACTATACATATTGTTTACAGGTAGAGTGTATATAGGTCAAATAAATTCTGATAATGAGCTTTAATCGTAAGGTGGAGAAAAGGAAAGAGAAAGAAGAAAAAGGGTAGAAAGGCAGAGTTATGGTCCACAAGGTTGTCCCGCTCGTCAGTTTATTATTCTTTTTAGTTCTCTTTGAAGCCTTAGAATGGGTGTCTCTGTAAGTCATTTAATCTGTTACCATGGCAACAGGACAGAGTCATTGAAATTTGACAGGAACTGTTGTTTCATCCAAGGATGCCAATGTTTTTCAAATTTTGGAATTTGATTTTGATCGATGGCTACCATCTTAGCATGGGACATTGTATTATTCATTCTGTGAATTGTTTCTGCTAGTACCAATGTAGGAGATTTCCATGCCTTGGCCACTGTTTGTTTTGCAGCCGTTATTAGTTGGATCATAAGTTTGAATTGAGAGAGTGTTAACCATTCCGGTTTTAGATTAAGTAAAGTTATATATGGATCTGGTTGTATTATTTTTTTAAATATTTTAGATGCAATCACGAAGACTTCCTTCCAGAAGGTTTGGATTACAGGGCACGTCCACCATATGTGTAAATGTGTGCCTATTTCTGGGCATCCTCGAAAACAAAGAGCTGAGGTATTAGGTGAATATTTTGCCACTCTAGCGGGTACAAGGTACCAGCGAGTTAGGACTTTATAATTTGTCTCCAGTGCTAAGATGTTGGGTGAAGATGACTTAGATGTGAGCCATATGTTAGACCAGTCCGTGTCTTCTAAAGTTCGTCCCAGGTCCTCCTCCCACCTCTGAACGTAAGAGGGTCTATTAAGATTTACTACTCCATATAATTGATTATAAAGTGATGAAATTGTACCTTTAGCAAATGGATCTTTTGTACAGATTGATTCAAAAATGGATAATTGGGATAATGGTGTATCCCCCTTTAGGAATGGTGTATAGAAATTTTTAATTTGGAGATATCTAAATATCTCAGAGTTTGGTAGATCATATTTTTCTCTAAGCGATGGGAATGAAAGGAATGATTTAGATGCTATGAAGTCATTTAGTGTCTGAATGCCTGATGTTGTCCAAGCTTTAAAAGAATTTGGGTAGATCCATGCCGGATAAAAGGCCGGATTTCTGATAAAAGAAAGGAGAGGATTGTGTGGAGATTGTAACTGATATTTGGTTTTTAGTTTATCCCAGAGAGATAAGAAGTGTTTAGTTATGGGATTATGAATTTTAAAGCGGTCTTTAGCATCAAGCCATAACAAGTTTGATATTAATAGAGGGTCATTTTCTGAAGCCTCTATAAATACCCATAATGGGATTTCCTGTTTTGCATGGTATTTGGACAGACTGGCCAAATGTGCTGCTCTGTAGTAGTTAGTAAAATTAGGGTATCCCAGGCCTCCTTTATTTTTGGTAAGATGTAGTGTGTGTATATGTATACGTGGTTTAGAAGAGCCCCATATAAACAAAGTTGCTCTTTTTTGTACTATTTTCAAAAAATAGGAAGGAATTGGAATAGGGAGGACTCTGAATAGATAAAGCAATTTGGGTAGAATAGTCATTTTGATTGCATTAATCTTCCCTATCCAGGATAAAGGAAGTTGCGACCATTGTTTTATTAGATTTGTGATCTGTCTTAATACAGGAGGATAATTGGTTGAGAATAAGTCAGAATGAGATGCTGTTAAATGAATTCCAAGATATGGGATTGATTTTTCTGCCCATGTGAATGGGAGTGCAGCCCTAGCCAGGATCTATTCCATGTTTGTGAGCGAAATATTAAGCACTAGGCATTTCTTAGGATTAATCATAAGGCCGGATAGGGCTGCAAATCCATCAAGAGCTGGTATTAAGTTAGGACCAGAGACCTGTGGTGAGGATAGAAAAAGTAATATATCATCTGCAAATATACGCTCAGACCTTATGCAAAGCTTTAGACCCAAAACAGTAGAAGCAGTGATAGAAGAATTTAAACTACCTAGTAAATCTTACTTCTCAATCATGTGCTCGCATTGTGGATCTCCTAAGCAAATTTCCTATACCGAAACTAAATGCACACCCCAAAATATGGAATTGTTATACTTCACAAAGATCAATAGACAAGGGGAATTCCTTTTTCCTGATGCCAACATGGCAGCATACTAGTGATAGAGCTCTGCCTCTTGACCACTCCTTCAGGACCAGTGAATAGCATAAATGAAGGCATGGTTAGCCGCCACCCCATTCTTCTTTTTTTCCTCATACCTCCACGCACCAGTGATGAAGTAAGTCATTTTATGTCCCCCACCCTGCAGCTGTGCAGTAACCGTCTGGGTTCAAGCCTCTCCCAGTGCGTAGTCTCAGTGCTTGGGCTGCTAACATTGCGCTAATAAGCCTGAGAGACCCTCGTCTGTGTGGTCTTGATGGGTCCCTGCAGTGTTTCCTCTTTAGGAACGAAATCTGCCATGCAGCATGACTTGGTTCCATGGACCTTTGGGGGGCCAGTCTGTCATTTCCTTTTCTAGGGGCTTTCTTGTCTATTAGGCTATGTCTTTACCTGTTTTATTCAGTTCCTGCACTTCTCCTTTCTTATTTGGATTTTAGTAGATTCTGGGTGAGCGAGGAGACGGTCGCATCATGCAGTAGGTGTCAGGGTCTCCCTATAGGCGTGGGGCAGCCGCCCAGTGCCGTATTTATTGGCCTAGGGTGCTCCCGATGATGTCATAGGGCTGCGCCCGGTCTGCACATGAGCACTGGTCGACGGAAGCTCTGGACGCCATTTTGGTTCAGGGCAAAGCGATTTGTTTTGCCCACAAACAACTGGAGGAGTCTTGGGGCGGGTTCTGCCTGTCCCAGGATCATCTAAGAGTGTCATTGGGCTGCTGTGGGATGGGCAATATACAGCCTCCTGACTGTCTTCAGACTGTGAAGTTTGTTCCTGGATCCAGTCTCAGCAACCTTCTGTGTTGCCATCTGCTGGTAGGAAAGTTCTCTGTACTTAAAAAAAAAAAAATGGTACATTCTTTTCCTTTGGTTTGTTTCAGCTGTTTGCTTTGTTGTAGTTTTCAGACTTTCGGGCTACTGGCAATCTCCATCCTTCTGTTTCTCTTTTCAACTATCTCTCTTTTTTCTGCTGGCCGTCCCTTATTCCCTACCACCATAAGTCAGCCACCACTTATGTAAGACCCTCAATACTTAAGGTAGGGGGACCACCAGTTGGTAAGTTTTCAGGTGTCCTTAAAAGAGTGCCCTCTAAAGCGGTTTGCTTTGATATGTTTCAGCTCCGCACGCTCACGCTCTCAGAGTTAAAGAACAAGAGAGGACAGGCATTCTCCAAAGGAGCATAGCTCCAGATGTCGCTTCCGGTCAAAAGATCCAAAAGAGCACATCGCGCCTCCTCTTCTCCAGAGCAATACAGGTGTCCCAGCAAGAAATAAGGCTGGGCTTGTGGCACAGTCCCCCATCCAATAAATTGGTGTACAAAGACTGTCTAGAGGATTCTGCAGTAGACAGGAAGCAGGACACTGCGCAAGTCTCATCATTATTGAAGAAGGTAGTACGAAATTCCGTGTCTGAGTTTACCTCGGCCCAGCCACCCGCCCAAAGTGTCCCATTGGAAGATCAGCCGGGGACTTCAGCAAGCAGTATGACCATGCCCAGTGTAAAAAAAAAAAAAGAAAAGGCGCTTCCACTCAGGAGAAAAGCTCCAAGGAAGATGTCTCTGATCCTCTTCCCCAGAGCCAGTGCCCCAACAAGAGTCCTGCAGGGCCTGTGGCGCAGTATCTATACCCAGGAGGCTGGTGAGTAGACACTGCCTGGAGGAGTATACAGCTAACAGGTAATGCCAAATAGTCTTTATTATTGATAAGAGTGGCACATGATTCTGTTTTGAACTCGCCTTAATTACCTGAAGCAACTGTTATACTTGTATTGGAAACTGTTTGAGACTGTTGCCATAGGAGACGGCGCTCTTATCCGTGCAGATGTGGCATCTTGCTGGATGCTTTTCCTTGCATGGCTGTCCTGTAGATGTTCGGGAGTTTACTGGTTTAGCATTACACAGACATATTTGGGTGCCCCAAGGACAGTGGTAATGTAGCGCTCAGAGCGCGCTAGTGGGTGTGGCCAAATTGCCCTTGCTGACATCATCACCCTTCAGTGAGGCCAAACAGCCACCTACGATGGTAACAGATTTGTGTATGACTATCTCGGTTACTTGGGGAACCATAGCCTGGTCCAGGTAGTATGTCCGGGTCTCAGTGGGACTGAAACCCTGACACATGATTCAAAACCCAAACTGTCCGGCTGAATCCTGGACAGGTGGTACATTCTAGGTGTCTGGCACCCATGAATCTACTTTGCACTGCACCTACTATGCCTTTCGACCCACTCTATGTGGAGGGAGGTAGACAAGTCATGGCTCTGGAGGTTCTCATTGGACTGAAGGAGTCCTGGGTCCTTGCTACATATATTATAGATGCAGCAGTCTGCTACTCAAAAATAGGGAGGCTGACCAGGAAGTCCCCCCTAGTTGCTTGTATAACCACTGGAGGAACACCCTATCACTTTGGCGGCTAGGGAGGCCATATGGTTGAGACCCTGGACTGCATATTGCTTCCTAGAAACAAAAGTGGGGAAGAATGGAAGGGGTTTGAGAAAAATGCCTGTATAAACAGGCTGTCAAAACTGTGTACCCTGAACAAGCTAATGGTCAACCTGCTCCTACATACTATAGCATCTGCAAGTGCCGGCAGGCCAGCAATATCCAGCCCATGTACTGGGTGAGTCTAATGGGAATGGTTTAAGAATTATCAACCAGCTGCTGCACCTGCAGGACTCTGAGGACAGTGGCAGGGTCTGCATCCCTTTAGACATGATTTCCTATTTGGAGTATTTTGCAAAAAATTATATTTTTGTAGCATGGATGGGACTTGTATTTTAGTGCAGACTTCTGGGAAAATCAGTGAGCCAGTCACACAACTGCATACCCAGACTCCTAAGGTAAGACCTAGAAGGCATGCTTCAAGGTTTCTGGACAGCATGCTGTACAGAGCCTTGGATGACGTAATCAGACACTCATGGTCACTTCGGGAGATTCCTCACTGCTCCTCCTCCAGACCATTTCTCTCCCACAGAGCTGCCAAGTCCACCACAACAGCGGGTGGGCTGCTACAATGCTTACAGACACCTCAGACTCAAGAGGGATTGCAGGTTTTCTACCCAATCCTGTTTGGAGTTCACAGGGGATGTTGGTTAGTGTCCAGTTGCAGATCGGAAGAGGTCAAACCCTTTTGGGCCCTCTTTGAGATCTTTAAGACAGAGTCCATTAAACAGTATAACCACATAGCTGGAGGCTGTTGCTGAATCGTCAGGATGCCTATTCTATCCTCACACTTTAGAGGGAAAGCAAAGCCAACCTTTCTCCATCCCAATGGTTGGTGTACTCAGGGTGCTCTGCTATTTCCTCTGTTTTATTTCCATCAGAGGAAGTGGTGACAGTCAGGAACAGAATTCTGAGGACAAATATTTCCGCTTGTTTGATGGCTTCTCAGTGCTTCAGTCATCTGGGCACAACGTCATCATGCATATAGTTGATTCCTGGGGTGCATGGGCACCTACACAAATTTCAACTAGACTTCCTAGTGCAAGGGAGGAAACAGGATAAAACACAGTTAATAGGTATTACTCAGTATGAGTAGCGGTCCGTGGTGATGGAAAGACCTTAAGGAAGTCTTGCTCTGTTAGGACCGTCAGACTGGAAAATAGCTACGAATCATGTCTGCAAGACATCCGGGAAACATGCACTGTGAAGAACTTTCAGTCAAGGCAAGCAGAGATTCCCAGCCAAGGAGGATAACCTTGAACGCGCTGGGGGTTCAAACAGCCCTTTTAGCACTTTGGTCTTACTACACATAGTCAAGGAGGACCAATCTTCTTGCAGTTTAGCAACAGGGCAGCAGACACCTATATTTAGCTCTAGGATGAAACTTGCAGCAATATGCTATTGAGAGAGGTGAAACCCTTAACGCCTGGGGCGGAAGATCAGCAAAATTTCGGAAGCAGTTTACCTCCCAGCAGTTTCTTTTGAACAAGTACAAGCTTCCCAGAGCACAACGAGTGGGTCTACGACCCAGGTCTTCTCTATACTGGTCCACAGGTGGGGCCTATCACAGACAGACCTTGTCACGTACCTGGTAGGTGGAGCCCGGAATGCAGAGAACGACCTCTCGTATGCCTCCGACTTAAGAACCCCTGAAGGTGTGAACAGGGACTCAAAAGTACAGAGGGGCACAAGTGCCTGACTGGAACACTGAAGTAAAAGGCAGGATCCTGTAGTCAGCAGGGAGGTGCACCGTAGTTCTGTAGCAGGTTGCAGACAGCAGGGAGGTGCACTGTAGTACTGTAGCAGGGTGCAGGTAACAGGGAGGTGCACTGTAGTCCCGTAGCCGGATGAAGACAGCAGGGAGGTGCACTGTAGTCCTGTAGCAGGATGCAGACAGCAGGGAGGTGCACTGTAGTACTGTAGCAGGATGCGGATAGCAGGGAGGTGCACTGTAGTCCTGTAGCAGGTTGCAGATAGCAGGGAGGTGCACTGTAGTCCTGTAGCAGGTTGCGGATAGCAGGGAGGTGAACTGTAGTCCTGTAGCAGGTTGCAGACAGCAGGGAGGTGCACTGTAGTACTGTAGCAGGATGCGGATAGCAGGGAGGTGCACTGTAGTCCTGTAGCAGGTTGCAGACAGCAGGGAGGTGCAGACAAGCCGGGTCAAGGTACTGGCGGGCAGATCAGGTACAGAAGGGCAAACCAAGAGAATAGTCAGAGTCCAAGCCAAGATCGGGGCGGGCAGCAAGCAGGTAAGTCAGGAACAAGCCAAGTAAGTACTGGATACAGGAAAACTGGTAACAAGGTAGCAGGGGTCCCAGGAAACGCTGTAGACCGGACAGCAAGGCAGCATTGAAACAGTCTTCTTTAAATAGCCTATCTTTGGCGCCAAGTGGCGCTATTGCGCATGCGTGTACGTTTGTTAGCACCATTAGCGCTATTGGCGCTATTGCGCGTGCGCGAGCGCCGTATGGCGCTTCTATGCACAGGCATTCGTTTAACCCTCAATCTGCTGGGATAACTGCAAGAGGGCTTTTCCTGACAGACCTCCTCGTTTCCCACAGTAATCACAAACTTTGGTCTGATTTTGTCTGTACCCCAAGGCGCAAGGGGCAGATGCTCTGGTCTCTCCCTGGGACTACAATCTAACCTATATATTTTTCCCCAACATTTCCCGTAAATGAGATTCCCCTTGAGGCTATCAAGGGATAACATAGTTGTCATAGCCAGTGCTCCATATTGACCAGGAGGCCCTCGGTTTTCCCTGGCCATTTATATCAGGATATAGAAGACATTTCCCCTATATAACATACGCAGACTGGGGCTGCAAGCAGGGACACTAAAGGGGAAGAATGGGCAACTCCGGTTGCTCCAGTTTCACTCCAGAGTGATCTCTACTTTGTTGTGTGCGAGAAGACATTCTACTTACTTATCTAGGTCTAATTCTGGAACAAGTTTTCTTGGTAGGGCAAGACATTGATCCTACTGCCCTGCCAGTGTCAGCTGTTCTATACTTCCTCCAGGCCTTAGCCTATCCTCACATAGCTGACGAGTGTCACCTATATTGGCTATAACACATTTGAATGGGCCAAGAATCCTTAAATTTGCACAACTTTTGAGGACAGTCATGAAGTCGGTCACCAAGGAAGAAAGATCTATTGCAGTTGCTGGATCTCATATCATATGACGTCCAGATGAAGCTACGCACGTTTGTCTTGTGAAACGCGTTGACGTCACTGCGCCCGGAAGTCATGCCCGCTGTCATCCCCCGTGGGGGCTAGCCGGCTCACGTACGGAGAGAGTATCCTGCTCCAAAGTCTGGAGCAGCCGCTTGTAGGTTGACAGGTGTACTCACATGTATGATCACCGCTATTTATAGCGGTACACCAGCAACACATTGCGAATCACGGATCACTACCCTGGCCAGGATACGGAAGTGCACACGGTGACAGAATGGCTAGTTTACAATATTGAAGCCACCGCCATCCGGAAGTACCTCAGTACCTCAGAACGGGACCCGGAAGTGGTAATGTACCAGGCAACATTTCATGTTTTTCTATCCATGCCTGTCACCAACTGACTTTAATACAGCATTCAATGCACAGAGTCTACCCGCATTGGGGACTGTACACGCTGTAATCAACTAGTCCGGAACCTGGGAATTGTGATCCCACAGTTGTATCATACAACCAACACCCATTTTCCAGCCAGGAAATATTGATTCCAAATTCCCATCAGTACCCTACATACGGCCGATTACCTCCCACTAGGTTTCCCTCCCCCCCCCCCTCCCCCTTCCCTCCCTTCCCCCTGCCCATCCCTTCACCTCCACTTGCCCTTCCCACACCACCCCACACCCCCCCCCCTCTTCCCCCCACCCCTTTCCCCCTCCTCTCCCCCTCCCCCCCTCCCCCATCCTTGAGCCCCCCCCCCCGGGGGTATTGATGCCTGTACCACAAACCGCATTCAGCAATTGCTGCCACATTTCCCTTGGTGGTTTGTGCGGACATCAATAGCCAAGACGTCCGGACGCATCTGTTTTGTATTTGTCTACCCATACATGTTTTATGTTCCCCCAGTCTGTGTTTGGTAAATACTTGATCAAAACAGCCTTTTGATCAATTTTATAAGGGCAGTATTTTCATACTTGTTGTGATTATGTTTGTGCACATATCTTCATGTATATCCATTTTGTACCAATAAATAGATACTTTATCTTGACTACACACAGAGTGTGCCTTCCCTTGAGCCCCGCTTTTTCTTCTTTGGTCCCCTCCTGTTTGGGACAACCTGTTGCATTATTATGGGGGTTGGAAGGCAACAATAGAGCTATGGCACTGAAGTGGTTTACATGATTAAACAAGCCTCACTATACTACATTTTGTTTTTGGATCTCATATCAGTTTAACCGTTTGTTCCAACAGAGCAGTGTTCGGTTCAGGCCATCACTTACAAGGCAGTATCAATTGCAAGAACTTTAAGCAGAAGGTTATCAGAGATTCAAGCTCTTGGAGCTTCAAAGTAAAAAAAAAAAATAATATATTCTTTCCAGAAAGAGTAGAGTTGGATCTTGTAGATCATCCTGCGTCAAACGTAGCAACAGACTGCTATTTAACAGACAGCTGGACATTGGCTAACTTTCCAGAACATCGCACAAGAAAGTCACACGTACTGTTCATTTTCAGAACTTTAAAAGGAGTCACTCTTTACAATTGTCCCTTTCAGGTCATCTAAGTAAACCTTTTGTCATTCCAGCTGGGAATCATCAAGGGAAAGAGGTTACTGCCTGGATCCTAGTAGGCTTGGGTTGTGTATATGACTATAGGTCGCGAGCCTCCATCAGTGGTGGCGGAGCACTCTACCAGAGCGGTTAAAGCCTCATAGGCAACACATTCAAGAGAATCTATGGTGCCCATCTGTACAGGGGTATCATGGTCGCTCCAACATTCCTACTCAAACTCAGATGGAATAGAAGCGGGGGCCTTGTCATCTCACTGCACCATGCACTGGGAGATAATGCTAAAACTCACACATAGGTGGTATTACACACCATACTGGTTGGCTAAGTTCTTTCCATCACTAAGTGCTGGTTTAATTGTGATCAAGTAGGGCATTTACTGCACATTCTAGGGAATGCCCTAGCCTAACTAGTTTTTTGAAACAGGTGTTAAACCTCCTTGGCGGTAATCCCGAGCGTGACTCGGGTCTGACTTTTACTGTCAGGAGCGGTAACCCCGAGTCACGCTCGGGGTAACATTGCAGAGCATCCAGCGGAGCCCTTACCTTTTCCTGGGTTCCAGCGATGCCCTCCAGTGTCCTCGGCTGTGCTCCGCTGTGATCGCCAGCACAATCACAGCATCTCACTTCCTAGTTCCGTGCACGGGAGCGGAACTAGGCGGGAAATTCAAAGTTGAAAAGTTCAAACACAAAACACACATATAAAAAGAGGTGATACAGTGTAATCTGAGAGGATTACATTGTATCATCTCAGATCTCACTGATACAGTGCCCCTTGCCCCAGTGCCCATTGCCTCCAATAAAATATTGAGAAAATGGAATCCAAAAAGCGCCATTTCGCTACAAAATCGCCTTTGGAGCAGTTGAATGACAGCAACAGCGACATGGAGTTGCTCCCAGAACTCAGCGATAGCGGGTCGTGGGGAGATTTGTCGTCTGACACTGAGCTGACAAGTGACAGCGATGACAGCGGTGATGATCCTGCACCTGACATCAGCGATGTGCGCACTTGGTGCCCTATTGAGTGCGATACGGACCAGGTAGCGCCCCCAAGATTTCCCTTCACTGGATCACCTGGGATGAAGGTCGAAGTTGAGCGTGGCAACCCTCTGGCATACCTGCAATTATTTCTCACAGAGGAGGTAATTGAAAAAATTGTCATAGAGACAAATCGCTACCAACAGCAGCAATCCGCTACGCTGCATGCCAGGTTTTCCCGAAGCAGAAGGTGGGAACCGGTGACTAAAGAGGACATCTGGCTGTTTCTCGGACTCATTATTCTTCAGGGGGTGGTGGGGAAACCACGCCAGAAATGGTACTGGACCACCAACAAGTTATTGGCCACTCCGTTTTTTGGTACTGTGATGTCCGAATACCGTTTTTCCCTCATCATGAAATATTTTCACTTCACTAACAATGAAGAGTTTGATGAGGCCACGCATCCTGCGCCCAAGCTAAAAAAAATCTGGGAGGTATGCCAAATTATTTGGAACAATTTCCAGCGGGCCTACGTGCCAGAAAGGGACGTCAGCGTGGATGAGAGTTTGATGGCCTACAAAGGACGCCTAAGCTGGATCCAGTATATTGCATCCAAAAGAGCGTGGTTTGGCATCAAATCATACATGCTCTGCGAGTCATCCACCGGATACATATGGAACTCGGTCATTTACACCGGTAAAGGCACGAAGTTCAACCCCAGGTACAGCAATTATGGGATGGCCACATCATCTGTCCTCACACTGCTGGAGCCATTACTGAACCAGGGATATTGTGTGACCATGGACAATTTCTATACGTCGCCGGAACTGTTTGAGGTTTTGATCCAAAACAAGATGGATGCCTATGGTACAGTTAGGCCTAACAGACGTGACATGCCATCAATGTTTGGAAAGAAAAAACTAAAACCCGGAGAAATGGTTGCCTGGCAGAAGGGTAAGATGATGGCAATACATTGGCGAGACAAGAAGGACGTGTGTCTCATGAGCACTGTGCACAATACCTCCACTGCCACGGTCCACACAAAAGGTGGGAAAGATGTGCTGAAGCCGCAAGTCGTCATAGACTATAATTGCACTATGGGAGGTGTCGACCGAGCCGATCAGGCAATGACCTTTTATCTGACTATGCGGAAACAGCAGAAAAAATATTACAAAAAGATTTTCAGGCATCTTCTGGAACAATGCCTTTGGAACGCTTACATCTTGTACCGAGCAGGGAGTGACAGGCCTCTTGTTCATTCAGATTTTATCTGAAAGGTGGCTGAGCAGATTTTTGCCAAACACCAGATGCCATCAGTTGATGCGAACAGACCTGGATGACGTGCTGTTGGTGTTGCCAACCCAGAACGCCTAACAGATCAGCACTTTATGGACTATATACCGCCAACCGCAAAAAAAGCAGCACCTACCAGGATGTGTGTGGTTTGCTGTTCACACAGAGATGACAAGGGAAAAAAAATCCGAAAAGAAAGCAGGTTCTTTTGTCCGGATTGTGACGTGGGACTGTGTGCTGTACCTTGCTTTAAAATTTATCACACTCAGGATGTTTACTGAATTTTCTTTGTCTGACAAATTTCTTTAGTTTGTATTACATTATTGAATAAAATTATATTATTTAAAAATTTAAAATCATGATTTTGTGTT
Source organism: Lithobates clamitans (assembly GCA_037952925.1). Taxonomy (NCBI): domain Eukaryota; kingdom Metazoa; phylum Chordata; class Amphibia; order Anura; family Ranidae; genus Lithobates; species Lithobates clamitans. The sequence goes on along the minus strand of JBBGZY010000580.1, from coordinate 5,011,930 downwards.
TCAAACTTTATCACATCTGGGATGTCTACTAGAGTCTTGTTTGGTCAGGTTTAAGTAAGTAATTACTAAGAATTGCAGGCCTATAATACATAGCATCAAATTTCCATGCAAAATAATTGTACCGCTTTCAGCACAAAATTCCAGACAGAATCATACCGCCAGGGAGGTTAAACTCATAGCCTCGATAACGGGAATTTTATCACCTCCAAAACCAGAATTAGCCATCCTCAATATTAAACGACAAGGGGGAGGGGAAATTGGGACTTTAAATGAAATTGCGCCTGATAAGGTAGCATATTTCTATCCCTATGACTATGCTAAAGAAACCCACAAACATTGAGCAAGCGAGTAAAAAGGAAAAGGTTGGGACTTTAAATTAAGCCAATGGTTTGCAAGCCGACACATGAGCGGTGGGTCAATAAACTTTATAAATAGTTAAATACAAACAATGGTATCCAACAATGTATGGTTAACACTAGGTAAAATATCATAGGATGCGTAATAGCACTGATAACCGAAGATCAGCATTAAAATTACTAACATCAATTGTCACAGCAGATAAAGTAGATAATAATATTGGTACAAACATCATTGCTAGGTAAAAACAAGGGACCACCAGTGTCAGAGTAGGTGAACAATTAATAAAGCCTGTAAGCCTGCCTGATTTCTGGCCTCAAAATCCTGTTGAGAACAGCGATAGCGTGTATATATTCTAATGGGTAGATAGAAAGGAACTGGTAACTTGACACATTTCGTGGTTCACGACCACTTATCAGGAGCGGATACGTTATGTTTCTGAAATTTAGGATATTGGAACGAGTCAAAAAAGTTAGAGTGGGTACAGGAGGGCAAATAATCCCCCAGAACATAAAGAGTACTCACTGGAGGCATAGGTTGGTAGTGAATGGCCAGATGTGGAAAGCCATCCGAAGACACTGCAACCGGGAGCTGAGGAGGGCACCCCCGCCGTGGCGACAAACACAGTCACCCCCCCAAGGAGACACAGGACCGCGAGGCACCCTAAGGATAAAGGTGGCAGGTGAACCAAGGTGAAGGGAATAGCTGGATGAAGGTTGGGGGGAGGGGAGAGAAGGTGGGGGTGGTGTAGGTGGGGGGGACAGACCAGTGGAGGGAAAGGTGAACAGAAGTAGGTAAGTAATGAGGAGAGAATGGGTGATGAATAGGACTGGGAAGTGAAAGTGAGGGAAGGTTGCACGTGAAAAACCACCAAAATAGATTGTAGATTGTAAGCTCTAAGGAGCAGGGCCCTCCGATCCCTAATGTATTAAAGTGTATTGTATTTGTACTGTCTACCCTCAAGTTGTAAAGCGCTACGTAAACTGTTGGTGCTATATAAATCCTGTATAATAATAATAATAATAATAATAATAATAATAATATTAATAATAATACTAGGTGTAGTCAGGTAGAATAGTGAAACCTAACAGAACTAGATATCAAGCTGAAGGTGCTCAGGCAATAGCTAAAGCAGATGTAAGACAGAAACTGCTTTTGAAGCATCAAAAATAACACTAAAATTCAGGTTTAATTCTGGATTTCCAAATCCGTGAAAATAATTGGGTGGATTTACTAAAGGCAAATAGACTGTGCACAGTTTTCCTAGAGCTTAGTAATTGTAGTAAAGTCCTGCTGACTTCCATCATCCGATCATTTGCAAGCAAAAATGCTAAAATCTAAAAACCTGAGTCTTTTGAGCTGCTATGCCGATATTCTTATTTTAAAACCTTTAAGCAGCCCCCACCTACAAACACTTTAATATGTGTTTACTGAAAATTGATTAACACAAGGTGTGGCGCTATTTGTCCTCTAGTTTAAGATAAAACCAATATTACATCAATCATATATACATAAATACATAAATAAATAAAAAAAGAAATTACAAAAATCAATCGAACAAACATTGAACAAAAAAAATCAAATAAAGTCAAAACTCTTTCTATCAAAGAAAATATGCAACGTGTCTTCAACAGTGCTTCTTATACTTCTTCCAACCACCAACAGTGTGCATACATCTACTTGATTTGAAAATATGTTCTCAATAGACATGTGTAATTAGTTTCAGTCCGATTCGGTCAAATTTTTGGTTATTCGAAGATTCGGATTTATCTGAATCGCTGAAGGAAGTAGTAATCCATTTTGTTGAAGTTCATTTAACTTTGTTTAGTTTATTCATTTTCTAACAAATTCCAAATTTTTGGAATGATTCAAATTCAGATTGGTCGCTAAATTATTGACGGCAATAGAAGATTTCAGAAAGAAACAACGTGGGGTCCCCCCAATCCATGCCAGGCACTTCGGAATGATGTCAATGGGTGACACCGCCCCCTCCCCGACCCAGCATGCCCTGGTTGGTGATGTCACAAAGGGACAACATCACTCGCTGTCATCGGTTGACTACGCCCTTTAGCTATTTAAGAAGTGTCAGACAGAGGACCATGCAGTCAGAGTGGAGCCTTCAACGAGACCGGAGGTTTTTTTTATTTTTTCTGGTCCGGCGTACACTGCGTACAGTGGGCAGTGTGATTAACAATGGATCTAGACAAAATAAAGCACAAAAATTGCACCGCTCCAGATTAAATATGAGATCTCTCCTGCTAAGATAATTGCTGAGTGCCAGCCTTGGTCTGCAACCAGAGCACATGAAGGAAAGAAGGATATGGCAGCACTGACCAGCATGAAAATAGTAGTTTTATTTCGAAGCCATTAAAAAATGAGGACACAGCCTGCACACACATCTCATGTGGCTTCAGCAAACACGTTTCACACACCTGTGCTTAGTCATTGCTCTAAGCAATGACTATATACCCCATACTCATTTTGATCTAGTGATCGTTCAAAAAATAAAACAAATAAAATTATAAAAGTCTCTATTAAAGAACTGTCAATTGTCTCTTTAATAGTTCCTTCTATGCTTCTCCCAAACACCAATGTTGAGCATGCATCCACTTTATATACCACAGTGCTTCCCTTCACTGGATGTACTCTCACCTGGCAGCTTTGATCCTCAACTAAATGTAATCAGAACAGGGAATGTCACCAACACACCATAGCCCTCCAAAAAATGGGTCCAAAGCATTATTCAGCAATCACATTGTTACAGCAAACAGCAGTTTTGGAGCCTGGCAGGACTCCTTTATTTGCCATTTAAATGACATCACTGAGTAAGCCTGTGAATGAAGAAGCTGAGCGGTGATACAAAATATATACTTTATTAGTATTACTTTATTTGAAGTTCCAGACGGTGGCACTAATGGTAAAATATTTTTAATTAATTTGCATTTTCCACTTTAGCTAAGCAAGTAAATATATAGATTGTTTCCATAAAGTGGTAACCACTGACAGATGCATTTTACAGTTCATAAAAATGCAGAAGCAATTATGATGAAGCCTATATATCTTGACTAACAAATAGCAAGTGGAATGACATTTCAGTATTATCCCATATATTTTCCACTCAAATACATACTCTTCCATAATTAATAAACAAATGAAATTCAATACATTTAAAATATACTGTATCTTTAAAAGCACGAAAGCTGGATATATCAGCTTTCAACAATGGGCGATCAGAACTGGTAGTTTCAATGCAGATTTACCAGTGTAAAAAGCTATATCCTACCTTAAAGGCCACTGTCATACTAAAACTGTAATCCTAATGCTAACCCTTACACTTCCTGTAATCCTAATACTAACGCCTACACTACCCCTACCTGTAATACTAATGCTAACCCTTACCTTACCTTACCTTAACCTTGTCTGGAATCCACGCTAAGCCTTCTTAATGTAAACTTAAAGGATAACTAAAAACAAAAATAAAAATGTAATATATTATAACTTATCAGTCCTTAGATGTTGTGACTGCATTGGGCTTCTTTTATCAGGCCAAGAACATTTTCAGCATCTAACAAAAGAAAAATACCTGTTAATTTTGAAAAATCAAAAAACCAGACCACGCTCTACAGAAATCCCACTGAAAAGTTTCATTCTCTGATTTTTCTATATGTATTGAGCTGGAGAAGCTCTTCCACCTTCACCCAGAGCAGAAGAATTTCTAAGAGGCTGTTTTAGGAGCTCAGAGCAGTTTCCTTTGGCATTACCTGTTATTTTGCCAGAAATGCAGTGTCTTATTCCCTTCCTGTGAGATGTATTGGAAAGCATATAACAATTTTATCTTTGTTCTGTAAACTACAAATCTCACCATAGACAAAAGATAGAAAAAAGATAGATATGTTTAAAGTTCAAACTGCAGAAACAGCCAGCAGTCAAATAAACTCCAGATGTAAAAGTTCTACTGAAGTCCCATACCAGAAAATGTATGGTCACCCTGATAAAGCAGGAAAGCATACCCTCAAAATGTTGTGATATTTTCTGTTATGAGACTTTTCTGGCTTTTTCTGCAGTTTGAACTTTTTATTTTGTTATTTTATGGTGCCACCATTAAGCCATGCACCTTTGCTTAGGCTGTGCATTGTGGTATGATGTATTTCTTGTTTTAAGTCCAGCCTGGGTGCCAACCATGGCTGGCCCAATAGATACAGCAAAGAAGTGAACAGAATAGGGACTGGGAGGGTGTTATTCGCATTATTGCCAGGTGAAATGTCACCTTTACACAACACTTCTACACCGGGCAGTGGTACCATGCTAGCAGTCTATACCTAGATATGCATACAATAGACATATTTTTGCTTGAGGCAGGAGCTGTAAACATTGCAATTAATGTTGCAAATTTCAACAACATTCTTAGCTAAAAGTGCCATGTTTTGTGTACAGTACTCTTCTCTATGAGAAAAAAAACATGCGTTATAAATATGTTAAAATTAGATAATATGTATATATAATTTTCTAAACACAAGTGCTTTATTCGTTTACTCCTTTTGCTGAATGCATTTATGTTATGGTGTGGTACATAAATTACATTTCTTAATAAGAATTACACATTTGTGCTTGTAAATTACAGACACTAATGGTGTCTTCAAGAATAAAGTCTCAAGGGAAACATAGATCATTTGTATGATTTATTTATAATTATTTTTATAGATGGTTTCAAATACTAATTACTATACTGTACACAATTAAGTGCATCTGTTTCCACCATTTTGTTTCCAAGTTACAAACTTACATAACTTTAGATGATACATTTCATTCTTTAGAAAACGTTTCTTCATCAGAGCAACAAACAAAAATATTTTACTGAAGTATCATACTGGAAAATACACTGTCACCTTGATAAAGGGAGCTATTAGGAACATCTTGCCAACCACGAGACTAATGCGTGTGTACATAAGCTTGCATGTGTTGATGGACATAGAAGCCTAACTACATGTTTGTGTGCACATGTACACATAGCAGCATGCACATATCACAAAGTACATGCAGGTGTGCAGGCATGGCCACTGACACCAAGCGGGCTATTTAAACCTGAGTTACGCACAGGATCTTTGACTTTGTACCTCGCTGTCTGCCAATTGCCAACTTCTGCTTGTTCCTGACTTCGATCCTGCCTATGATTCAGTGCTTTCTTGTTCAGCTGTTACGGGATCCAGTTTATAAATGAACCCTGCTTTCAACTGAATTTAGTGTATCCATGGTTTACCACCAGCTGTACCCCTACTCATCTGATATCAGTGCTCCCAAGTTCCAGTCTTCAATATCTGCACCTTCACACTTTTGCCCTTCCATTGCCCTGGCAGACCCTGTCTCAGCTTCTAGGGGTGCTCGGATGAGAACTCTGCAAGGGGCCCCCCCCCTTTGGGCTCCACATACAGGTTCTTGAAAGGGGCCAACAAGCCCTCAAAGTGTTGGCGTATGTGTATTTTTCGGTATGAGACTTCAGTAAAACTTTTTCATCTGAATTTTATTGGAGTGCTGGCCTTTTCTGCAGTTTGAAGGGGTTTTTTTTGGTACCACTGTTAAAGCGGGGGTCCACCTATCTATCGTTTTTATTTTTTTGAGTTCATTCACAAACTTTTCTTCTCAGCATTACATACTCACATACTGTGTGTAATATGTCCCCCTGTGACAGATTTCGTCGGAAAGAATAACTTATATTATTCACTGCAGGCGGTTTCCATCTTCATTGTGGGCATTTGAAGCCCACAAGCATTTATTTCCTGGATGTGGTGAATGCTGTGCTCCCAGCATTCACCGCTCGTTCCCGCACATGCTCAGTGGCATCCTGGGAAGCCTGAGACTAGCTCCCAGGAGTCTGGGAGAGGCTAGAAACACGCCTACTCCCACGGGAGGAGAACCAGGAAGTGCAAAGAAGAATAGAAAAATAAAAGGTAATTACGGCGATTTCAATTTTTTTAAACGGCATGTCAGCATCTAGGCAAGGAAGAGAATACATACAGATATTGTTCAAAATTTGGGTGGAACTCCGCTTTAAGCTGTGGCAAACAAGGCTGTCTCTATGGATTCAGTAGAGAAGTGAACATGGTAGGGATGGGGGCTGTGCCGTTCACAGGATTTCCAGGTGAAAAGACAGAAAAAAGAGCCTGAAAAAAAGAAAACAAATACAGCCACCACATCTAAGGACTGATATGCTGCAATGTTTTAATTTTTTTTTTGAGTTTGGATACACTCATCCTCTTGTATACATAATCACCTTTCCTGCACCAGGATCAGAAATGCCGTTAACTTGGAATAGACCTGTGACCTGTACATACTACTTTAACACTGAGCAGTGGTACCAAGCTAGTAGTCATTACATAGATATGCATACAGCAGACATCTTATAGCTGGAAGCAGGCTGTAAACATTATAATCAATATTGCAGATTTTACTACCATTCTTAGCTAAAAGTGTTATGTTCTATCTACAGGAATCTACTTTATAATTATATTGCATTATAAATACATTTAAATGAGATAATATGTAAATATGCTTTTCCAAATACAATAGCTTTATTAGTTTATTTCTTTCATTGAATGCATTTATGTTACAGCGTGATGCATATATAGAATTACATTTATTAAAAAGAATTAGGCATTTGTGCTTGTAAATTACAGACACTAATGGTGTCTTCAAGAATAAAATCCCAGGGGGAACACAGATCATTTGTATGATTAATTCATATTTATTTTTATAGATGGTTTCAGTTACTAATCACTTTAAGGTACATAATTGAGTGCATCTGTTTCAAACATTTTGTTTCCAAATTACTGGCTTACATATTTTTGTTTTTTACATTTCATTTTTTTAAAACTGTTTTGACAAAGCATTCAAACTATAATTAAACAGGCCAAATCTAGGCAAAACCTGTATTTTTTTAAAGTCAAACTCTAGGTTTTTTTTTTTTTAAATATGCTGATTTGCAAATCTTAAATACAAAAAAACAGCTTTCTAAGCTTATTTTGCAATACTCACCTCATCCTCCTTCCAGGCTGAATGACAGTCAAGGTTATCCAACTTACTTTCTGGGCACCCAGACTGTAATTGCCACACCACCTGGAAGTGTGTCATAATACAACCTGAGCTTACTGTTCTCTTGAACTAAGTGGTGCCTACATGTCCATATGTTTGCTTCACTCAGTCCAGAGTTGCTGCCAACTGCCGCTTACAAGGACAAGGAGCCATGACATGAATTGACTGGCCTGAAGACTGCAGGATTTAAGGTATGTACACAATCTTATTCATTGAAATAAAAAATAGGTAGGAGGGCTTCAGAAAGAAAGTGGGGGTGAAAATGATATTTAAAAAAAAAATCTATGGTTTAGATTTAGATTTTGGATAAAGCAATTATAAAGAGATATCCACTTACTTCCTCTCCTGACAACAACCTGGCACTAAGACAACATTAGGGATTCTAACCAATAATTATCTTACCACTACAAGCATAAATAATGCACATTTTTTTTAACAAAGTTGGCATTCCTATAGTCTTAAGCATGGTTGAATTCAGTGGCTGGTGGCTAGTTACCTAGCTCTACCTGGCTTCACCAATTTCCGAGCCTGAAAAAGCATGCAGAGAGCAAGTTCAGAAGAGAAGTTAGACCTCTGGATGAGAATTGTTCCTGGGTAGTGATTTAAACTAATGTAGACATTGGGCCTGTTTTAGTATATCATTGAATTCAGTGGCTGGTGGCTAGTTACCTAGCTCTACCTGGCTTCACCAATTTCCGAGCCTGAAAAAGCATGCAGAGAGCAAGTTCAGAAGAGAAGTTAGACCTCTGGGTGAGAATTGTTCCTGGGAAGTGATTTAAACTAATGTAGACATTGGGCCTGTTTTAGTATATCTGCACATATGCCAGCTTTTGATCTTGCCAGGGCAACCAGATCATATCCTCACAGTATTTTATAAGCACCTCCAATATGCATTTGGAAATAGGCTACATAATTTGGTTTGCAATAGTGTCTCAAAATTCCCCGACTTAGTTGTGATATACCTAAAAGAAAAATGTTATTATCCCAAATTTTTGCCCCCCCCTCTCCACTGCCACATTTGGGGTAAGGGGGGAGCGGGTACCTGATTTTGACAGGTATCAGCTACCACTTCTGGCTCATTTTGCCGCGGCGAGTGAGGCGAAGGGTTTGGACCCCCTCCTCCCCCCTGCAGCCAACCCGTTCACAGAGCGCAGCATGATTTGCGCATGTGCAGTAGGAAACCGGCTATCAAGCCACAAGGCTTCACTGATGGTTTTCCTTAGCTGAGATGGCAGTGCCAGCACCCGTGAGCCATTTCAAGTATCGGCTTGGGTGAGGACACCGTTGGATGCCTAAACAGGTAAATACCCTGATAGTAAAAGTCAACAGCTACAGTATTTGTAGCTGCTGACTTTCACTTTTGGAGGGGGGGGGGGCAAAACTTTGCTTTAAGCCTAGTAAGACCCAGTGTATAAAGGCCTGGCCTGGGAAAGTAAAAAGGAGGGGATAGGGGCTGGGAGGAGATAGGGGGTGGGGGTAAAGGGAAGAATAGCCAAGGCCAAGATAAGGGTGGAGAATTCTTGGAAAGCTCACAGTTAGCAAAGAAGAGGTAAGAAAAGATAAAAGAAGAGAGAAGGATCCAGGAGTAGGAATGGAGGGGTGAGGGGTGGGGGGTAAGAACAGGGCTCTTGTTGGTCCAGAAAGATGGATACAGCTACAGTTCCAAGAAGCAGGAAAATGTTCAAATTGGGTCCAAAGTGTCAATATTTTGTGTGGCCACCATTACTTTCCAGCACCGCCTTAACCCTCTTGGGCATGGAGTTCCCCAGAGCTTCACAGGTGGCCACTGGGGTCCTCTTCTACTCCTCCATGAAGACATCACGGAGCTGGTGGATGTTAGAGACCTTGCGCTCCTCCACCTTCCATTTGAGGATGCCCCACAGATGGTCAATAGGGTTTAGGTCTGGAGACATGCTTGACCAGTCCATCACCTTTACCCTCAGCTTCTTTGGCAAGACAGCGGTCGTGTTGGAGGTGTGTTTGAGGGCGTTATCATGATGGAATACTGCCCTGCCACCCAGTCTCTGAAGGGAGGGGATCATGCTCTGCTTCAGTATGTCACAGTACATGTTGGCATTCATGGTTCTCTCAATGAACTGTAGCTCCCCAGTGCCAGCAGCACTAATGCAGCCCCAGACCATGACACTCCCACCCCCATGCTTGACTGTAGGCAAGACACACTTGTCTTTATACTCCTCACCTGGTTGCTTCCACATACGCTTGACACCATCTGAACCAACTAAGTTTATCTTGGTCTCATCACCCACAGTACTTGGTTCCAGTAATCCATGTCCTTAGTCTGCTTGTCAGCAAACTGTTTGGGGGCTTTTTTGTGCATCATCTTTAGAGTCAAATCAGTTTTTATTGTTTTTAACAGAATATAATAAAACAATACAAATATCTTTCAGATGTTCTTATCATGGGGTAAAACAATACAAGTTTCACTTTTCTGTCATCAGTGGAAATGTATCCAAGATATGCACTGTTACACCGCCGTCTTCTAAAAGAGATGGTGACACATTATACCTGGAGTTGTGAGAGTCCACACCATTGTGGCTCATTACATCTGACTGTGGGATAAGTAACAGAGAAAAGATCGGAGTAAGGAAAGAGGGTAAGAAAAGAGTAAGAGGACAGGGGGGGAGTAGAGAAGGGAGCAGAAGATAAGGGTAAGAGGGGAACCTAGGGGGACCAAGCAGACCCCGTCACATCAAACCTGCTTTATGCAGTCATGGAAGCTGGTTGGGTGGACTCAGGGGCGTCAATAACGTTTTAAGGGAGTCTGAGGTAGAATATTCTAACCAAATAAGCCAAAGGGTTTTGAATTTGTCAAAGGTGTCATAATCAAGGGCCAGCATCTCTTCCATGTGCATGATGTCATTAACTGCTGAGAACCACAAGGTCAGTGGGGGGGTAGTTGTAGTTTTCCAAAATAAGGGGATCAGCTGTCTAGCGGCTGACAGAAAGAATCTCAGTAGGGTGTGTTTCTGGGAGGCTATTATTGAGGATATTGAGGATTTGTGCGTAAAGTAGTATGATTTTTGCCAGTCCACCAAGCGGAGTTCTCTTCCCAGATCCACGGACCACTTCCTTGTGTAAGAGGGGGGTTGATTGTGTATCAGTGTGTGCTGTAATGAGTACATGGTAGAGAGTAAATGTCTGGGTGTTTCTGAGAGAGAGCACCGCTGTTCAAAACCTGTTAGGGTCCTATGAGTTTGAGAAGATGTAAAGAGGTCAGAACAGAAGGAGGAGATGTGGAGGGCTGTGAGCCAGTTACTCTGTGGATTAGGAACTGCCGGGGCTCCTGAGGTGGGATTTACAAATGTGTTCACTATTGGCCATGTGGATCTAGAGTAAGGGCCTATCAAGTTAGAGCCCATGCCTTGAGGCAGTGTAGGATGATCAAATAAAGATGTGAGGGGAGAGGGATCCGAGGACAACAGCGAGACCATTCCTTTTTTGTACCACAGGTGCAGGGCGGCGATTGTCAACGGGGAGGTGTTAGAGAGTAAGTGTAAGTGTTGCCCATAGCCCCATAGGAAGGCTCGAAGGTCAAAGGTAGATAGATCTTGTTACACCATGGTGGATGTTTTGGGGAAGGGACGAGGGAACCATTCAAGCACCCTAGATAGTAGAGCCGCCTTGTGGTATAATTCAAAGTCAGGAAGGCCTACCCCGTCCTGGGTTTTGGGGTAAGTGAGCAAGGTATGACGAATGCGAGACATGCCATGGTGCCATACAAAACGTATGGACATTGATCGTAAAGAGATGAAGAAATGTTTGGGGATGGAGATAGGTACAGTTTGAAACAAATAAAGTAGTTTAGGGAGGGTGTCCATTTTCAGCGTATTAATACGGCCAAACCAGGGCAGTGGGGTGGCATTCCAGGTGTCAAGTTCCTTCCGGAGCCGGGTCAGTAAAGGGAGATAATTAAGGGTATAAAGGTCCGATAAATTGGCAGGAATCGTTATCCCCAGGTACGAAATACTCCTAGGGTTCCATTGGAAGGGGAAGTTAGCTTGTACTTGGGTGAGGGTCGTGTATGGCAGATATATGTTAAGAGCCTCAGTTTTAGATATGTTTAACTTGAAGTTACTAAGTGCCCCAAATCTATGGAATTCCTGCATTAGGGAGGGGAGGGAAGTATGTGGTTGTTGGACGTAAAACAAGAGGTTATCTGCATAAAGTGAGAGTTTGTGGTCAGTAGATGGTGTCTGGATTCCCACTATAGATGTGTTGAGTCTAATGGCTTGGGCTAAATGTTCCATTACTATGACAAAAAGCAGGGGTGATAGGGGGCAGCCCTGGCGAGTGCCGTTGGAGATCTGAAAGGATGCAGAGTAAGAGCCATTTACCAGGACAGTTGCCGAGGAGCGTGAGTATAATGCCATGACCTTGGAAATAAAAATGGGACCAAGGCCTATTTGTTGTAGGGAGAGACACAGGAATTGCCAATTGACTTGGTCAAAGGCCTTCCCAAATTACAGTAGGCATGCTTTTAGTTTGTGACGTTGAATGTGGGAAATTAGGTGGATGGTTTTGGTGGTATTGTCCCTGGCCTCTCGGCCAGGGACAAAGCCCACTTGGTCTTTATGGATGATCGCGGTCAACAGGGGTGAAAGCCGGTTCACCAAGACCTTAGCATAAATTTTTACGTCAAGGTTAAGGAGAGAAATTGGTCGGTAGCTACTGCACTGGGAGGGGTCTTTTCCAGGCTTGGGAATGACTGATATGTTAGCTGACAGGAGATTACTGGAGGGTAGGTGGGTTTCGTCTATTGCATTAAACGCAGTGGACATTAATGGGGCGAGGGACTGGGCAAATGATTTATAGAACCTGGGAGAAAACCCATCAGATCCAGGGCATTTGCCATTTTTCAGACCTTTAATAACTGTGAGGAATTCTGCTACCATTAGGGGATTTTCTATGTCGGAAGCCTGCTCAGGAGCTATCTGTAGTAGGGCCGTTTTTGAGATGTAGTCCGACATGCTGGAGAGATGTGTATCTCCCACATGAGTTGACGAGGTCAGTGTAGGTAGATTATACAGGTTGGAGTAATAACGTTGAAAGGCATCCGAGATGCCACGTGTATTGCTGAGTTTTTGTTGGTCTGCTGTGCAGATGTGTTGGATGGGTTGACGTGGAGGTTGGGGGTGTAGGACCCTCGCTAGATGTTGTCTGCATTTATTTGCCAGCAAGTAGTGGCGGTTGCATCCTCGATCTCTAGCTATGAGGGAGTTGGCATATAAAATGCGAAGCAGTTCCCTACGTGCGTTAGAGAGGTCAACATATGTCACCGGGTCTGGATCACGTTTGTGTGCTGATTCGAGTGTGTTGATCGTGTACAATAGCCTAGTGATGTCAGCAGACCTAGCCTTCTTTAAGCGGGAGCCGTGTTGTGTTAAAGTTCCTCAGAGTACACATTTTAAAGCCAAGCACTTAATAAGAGGGTCAGTGTGGTCAGACTAATGAAAAATGTCCCTAACCGCTTGTTTAATCACTGTGACACACGGGGTGTCCTTCAGCAAGTTGTCGTTTAAACGCCACGAGTATGTTCTACGTGTTGTCGGGGGGTGGGCTATGCTAAGGTGTGTGGGGGCATGGTCAGACCATAGTATGTTGCCTAGGGAAGCCTTAAGCGGGTTGTCAAGTAGAGAAGTAGGGATTGGGAGACTAAGAAGGAGTCAATACGGCTGTATGAGTTATGGGCCACGGAATAACAGCTGTAGTCTCTCTCAAATGGGTGCTGTATACGCCAAACATCAACCAATTGTGCGATGAGGGTCAGAATATTCGGGCCCCTAAAGTGGGTTTTCTGTGGGAGTAAAATTTTCGTTCTGGCCTTGTGGAAATGATTCAGAATCTGGCTACGTTTCTCAGGTGTGTTGAAGCAGTTAAAGGAAGATATGTGATCAGGTGGTGTCATGGTAATATGAAGAGAAATTAATCTCTAGAATGATCTGTTATATACACAAGGTTTGCTCGGTCCGAGTAGGGATGGGGAGAGAAGGAGTGAATATAAGGAGGGGGAGGAAAGCAGGGAAAGGAAGGGGGTAGCGAAAAGAACAGAGTGAAAATAGGGAGATCAGCTCCAGAAAAGAGAGCGGAGAGTCAGAGTTGTAGGGGACAGGAACCAACAATGGAAATAGGAGTAGGAGAATGAATAGGCCACTAGATGGCGGTGGAGGAACACAAAGTGAATATCTTAATATCATCAGGATGTAAAACAGGCTAGGAAAAGTACAGTGCTTGTACAAGCACCGTCGTTCCTAAAGGGGGGTATACGCGGTAGACACGTGGAGTGCCTCCCGATCCCGGGGTCCCCAGGGAAACATAAACTGTTGTGCAACTAAAGTTAACCATCAACATAAAACTCATTAATTGGATAAATGCTTTGTGGCACAGGTACAATACAGAGGGTGAACACCCTAACACACATTTTGGTAATGTCGAGGGGAGCCTGGAGGACTTTCCACAAAAAAAAAAAGAAGAAAAACCTGTGAAGGGACAGACTCAGGGGGAAGTAAACTGCTGCATTAGAATTAACTCAACCGCCCCCTATCTGCAAAATTAGTCCTCTAAGAATCCATATACCTGTAAGGAGGAAAGAAAAGTTAAGTAAAAAAAAACATAAAATAAAAATAAAAAACTGGGGTGGTGGAAGGGAGGTCATCATGGTGTGAAGGAAATAAGAGTCCCAGTTATTTAAATGAGGTATCTGTGTAGAGTTCTCTCTGGAACAAACCCAACATCAGGGTAAAGATATGGGTGTGCGATCAGTGAAGATCATGAGTGAGTCAATCATCTGGTGGTTTCTGGGATGAGCCTCTCGGGCGTTTGTTCTTGCTGGATTTCTGCCAATGCGGCTGGAAAGGAAGACCTGGGGTAGTGGGTGGCAGGGGCCAATCAGGTAAGGAGACTTGAGGCAGTTCCAGCGTACTCAAGAAACGTGGTAGGTCTCCCAGGGTACGGAAAAGGGCTGTCTTGCCTTCATGGTGGACCCGCAGCTGGAAGGAGAACCGCCATTGATACTTAATCTGCCTCTCTTGGAGTAAAGAAGAATGCGGTTTAAGAACACGCCTCATGGCCAGTGTTTGGTGTCAGAGATCTGGCAGTAGCATGACAGGGGTGTCATTCAACCGGATGGAATCTTGTGTACTGGCGGCTTTCTTGATCACTTCCTTCACGTTGTAAAAGTGTACCCTGCACAATGTGTCACGTATAAAAGATGAGTCAGGATTTCTCGGTCCCGAGGTCCTGTGCACTTTGTCTAGTTCCATGGGGGTGTCCTTGGGCTGCTGTAGAAGTTGATTGAAAATGGCAGTGACTGCCCCTGCCAGGTCTTTTTGTTCTATCTTTTCAGGGATACCACGAATCCTGATATTGTTCCGTCTATTACGGTTCTCAATGTCATCCTGGTGGTACATGAGTTGCTGCAGCATGACAGTATGGGAATTAAGAGTCTCTTTGTGGGACTGTAGGGTATTACAGATGCCATCAGTGGTGTTTTTTACATCTTCCATGCGTGTCCCTAAGTCTCTCTTGAGCTCAGTAATTTCCTGTTTATAGGTCTTCTCCATGCGGGAAACATAGTGCTCAAAATCGTTTTTAGTGGGCAGGGATCGCAGGTATGCATGCATGGATCACATCTGCGATTCAATATCCCATCCATCCCCAGAACACAGGGAGGCTTGTGAGAGGTGGTGTGGGCTGTGGGGACTGCATGAGGGGGGCTCAAAGTCAGTGAGAGAAGTGGAGTGGCCTCTGGAGCATATCTGTATGTCTGCTGGTTCAGAGCAGGCCGTGGAGGAGGCGCCACCGCCATCTTGGAATTCCCCTGGCTGAGGAAGGCCGCAGACGATCGGGTCACAAATCAGCCTAAATCCCCCTGTGAGCGATCTCCGGTGGGCTTGGAGTGCTCCCTAAGAGACTAACACGGACTTTACACCAGCGCTGTCTTAGCATAGCATACCGCACCAAACATCCAGTGAATTTACATTGAAAGCTGTTATAGAATGGTGCACTGATGCACCAGTGCCATGGAACCATATTGTGTCCAGCTGGAGGAGTGCATCAATTACTGTGACTGAGCCCGGGGGTGGCTCCAAAGCGTGTTTTGACTCAGGGTAGCAGCTGAGTCACATGCTCTGAGGTGAGCACATTAGCTTAAGGGGGGCACGGAGGTGCACCGGAGCATGTTTTGCAGCACTCAGATGTCTTCGGCATGATAATTGATTGATGTCACAGCTGGATACCACTTGCATGCACTGATTTGTCATCACTGTTGGACATTATTTGCACGTACTATTCAAGTGCTAAAGAGAACTTTTTTCACTTGTTTTTTATTTTATTTATTTATCTAGATAGGCAGGATGCCTTATATTGAGCACTAAGCACTTTATTTATCAAGGTACTATTTATGGTGTAATAAGCACTTATTTTCTTATACACTTGATTATTTATTCAATATTGATTTTCATATTAATTTCACTTCATATTTGTTATTTAATATTATTGCATTATTTAACACAGAGTTGGATAATATTTTTATGCACATAGTTGGATAATATTTCTTGGGTTACCCAGGCGCAGCGCATGTCTTGTAAATAGATTCTTTGCACGATATATGAAGCTTGATCAGCGCATGCAGCTGGAGGTAATATAAGCAAGGCAAAAGACCATTGTGGCTCACAGAATTTTTTCTAGTTTAGCAAATTTACACTGTTATACAAGCTGTACACTCACTACTTTACATTGTAGCAAAGTGTCATTTCTTCAGTGTTGTCACATAAATAGATATAATAAAATATTTACAAAAATGTGAGGGGTGTACTCACTTTTGTGAGATACTGTATGTATATATATATATATATATATATATATACATAGAGTGCCTTGAAAAAGTATTCACACCCCTTGATATTTTCCCTTTGACATCATGTAACAACCAAAAACGTAAATCTATTTTATTGGGATTTTATGTGATAGACCAACACAAAGTGGTATATATTTGTGAAGTGAAAGGGAAATGATAAATGTTTTTTTAACATTTTTTACAATCAAATATCTGAAAAGTGTGACATGCATTTGTATTCAGGCCCCTTTACTCTGATACCTCTAAATACAATCTAGTGGAACCAACTGCCTTCAGAAGGCACCTAATTAGTAAATAGAGTCCACCTGTGTGTAATTTATTCTCAGTATAAATACAGCTGTTTGCTAGAGAACCTTAGTGAACAAACAGCATCATGAAGGCCAAGGAACACACCAGACAGGTCAGAGATATAGTTGTGGAGAATTTTAAAGCAGGGTTAGGTTATAAAAAAAATATTCTAAGCTTTGAACATCTCATGGAGCACTCAATCCAATATCTGAAAATGGAAAGAGTATGGAACAACTGCCAACCTACCAAGACATGGCCATCCACCTTAACTGACAGGCCAGGCAAGAAGATTATTAATCAGAGAAGCAGCCAAGAGGCTCATGGTCCCTCTGGAGGAGCTGCAGAGATCCACAGCTCAGGTGGGAGAATCTGTCCACAGGACAACTATTAGTCATGCACTCCACAAATCTGACCTTTCTGGAAGAGTGGCAAGAAGAAAGCCATTGTTGAAAGAAAGCTATAAGAAGTCCGTTTGCAGTTTGGTTTGTGAGAAGCCATGTGAGGGACACAGGAAACTTGTGGAAAAAGGTTCTCTGGTCAGATGAGACCAAAGTTAAACATTGTGGCCTAATAGCAAAACGCTATGTGTGGCGGAAAACACGCACTGCATATTGCCCTGAACACACCATCCCCACCGTGAAACATGGTAGTGGCAGAATCATTTTTTGGAGACGCTTTTCTTCAGCAGGGGCAGGGAAGCTATTCAGAGTTGATGGGAAGATGGATGGAGCCAAATACAGGGCAATCTTAGAAGAAAACCTGTTAGAGTCTGCAAAAGACTTGAGGTTGGGGCGGAGGTTCACCATCCAGCAGGACAACAACCCTAAACATACAGCCAGAGCTACAATGGAATGGTTAAGATGAAAGCATATTCATGTGTTAGAATGGCCCAGTCAAAGTCCAGACCTAAATCCAACTGAGAATCTGTGGCAAGACTTGAAAATTGTTATTCACAGACACTCTCTGTCCAATCTGACAGAGCTTGAGCTATTTTGCAAAGAAGAATGGATAAAAATGTCACTAGGTATGCAAATCTGGTAGAGACACAATCAAAAAGACCTGCAGCTGTAATTGCAGCGAAAGGTGGTTCTTCAAAGTTTGGGGGGGGGGGGGGGTGAATACAAACGCACGCCACACTTTTCACATATTTATTTGTAAAAAAAAAATTGAAAACAATTTATCATTTTCCTTCCACTTCACAATTATGTGCCACTTTGTGTTGGTCAACCACATAAAATCCCAATAAAATTTTTCATTTACATTTTTGGTTGTAGCATGATAAAATGTGGAAAATTTCAAGGACTATGAATTACTTTTTCAAGGCACTGTGTATCTATCTATCTATCTATCTATCTATCTATCTATCTATCTATCTATCTATCTATCTATCTATCTATCTATCTATCTATCTATACAGTATATATATATATATATATATATATATATATATATATATATATATATATATATATATTTTTTAATGATTAAATTGCTATTACTAAGTGCGTATTTACAAATGTTAGGTTGTTTATATACTGTAATAACTGGGCTGTTTTACTAGAGTGGATTGGCAGAAAAATGTTATTAAGATAGATTTTTGTTTTCTGGATTCTTGAATTTCTGCATTGTAATTTATAAGTGCGTGGTTTAATATGTAAAATGTTTATATTTAGGTAGGTCCTATGTGGCAGCTAGCCTCAGTTAGAGCATAAAAGCCTTTATGTAGCCTTTAGCCTTTATGTTAGATCAGAAGATGAGATTCTGGAACTGATCTCCACATGCGTTTAACCTCCCTGGCGGTATGATTCTGTCTGGAATTTTGTGCTGAAAGCGGTACAATTATTTTGCATGAAAATTTGATGCTATGTATTATAGGCCTGCAATTCTTAGTAATTACTTACTTAAACCTGACCAAACAAGACTCTAGTAGACATCCCAGATGTGATAAAGTTTGAAACACAAAATCATGATTTTAAATTTTTAAATAATATAATTTTATTCAATAATGTAATACAAACTAAAGAAATTTGTCAGACAAAGAAAATTCAGTAAACATCCTGAGTGTGATAAATTTTAAAGCAAGGTACAGCACACAGTCCCACGTCACAATCCGGACAAAAGAACCTGCTTTCTTTTCGGATTTTTTTTCCCTTGTCATCTCTGTGTGAACAGCAAACCACACACATCCTGGTAGGTGCTGCCTTTTTTGCGGTTGGCGGTATATAGTCGATAAAGTGCCGACCTGTTAGGCGTTCTGGGTTGGCAACACCAACAGCACGTCGTCCAGGTCTGTTCGCATCAACTGATGGCATCTGGTGTTTGGCAAAAATCTGCTCAGCCACCTTCCAGATAAAATCTGAATGAACAAGAGGCCTGTCACTCCCTGCTCGGTACAAGATGTAAGCGTTCCAAAGGCATTGTTCCAGAAGATGCCTGAAAATCTTTTTGTAATATTTTTTCTGCTGTTTCTGCATAGTCGGATAAAAGGTCATTGCCTGATCGGCTCGGTCGACACCTCCCATAGTGCAATTATAGTCTATGATGACTTGCGGCTTCAGCACATCTTTCCCACCTTTTGTGTGGACCGTGGCAGTGGAGGTATTGTGCACAGTGCTCATGAGACACACGTCCTTCTTGTCTCGCCAACGTATTGCCATCATCTTACCCTTCTGCCAGGCAACCATTTCTCCGGGTTTTAGTTTTTTCTTTCCAAACATTGATGGCATGTCACATCTGTTAGGCCTAACTGTACCATAGGCATCCGTCTTGTTTTGGATCAAAACCTCAAACAGTTCCGGCGAAGTATAGAAATTGTCCATGGTCACACAATATCCCTGGTTCAGTAATGGCTCCAGCAGTGTAAGGACAGATGATGTGGCCATCCCATAATTGCTGTACCTGGGGTTGAACTTCGTGCCTTTACCGGTGTAAATGACCGAGTTCCATATGTATCCGGTGGATGATTCGCAGAGCATGTATGATTTGATGCCAAACCGCGCTCTTTTGGATGCAATATACTGGATCCAGCTTAGGCGTCCTTTGTAGGCCATCAAACTCTCATCCACGCTGACATCCCTTTCTGGCACGTAGGCCCGCTGGAAATTGTTCCCAATAATTTGGCATACCTCCCAGATTTTTTTTAGCTTGGGCGCAGGATGCGTGGCCTCATCAAACTCTTCATTGTTAGTGAAGTGAAAATATTTCATGATGAGGGAAAAACAGTATACAGACATCACAGTACCAAAAAACGGAGTGGCCAATAACTTGTTGGTGGTCCAGTACCATTTCTGGCGTGGTTTCCCCACCACCCCCCGAAGAATAATGAGTTTGAGAAACAGCCAGATGTCCTCTTTAGTCACCGGTTCCCACCTTCTGCTTCGGGAAAACCTGGCATGCAGCGTAGCGGATTGCTGCTGTTGGTAGCGATTTGTCTCTATGACAATTTTTTCAATTACCTCCTCTGTGAGAAATAATTGCAGGTATGCCAGAGGGTTGCCACGCTCAACTTCGACCTTCATCCCAGGTGATCCAGTGAAGGGAAATCTTGGGGGCGCTACCTGGTCCGTATCGCACTCAATAGGGCACCAAGTGCGCACATTGCTGATGTCAGGTGCAGGATCATCACCGCTGTCATCACTGTCACTTGTCAGCTCAGTGTCAGACGACAAATCTCCCCACGACTCGCTATCGCTGAGTTCTGGGAGCAACTCCATGTCGCTGTCGCTGTCATTCAACTGCTCCAAAGGCGATTTTGTAGCGAAATGGCGCTTTTTGGATTCCATTTTCTCAATATTTTATTGGAGGCAATGGGCACTGTGGCAAGGGGCACTGTATCAGTGAGATCTGAGATGATACAATGTAGTCCTCTCAGATTACACTGTAACACCTCTTTTTATATTTGTGTTT
Source organism: Lithobates clamitans (assembly GCA_037952925.1). Classification (NCBI taxonomy): domain Eukaryota; kingdom Metazoa; phylum Chordata; class Amphibia; order Anura; family Ranidae; genus Lithobates; species Lithobates clamitans. Next base: position 4,991,418 of record JBBGZY010000580.1, on the reverse strand, counting down.
TGTGTTTGAACTTTTGAACTTTGAATTTCCCGCCTAGTTCCGCTCCCGTGCGCCGCTGCTGCTCGCAGGGAACGGAACTAGGAAGTGAGATGCTGTGATCGCGCTGGCGATCACAGCGGAGCACAGCCGAGGACACTGGAGGGCATCGCTGGAACCCAGGAAAAGGTAAGGGCTCCGCTGGATGCTCTGCAATGTTACCCCGAGCGTGACTCGGGGTTACCGCTCCTGACAGTAAAACTCAGACCCAAGTCACGCTCGGGATTACCGCCAAGGAGGTTAAAGTGTCATTAAACCCACATAATTAAAAACCATCAATAAATGCTGTATTACATGCTGTTCATACTCACTCAGTCACTGGGATTTATTTTCTGTATTCTGCAAAGAAACTGGTTGATCCTGCTGTTCTCTATCTCCCCTTTCAATCTATGTGCCCATTGGAGTTGGGGATTTTGCAGAGCGGTGTTGGCAGCCAGCGCATATGCTCAGTTTTCATTGTGTTTCTATGCTGAACATTGCTTCCTTGAAAACACCTGAGCATTCCATGTGACTATAGGGTCACACATGTGGGCATATACACTCTGGTAAATGACAGCCACTCCCTCCCTCCTCCTTGATGCCCACTAATCAGCTAAACACAATGAGGGTGGGATATTACATCTTGATTGATGGAGGCTTCACCTCCCTGTTATTCAAGGAACAGGCTGGAGGGGTGTGACACAGCCTATGACTGGCACAAATCCACCCCACAATGTTATTGCCAAAAATAATAAAGCTTTGATTTCAAATATATATTTGTATGAAGATTGGAAACAATTTATTGATAATAACTATTTATTTTTACTCTATATCCAAAGGCTGTTTTAATTTGAATATGTGACCAGTAGCAGAGGACAAGAAGCTCCTCCTGCCACTGTTTCCCTGCACACAGACTGGGAAAGAGCTGGGTCATGTGACAGCTATATATCGATTAGGAAAAAAGGCACTTTGATTTTTTTTTTTTTTATAAAATAATTACAGTGCCATCATCCTCATACAGAAGGAGAAGGAATAATTGAACATCGTGTTTAGTATCACTTTATCTTTCTATCTTCTAATTTTTTACTTTTTGTAATTCTTAATTTCGCAATACAATTTCAAAACTTTTACAGTGTGCAGAGATTGTTCTCTGTCCATATCACTAAAACTACTTAAAGCGTAACTCCACTTTTGTTGAGAAAAAAAAAACATTCCCCTCTGGGTGATCAATGTACATTACAAGGATTATAACAAACTTTTTTGCAGATTCCTAATTTTTTATATTCTGAAGAAATCCATATGTGTTTGTCTGTGCCTCTGTTCTGAGTAGGTCTTATGGGAGTGGTTTCATAATGAACTGTCAGATGTGGAACTGCAGGGCACTAATGAAGAAATCTACTGGATCTGCATCCCTTTAGACATGCTCCTATTGAAAGTATCTCTCAAAAAATGACATTTTTGTTGCAAGGGATGCCTGAAATCTGACTTATAGACAGACTTCTGGGAAAATTGGCGAGCCAATCACACAAGCAGGAAATGATGTTTCTGGGGAGTGGTCAGTACACACTCTGTGTAAAGAATAACATTCATTTACAAAATTATTAGTGTCGCAATTTAATGCGCTATATTATTTTTTATTTATTTGCTATTTTTTATCACCACGAAAGTGGAGTTACCCTTTAAAGAGAACTGCTACAGTATACAGTATATTCAGCACAGACTGAAGTGTAACTTAAGGTAGACTTGGTAATGGAACAATGTAGGGCTGCCATTGCTGACCTTCTTTTGAAAATTGTAGTTGCAAAGCTAAGCTGACCCACTGGCTTCAACTCAATTTTCTTATTTGCATACTAGTTTTAAACTGGTGACCTAAAGTTTAAAAACAATATGGTCAGAATGACAACCAGAAAAGTGGCTTTTTAAAAAAGAGCTCAGCATGGCATTCTCTATGTTCCTGTCATGGCTAGGGGTTAGCCGAACACTCCTGGTTCGTTTTGCACCAGAACATGCGAACAGACAAAAAATGCAGGGCGCGCGCTGATCGCTCTGTGATCACCGAGTCACTGAATCTAGGGAGATCACTGATCCAAGTAAAGGGCCGGTCAGCCAATGACAGCTGACCACATGATCAAAACAAAAGCTCTGTGAGCGTTTTTTTTCTCCTCACACTGACAGCACGAGGAGAAAAAAAAGCCAGTCACCGGCTTATCTGCAAGGGACAGTCCCGAAGAGGAAGTCCCGAAGAGGAAGAGGCAATTCTGCCTCATCTGTGCCACCAGTACCCCCTGCCAGTGCCACCTGCCATTGCCACCTGACAGTGCCCACCAGTGCTACCTATCAATGCCCATGAATGCCAACTATCAATGCCCACAAGTGCTACCTATCATTGCCCACCAGTGGTGCCAATCAGTGCCACCTAGCAGTGCTGCCTATCAGTGTAACAGATCAGACCCATTATTGCCACCCATCAATGCCCATCAATGCCACCTATTGGTGCCCATCAGTGCCGTCTCATCAGCGTACATCAATGAAGGAGAAAAATTACCTTTTTTAAAATTTTATAACAAAATATAAAATTTTTATTTTTTTTTTAATCCAGTCTTTTTACATTTTTTTTACAAAAAATAAAAACCGCAAAGGGGATCAAATACCAGCAAAAGAAAGCTCTATTTGTGGGAAAAAAATTATAAAAATTTCATATTGGTACAGTGTTGTATGACCGCGCAATTGTCATTCAAAGTACGTCAGCGCTGAAAGCTGAAAATTGGTCTGGATAGGAGGGGGGTTTAAGTGCCCAGTAAGCAAGTGGTTAAATATCGTGCCTGGGGGGTCCCCTTAGTCTCCCTGTAAAGTAGTGACTCTTACCCATGTTCATAACAGTACCACAGCAAAATGACATTTCTAAAGGAAAAAAATGTAATTGAAAATTGCTCACGGCTGTAATGTAATGTCAGATCCTGGCAATATACATAAAAAATCATTGAAAAAAATGGCGTGGGTTCTCCCCCAGTTCATTACCATGCCCTACGGGTCTGGTATGGATATTAAGGGGAACAAAATGTAAAAAAATGGCGTGGGGTCCCCCCAAAATCCATAGCAGACCCTTATCTGAGCATGCAACCTGGCAAGCTGCACAAAAAAGGGGGGAAGGCGAGAGAGTGCCCCCTCCTAAACTGTAGCAGGCCACATGCTATTAACATGAGGAGGGCGCTTTGGGGTCTACAAGGACCTTATCCCCGGGAGGGAAGCTTCAGAATGGTAAAGATGTTTTTGTTACAAATTATGTGAGCAGACTGTAGTTCCTCTTGAATTTTCAATGTAAAGCATTGTCTAAGTCAATCATCTATCTATCTATCTATCTATCTATCTATCTATCTATCTATCTATCTATCTATCTATCTATCTATCTATCTATCTATCTATCTATCTATCTATCTATCTATCTATCTGTCTGTCTGTCTGTCTGTCTGTCTGTCTGTCTGTCTGTCTGTCTGTCTGTCTGTCTGTCTGTCTGTCTGTCTGTCTGTCTATCTGTCTGTCTATCTGTCTGTCTATCTGTCTGTCTATCTGTCTGTCTATCTGTCTATCTATCTGTCTATCTATCTATCTATCTATCTATCTATCTATCTATCTATCTATCTATCTATCTATCTATCTATCTATCTATCTATCTATCTATAATTATCTGTTTTTAACTAGACACTATACAGCACTGAAATATCCAATTTATCCAAATATTTTCTCTTATTGTCTGAATGTGGTTTAAACCTTTTGTAAAACCTTCTATAAAACATTAAGACAATGATTTAAAAGAGAAAACCAAAAATTTGTAAATTACCAAATAAGTTCAAGAATATTATTGTATAACTTGACATTACATGATATCTATAAACACAAAGGCTATAGGAATTCACAGCATTGTTTTTTATTAATAGCAGGATATTTATAACATCCTTGTTAGGAGAGTATATTCAAGAGTATCACATCATTTCTATAATTATGCTAATCATTTGATTGCCTTTACTAAATATATAAAGCTAACACAGCTAACACAAGCATAACATATAGCTTGGGGTAAATCTATGAAATCACTATAAATAGATATGTAAAAAGTAGATAGTTAAAAAAAATATATATATTTGCCTGTCAACTAGTCTTCATGTCAAACTGGACAGCCCCATATAAGACTCTGATTTTATGCAGCTGTATCCTATGAATATTGGCCTGCACACTGGAGATTAAAGCACAGCAGATGTTTCTCTGCAGGCTAACAAATATATCACCCCTGATAACGAATGACAAATGTTGTTCCATATTGTGTCAGACAAAAACACTGCTCTTGTAAAACAAGTGTTACAGCTGGAATAGGATATTTTAACACAGTTACCTAAAAGATGAGACAAGCGCCTGTTCAAAAGGTAGCAAAACACCCACTAGCATTATTAGCAAGAATGAATGAGAAATATGCACTGGAGGGTTTAAAAACTGCATGTGCTCTGTAATAGCATAACAAGACAGTTAGTCTATTTCAGTGATTTCTCTGTTTCTCCTGTCTCATAAAAAAATGTTAGTCCCAGCCACTAGGTTTTTTTTATTACATAAGCGAAAAAAGACAGAAAATTAAAAAAAAAACACCCCAAAAAACAATAGTTTCTATTTTCTGTTATAAAACATATCTAATAAAGGATAATCAAATTTCTTCATAAATGTAGGCCAAAATGTATTCTGCTAAATGTCTTTGGTAAAATAAAATCCCAAGTGTATATTAATTGGTTTGCGTGAAAGTTATACAATCTACAAACTATGGTGTATATACACTGGAATTTATGCATCTATAGATGTTATACTGTAATGGCAGAGGTCAGTGACTTATAAAGGGACTGTGGTAGTGTGGCAGGCAATCTGGTACTAACAGACCCTCGCTGGGAGGTACACTAACTGACAGTGATATCATTGGTGACATGGATACTGTGATCAGATATAATACTGTACACTGACACTGAACTAATGACACTGGCGGGGGAGGGGCTAACATCTAGGGACAATCAAGGGGTTAACTTTGTGCCTAACAAGTGTAATGTGTGTAATATCTGCTGCTTTTACTTATGGGTCTGGCTGTTTTTTCCCTGTTTGCAGGGAGAAGAAACAGCCAGATCACTGCTCTGTGTACAGAGTCCTGTGTGTTTGTAAACACAGGACTCTGGCAAGGGGTGTGACCGGATGCTGAGATGAGAGGTCGCTGCGTTCCCGGACCTCGCGCCCGTTTCCATGCTTGAGATCGTGGAGGGATAGGAGGAGGAAGGAGGAATGAGAAAAACGCTGGAGGATGGATTAGCAGCTGGTGTCTGGGTGCCTTGGAGCCAGGGAGGCGCGTAGCGGGTCCTCCTGTGGCTCTCCTACAGGGACAGTGGAGCAGCGCACACCCCTGGTGAGAGTGTGGGGGCGGTGACGCGAATGCGAGATAGAGCGGCTGCCTGTGAGTCCTGTAGTGTACGAGCGAACCCATCCCCCAGCATGACTAGGAGATGAGGGGGGGATGAGGCGGCCACACAGTAAAGGAGGGGGTGCAGGATCGAGCGCCCAGACCCTGCGCGGACCCAAAGAAAAGACAAGTCAGGCTGCTTTTGCCGCCGCAAAACTGGAGCGATTTGCGCACACACCAAATCAGACACCAAAGAAAGGAGGGGAACAGCAGCATCAGCCACCCTTGGCGGCTCAATCAGTGGGGAGGAAAAGTCAGGGCTCTGTGGCGGACGCACAAACAAAATTAACAGCAAATGCAGTAAGACCTGCAATGGCATTAGCAGCAGCGGTGGCAGCTCCAGTAGTAACATCTGCAACAGTAATGCCCCCAGGTCCAGAGATGGAACGAGGGGTGGAGGACGATACACCTGAATCCATTTTAACAGCAAGTGAAGAGCCGTATTTGAAAGAGATTCTCTCTGCAATCAATAACTGTAAGTCATCTTTAAATGAAGTATTTGATCAGCTTAAACATATTAGTGAAGATGTGTTACTAATAAGGCATGAGATACAGGAGGTGTCTGCACGAACGACAGTTCTCGAGGGGAGACTTAGCCAGATAGAAGACGATGTAAACCCGATCAAACAGGAAATGCAATCAATGCAGAAACAGTTGAATATGTGCATCCACAAAATAGATGAGATGGAAAATAGAGCATGCAGGAAAAATGTGAGGGTACTAGGTCTCCCAGAGAAAAGTGAAGGGGTTCACCCTGTAGAATTTATGGAGATGTGGTTTAAAGAAACATTTGGTAGAGACTCTTTTTCAAATTTTTTTGCCATTGAGCGTGCGCACAGAGTTCCATCTAGGCCATTATCTTTAGGAAGTCAGTCCAGGCCCATGATTATTAAATTTCTGTATTTTAAGGATAAAAATATAGTTCTCCAAAAGGCAAGAGCAATGAGAAATATACAGTACAAGGGTGTAAGAATTTCAGTATATCCAGACTTTTCCCCTATATTACAGAAGCAAAAAGCTAAATTTGTAGACTGCAAGCATAAAATGCAACAGCTTAAAATCAATTATGCATTGCTATACCCAGCTCGATTAAGAGTGAAAGCCCTTGGAGAAACTAGATTTTTCAACACACGAACAGAAACGACAACTTGGTTGGAAACAAATGAAGGGAAGATACGGCAGGGTGAAGAGCCATGAAATCAGGGGACTGACTGAAATGTGAATGTTTTTTTTTTTCCTCTTATATCCGAACTTCCTTATTCTATTTTTTCCACTTCTTTTTTTTCCTAGTTATATGCACAGTTATATGCACAGAGATGGGGTCGGGGAGGGGGGAGGGTAAGGGAAGATTGATCTAGGGTAAAGTGTGGGAGGGCTGAGTTGCTCTTCCCTGTGAGGAGAAACTTTGAAGTGTTATTGTGAAGTAAGGAGGGGGTTGTCCCCCCCTTTTTTTTTTTTCACGATGTACACAGTTGAGATATTTGTGATATTTGGGATTGATTTCCCCCTATTTAGTCTGGTTTATAATACACGGAATATTTATTATTCACTTGTTAAAAAATTGAAAACTTTCACCTTAGGGAAGAAATGCGGTCAGTTTAGAAGCCCCCAATATAGGCCCAAAGGTGGGCAGAAAAGAGGGGAGGGGATGGGTGGGAGGTGGAGGGAGTGGGGTGGAGGAGATTGGGGGGGAGGGCGGGGGGGAAGGAAAGGGAGTGCATGGGATGGTGAGGAATTAGTAAGGAAGAATAGGGGAAATTGTGGAATGAGGTGGTATGAATCAGGAGTGAGAGGGGGAGGAGGGGAAGGGAAGATTGTGGCATGTGTGTTGTGGAAGGGCTATAGGAATATACGTGGGATAGGGCTTAAGTTCACACTGGAAGATAAACCACGAATAGCACAAAGCACGGGGGAAGAAGTATTTGAGCACAACAAATATGAAAAACGAGTGTAATAGAAGTAAGGAGTTACCCTGTAGGGATAAGAAGATTGGGAAGAGGAATGGTGGGGTCTGGGGATAGGAGCGGGGTGGCCTCAGGTCTGACCAGGAAAACCAGGAAGGTTAAAATATGCTCTTGGAATGTGCGGGGAGTTAAGGACCCATCCAAGAGACGGGCAATTTTTGCAGAGATCAGTCTGGATGAATCTAGAATATTATGCCTACAGGAGACACACCTAGAGAGAGAGTCTGTTAATGTTTTGGAACAAAAAAAATTTAGGGTACAATATCACTCGACCCACACCTCTTATTCAAGAGGGGTGAGTATACTGATAGATGCTGGTGTGGTTTTCTCCTGTAGGAAAAATAAAATAGATGAGAATGGAAGGTATATTTCTCTTTTTTGTACGATTGAAGATTGTGAATGTGTACTAGCGAATGTTTACATCCCTCCACCATTTAAGTTGGAAATTTTATGCGATTTGATGAGGTTTATTGCTGATAAGCCAGGAGTACCGGTCATAATAGCAGGAGATTTTAACATGACAATGGATAAGAGTCTAGACCGGCTTCCACAGAGGACTCCTGTTAATGGAGCCCCCGGTGGCCCACTGTTTCGATTTTGTGAAGAGACAGGGTTTGTAGATATATGGAGGAGATGGTACCCTAGGGTAAAACAGTATTCCTGCCATTCTAGAACATGCTCTACCCTGTCCCGGATTGACCTTATACTTTGTAATGAGGAAGCCCTGAAGATGGTGGAGGAGGTAGAATATAAGCCAAGAGGGATCTCAGATCACTCACCAATAGTCTTTTCAATAAAAATAAGGGTGAATTAAAGTAGGGGGGATTGGAAGGTAAACCCATTCTGGCTGGAGATAATTAAGGATACTGAGGGGATTGCTACTAATTTGAGAGAATTTATAGATGTGAATACAGGGACTGCATCACTAGGAATAATTTGGGATACCCTAAAAGCATATTTGCGGGGGTGGGGGTTGATACAAAAAATAACTTATGTTAAAAGGCAATCGCAGGCTAAGGAAGTTACATAGTTACATAGTTACATAGTAGGTGAGGTTGAAAAAAGACACAAGTCCATCAAGTCCAACCTATGTGTCAGAGAGCTTACCTCATTGGGCGTCGTCGCGCGTCGGGCGCGTTGGTGCACGCTTTCCTGCGGGTGCTCGGGCGCCTGCTTCTATGGGCACTGGTGTTGGCATGCCGGCTGGCCGTGGTGGACGTGGTGGTGCACGGGCGCGTATGCCTATGGGTGCTGCTATGCGTTCGCCTGGTGGCGCTGGTGTGCATGCCGCTGTCCGGGGGCGCGCTCGGGCGCGTGCGGGTGCGCGGGCGCCTGTGCGTAACGGTGCATGCACGAACACGGCGTTTGGCGCCAATCAGCCTATTTAGGCTTGCTTCTCCCTCTGATCAGTGCTGCCTGATCAACAGCTCCGTGCCTAGTACCTGTTTCCTGTTCCTAGTTCCTGTGATTCCTGTGTTCCTGATCTGTTGATGACCCGGCTTGCCTTTTGGACTCTCCTGACCTCTGCCTGCATTTGACCCCGGCCTGTTTTGACTTCGCTTCTGCCTGCTCCTTCTGTACCTCTGCTGCCCGCCTGTTGCCAAACCCAGCTTGTGCACTAACCTGTCTCCAGCTCCTGCTCAGCATCTGTTGTCTGTGCCGCTGACTATCATCTGCTGTTTGAAGACTGCTAACCTCCAGAACACAGACTCCCGCACAGGCTCTCATACCACTACGCACTCGTGGGCCTCCTGTCTGCTCTACCAGGGGCCACGAGTCGGATACGTAAGGGAGCCTACCCTCTGCCCAAGTGGACTCTCCGGTCTGGTAAGTGAGAGACTTGACACTATGTGTGTGATTATGTGTCAGTATTACATTGTATATCCCTGTATGTTGCGGTCATTCAGGTGATTATCTAATAGTTTCTTGAAGCTATCAATGCTCCCCACTGAGACCACTGCCTGTGGAAGGGAATTCCACATCCTTGCCGCTCTTACAGTAAAGAACCCTCTACGTAGTTTAAGGTTAAACCTCTTTTCTTCTAATTGTAATGAGTGGCCACGAGTCTTATTAAACTCTCTTCTGCGAAAAAGTTTTATCCCTATTGTGGGGTCACCAGTACAGTATTTGTAAATTGAAATCATATAATAAGTTGAGATGAGGAAAGAGGTGGAAAGGGCAGAATCACAATATGTGGAGTCATCAACCCCTGATAACTATGATAAATTGGTGAGGAAACAGGACGAATATAAAAAATTAGCCTGGGAGAAAGTAGAAAATAAAAAAACTATTTCAGAAGCAGGTTTTCTTTGGGGAGGGTGAGCAAGTAGGGGGAATCTTGGCCCTAATATCCAAGGCAAATAGTCCTTCAACTATTATATCTGCAATACAAGATAAAGAAGGGGGTATCAGAAAGACCACTCCTGAAATAGTGAATGAATTTAAGAACTATTATAAAAATTTATATAGCACTTCACAGAGGAACGTAGAAAGGGAGATGTGGGATTTTTTCATAAACTAAAAATACCTTCATTATCAGAAGAGGACAGAGAGGGGTTGGAAGCTCCATTGACACTTGAAGAACTAGGCAAAGCAAGAGTAGATATGGCAAACCAGAAAGCCCCGGGGCCGGACGGCTTGCCAATAGAAATCTATAAAAATATGAGGATATATTATTGCCTAAAATTCTACAGGTGTTCAATGGAGCTATGGAGGAAGGAAGACTACCAACTTCTATGATGGAAGCAACAATAATTGTATTAGTAAAAGAAGGGAAAAATAATTTAGAAACAACTTCATACAGGCCAATATCCCTCTTGTGTTCGGATGTTAAAATCCTGGCAAAAGTGCTAGCAGCTAGATTGAACAAAATAATTAGTAAGGTAATACACCCGGATCAAACCGGGTTTATTCCAGATAGATCCACAAGTTTAAATATAAGGCGGGCTTATCTGAACATACAGATTCCAGTCGTAAATTGAGGGAATAGAGCCATCCTATAATTAGATGCAATCAAAGCTTTTGATAGCTTAGAATGGCATTACTTGTGGAAGGTATTGGCAGAATTTTGTTTTGGACCCCAATTTGTCCATTGGATAAAATTATTATATGAGGGCTCTAAGGCTAAGGTAAGAATAAATGGGTAATGCTCTGAATGGTTCCAGTTGGAGAGGGGGACGAGGCATGGGTGTTCTCTGTCTCCCCTTCTTTTCGCTCTCGCAATGGAACCCTTAGCCATTGCCTTGAGAACGTCCCAAGGAATCCAGGGATTTAAAAGAGAAACAGGAGAAGAAAGAGTTGCTATGTATGCCGATGATGTCCTGCTATTCTTAGGGGACACACAATCTTCCTTGGAGGAGGTCTTAAGATTGGTACAAGATTTTGAACGTTTCTCTGGATTGGAAATAGGTTGGGAAAAGTCTGTGCTTATGCCCATAGATCCCCTCATGGAGCCACTTCCACAGCAGGCAACCCAGATAAAGATAGCCAATCAAATGAGATATCTGGGTGTTAATTTAACAAAAGACCCAGGGCAATTTATAGCAAGGAACGTTGTCCCACTTATGGTAAAACTTAAACAGAAGAGCAGGGTGTGGGGCCGACTACCGCTTTCGGTGGCTGGTCGGATTAATTTAATTAAGATGGTGTGGATGCTGCAAATATTATACATAATACATAATTCACCAGTGTGGATCCCAAGATATTGGTTTAAAAAATTAGAAGGAGTATTTAGGAAACTGATTTGGAGGAATGGTCCAGCAAGAATTTGCTTGCAGGCGTTACAGCGCCCGAGAGAAATGAGGGGTTTTGCCCTGCCAAATCCGGAATTTTATTTTTTGGCGGCACAATTACAATACATGAGGGTAAGTAATATACCTGTAGGAAAGGAAGGAGGGAATAGACTATTGTTGAGTGATACAAGACATGGTACAGTAGTACAAGCGGTGGAGGGAGACTCCTTTAAGACCGGATGTTTAACAACACAATTAATGGTGAGAGTCTGGAACACTGTTAGGGCTATACTGCGGTATGGTGGTTTCTCAGAATTTTCCCCTATTTGGGACAATAAAAATCTGAAAGAACTTAAGACATTGGGGAAGGTGGAAGAATGGGATCGGAAGGGTAATTGCTTTTTAGCACAGTTATACAGAGAAGGTAGATTGAAATCATTCCAGGAAACTAGTGTAGCGTATGAAATCCCGAATCGATTATTTTATAGTTACCTACAAGTCAGACATGCCCTAAATACACAATTCAATAGGAAGGGTATTGCATCTCGCTCGCTGCAATAGGAAAAACACATTTTCCTATTGTGCCGAGTGCGGGGCATACCAGGAAATTAAGTCTGGTATGGATTTTAAAGGGAACCCCCTACGCCGAAAAAACGGCATGGGGACTCCCCTAGAATCCATACCAGACCCCGATCCGAGCACGCAGCCCGGTCGGTCAGGAAAGGGGGTGGGGACGAGCGAGTGGCCCCCCTCCTGAACTGTACCAGGCCGCATGCCCTCAACATGGGGGGTGGGTGCATTGGGGGAGGGGGGCCCCTAAAACAACCCCCCCCCGAAAACCCAGGGACTGTGATGGCATAAGGGGGCGGGGTGTCCGCCTATATAAGTCACAGCGGAGCGCTCAGAGAGCAGTCCAGCCGGAGAGACCGTCATGTCAACATCTGGAGAAGAGAAGAGGGAAGAAGCCAAGAAGACAAGAAGACAAGAAGCCAGAAGTCCGGGCCTCCGCTGGCAAAAGAGCGGCATGAAGACAGCGGAGGAGCCGGCAGAAGAACTGGAACACCGGGAGAAGAGGCCAGAGAGAGCGGAGAAGAACCAACCGGACGCCGGGAGAAGAGGAACCGGAGGGACCCCCGAAGTCGGAAGAAGACCCCCGAAGCCAGAGGAAGACCCCCCAGAGCTGTCTAATAAATTATTTTAAAAACCTGTGTAGTGTGTTTTATTATTGACACTTTTTCCCTAGGTAAATGGGTAGGGGTACCATGTACCCCATACTCATTCACATAGGGTGGGGGGCCGGGATCTGGGGGCCCTCTTATTAAAGGGGGCTCCCGGATTCCGATAAGCCCCCCGCCCGCAGACCCCGACAACCAACAGCCAGGGTTGTCGGGAAGAGGCCCTTGTCCTCATCAACATGGGGACAAGGTGCTTTGGGGTGGGGGGGCCCCACAGGGCGCCTCCCTCCCCAAAGCACCCACCCCCCCATGTTGAGGGCATGTGGCCTGGTACGGTTTAGGAGGGGGGGGGCGCTCGCTCGTCCCCACCCCCTTTCCTGACCGGCCAGGCTGCGTGTTCGGATTGGGGTCTGGTATAGACTTTAGGGGGGACCCCACGCCGTTTTTTCAGCGTAGGGGGTTCCCTTAAAACCCATACCAGACCTAGGGGCCTGGTATGCCCCGCGACGGGGCTCGCAAGGTGTCAATCTCGCCGTTAAAAGCGGCGAGATTGACTTCCTTTTCTAGTCGTACCCGAGTGATGTTCAAAATGAACGGACTTGTCCGTGTGTGGGCAAGTCCGTTCATTCTGAAAGTTCACCGTAACTCCAGCGAAAGTCCGTCAGAAAGATGGGTGGACTTAGCCTGCCGGAAAGTCCGGTCGTGTGTAGGCAAGTCCGTCCGTTCAGAAAGTCTAGCGGAAAGTCAGGCGGGAAGAATGTCGGACCAAGTATGCCATAAAGTCCGATCGTGTGTACGCGGCAAAAGGTGTGGAGATGGGAGGGGTGACTTGCATATGACCTGGTAATGTCCCAAGCTGTATAGATACTGGCAGGGTATAATAAGCAAATTAAATGTTGTGTTTGGAACATCGCTGAGTGTAGAGGCCAAGATATGTCTCCTGGGGTTAATAGAGGAGGAAGGGGTACAGAGATCTCTACAAACTGCGGTGATTAGATGCCTATTTCAGGGAAGGATGTTAATTGCACGAAAACGGCAAGAAAAAAAACCCCAACAGTAACGGAATGGGAGAAAGTGGTGAAGGAAACGATTGAGAAGGAGAAATACATATACAGGAAAAGAAGGAATTATAAGCAGTTTGTTAAAATATGGAAACAGTCGTTAGAGTCGGAATAAACTGAACAGGTGAATGTGAATGAGTATGAATGGAGTTGGTAGTGAATGGAAGTTGCTTGCAAGTATGGATGGGCAGGGGGGTAGGGAAGGGGGTGGGTTGGGATGATAAAGAGGGAAATATGATTTGTTTCCTGGATATTGTGATCTTTTTTCGCTCTTGTCTTTTTTTTTTTTTTTTTTACTATGGGAATTGTATACTGTTTTGTAATGTGATCCTGAGATTGGAAAACAAATGTATTTTCCTAATAAAAGTTATTCAAACAAAAAAAAAACACAGGACTCTCATCTGTGATTGGCTATAGCCGATCAGCAGGTCCACGGCCAAAAGCATTGGCAGGGACCTGCTGACAAAATTATGCTGTAGCCAGTGACAGTACAGGTCAGCAGGAGGTAGAAGCTGAAAGATACACATGTACGTTATCCACTCTGGCTGTGCCGCCTGTCCGCAGTAAATGTACTGTGGATGGGCAGCAAGCTGATGCCCACATGCACACATTGGGCATTTTCACAGTTTAGGCTTGCACAAATTGATTTGCTTTTCCCCTGCCATTAAAGTGAATGCAAAGCCAAAACTTTTTTAGTTTTGGATAGAGAAGTGTCTGTCAAGGTCAACGAAATTAAATTCAGGCAAGCTCTAACAGAACATAACAGATCACATATTAGCATAAAAAAACACACACACATATATATACACAGTATATAAAAACAATATACACTTAAAAATAAACCACTTCACATATTCTAAAAAAAAATAATCTATTTGTACAAACCCCAGTGCTACTATAATGTTTCCCCAACTGTATCCTAAAATATTCAAAACTAGAATGGGTAATATCCTCTAAAATGTAGTATGCCCTAGGAAGTCATCTCTGCTCTCCAATGTCCCCAATGCCCAGCAATTTGATAGGCAAATAACTATAATATTTTGAGCTCTCTTTTTTATCCTCTGAACTTCATCATGCACATGTCCTGCCACGGAGTGACATGACATGTCACAATACTTTTTATTACCAGCCTACAGAAAGCAAGACATATTTTTCTTGTTGCAAACCAGTTTTCTTTAGTCTCCTCAAAAAGTACACTCGTTGCTGCACTTTCCCCACCAAACATGATACATGTACAGACCACTACTGCTACTCACCATCTCAACTTCCTCTCTATCCAAAACCACTGGAACATACACCCAACCCTTTTTTCTTCTGTTCTAATCACATTTAACGGCAGACCATTTTCCTTGCACCATCTCCAAAAATTATCTATTTATGCCTGATATAGAGCCTCATCATTAATTTTATTCCTGCCTACAATAGTAGTGTCATGCTAATTTAATGACACAATTGCCTTCATAATGAGCATCACAATCAAAGGTACACAGGGTAAGTAATAGTTGGCTTAACACACAGACCTGTAGAGTACCTGTATGGAAAAAGTCTGCTCACCAGTCTTGACTACCTGCAGCCTATTTATTAAAAAATCCCAAATCCAACTGCAGAGGACCCAAAGCCCAAGACACCATGCTTAGAAACAAGTTTCAAAAAAAAAAAGCAGAATAAAAGCAGTTTTTCAAAGCATTTTATCCCCTTGGCACGACAGTATGCCTACAGCCATGACCAAAAGTTTTGAGAATGACACAAATATTAATTTTCACAAAGTCTGCAGCTTCATATTTTTGTCAGATGTTACTATGGTATACTGAAATATAATTACAAGCATTTCATAAGTGTCAAAGGCTTTTTTTAACAATTACATTATGTTTTTGCAAAGAGTCAATATTTGCAGTGTTGATCCTTCTTTTTCAAGGCCTCTGCAATTCGCCCTGGCGTGCTGTCAATCAACTTTTGAGCCACGTCCTGATTGATGGCAGCCCATTCTTGCATTCTTGTCAGAATTTGTGGGGGGTTTTTTGTTCACCCACCTATTGAGAATTGACCACAAGTTCTCAATGGGATTAAGATCTGGGGAGTTTCCTGGCCATGGACCCAACATTTTGATGTTTTGTTCCCCATGCCATTTAGTTATCACTTTTGCCCTATGGCAAGGTGCTCCATCATGCTGGAAAAGGCATTGTTTGTCACCAAACTGTTCTTGGATGGTTGGGAGAAGTTGCTCTCTGAGAATGTTTTTGTAGCATTCTTTATTCGTGGCTGTGTTCTTAGGCAAAATTGTGAGTGAGCCCACTCCCTTGACTGAGAAGAAACACCACACATGAATGGTCTTAGGATCAACACTGAAGAAATGGCTGCACTCCAAGATCCATCAAAATTCTTATTTAATAGATGAACATCCCAAGTGTTACAAACAGTTCAAATGGTAGACTCGTTTCACACACTAACAGGTGTGCTTATTCATTACTGGTAATGAATTACTGGTATTAATTACCGGTAGGGATGAGCCGAACACCCTCCTGTTCGGTTCGCACCAGAACATGCGAACAGGAAAAAAGTTCGTTCGAACACGCGAACACCGTTAAAGTCTATGGGACACGAACATGAATAATCAAAAGTGCTAATTTTAAAGGCTTATATGCAAGTTATTGTCATAAAAAGTGTTTGGAGACCTGGGTCCTGCCCCAGGGGACATGGATCAATGCAAAAAAAGTTTTAAAAACGGCCGTTTTTTCAGGAGCAGTGATTTTAATAATGCTTAAAGTCAAACAATAAAAGTGTAATATCCCTTTAAATTTCGTACCTGGGGGGTGTCTATAGTATGCCTGTAAAGGGGCGCATGTTTCCCGTGTTTAGAACAGTCTGACAGCAAAATGACATTTGAAAGGAAAAAAGCCATTTAAAACTACTCGCAGCTATTGCATTGCCGGTCCGACAATACACATAGAAGTTAATTGCTAAAAAATGGCATGGGAATTCCCCACAGGGGAACCCCGAACCAAAATTTAAAAAAAAAATGACGTGGGGGTCCCCCTAAATTCCATACCGCTGGCAAAAGAGCGGCATGAAGACAGCGGAGGAGCCGGCAGAAGAACTGGAACACCGGGAGAAGAGGCCAGAGAGAGCGGAGAAGAACCAACCGGACGCCGGGAGAAGAGGAACCGGAGGGACCCCCGAAGTCGGAAGAAGACCCCCGAAGCCAGAGGAAGACCCCCCAGAGCTGTCTAATAAATTATTTTAAAAACCTGTGTAGTGTGTTTTATTATTGACACTTTTTCCCTAGGTAAATGGGTAGGGGTACCATGTACCCCATACTCATTCACATAGGGTGGGGGGCCGGGATCTGGGGGCCCTCTTATTAAAGGGGGCTCCCGGATTCCGATAAGCCCCCCGCCCGCAGACCCCGACAACCAACAGCCAGGGTTGTCGGGAAGAGGCCCTTGTCCTCATCAACATGGGGACAAGGTGCTTTGGGGTGGGGGGGCCCCACAGGGCGCCTCCCTCCCCAAAGCACCCACCCCCCCATGTTGAGGGCATGTGGCCTGGTACGGTTTAGGAGGGGGGAGGCGCTCGCTCGTCCCCACCCCCTTTCCTGACCGGCCAGGCTGCGTGTTCGGATTGGGGTCTGGTATAGACTTTAGGGGGGACCCCACGCCGTTTTTTCAGCGTAGGGGGTCCCCTTAAAACCCATACCAGACCTAGGGGCCTGGTATGCCCCGCGACGGGGCTCGCAAGGTGTCAATCTCGCCGTTAAAAGCGGCGAGATTGACTTCCTTTTCTAGTCGTACCCGAGTGATGTTCAAAATGAACGGACTTGTCCGTGTGTGGGCAAGTCCGTTCATTCTGAAAGTTCACCGTAACTCCAGCGAAAGTCCGTCAGAAAGATGGGTGGACTTAGCCTGCCGGAAAGTCCGGTCGTGTGTAGGCAAGTCCGTCCGTTCAGAAAGTCTAGCGGAAAGTCAGGCGGGAAGAATGTCGGACCAAGTATGCCATAAAGTCCGATCGTGTGTACGCGGCAAAAGGTGTGGAGATGGGAGGGGTGACTTGCATATGACCTGGTAATGTCCCAAGCTGTATAGATACTGGCAGGGTATAATAAGCAAATTAAATGTTGTGTTTGGAACATCGCTGAGTGTAGAGGCCAAGATATGTCTCCTGGGGTTAATAGAGGAGGAAGGGGTACAGAGATCTCTACAAACTGCGGTGATTAGATGCCTATTTCAGGGAAGGATGTTAATTGCACGAAAACGGCAAGAAAAAAAACCCCAACAGTAACGGAATGGGAGAAAGTGGTGAAGGAAACGATTGAGAAGGAGAAATACATATACAGGAAAAGAAGGAATTATAAGCAGTTTGTTAAAATATGGAAACAGTCGTTAGAGTCGGAATAAACTGAACAGGTGAATGTGAATGAGTATGAATGGAGTTGGTAGTGAATGGAAGTTGCTTGCAAGTATGGATGGGCAGGGGGGTAGGGAAGGGGGTGGGTTGGGATGATAAAGAGGGAAATATGATTTGTTTCCTGGATATTGTGATCTTTTTTCGCTCTTGTCTTTTTTTTTTTTTTTTTTACTATGGGAATTGTATACTGTTTTGTAATGTGATCCTGAGATTGGAAAACAAATGTATTTTCCTAATAAAAGTTATTCAAACAAAAAAAAAACACAGGACTCTCATCTGTGATTGGCTATAGCCGATCAGCAGGTCCACGGCCAAAAGCATTGGCAGGGACCTGCTGACAAAATTATGCTGTAGCCAGTGACAGTACAGGTCAGCAGGAGGTAGAAGCTGAAAGATACACATGTACGTTATCCACTCTGGCTGTGCCGCCTGTCCGCAGTAAATGTACTGTGGATGGGCAGCAAGCTGATGCCCACATGCACACATTGGGCATTTTCACAGTTTAGGCTTGCACAAATTGATTTGCTTTTCCCCTGCCATTAAAGTGAATGCAAAGCCAAAACTTTTTTAGTTTTGGATAGAGAAGTGTCTGTCAAGGTCAACGAAATTAAATTCAGGCAAGCTCTAACAGAACATAACAGATCACATATTAGCATAAAAAAACACACACACATATATATACACAGTATATAAAAACAATATACACTTAAAAATAAACCACTTCACATATTCTAAAAAAAAATAATCTATTTGTACAAACCCCAGTGCTACTATAATGTTTCCCCAACTGTATCCTAAAATATTCAAAACTAGAATGGGTAATATCCTCTAAAATGTAGTATGCCCTAGGAAGTCATCTCTGCTCTCCAATGTCCCCAATGCCCAGCAATTTGATAGGCAAATAACTATAATATTTTGAGCTCTCTTTTTTATCCTCTGAACTTCATCATGCACATGTCCTGCCACGGAGTGACATGACATGTCACAATACTTTTTATTACCAGCCTACAGAAAGCAAGACATATTTTTCTTGTTGCAAACCAGTTTTCTTTAGTCTCCTCAAAAAGTACACTCGTTGCTGCACTTTCCCCACCAAACATGATACATGTACAGACCACTACTGCTACTCACCATCTCAACTTCCTCTCTATCCAAAACCACTGGAACATACACCCAACCCTTTTTTCTTCTGTTCTAATCACATTTAACGGCAGACCATTTTCCTTGCACCATCTCCAAAAATTATCTATTTATGCCTGATATAGAGCCTCATCATTAATTTTATTCCTGCCTACAATAGTAGTGTCATGCTAATTTAATGACACAATTGCCTTCATAATGAGCATCACAATCAAAGGTACACAGGGTAAGTAATAGTTGGCTTAACACACAGACCTGTAGAGTACCTGTATGGAAAAAGTCTGCTCACCAGTCTTGACTACCTGCAGCCTATTTATTAAAAAATCCCAAATCCAACTGCAGAGGACCCAAAGCCCAAGACACCATGCTTAGAAACAAGTTTCAAAAAAAAAAAGCAGAATAAAAGCAGTTTTCCAAAGCATTTTATCCCCTTGGCACGACAGTATGCCTACAGCCATGACCAAAAGTTTTGAGAATGACACAAATATTAATTTTCACAAAGTCTGCAGCTTCATATTTTTGTCAGATGTTACTATGGTATACTGAAATATAATTACAAGCATTTCATAAGTGTCAAAGGCTTTTTTTAACAATTACATTATGTTTTTGCAAAGAGTCAATATTTGCAGTGTTGATCCTTCTTTTTCAAGGCCTCTGCAATTCGCCCTGGCGTGCTGTCAATCAACTTTTGAGCCACGTCCTGATTGATGGCAGCCCATTCTTGCATTCTTGTCAGAATTTGTGGGGGGTTTTTTGTTCACCCACCTATTGAGAATTGACCACAAGTTCTCAATGGGATTAAGATCTGGGGAGTTTCCTGGCCATGGACCCAACATTTTGATGTTTTGTTCCCCATGCCATTTAGTTATCACTTTTGCCCTATGGCAAGGTGCTCCATCATGCTGGAAAAGGCATTGTTTGTCACCAAACTGTTCTTGGATGGTTGGGAGAAGTTGCTCTCTGAGAATGTTTTTGTAGCATTCTTTATTCGTGGCTGTGTTCTTAGGCAAAATTGTGAGTGAGCCCACTCCCTTGACTGAGAAGAAACACCACACATGAATGGTCTTAGGATCAACACTGAAGAAATGGCTGCACTCCAAGATCCATCAAAATTCTTATTTAATAGATGAACATCCCAAGTGTTACAAACAGTTCAAATGGTAGACTCGTTTCACACACTAACAGGTGTGCTTATTCATTACTGGTAATGAATTACTGGTATTAATTACCGGTAGGGATGAGCCGAACACCCTCCTGTTCGGTTCGCACCAGAACATGCGAACAGGAAAAAAGTTCGTTCGAACACGCGAACACCGTTAAAGTCTATGGGACACGAACATGAATAATCAAAAGTGCTAATTTTAAAGGCTTATATGCAAGTTATTGTCATAAAAAGTGTTTGGAGACCTGGGTCCTGCCCCAGGGGACATGGATCAATGCAAAAAAAGTTTTAAAAACGGCCGTTTTTTCAGGAGCAGTGATTTTAATAATGCTTAAAGTCAAACAATAAAAGTGTAATATCCCTTTAAATTTCGTACCTGGGGGGTGTCTATAGTATGCCTGTAAAGGGGCGCATGTTTCCCGTGTTTAGAACAGTCTGACAGCAAAATGACATTTGAAAGGAAAAAAGCCATTTAAAACTACTCGCAGCTATTGCATTGCCGGTCCGACAATACACATAGAAGTTAATTGCTAAAAAATGGCATGGGAATTCCCCACAGGGGAACCCCGAACCAAAATTTAAAAAAAAAATGACGTGGGGGTCCCCCTAAATTCCATACCAGGCCCTTCAGGTCTGGTATGGATATTAAGGGGAACCCCGGCCAAAATTTTTTTTAAAAATGACGTGGGGGTCCCCCTAAATTCCATACCAGGCCTTTCAGGTCTGGTATGGTTTTTAAGGGGAACCCCGTGCCAAAAAACCCCCAAAAAAACGGCGTGGGGTCCCCCCAAAAATCCATACCAGACCATACCATACCAGATATCCAAGCACGCAACCTGGCAGGCCGCAGGAAAAGAGGGGGGGTGAGAGAGCGCCCCCCCCTCCTGAACCATACCAGGCCACATGCCCTCAACATTGGGAGGGTGCTTTGGGGTAGCTCCCAAAACACCTTGTCCCCATGTTGATGAGGACAAGGGCCTCATCCCCACAACCCTGGCCGGTGGTTGTGGGGGTCTGCGGGTGGGGGCTTATCAGAATCTGGAAGCCCCCTTTAACAAGGGGACACCCAGATCCCGGCCCCCCCTGTGTGAAATGGTAAGGGGGTACTTGTACCCCTACCATTTCACTAAAAAACTGTCAAAAATGTTAAAAATGACAAGAGACAGTTTTTGACAATTCCTTTATTTAAATGCTTCTTCTTTCTTCTATCTTTCTTCATCTTCTTCTTCTGGTTCTTTTGGCTCTTCTGGTTCTTCCTCCGGCGTTCTCGTCCAGCATCTCCTCCGCAGCGTCTACTATCTTCTTCTCCTTGGGGCGCTCTGCACCCATGGCATGGAGGGAGGCTCCCGCTCTTCTCTTCATCTTCTTCTCTTCTTCATCTTCCTTTCCTCTTCTCTTCTTCTCTTCATTTTCTTCTCTGGGCCGCTCCGCACCCATGCTGGTATGGAGGGAGGCTACCGCTGTGTGATGGCGTCTCCTCGTCTGACGGTTCTTAAACCCGGTGACCCCGCCCCCCTCTGACGCACGGTGACTTGATGGGACTTCCCTGTGACATCACGGGGAATGCCACAGAAAAGTCCCGTCATGTCCCGCGCGTCAGATGGGGGCGGGGTCACCGGGTGGCCCCACCCCCCCCGTTATTTAAGAACCGTCGGAAGAGGAGACGCCGTCACACAGCGGGAGCCTCCCTCCATGCCAGCATGGATGCGGAGCGGCCCAGAGAAGAAAATGCAGAAGAGAAGTAAAGAAGAAGATGAAGAAGAGAAGAGGATGAAGAGAAGAGCGGGAGCCTCCCCCCATGCCATGGGTGCGGAGCAGCCCGAGGAGAAGAAGATAGAAGACGCCGCGGAGGAGATGCTGGACGAGAACGCCGGAGGAAGAACCAGAAGAGCCAGAAGAACCAGAAGAAGAAGAAGAAGATGAAGGAAGATAGAAGAAAGAAGAAAGAAGAAGCATTTAAATAAAGGAATTGTCAAAAACTGTCTCTTGTCATTTTTAACATTTTTGACAGTTTTTTAGTGAAATGGTAGGAGTACTTGTACCCCCTTACCATTTCACACAGGGGGGGCCAGGATCTGGGGGTCCCCTTGTTAAAGGGGGCTTCCAGATTCCGATAAGCCCCCCGCCTGCAGACCCCCACAACCACCAACCAGTGCTGTGGGGATGAGGCCCTTGTCCTCATCAACATGGGGACAAGGTGTTTTGGGGGGCTACCCCAAAGCACCCTCCCAATGTTGAGGGCATGTGGCCTGGTACGGTTCAGGAGGGGGTGCGCTCTCTCGTCCCCCCTCTTTTCCTGCGGCCTGCCAGGTTGCGTGCTCGGATAAGGGTCTGGTATGGATTTTTGGGGGGACCTCACGCCGTTTTTTTTTTTATTTTTTGGTGCGGGGTTCCCCTTAAAATCCATACCAGACCTGAAGGGCCTGGTATGGAATTTAGGGGGACCCCCACGTCATTTTTTTTAAATTATGGTTTGGGGTTCCCCTGTGGGGAATTCCCATGCCGTTTTTATCAATGAACTTCTGTGTGTATTGTCGGACCGGTAATGCAATAGCCGCAAGTAGTTTTAATGGCTTTTTTCCTTTCAAATGTCATTTTGCTGTCAGACTGTTCTAAACACGGGAAACATGCGCCCCTTTACAGGCATACTATAGACACCCCCCAGGTACGAAATTTAAAGGGATATTACACTTTTATTGTTTGACTTTAAGCATTATTAAAATCACTGCTCCTGAAAAAACGGTCGTTTTTAACCACTTCAGCCCCGGAAGGATTTACCCCCTTCCTGACCAGTGCACTTTTTACAATTTGGCACTGCGTCACTTTAACTGCTAATTGCGCGGTCATGCAATGCTGTACCCAAACGAAATTTGCGTCCTTTTCTTCCCACAAATAGAGCTTTCTTTTGATGGTATTTGATTACCTCTGCCGTTTTTATTTTTTGTGCTATAGACGGAAAAAGACCGAAAATTTTGAAAAAAAATGATATTTTCTACTTTTTGTTCTAAAAAAAATCCAATAAACTCAATTTTAGTCATACATTTAGGCCAAAATGTATTCGGCCACATGTCTTTGGTAACAAAAATGGCAATAAGTGTATATTTATTGGTTTGCGCAAAAGTTATAGCGCCTACAAACTAGGGTACATTTTCTGGAATTTACACAGCCTTTAATTTATGAATGCCTATGTCGTTTCTTGAGGTGCTAAAATGGCAGGGCAGTACAAAACCCCCACAAATGACCCCATTTTGGAAAGTAGACACCCCAAGGAAATTGCTGAGAGGCATGTTGAGCCCATTGAATATTCATTTTTTTTGTCCCAAGTGATTGAATAATGACAAAAAAAAAAAAATTACAAAAAGTTGTCACTAAATGATATATTGCTCACACAGGCCATGAGCATATGTGGAATTGCACCCCAAAATACATTTAGCTGCTTCTCCTGAGTATGGGGATACCACATGTGTGGGACTTTTTGGGAGCCTAGCCGCGTACGGGGCCCCGAAAACCAATCACTGCCTTCAGGATTTCTAAGGGCGTACATTTTTGATTTTACTCCTCACTACCTATCACAGTTTTGAAGGCCATAAAATGCCCAGATGGCACAAACCCCCCCCCAAATGACCCCCTTTTGGAAAGTAGACACCCCAAGCTATTTGCTGAGAGGCATGTTGAGTCCATGGAATATTTTATATTTTGACACAAGTTGCGGGAAAGTGACATTTTTTTTTTTTTTTTGCACAAAGTTGTCACTAAATGATATATTGCTCACACAGGCCATGGGCATATGTGGAATTGCACCCCAAAATACATTTTGCTGCTTCTCTTGAGTATGGAGATATCACATGTGTGGGACTTTTTAGGAGCCTAGCCGCGTACGGGGCCCCGAAAACCAATCACCGCCTTCAGGATTTTTAAGGGTGTACATTTTTGATTTCACTCTTCACTGCCTATCACAGTTTCGGAGGTCATGGAATGCCCAGGTGGCACAAACCCCCCCCAAATGACCCCATTTTGGAAAGTAGACACCCCAAGCTATCTGCTGAGAGGCATGGTGAGTATTTTGCAGCTCTCATTTGTTTATGAAAATGAAGAAAGACAAGAAAAAAAATGTTTTTTTTCTTTTTTTAATTTTCAAAACTTTGTGACAAAAAGTGAGGTCTGCAAAATACTCACTATACCGCTCAGCAAATAGCTTTGGGTGTCTACTTTCCAAAATGGGGTCATTGGGGGGGGGGGGGTTTGTGCCACCTGGGCATTCCATGGCCTCCGAGACTGTGATAGGCAGTGAAGAGTGAAATCAAAAATTTACGCCCTTAGAAAGCCTGAAGGCGGTGCTTGGTTTTCGGGGTCCCGTACGCGGCTAGGCTCCCAAAAAGTCTCACACATGTGGTATCCCCATACTCAGGAGAAGCAACAGAATGTATTTTGGGGTGTAATTTCACATATTCCCATGGCATGTTTGAGCAATATATAATTTAGTGACCAAAAAAAAAAAAAGTTTTGTCTCTTTCCAGCAACATGTGTCACAATATAAAATATTCCATGGACTCGACATGCCTCTCAGCAAATAGCTTGGGGTGTCTACTTTCCAAAATGGGGTCATTTTGGGGGGGGTTTGAACTGTCCTGGCATTTTATGCACAACATTTAGAAGCTTATGTCACACATCACCCACTCTTCTAACCACTTGAAGACAAAGCCCTTTCTGACACTTTTTGATTACATGAAAAAAATTATTTTTTTTTGCAAGAAAATTACTTTGAACCCCCAAACTTTATATATTTTTTTAAAGCAAATGCCCTACAGATTAAAATGGTGGGTGTTTCATTTTTTTTTTCACACAGTATTTGCGCAGCGATTTTTCAAACGCATTTTTTGGGGAAAAAACACACTTTTTTACATGGATACCAAACATGACATGCTTTACATTTGCGCACAAACGTGCAGTGGCAACAAAATAAATACATTTTTAAAAGCCTTTAAAAGCCTTTACAGGTTACCACTTTAGATTTACAGAGGAGGTCTACTGCTAAAATTACTGCCCTCAATCTGACCGTCGTGGTGACACCTCACATGCATGGTGCAATTGCTGTTTACATTTGACGCCAGACCGACGCTTGCATTCGCCTTAGCGCGAGAGCAGGGGGGACAGGGGTGCTTTTTTTTTTTGGTTTTTTTTTTCTTTATTATTTTTTTGCTTTTTTATCTTATTTTTAAACTGTTCCTTTCATTTTTTTTTTAATCATTTTTATTGTTATCTCAGGGAATGTAAATATCCCCTATGATAGCAATAGGTAGTGACAGGTACTCTTTTTTGAAAAAATTGGGGTCTATTAGACCCTAGATTTCTCCTCTGCCCTCAAAGCATCTGATCACACCAAGATCCGTGTGATAAAATGCTTCCCCAATTTCCCAATGGCGCTATTTACATCCGGCGAAATCTAAGTCATAAAATGCTCGTAGCTTCCGGTTTCTTAGGCCATGGAGATGTTTGGAGCCACTCTGGTCTCTGATCAGCTCTATGGTCAGCTGGCTGAAACACCGGCTGCATTCTCAGGTTCCCTGTTGAGACAGGAGAGCCAGAGAAAAACACGGAAGACGGTGGGGGGGGCATTCTCTCCCACTGCTTGTAAAAGCAGTCTAGGGGCTAATTAGCCGCTAGGATTGCTTTTATATGAAAGCCAACCGCTGGCTGAAAAGAATGATACCAAAATGATACCTAAACCTGCAAGCATCATTCTGGTATAACCACTCAAAGTCGTGAATGGCGTACCTGAAGACAAAAAAATGGTTAACAATAAAGCACAGTAAACGGTAAAGTATAAAAAATTGCATACCTGAAAAGCAAACATGATAAAACATAATAACAATAAAACATTGCAGAATAGAATACAGTAAAAAAGAGCAGAACAATAGAGAGAATAGAGAGAGAGAGAACAATAAAACGACAACTATTATTTTTTATTTTATATTTTTGTTTGTATTTTTTTTTTTTTTACACTTTTTTTGTAACTGTAACTTTTATAACTGTAACCGGTTCCAGGTTCGGGTCTCTCAAAATGCGATGGCATCTTGGAAGACCCTGTGAAAGTGTGCCTAGTCTGTGCAATGCTGTACCCTACGCTAATGCTCAACTAGTGAATGGTAGAGTTCAAAACATTCACCAATGCAAAGACCAGGATTGTCAGGACAGGAGGGACAATAATAGCGCATGTCACGCCTATATCCGCGCTTGCTGCAGACACAACATCTTTTTTGGGGGGGTTAGTTGGTTAGGGGTACTCAGGAGGACATAAAAATGCCTCTCATGCAGCCGACTGCATTTGGTTGGGGATGTGAATGGGGGAAGTACGGGCACTGCAGAAGTGGTGGGTTCCCAATTAGGATTGGCGAATGCAGCAGGAAGGGCACTATGGGCACAACGGGCCTGTGTTTGTCTTCTTGGTGGCAGCGGGATACTACTTGTGCTTGCCACCTCACCAGCTTGAGCTGCACTTATGGGACTCGCCACGTCACCAAGTGTTACTGCAGTGCTGGTTTGACTACGACCGGGGTGTACTAGGCCGCTGGCGCTTGTCAGTTCACCAAAACGCTACCAAAAAAACTGTTAGCGATCGCAGGGATCAGGCCTGACTCTGCGAACGCTGCAGTTATGCGTTTAGTGTTTTGTAAGTGACAGTGATCGATCGATACTGCACTTGGGTGGGCTGGGCGGGGCCGGGTGGAGGGGCAAAACGCAGGTGCTAGCAGGTATTTGGGCTGATCCCGCTAACACTGCGTTTTTGGGAACCCTAAACTGCTGGGGACGCCAGTATAGATCTGATCGGATCAGATATTGATCAGTTCAGATACTATACCACTAAGGGAGGTGTACGATGTGTGCGTGGGTGTTAGCGCTACTGGCACTAACCTGACACTGCCTGTGGCTGGTGCTTGCCAGTTCACCAACACGCTACCAAAAAACTGTTAGCGATCGCAGAGATCAGGCCTGTCTCTGCGAACGCTGCAGTTATGCGTTTAGTGTTTTGTAAGTGACAGTGATCGATCGATACTGCACTTGGGTGGGCTGGGCTGGGCTAGCAGGTATCTGGGCTGATCCTGCTAACACTGCGTTTTTGGGAACCCTAAACTGCTGGGGACGCTAGTATAGATCTGATCGGATCAGATATTGATCCGTTCAGATACTATACCACTAAGGGAGGCGTATGCTGCGTGCCTGGGTGTTAGCGGTACTGGCGCTAATCTGACGCTGCCTGGGGCGACGCATATCACCGCCGGGCGATCAGGGGGCTAAACCTTTATTCGGTAATAAACGGCGGGTGCCCTGACACTATAAAAAATAAACAAACTAACCAGCGTCACCCGTAACGGTTATACGGTGATCAGTGGTGAAAGGGTTAACTAGGGGGCAATCAAGGGGTAAAACATTTATTAGATAGTATATGGGGGTCCCTGACGCTATAAAACGCTGACGGCGAACCTAAATATTTACGTCCCTAACTAGCGTCACCAGCGACACTAATACAGCGATCAGAAAAATGATCGCTTAGTGACACTGCTGACGGGGGGTGATCAAGGGGTTAAAACTTTATTAGGGGGGGTTAGGGGGGTATCCTAGACCTAAAGGGGGCTAACAGTAACTGTCCTAACACTGTAACTGTCACAAACTGACACCAATACAGTAATCAGAAAAAAAAAAAAAAAAACATGCTTGGTGTCAGTTTGTGACAGGGGGGGTGATTGGGGGAGGATCGGGGGGCGATCGGGATGTTTTGCGTGCCTGGCATGTTGTACTGTGTGTGTGTGTGTTGGTGCACTCACATTACAGTCTTCTCTCCTCGGCCCGGAACGGAAAATACCGAGCCGAGGAGAGATGACATCATTTCCTCTGCCTCTGTGTACAATACAGAGGCAGGGAAATGATCCCATTGACTGGGAGCGATCGCGAGGGGGGGGCCACGAATGGATGGCCTCCCCCTCACCACCGATCGCCGGGGGAGATTTGGACCCCCCACCCGCGGGCAGGCAAGGACGTACACGTACAGGTAAGCCCTTTTTCCTGCCCGTGCCGCTCTGTCGACGTACATCGTCGTGCGGCGGTCGGCAACTGGTTAAAACTTTTTTTTGCATTGATCCATGTCCCCTGGGGCAGGACCCAGGTCCCCAAACACTTTTTATGACAATAACTTGCATATAAGTCTTTAAAATTAGCACTTTTGATTTCTCCCATAGACTTTTAAAGGGTGTTCCGCAGCATTCGAATTTGCCGCGAACACCCCAAATTGTTCACTGTTCGGCAAACTTGCGAACAGCCAATGTTCGAGTTGAACATGTGTTCGACTCAAACTCGAAGCTCATCCCTAATTACCGGTAATTTCTTCAGTGTTGATCATATGCGGAGGCGAGCAAAGGTGGGCACCTCTGATATCATTAGGCTTCCTGTCTCAACGGGAGCAGCGAGTTCTTTTGTTTGGATAATGGTCTCAGGATGCTTGACTGTTGGCATGACATTGCTCAGAGGTAGAAAAGGTGGCAGCGCTCACCTTTTCTTCTCTGCCCAAGGTTTTTCCGGATGCCCTAAATAATCTAAAAGGAGATTCATCAGAGAAAATTACTTTACCCAAGTCCTCAGTAGTCCAATCCCTGTACCTTTTGTAGACTATCAGTCTGTCCCTGATGTTTTTCCTGAAGAGAAGTGGCTTCTTTGCTGCCCTTCTTGACACCAGATAAACAGAGGCTCTCACCATGTCAGATATTGAAGTGAGTTTTCCACATCCCTGTCTGTATAGAAAAAAGGGTTTGTATCCCCCACCCCCAAAAAAATTTGGACTTTAAATTGGCAAAGACACTGGTAGTTTCGTTAAAAGTGGGTTGTAATTTATTACACAAAAAAAAACTATGCTTAAAAAAATCATCTACATATGATGATTAATAAAACAAACACTGACAGAAAACACAGTTACACATATAACAATATCTTGTAATGAAAATATGGTGATACATATACAGAGTAGTTTTGCTCCAATGTCCGGTAGTACTTTCCGGTGTCCAACATCCGGGATAAGTCCTAGGGGTACCCAATGCATTTCATAATAAACTCCACTCAAAGAACAAAACACTGGTGGTAACCTATCTTAAGATGATTTTGCATTTACAGTATCTCACAAAAGTGAGTACACCCCTCACATTTTTGTAAATATTTTATTATACCTTTTCATGTGACAACACTGAAGAAATGACACTTTGCCACAATGTAAAGTAGTGAGTGTACAGCTTGCATAACAGTGTAAATTTGCTGTCCACTCAAAATAATTCAACACACAGCCATTAATGTCTAAACCGCAGGCTACAAACGTGAGTACACTCCTAAGTAAAAATGTCCATATTGGGACCAAATTAGCAATATTTTGTGTGGCCATCATTATTTGCCAGCACTGCCTTAACCCTCTTGGGCATGGAGTTCACCAGAGCTTCACAGGTTGCCACTGGAGTCCTCTTCCTCTCCTCCATGACAACATCATGAAGCTGGTGGATGTTAGAGACCTTACTCTCCTCCACCTTCCGTTTGAGGATGCCCCACAGATGCTCAATAGGGTTTAGGTCTAGAGACATGCTTGGCCAGTCCATCACCCTTACCCTCATCTTCTTTAGCAAGGCAGTGGTCATTTTGGAGGTGTGTTTGGGGACGTTATCATGTTGGAATGCTGCCATGTGGCCCAGTCTCTGAAGGGAGGGGATCATGCTATGCTTCAGTATGTCACAGTAGATGGTGGCATTCATGGTTCCCTCCCTTGTCTTTGTACTCTTTACCTGGTTGCCATCACACACACTTGACACCATCTGAACCAAATACGTTTATTTTGGTCTCATCAAACCACAGGACATGGTTCCAGTAATCCATGTCCCTAGTCTGCTTGTCTTCAGCAAACTGTTTGAGGGCTTTCTTGTGCATCATGTTTAGAAGAGGCTTCTTTCTGGGATGACAGCTATGCAGACCAATTGGATGCATTGTGCGGCATATGGTCTGATCACTGACAGGCTGACCCCCAACCCCTTCAATCTCTGCAGCAATGCTGGCAGCATGCATATGCCTATTTCCCAAAGACAACCTCTGGGTATGATGCTGAGCATGTGCACTCAACTTCTTTTGTCGACCATGGCGAGGCCTGTTCTGAGTGGAACCTGTCCTATTAAACCTCTGCTGCAGCTCAGTTGCAGGGTCTTGGCAATCTTATTAAAGCCTGAGCCATCTTTATGTAGAGCAACAATTCTTTTTTTCAGATCCTCAGAGCTCTTTGCCATGAGGTGCCATGTTGAACCTCCAGTATGAGTGAGTGAGAGCGATAACACCAAGTTTAAAACACCTGCTCCCCATTCACACCTGAGACCTTGCGTGTGACACCGTGGAGGGAAAATGGCTAATTGGGCCCAATTTGGACATTTTCACTTAGGGGCGTACTCACTTTTGTTGCTAACGGTTTAGAAATCAATGGCTGTGTGTTGAGGTATTTGGGGGGACAGCAAATTTACACTGTTATGCAAGCTGTACACTCACTACTTTACATTGTAGCAAAGTGTCATTTCTTCAGTGTTGTCACATGAAAAGATATAATAAAATATTTACAAAAATGTGAGGGATGTACTCACTTTTGTGAGATACTGTATGGGCTTAATTGCCTAAGGGAAAAACCTCTCTATATACCTGTTTGTTCTGACTAGAGATAGTGTGGTAATGACCAATTATTTTCTGTGCAGAGTAAATTTCTTTCTGCATAGCATTTCTATCTGCCACAGTGCAATTTTGACACCACACTAAAATACAGTGCGCCATTGCGATCTCAAACAATGCATGATAGAAAGTTTCTAATACATTCCCCCCTAAACCATTCTTCCTAAGTAACCTCAGAAAGAAAAATCATTAGTGAGATGTTTTAGTAATTGTGTGTACTTTTACTGACAGTGAAAAATTCTCAGAAATATATACTCTAAGAAACTTGAAAACAGAGACTCTCTCTACACAATAACCCTTGATGAAAAAAGGTGCCATTTCAGTCTTATTTTTTCTGAAATCTATAATTAGCTTTTTTGTTTTCCATGTCTTCAAGGTTAAAGTACTGTATTTATTGGCGTATAACACTCACTTTTTCACCCTGAAAATCGGGTGCAAATAGTGTGTGCGTGTTATACGCCGATACTGCAATTTGGGCTCCCTAGGAGGGAACAGGGAGGGGACGGGACGAGAACGAGAATCTCCTGTTTACTCAGCGCCCACTCTAATAGTAAGTGCCGTCTCCTGGGCCAGCATTGGACCACTGTTCTGTCTATCATAGAACTTTGTATTAAAGAGGCAGCCGAGTAAACAGGAGATTCTCGCTGTATGTAATCTGACGGCGCTCATCCCACCCCCCTCCCTGTCCCCTCCGAGTCAGCAGTAATCTGAGCTGAGGCTGCAGATGGGCACTGATCAGGCTGCATTCATGGCAAAGGTGAGGCTGCATATGGGCATTGGTCAAGTTGCAATGATGGGCAATTGTGAGGCTGAAGATGGGCATTGATCAAGCTGCATTGATGGGCAATTGTAAAGCTGCAGATGGCAATGGTGAGGCTGCATTGATGGGCAATGGTGAGGCTGCATTGATGGGCAATGGTGAGGCTGCATTGATGGGCACTGTTTTGCTTCAAAGTTCTTTATTTAAAATTTAAGTTCTTTTCCTGAAACCTCCCTTCTAAAATGAAGGTGCGTGTTATACGCCTGTGCGTGTTATATGCCGATAAATACGGTATTTGCAAGAAATTGCTCAACTATTTTATAAACCTCTGTTCTGTAAGATACCTTATCGCCTCTTCTAATGCAACTGACTACCGTAGTATCGTCAGAAAATTTAATAATGCTGTTTGTACAATAGTACGGAGTACAATCATAAGTGTAAAGTGCATAAAGATGGAGGCTCAGCACACAGCAGTGTGGAGATCCTGTCAACTGTCTCTCAGAGGCAGAATATCGGCCCCTTTTTATCCACCTAAGATCTGTTTGCCAAAAAAGCAAATGGAAAGTGGCAGGTCCAGCTTCAGCAATCCCTCAAACAATAAGTCTGGAATAATGGTGTTAAAAGCTTTGTTGTAATTTATAAACAGTATTCTCACATAGTTTCACAGGCCCTCCAGATGACTCAATGCTATGTGCAGCACTAATGCAATTTTCTATACTCCTATTTGCTCTATAGGCAATTTGATGGAGGTGAAGGCTACCTGGTAAACTTGTCTTAACATACTTCAGGACTAATCTCTGTAGGCATAATCATGGAAATAAGCGCTATTGGCCTATAATCATACAGGCTACCTATAATAGACTTTTTGGGGATAGGTGTAATAACAGAAAATTTTAAACAGGATGGAATAGTACCCAACAATACAAACGTATAAAAGATCTTAGTTGAAACCCCTGCCAATTGCTCTGCACATACTTTGGACTCCCCTGATGAAGCCACGTGACCCGTGACGCCACGCGTAGGGACAGGCACCGCCCACTGTCAGCAGTGTATGAGCTTGCCGCTCGTCTGGATACACTGTACCTTTTGTTTTTTTACTGTGTGAGTACCCTGTTTGTTGTTAATGTCTAATAAAGCCGGAAACATTCTTTAAATACTACACTATATGGCATCCTTATCTCTCCGTTTACTATGATGTTCCCCATGGATCTGAGGTTTAATATATGACAGCCCATGACCCAGGACCCCCCTGCACAGGAGACACCACAAGCGCTGTCTGCTCTATGCTGTAACCTCAGTGTAGTGAGGTAAGGGGCCATTATCTACCACTAGAGGATTGTTGCATGGAGAGGATCCCGTTATACACTTCACATCCATCACTCTTCTAAGCAAATGATATCTATACCCAGCTGCTTTCTGCACTACTTTATTGTCTTTCATCACTAATGAAGCATTGAAGCTGTTTGTTGCTGCACCAAGTCACCTTTATTGAACTGCAATATTGTTTTTCTAAGTTTGAGCACCCCCTGCTGGTGCTGGACACTATACTGCACGATGCACAGTTATTTTGATCACTTTGGACATTCAATGTAACATTGTACTATTTGGCACTATTCCTTTTAATGTTATTTATTTTTGAGCTATTTATTTATTTGAATCACGGTTGATTGAACTACAATAATTCTCATATATTAATTTACAGCACTTTGCACTGGCACTAAATGCTATAGCGGCAATCACCGCCTTACTGCAAAATTTTTTTATAATTTATTTCAGACTTCACTATAGTTTCATTTTTTTTTACTCAAGCTGATATATATATATATATATATATATATATATATATATATATATATATATATATATATATAGTCTGTTTTGGTGGGCTCCACCTCTTACCTTCTCATGCATATATTGCTTGCACGTTCACACAGTGCTATATTCCTCATTGTGTTCAGGACCACCACCATATGCCTCAGTAAAGGCAAGAGTTAAGCCCCCTATTCTAGGATATCCAGTACACCCTTTGATAAGAGTTCATTTTAGGATTAGCGCAGCACCATTCCCACTTGTTAGTTGAAGTCTATACCAGGGGCTAGGCTGGACCCCATTCGCTGCAAGCTGCTTTTCCCCATCTAGTATCACCCACACCATCACTGCTTGGTAGCGCAGGAATAATATACCCTATATACCTTGGACTCTGTCTGGACCCACTATTTTCCTTATATTTACAGTTTTAAATATCTGTCCCACCTTTTGCAAATTGTGCAAAATGCTTTTTCAATTCTTCAGCTAGTATAGCACTAGAGTTTACTTCCATTTGATAACCCTTTTATTTTCCTATATTCCAAAGCTATTTTCCGCCTAACTGGAATGTATGCTGGCATTAAAAATAAAGGGAGGTGATCTGACTGACCCAAGTGGGACAGTGGAATTGCTCTATAAGCTTGCTTAACATTGGAATAAACCTTATCCAATGTATTGTCTCTTCTGGTAGCACACTTCACAAACGAATAGAAACCCAGAAGCATGGACCTTTAAAGTTCACTCCTTTACAACTGCTTTAAGCATGTATTTGCAAATGTGTGCAAACTAAACCCCTTGGTTTTAACGTGTACTGTTAGACAAGGTGATTTGGTTTGTTGCAGACTGGCTGGTAAGTGATCTGGGAATTTTTGTTTGTTGTTTTTTGACATGTGTCATCCTTCCATGTGCTCCTTGCTGCAAAAAGACAGTTATAGATTGGTGTGGTTACCATTTGTTTGTACTGTTGGTGAATTGGTGAGGGGATGCACTGTATACATTCACTACCATTGTGCTATTGTTGGGTGTCCAGTGCATTTCTATACCTTTAGGGAGGAATGGGCTCCTTCCAGGCATACCTACTCTTTTCCATTATTATATATGTGTTTCAACTTTGGAGACTCCCAAAGTGCATAGAGTTAGGACTGCAGTATACTGGGGTGCTGTGACATGGCCTCTGTAGCTTAAGCATATATTTGCAAATGTGTGCAAACTAAACCCCTTGGGTTAACATCTAGTGTTGGACAATGTGATTTGGTTTGTTGCATACTGGCTGGTAAGTGAGCTGGGAATTTTTCTGCCTGCTAATTGGATTGATTTTTTGCATGCAAACTGACCTTATCTCTGCCTGTTAAATCTACACTGGCCTAATAATTAACCACGTTTCTGCATGGCTGCCACCTGGGCTCTTCCTTTGCCTGCATATTGACCACATCTTGGCTTGCCATCTGTACTTACCCTGGCCTGTTTATAAGCCACTTTTATGCCTCCACTTGGACTGATCCTTTGCCTATTTGTTGACCATATCTTTGCCTGCTACCTGTACTGACTCACCTGCACATCCCACCGATTACACTCCAGTGAGGCACTAGTCTCAGTCATTCTTTGTGGACAACTACACTGCTGGAATCACAGGTACTCTTTTATTCACCCTTTGTTAAGCCTTCTGTACATTCTGGCCAGTGAACATAGCATTTTTGGGTAGCCTGGCTTAGCTTATAGGAATGGGAAATGCTATAGGTGAAGCAACACTAAGCTATATTCCCTGGCCATACAGAGGCAAGCATTAGAGTAGATTGTTTTTGTACAATATTGGCTGATGTTTTTATTACACAAGATGCATAATAAGTTGGAACATTGAAAAAGTCTCACATGTGTGGTATCTCTACTCTTAAGAGGAATAGCAAAAAAAAATTTGGGTGTATTTTTAGGTACATTCATGCAGTGGCGTAGCATGGGGGGTGCAGGGGGTGCCGTGGCCCGGGGCACAACATTTAGGGGGCAAAATTTCTAGCCAGTGTGTGTCACTACTAACTGCCTCCTCCTAATTTTAATTTTCTGTATCCCGTGCACTCCGGCCGCCATGTTCAGTGTCCGACGCCCTGTGATTGGGGGTATGGGGGTCATGTGTGGTGTGGGGGATAGAGAGGGGCAGAGAGAGAGAGAGGCAGAGAGAGAGGGGGGTGAGAGATGGGGCAGAGAGAGAGGGAGACAGAGGGGCAGGGAGAGAGACAGAGAGAGAGACTGAGAGAGAGAGACAGAGGCAGAGAGACAGAGGCAGAGAGAAAGGGGCCGAGAGAGAGGGGGGACAGAGAGGGAGGGAGAGGGGCAGAGAGAGAGAGAGGGGCTGAGAGTGAGAGAGAGAGAGGGGCAGAGAGAGAGGCAGAGAGAGAGGGGCTGAGAGAGAGAGAGAGAGAGAGGCAGAGAGAGGCAGAGAGAGAGGGGCAGAGAGAGAGAGGGGGCAGAGAGAGAGGGGGAGAGAGAGAGGGGCAGAGAAAGAGAGGGAGAGAGAGAGAGAGAGGCAGACAGAGAGTTACTCTAGGCAGGACCGTATAGTGGTCAAAGCAGTGTAGTGGACAGTATAGTATAGTGGTCAGTGTAGTGATCAATGTAGTGTAGTGGACAGTATAGTGGTCAGTGTTGTATAGGGGTCAGTGTAGTGTAGTGGACAGTATAGTAGTCAGTGTAGTATAGTGGTCAGTGTAGTGGTCAGTGTAGTATAGTGGACAGTGTAGTATAGTGGTTAGTGTAGTGTACAGTATAGTGGTCAGTGAAGTAAAGTGGTCAACGTAGTATAGTGGTTAGTGTAGTGGTCAGCGTAGTATAGTGGACAGTGTAGTACAGTGGTTAGTATAATGGACAGTATAGTGGTCTGTGTAGTATAGTGGTCAGTGTAGTGTAGTGGATAGTATTGTGGTCAGTGTAGTGTACAGTGTAGTGGTCAGTGTAGTATTGTGGTCAGTGTAGTGTAGTGGCCAGTATAGTGGTCAGCGTAGTGTACTGGTCAGTGTAGTGGACAGTATAGTATAGTGGCCAGTATAGTTCTCAGTGTAGTGATCAGTGTATTGTAGTGGACAGTATAGTATAGTGGACAGTATAGTGGTCAGTGTTGTGAAGTGGACAGTATAGTAGTCGGTGTAGTGTAGTGGTCAGTATAGTGATCAGTGTAGTGTAGTGGTCAGTGTAGTGTAGTAGAAAGTATAGTGCTCAGTGTAGTGTAGTGATCAGTGTAGTGTAGTGGTCAGTGTAGTGTAGTGGACAGTATAGTGGTCAGTGTAGTGTAGTGGTCAGTATAGTGGTCAGTGTAGTGGACAGTATAGTGGTCAGTGTAATGTAGTGGTCAGTGTAGTAAAGTGGTCAACGTAGTATAGTGGTTAGTGTAGTAGTCAGCGTAGTATAGTGGACAGTGTAGTACAGTGGTTAGTGTAATGGACAGTATAGTGGTCAGTGTAGTATAGTGGTCAGTGTAGTGTAGTGGATAGTATAGTTGTCAGTGTAGTGTAGTGTACAGTGTAGTGGTCAGTGTAGTATTGTGGTCAGTGTACTGTAGTGTAGTGGCCAGTATAGTGGTCAGCATAGTGTAGTGGTCAGTGTAGTGGACAGTATAGTATAGTGGCCAGTATAGTTCTCAGTGTAGTGATCAGTGTATTGTAGTGGACAGTATAGTATAGTGGACAGTATAGTGGTCAGTGTTGTGTAGTGGACAATATAGTAGTCGGTGTAGTGTAGTGGTCAGTATAGTGATCAGTGTAGTGTAGTGGTCAGTGTAGTGTAGTGGAAAGTATAGTGGTCAGTGCAGTGTAGTGATTAGTGTAGTGTAGTGGTCAGTGTAGTGTAGTGGACAGTATAGTGGTCAGTGTAGTGTAGTGGTCAGTATAGTGGTCAGTGTAGTGGACAGTATAGTGGTCAGTGTAATGTAGTGGTCAGTGTAGTGTAGTGGTCAGTATAGTGGTCAGTGTAGTGGACAGTATAATATAGTGGTCATTATAGTGGTCAGTGTAGTGTAGTGGACAGTATAGTGGTCAGTGTAATGTAGTGGTCAGTGTAGTGTAGTGGTCAGTATAGTGGTCAGTGTAGTGGACAGTATAATATAGTAGTCAGTGTAGTGTGTAGTGGTCAGAATAGGAATCAGGTAGGTCAGTGTGGGAAACAGGTTTGTCATCGGTACTATTGTATTTGAAGGGACTCGGCGAGTGCTAAAAGCAGGTTAGGGGGCACAAATTACTTGCCTTGCCCCGGGTGCTGACAACCCACGCTAAGCCACTGCACTCATGCAATGCATGGGAAATATCTTATTATTGACAACTTTGTTTAAAAAAATAGCCTTTTCCTTATGCATTTTCAAAAAAGTGGGGAAAAAAATGTCATCAGACTCACTATGCCTCTTAGAATATACCTTGGGGTGTTTGGTTTCTAAAATGTGTTTTTTTTTCTTGTGAGTGTTTCTACTGCCCTGATGATCCAGGGCCTCCAAAAATTTTTGCCCCTTGAAAGACTAAAGATGCACCTTGGATTTTTGACTACTCAGTGCGTGAACAAGTCTCAAATGTTTGGTTCCGCTTACTCAGGATGAGCAGCAGAATGTCTTCGGGGTGCATTTGTACGTATGCCTATGCTGTATGTTAGAGATAACTTGTTGAAATTAAAACTATGTAAAAAAAAAATCTAAAAATGTATTTACTTTCTTAATGTTGAAAAAAATGGCATAAAATTATAAAATTATAACTTCAAAAGACTCACCATGCCTTTTACTAAATACCTTTTCGTGTCCACTTTTCAAAAATTAGTCATTTGGGGGTGTTTGCCCTGTCCTGGCATTTTGGGGGCTCGAGAAATGAGAACATCAATCAGAACATCAGGGTTGATAATTTTTAAATATATACTACACTGTATACCATGGTTTGGAATTAACACTCCTTGTGATTTCCAGCAGCAGGATTCTGTGAATTCCTGCACCTTGAATGACAGGTGTGTGTGAATAGCTATGACTGCTAAGCCCTTGACATCCTTGACATCAGCCTGAGCTATTCATAATTGTTTCCACAATCAGTGAATACTAACAGTGATAATGGGTGGATGCATTTTTGTGCATCCAGACAGAATATCAGCAGTTGCTGGCACAACTTCTCTTTTTCCCTTTTTTTTTGCAAAAAAAGGGGAAAAATTAAAAATTAAATCTAAAAACTAGCCTTATTACATTTTACCTTGTAAGGAACCAAACAGCATCAGATTCCTGCATGGAGCCAAGGGTGTCTTTATTATGAAAAGCAGTTGACCAACTTTTCTAAAAAGCTTAATAATGTTTCAGGCTGGGTTCACACTGCGGCCGTTGCAGACATCGCATGTGATTCGCAGCGCACTGCTGTTCACATCACATGCGATGTCTGTGCTGTGCGATATCAGCCATACAGATAGTATGGCTGATATCGCACCGCATTCGGTCCAAACTCGCACAGGACCCTTTTTTTTGTTCGGACCAAAATCGGATCGCATGGGTGTTCACACCTATGCGATCCGAAAGTGTCCGGATTGTCAGTTCGCATTGCGATATGCGGGCTGAACTGGGGGTGTCATTAACATTGTATGACACTCCCCAGCAGTTCGCATATGGCAGTGTGAACTGCCGTGCGAGTTGGTGCGGTGCGGGAACCCGCAGTAAATTCGCTGCGTTCCCGCACCGCAGCAGTGTGAACCCAGCCTTACTGTCCAACACTCCCACCTTAAGGCTGGGTTCACACTGCTGCGGTGCGGGAACGCAGCGAATTTACTGCGGGTTCCCGCACCGCACCAACTCGCACGGCAGTTCACACTGCCATATGCGAACTGCTGGGGAGTGTCATACAATGTTAATGACACCCCCAGTTCAGCCCGCATATCGCAATGCGAACTGACAATTCGGACACTTTCGGATCGCATAGGTGTGAACACCCATGCGATCCGATTTTGGTCCGAACAAAAAAAAGGGTCCTGTGCGAGTTTGGACCGAATGCGGTGCGATATCAGCCATACTATCTGTATGGCTGATATCGCACAGCACAGACATCGCATGTGATGTGAACAGCAGTGCGCTGCGAATCACATGCGATGTCTGCAACGGCCGCAGTGTGAACCCAGCCTTAGGGATGAGCAGGGTGATCTTAGAGTATCAAAATCAATTTTAATGCAAAGTTGTCAAAACTTGTGTTTTTCCTTGTCTTCCTTATTGTTGTATACTTTAATGTTATGGTGTACTTTGCTTTGAGGAGGTTTTCCTTTTTTACAATATTCAGTTCCTGATGGGGAAAGGGTAGTACTCTGACCCATCTTCCTAGGTTCCCTGTAATACTAGCTGTGATGCCAGGCAAGGTCCCCCCATCTGCCCGACACTGCAGCTCCCTGCCTGACATCACAGCTGGTATTACAGTGCACCTAGGAAGAAGGAACAAAGTCATACAGTAAGTGTACATTGGGAACTGAATGCTGTACAAATGTGATACTGATATATATATTTTTTTATTTACATTTTACTTAAAACGTTACTGTAGGACTTTTATTTGAAACAAGAACAGTCATGGGATAGAGGAATTGTTTTCTTAATCTATTTAAAGCCTAATTGAATCCCTAAAAAACACCAAAAAAACCTTCATTTTACCTTGCAAATTAATAATTAATTAATCAATTTAATTAATTAATTAATTAATTAATAATAAATAAATTATATAAATAAATTAATGAATTAATTAACCTTTTTTTCAAAATGGTTAAATTTTGCAAAAATCTGATTTTATCCAAAATGTCAGAGAGATTAAAACTCTCAAGTTAGCTCATCTTTACTCCTTATTTGAAAAGATTACCAACTCATGCTCTTAGGCATGAAATTAATAAAATCAGGTCAGGCTTTGTGACTAAAAATAAAATAATATATTGGCAGATTTTCCATTTGGTGGATGTGTGGTAAGAGTGTTTCATCTCAAATGTATAATAATCTAACACTAAGTTGTTAGCACTTGTGTAAATGTATTTACTAAAGGACGTCAATTAAACGTTTTTTCAAAAATGTGTGAAAAAAAAATAAAAAATGACTTGACCCTACAGTAATTAAACTTGTCATGAGAGAAAAAAGATGTCTGACTTTACTGAAAAAGCAAACATTGGGCTTTACCACGTAACCTATATTGTTTCAGTCTTTTTTCAGTTCTTTCATTTCATGGTAAATACCTGAGGTTGGAATGGTTCTCTGCATATGTTATCATGTTATCACATTGCAAGCTATTTTAAGATAAGCAACAGAACATCATGTCTTTCCCCAAAAAATTCTCCAATGTTTAAAACGTGTAAAGAAAGGAAGATAGGAAAAAGAGAAAAAAGTATGGACTAAATAAAAGATGGACT
Source organism: Lithobates clamitans (assembly GCA_037952925.1). Taxonomy (NCBI): domain Eukaryota; kingdom Metazoa; phylum Chordata; class Amphibia; order Anura; family Ranidae; genus Lithobates; species Lithobates clamitans. The sequence goes on along the minus strand of JBBGZY010000580.1, from coordinate 4,950,622 downwards.
AAGGAAGGAGGAGCAGATAAATGAACCCTTGCTGACCTTAGTAGTAAAGGCTGTTAGTCACTACAGTGACTGCAAGGTAATTATATTAAAAACTCAAGAACAATGTTTGAATATATTGCAGCTTACTAGTTGTTTAATGTGATGGTTGTGTTGGTTTATTCTTTTTAAACTGAGTACATCTTTTTAAGTACAGAAACATTTCACTTGATCCTGTCAGAAATTGTGTGTCCTTGTAACGTCCTGTGGACCTAACTGAAGACTCAAACACTGTTATCAGCTTTCCCTGCTATCTTCTGTGAACTACAAAGCAACCTACCTCTATATAATGGAGAAAATGAAGTTGAAAAAGGCTAAAAAAGAAAACTAATGCAGTCAGCACATATAATAACCAGCAAGCTAATATATTACAGTTTTGGTTTAGATATTTTGGGTTTATATACACAGTAACTACAGAAGAATAGATATGCATATCCTGTGAAGGGATAAGCAACAAAGAACTTCAATTACATGTAACTGAAAGTTAAAAGCTTAAAGCAAAATCTCTTCAAGTTGGATATCATTTCTACAGATTATACGTTGCTGTGAACAAAGGCAGAATGTTCACTAAAAACTAAAGAAAGAGGGCAGATTGGGCACTTCAAGCATTAAACATCTCAGCTAACCAAGATTCTTTGTTTCCTTTAGGATCTAGACTTTCTGATTCTGTATTTTCCCCAAGCAATTTTGCACAATGAGACGGTAGCAGTTGTTTGTCTGATAAAGCACGTACTATTTAGAACACAGATGTTTGATAATTATTTATTTCTCTCCAAAGCCCACTAATTCAATCCTAGAGTTTTTTTTTCTGAAATTAAATTTAGAATGCATGTTGTTTGTAGGTGACAGATATTTTCCTTATTAATATAATTCTGCAATGCATAATACCACAGTTATAGAAACCCTTCTGATGCCAAACCAAACATTAGGCTAATGAGAATATTAAATGAAAAAGGAAAATCATTTTAGAACATGGTCTCAATTGTTATTAATATGTTTTTTTTTTAGTTTATCATTTTTTATATAAATTCAAAAATAAAAATTCCTTGGACATGTGGACAGAGGGAACATGTTAATGCATTTCAGCTAAATTAGGACAGAACTGCACCACATCATATTGTGATTTTAGCATTAGTGTTTTTTAGTAATATTTCTTTTAATTATTTTATATAAAAAAGAGATGAAATCATTTGAAAAAAAACACATTCTTAACTAGAAGAATTTGATTCTCGAAGGAAGGAAGCAGCAAATAAAGGAGAATCATGCACTGTCTAGTAAACCAATTCTTCATTTTTGTTTTAGCTTGACTGACTGGTTTGAGTCCTGGCATGGCTGGCCGCATTGAGTTTTTGCCTCACTGGCTGCAATGAAATGTGGCCTGATTGACTGGGCTAGGTTCTGGCCTGGGTAGCTGCATTGTGTTCTAGCCTTGTTGGTTGGTCTAATGTCTGACCTAGCTAACCAGCTAGCTGAGTTGCCTTTTGTCCTAGCTGGCTGTGGCTGAGTTCTAACCTGCCTGGTGGTTGAATTCTGTATATATATAGTCAGGTCCATACATATTGGGACATCGACACAATTCTAATCTTGAATTGAATAATTCTGGATTTGAAATGAAACAAACAAGGTGTGCTTTAACTGCAGATTTTCAGCTTTAATTTGAGGGTATTTACATTCAAATCAGGTGAATGGTGTAGGAACTACAACAGTTTGTATATGTGCCTCCCACTGTTTAAGGGACCAAAAGTTATGGGACAGATTAACAATCATCCATCAAACTTTCACTTTTTAATACTTGGTTGCAAATCCTTTGCAATCAATTACAGCCTGAAGTCTGGAACACATAGACATCACCAGACGTTGGGTTTCATCCCTGGTAATGCTCTGCCAGGCCTCTACTGCAACTGTCTTCAGTTCCTGCTTGTTCCTGGGGCATTTTCCCTTCAGTTTTGTCTTCAGCAAGTAAAATGCATGCTCAATCGGATTCAGGTCAGGTGATTGATTTGGCCATTGCATAACATTCCACTTCTTTCCCTTAAAAAACTCTTTGGTGGCTTTCGCAGTATGCTTCGGGTCATTGTCCAGCTGCACTGTGAAGCGCCGTCCAATGAGTCCTGGATGTAACAACAGTTTATCATTTGGCTAGGATAGTGCACGGGTCCGGTTTAAGTAATGCAGAGTGCATAAATCAGTAACAGGTAGTGTTAGGCAAGCGGTGTGGACAGAGTATAAGTTCGCCCGTTTGACGAACACCTGAATTTAAATAATAATAGAAATAAAGGAATTGTCAAAAACTGTGTGTGTGTTTTTATTTCTTTTTGATATTTTTTTGGTGAATGGGTAGGTGTACTATGTACCCCATAATCATTCACATGGGGGGGGCGGAGATCTTGGGGACCCCTTGTTAAAGGAGGCCTCCAGATTCCGATAAGCCCTCTGCCGACAGACCCCCACAACCACAGCCCAGGGTAGAAGCCCTTGTCCCCATCAACATGGGACAAGGTGCTTTGGGGTGGGGGCACACAAAGAACCCCCCCCATTTTGAGGGAATGTGGCCTAGTATGGTTCAGGGGGGGCACTTTTTTTTACCATTTTTGTATTGCCAGCCATGGCTTGCAGCTGGGGGAATCAATGTAAATATATTTTTTCTCTTTATATATATATATCAGTTTTGCTGCAGCAGGTTCTATATACGATACAAACGTGTCACTTTACAGGCAGACTAAGGGGACCCCCCCCCCCGGCACTATATTTAAAGGAATTTTTCATTTTTAGTGATTCACTTTAAGCACCATTACCCAACTTAGCCCTGGAAGAATTTACCCCCATCCTGACCGGGCCATTTTTTGCAATATGGCACTGCTTCATTTTAATTGACAATTGTGCGGTCGTGCGATGCTATACCTAAACAAAATTAACGTCCTTTTTTCCCCACAAATAGAGCTTTCTTTTGGTGGTATTTGATCACCTCTGCGGTTTTATTTTTTTTTGCGCTATAAAGAAAAAAACTACAATTTTGAAAAAAAGCACAATATTTTTTACCTTTTTGCTATAATAAATATCTCCAATTTAAAAAAAACAAATTTGTTCATCAGTTTAGGCCAATATATACTCTTCTACATATTCTTGGTAAAAAAAATTGCAATAAGCGTATATTGATTGGTTTGCACAAAAGTTATAGCGTCTACAAACTATGGGAAAGATTTATGTCATTTTTATGGAATTACATAGTTAGTAAGGTTAAATAAAGACACCAGTCCATCCAGTTCAACCTGAGTGAGCACCCACAATTGTCCCCATCCCCGCACACTGCATCCCATCAAGATGCCCATCCACTATATTATTATTTTTTTAATATATTTAAGGTACCCATGTAGCGCCATCAATCTACACAGGGCTCCACCACACCCATGCCGGTCCCCACCCCCAAGGGGTCTGCAATCCAAGGTCCCCAACTTACACCCATACACCAGGGCCAATTTTTGGACAGAAGTCAATAAACCTAAAAGCATGTCTTTGGAGTGTGGGAGGAAACCGGAGTACCCGGAGGAAACCCATGCAGGCACAAGGAGAACATGCAAACTCCAGGCATGCTGTGAGGTGAGAGTGCTAACCACTACACCACTGTGCTGCCCCATTTTTAGTATTTATTTATTTTTTACTAGTAATGGCGGTGATCTCCAATTTTTAGCAGTGTTGCAACATTGCGGCGGACAGATTGAACACTTTTGACACATTTTTGGGACCATTGACATTTTTACAGTGATCAGTACTATAAATATGCACTGATTACTGTGTAAATGTCACTGGCAGGGAAGGGGTTAACACTAAGGGGCGATCAATGGGTTAAATGTGTTCCCTCGTGAGTGATTCTAACCGTTTGGGGATGTCACTGACTGGGGGAGGAGACAGATCGTGTGTTCCTACAAACACTCAAAATAATGACACATTGGGCCCAATTTGGACATTTTCACTTAGGGTTGTACTCACTTTTGTTGCCAACGGTTTAGACATTAGTGGCTGTGTGTTGAGTTATTTTGAGGGGACAACAAATTTATACTGTTATACAAGCTGTACACTCACTACTTTACATTGTAGCAAAGTGTCATTTCTTCAGTGTTGTCACATGAAAAGATATAATAAAATATTTACAAAAATGTGAGGGGTATACTCACTTTTGTGAGATACCGTCTATCTATCTATCTATCTATCTATCTATCTATCTATCTATCTATCTATCTATCTATCTATCTATCTATCTATCTATCTATCTATCTATCTATCTATCTATATATTGCACTGAACAGAACAGGAGCATCGGAGTCATCTGTCATGGAAATACCAACAGTTCTATGTGTAAAAAAAGCTGGTAATTTAATAATTTGGTCCTTGAGTAAGAATTTCCCAATCATTAGACTATTATGTCTATAGTCACCCTTATAAAATCCTGCCCGGTCTCTAAATGCTTTAAGCTAACAGGTCCTGCAGTTACATAGTGGGTCTAAGGAAGGAACCAGCATACAGCGGGATCACAAGCATTTAATGTTCTCAGTAGTGCTGAATGACAAAGAGGCCTTCCAAGGCTGCAGTGCTGGAAAAAAGGAAAGATATGAAAATCAGAGAGGTTACTAACCTCAAATACACTGTCTTCTGTTGTAGGGTCTAAAACGTTTAGATACCTAAATATAGTTTAACATGACTATAGACATTACATGAAAGTCCATTGATATGGAAATTCCCACCCATTTCAGATTTAAATCCAGGGTTTTTATCAGCGGGAACGTGGGGGAACGTGGGGGAACGCGGGGGAACTTAACACACCTGCTCCCCATTCACACCTGATACCCTGTAACACTAACCAGTCACATGACACCGGGGAGGGAAAATGGCTAATTGGGCCCAATTTGGACATTTTCACTTAGGGGTGTACTCACTTTTGTTAACAGCGGTTTAGACATTAATGGCTGCGTGTTGAGTTATTTTGAGGGGACAGCAAATTTACACTGGTATACAAGCTGTACACTCACTACTTTACATTGTAGCAGTGTGTCATTTCTTTAATGTTGTCACATGAAAAGATATAATAAAATATTTACAAAAATGTGAGGGGTGTACTCACTTTTGCGAGATACTGTATATATACAGTGGGGACGGAAAGTATTCAGACCCCCTTAAATGTTTCACTCTTTGTTATATTGCAGCCATTTGCTAAAATCATTTAAGTTCATTTTTTTCCTCATTAATGTACACACAGCACCCCATATTGACAGAAAAACACAGAATTGTTGACATTTTTGCAGATTTATTAAAAAAGAAAAACTGAAATATCACATGGTCCTAAGTATTCAGACCCTTTGCTGTGACACTAATATATTTAACTCAGGTGCTGTCCATTTCTTCTGATCATCCTTGAGATGGTTCTACACCTTCATTTGAGTCCAGCCGTGTTTGATCATACTAAGTGGACTTGATTCGGAAAGCCACACACCTGTCTATATAAGACCTTACAGCTCACAGTGCATGTCAGAGCAAATGAGAATCATGAGGTCAAAGGAACTGCCTGAAGAGCTCAGAGACAGAATTGTGGCAAGGCACAGATCTGGCCAAGGTTACTAAAAATTTCTGCTGCACTTAAGGTTCCTAAGAGCACAGTGGCCTCCATAATCCTTAAATGGATGATGTTTGGGATGACCAGTACCCTTCCTAGAGCTGGCCATCATGCCAAACTGAGCTATCGGGGGAGAAGAGCCTTGCTGAGAGAGGTAAAGAAGAACCCAAAGATCACTGTGGCTGAGCTCCAGAGATGCAGTCAGGAGATTGAAGAAACTTGTATAAAGTCAACCATCACTGCAGCCCTCCACCAGTCGGGGCTTTATGGCAGAGTGGCCTGATGGAAGCCTCTCCTCAGTCCAAGACACATAAAAGCCCGCATGAAGTTTGCTAAAAAAAAACACCTGAAGGACTCAAAGATGGTGAGTTATAAGATTCTCTGGTCTGATGAGACATGGTGGTGGCAGCATCATGCTGTGGGGGTGTTTTTCAGCTGCAGGAACAGGACGACTGGTTGCAATTGAGGAAAAGATGATTGCGGCCAAGTACAGGGATATCCTGGATGAAAACTTTCTCCAGAGTGCTCAGGACCTCAGACTGGGCCGAAGGTTTACCTTCCAACAAGACAATGACCCTAAGCACACAGCTAAAATAACGAAGGAGTGGCTTCACAACAACTCCGTGACTGTTCTTGAATGGCCCAGCCAGAGCCCTGACTTAAACCCAATTGAGCATCTCTAGGGAGACCTAAAAATGGCTGTCCACCAACGTTTACCATCCAACCTGACAGAACTGGAGAGGATCTGCAAGGAGGAATGGCAGAGGATTCCCAAATCCAGGTGTAAAAAAACTTGTTGCATCTTTCCCAAAAAGACTCATGGCTGTATTAGATCAAAAGGGTGCTTCTACTAAATACCGAGCAAAGGGTCTGAATACTTGGGACCATGTGATATTTCCATTTTTCTTTTTTAATAACTGCAAAAATGTCAACAATTCTGTGTTTTTCTGTCAATATGGGGTGCTGTGTGTACATTAATGAGGAAAAAATTAACTTAAATGAATTTAGAAAATGGCTGCAATATAACAAAGAGTGAAAAATTTAAAGGGGTCTGAAAACTTTCCGTCCCCACTGTATATAAAAAGATAAAGTAGATTTAGTAGATATTTTTCTCATAAAATAGATCATGAGAGGGTAAAAACAGCTTGTGTAAATTCTACTCACACATAAGGGCCCAGTTTCCCTATATAGTTCTGAGACATGCCACCCAAATAAAAATGACCACAACCAGTAGTTTTAGAGAATTTCCCATGGCTTTTAAAGGGTACTAATACCTACTATTTAAAGCAGAGCGCCACCGAAAATTTTTTTTTTAAAAGTCAGCAGCTACAAATACTGCAGCTGCTGACTTTTAAAACATGGACACTTACCTGTCCAGGGCACCCGCGATGTCGGCACCCGAGGCCGAAGCGTCTCTCCGTCCTCGGGTGCTGCCGCCTCCATCTTAGGTAAAGGAATCAGGAAGTGAAGCCGTGCAGCTTCACTTCCCGGTTCCCTACTGCGCATGCGCGAGTCGCGCAGCGCAATATGGATGGTCCCTGCTGCCTCTGGGACCCGTGTGTTTCCCAGCAGGCAGCGGGGAGGGAGCAGGAAGTGGCGTAAATACCCGCAGATTCTGCGAGTATCTATGCCGGAAGTGGGTACAGATACCTGTAATATACAGGTATCTGTACCCCCCTCCCCCCTGAAAGGTGCCAACTGTGTCACCGGAGGGGGGGAGGAATCTGATGAGTGGAAGTTCCACTTTTGGGTGGAACTCCACTTTAAGAGATGCTGAAGCTTGGTACATGCCTCAGAAGTAGATTTTGCTGAAAATTTGCTGAGAATTTCAGCTAACACATCTAGAGCACAGAAAATATTAAGAACCCCCAAGCTGCTCACAATAGTCCACAACAACCAGCTGAGAGCAGCTAACACCGCAATGGGGTTGATTTACTAAAACTGAAGAGTGAAAAATCTGGTGCAGCTGTGCATGGTAGTCAATCATCTTCTAACTTCAGCTTGTTCAATTAAGCTTTCACAAAAAAAACACAAAAAAAGGGCTGAAAGCTGATTGGTTTCTATGCAGAGCTAAACCAGACGTTGCACTCTTCATTTTTAATAAATCAACCCCAATATGTTTCATGCACTCCATCTGTGAAGATATAAGTATGTGCTCTTAAAAATAACAACATGAAAACTAGAAAACAAACAAAAAAAAACTATACCAAAGACATTTTCTAATCTCCTAATGTTCAACTATACCTTTACAGTAAAATGTGAAAATAATATCAGAAAATGTTTGGTGACTTTCACTCATATATTTAAAATGTGCAACATCATTCCAACAAAAAAAAAAAAAAACATGCAAAACATATATGGATGTGAATTAAATATAAAAAATATAAAATATAAAAAAGCCCCCCCACAACAAAAATGTAGCCCCCAAAATTAATAATCCTTGCGACTAGGGTGAAATATCTAAAAGCTCTTGCCGTGTTCCAAAACCACTCTTCTCAGTGCCTTTCCCCAGCTCCACCATGTGCTCTTGGTCTTGTTCTCACCTGGTAAAATGGACCTCTTAAATCATAGGTGGTCAATAAAGCATACACTGCCCTTTAGCAGCCACTTCACTTCTCTCCTGCTTGCCCTGTTTTCCAAAAAGAATTTAAATTCCCCTCATATGAAAAAAGTATAGGTAGAACATAGTGCTCATTATATATACATTAATTGTGCCAAAAAATATAAAACACTCACATGTTTTATTGCACTAAATGCTTTCCAACAAATTCCTTGTCACAATCTGACATCTAGTATCATACAGCCTGAATACAAAGCATCAGCTCAGCTCTCTATCAAACACCACCTAGTGTTATGACATCATGGGCTCTCCCATTGGATGCTTTGAATCCCTATTGGACTTTCTCAGAAATAGCTTCTATTTTTTCACTTTCTTTAGCTTTAATATTCAGTATAAGAGGAACAATTTTAGTTTTTGGTATAGTAATTCTGTTAGGTAACACTGCACTTTTTTATGTTTACTATGTTGGTATGTCCGCATACAATGATTTCTTGTATGTATACATATATTCTATGTTTATATGTTTGAGGTAAATGCCCAGGTGGTCACCTACAAAGAAATCCATACAAATCCACATGAATGAATGAATGAATGAATGAATGAATGATTTGTAAAGCGCAGCAACTGAATCGCCTCAAGGCACTGAGATACATTCTCTGTCGTCAGCTTAAGCATTAACACATGAAACATTAACAATGACAACACTGCTGTTTAGATCTCCTCTGCCAGACCCGTGAGTAGCTGCTACTCCCATTACAAATGAAAAATCCCAGGCCATCTTTTTCTTGTAAACAAATGGGCCATAGATCCTGGATTATGTCATTGACTGGCCTGAATGGTCAAGAAGGCGAGTATAAACCATTCTTTCTGAACCATAATAGGTCACGTTCTTCAAAAACATTTTACAGGTACATTGAAAGGGTAGGCAGCATAGATTAAGGGTTTATCCAGATACCCAGACTCGCAGGTGAATGAGTAAGGGTGCATAGCTCCCTTGCTACTTATTAAAAAAGAAGTACATAGTACATTAAAACACCCACATTGGGAAGAACGGCCTTTATTAGAAAAAATAAACAATGCTCCTCCCCATGTAAATTTGATTTCAATTATGTCATCAAATGATATAGCTATACTCCAGTAATGATGATCTTTTGACTTACCATGTTGACTCACTAACATAACCACCCTCCACACCCAACAATGTTCACCCGCCATTACTCTTGTTGCAACTGACAGATCCACAGCAACTGCTGTATGTCAACAAACCAGCTGAGGAATGCTTAGTGATGTCATTGACCAATTATGGTCATCACCATATTTGGTCAGTGGCCTTACCCAGAATCCCTTGCAGCTAGTTTGCTTACAAACAGAAATTGCAAGGGATCCATCATTTTCTGTCGGTAGTGCTCCTTTACAAATTGTGTATAAAAATTAACTGGGGTTTAGGGTGGGAAAATTGCCAAAAATGGCCAGGTTGTTCACCCATTTTCTGAACTGTGAACAGGGCAGTGGCCTGCTATATTGCTTTTGGCACCGCTCAAAGTAGAGATGAAAGTATATCTCTGTGTCCCAGAGAATGGAGTGCAGGCTCATCCTGATACCGATCCAGACAGCTAGTAAATGTAAAGGATCACTGCTAGTTATGACCAGCCCAAGTGAACAGACCAGGTTTTGGAATAGTGATGAGGCAAACATACCTGGGTTTGTTTCAAGAAAGGTTAAGCGAACAATGCCACTAAAGTCAATGGGAGCCAAATGTTTAGGAACAGTAATGACCATTTTCTAGGCTAATATGCAAGGGATTGTCAAACAATTGCATTGGGAACTGGGTAATACCCTGGGGAAAATATTAGTACAGCCATTTTTTTTTAGTCCATTTAGTAATGGAGAAATGTAAAAATGAATGTGCAAACCACAACACTAACAAAATAAAAACATGTTAAAAAAATATATAAGGGCAGCAGCCAACATTCAAATGTGTCCCCACATAATAATGAATAAAAACAATAAAGATAAATGCGGAGCTAACCCCAAAGTGCTTAATAAGGTGCTACAGATTGAGTGAACACAGCAACAGTCTAATGCCCTGTACACATGGTCGGATTTTCCGACGAAAAATGTGCGATCGGAGCTTGTTGTCGGAAATTCCGACCGTGTGTGGGCTCCATCGGACTTTTTCCATCGGATTTTCCGACACACAAAGTTTGAGAACAGGCTATAAAATTTTCCAAGAACAAAATCCGATAGCGTCAATTTCGACCGTGTGTGGACAGTTCCGACGCACAAAGTGCCACGCATGCTCAGAATAAATTCCGAGACGGAACAGCTCGGTCTGGTAAAATTAGCGGTCGGAATGGATATAGCACTTTCGTCAGGCTGCAATGTTTTAAATTGTTTAATGCAGCTCACTCTCTTCTTCTTTATAATGCTAGAAGAATGAAGTAGTTTTGCTGCTCATATTCACACAGACTTCTCACAAACTTCTTTCTTTATTATTTCTTGTGATTTCATCAATATAATATTTTTATTTGTCTCATCTCCCGAAAAAATTATATTTTTGGGATGTTTTTAGATTAAATATTTTTTGGGGGATTTTTTAAAATCCTGATCTTCTGTTTTATTCTTAATTTTTATTTTATTTTTTGCTCCAGAATAGTTTGGTGTGTGTTTTGTGTGTCAAGTTACCACAACACCATTATTATCTTGTATTATTTAATCTCAAGGAGGTTGCTTGGTGTTGGTGTTTCTTGTTAATTTCACATTGTATTTTTGAAATGTACCTGCCTCCTCACAATCAAACTGTCCTTTTTGAATGAAAACACACATAGGCGAGTATATTAAATCAAACCAAAAATGTATTAAGGGCTCATAACCAAAGAAAGAGGGAGGCAACGCTGGAGAAACAGCAAAAATTGGTGAAGCTTTTGGCCCCCAGGGCACACTTCAATTATTTCCAGGCTAAATTGGTGGCCTGGGGAGTCCTTATCTAAGGGAGTTCAATCTGGTCCAGAAGTCCAAGAGAATCATGAACAGCAGCAGATTAAATATCTGTCCCCAGGCTGTGGTCATACAAGAGCCTGCATCTTTTGTCAGACCAGACTGAACCCAGGTCATCTCTCTGGTCTTTCTTCCACGCTTCCTTCCATGCTGTGTCTGTGGTGGTGGAGTTGTGGCAGGAGGAGCAGGAGGAGGAGGATGATGCAACTCACTCAGGTGGGTATTGGGTGTGATTTCACCCCTCAACCCCTTTTGTAATGTTTGATAAATGAGTTGCTCACACATGAGGCATTGGCCCTCCTGTATGTCCTGCAGTTTGGTGGCAGCCATGGAGGCAAAGGCCTCTTCACGAGTGGGGGTGGCTCTCTTGGATGCAGAAGTCTCCTGAATCAGCCTGAGTGCTGAATCCTGCATGTTACTCCCCTTCCTGGTTCTATTGTTTGGAAGGCGGAGGGGAGGGACCTGTGATTCTGTCTGGCTCCTACTTGGCCTGGCCTTCTCCTGGCTGCCACTTAGCCCCGCCTCCTCCTGGCTGCCACTAACCCCCGCCTCCTCCTGTGTGCTACATTCCATGGTCTCCTCCTGTGTGCCACATTCCACAGCCTCCTCCTGGCTGAGGTCTTCCTGTGTATGAAAAAGGGACATAGATTTAGTTTTTTCTTCATCAATCACACACAATTTTCACTTCATGACTGTTGCAAATTGAATGTTAACACATATAACAGACTATCATTTTGAGCCCAGCATTTTTCATTCTTGTCCCAATTATTTTTGCCCACTACTCTCTATTGATATGTAAAAAACTTTATTAAATCAGCAATTAGTGATCAATAATAACATCTAGTAAACATCATTTATTTATTGACCAGAAATCTGTAGAACAATGCTATACCTGGCTCCAGCTGGGCTCCTCCACTTCTTCCTGGCTGGAAGTCCCAGGTTGGACATCGGAAGCCTCAGCTGGGGTGGAAGATAGGGTGGAAGGAAGAGTGGAAAGAAGGGTTGAGAGGGATTCCCTGACTTCAGTCTGGTCTGACAGAAATCGCAGTCTCTCATAGTACCACAGCCTGGGGATATAAATGTCAACTGCTGCAGCTCCAGATCTCTGGGAATCCTGGACCTTCTTGCTCTCCCTAAGATAAGTGCTCCTCAGGCCACCAATTTTGGCTTTCAAATAGGGGATGGTTGCTGTGGGGACCACCGGCTTCACCAACTCCAGCATTTTCTCCAGCACTGCCTGCCTCTTTTGTTTATGATTATAATGTGGATGTTTCACCTGCCACAGACAGGGCAGCTCCCTGTACTTGCCTATGAACAGGGGGAGGAAGTTGTGGTCATTGAAGCCATCCATTTTATCTGCAATACACAAGACAAACCCTAATGTCAGGCTAAAGTCTCATAATCTTGTCCCAATATAGGCCTCAATCTATAAGCAGTATAGGCCCAAGTTTAAATGTTACCTTCGTTATCACGATCTGCGATTCCGATACTCCTTCCTCCGCTCACAGTTCGTACATATTGCGCACGCGTGTTACGCTTTATATACACTGCGCATGCGTGAAACTCCACCCGCCCCTGATGTTCTTTCTAGTCTATTCCCCGCCCCTTCTCATTCAGCGCAGTGGGGAAGAGCACATGGTGGAGACACAGCAGGTGCGTGCTAATTACAACAACGAGGAGGAGGAGGAGGAAAGCCCGGAGCCAGAAACGTCAGGATCCCGGAGGAGACAATTTAAGGCCTCTAATATATCCTTTGTGGAGATGGTGGAGATGGTGGACATCTTGAAAAGGGCTGACTATGACGGGAAGTATGTACCTTACCCCAACCCCAATGTCAGAAAGGCCAAGATCATGGCGAAAGTTGTGAAGAGTCTGCACAGAAATTTTGGGGTACAACGATCCAAGGATCAATCACCAGGAAGTGGTGGTCGGACCTCAAAATCAGGGAGCACAATCAGTATAGAAGGATCAGGAGAGTGCTGCAAAAAAGTAAGTAGTTGTCCTGTGTTCCTATTTGTTATTTTTATAACATTTGTGCTGCTCCATGTGCTTTTCTTGACTGTTGTACAGTTTAAAATGGAAACTTTCATGCTCATGGACACATTATTCGTTCGTAGGAAACATTGTTCGTTCAGCCTATAAAACACCATGTTTTGTCCAGATGCAGTTCAATACATTTTTTCTGGCCTACTTCTCTTAAAATAATTTTGGTGTCTAGATGGGTTTGTAACTAGAATGAAATGCAAACTAGATTCTGTGTAAGGAGAGGACACTCAGCAGCTTTTTACACATCTGGACGCTGGAGCACTGGTGTGGGACACCAGAACACTCTTTTTATTAGGGGGCCCACACAGGTGCTCCAGTGTATACTATAGGGGTGTCTCCATCTGTGAAGCTTGTACAAAACAGGTAAGTATTCAAGCTTGACAAAGGAAAACAATATTTGTTCATCTTGGAACTTTGCCAAAACAGACAATTGTACCCCACTTCCAAGCAATGTTTCATATTCCTATTTCTGCCATCAAATATCTGTGTGCTAAGTATACCTATTTTTTTACATAGGGGAGAAAAGACTCGGAGGACACCACTCATCAGAGGAGACCACAGACCCCCCACCTCAGGAAGAAGGGGAAATCCCACAAAGCCAAGCAGAGGAGGAGGAGGGAGATGTGGTGGAAATAGTCACCACAACAGGTGAGTGTCTGCGACCACAGCCTTAGGTAAGAGATGGATGCCTGCATATTTATAATACATGGTGTGTTTTTGTTTCTATATTTTTAGGTGATCGTGATGTTGTGGAAGAAGGTCATTTCACCAGTGAAAGTGCCCAGATCCTTATTGGGGAGATCATGGGGTGTAATAGGGACTTGGAAAACATAAAGCAAAACATCAATAATGTTCAAAACAAAATTAAGAACATCATTGATGTTTTAGGGAGAATTTAAAACCCCTCGAAATCCCGAATTATTTCAGTTTTTTTGTCCGGAAAATTTTTTGAACTTTTTTTGACATATTCCCGAAAAGCCAAATTTTGAAGATGCACACAGTGTGTCAACATGTGCTATCTGCCATCACGGGAGATCAATATATACGTTTTGGGGGTGCAACCCTTTCCTCAACAATAAAGTAGCTGAGAGGAAGGGGTTGCACCCACAAAACATGTCCATTGATCCCCCATGATGGCAGCTAGCACATGTTGACATTCGGCAATTTGTGTGCATCTTCAAAATTTGGCTTTTCCAGGGGTGACATCACCCCATCTGAACGCAATATCATACACAGTTTGTAAATACTCATGTCTGATATTGCCTTCAATCTTTGAAAGTTGAACTTTGTGTATTTCTTGTTGGTTTTAAATATGCCTGTTTTACCTTAAAAGGACATTTCTGCTTTTATTAATGTGACCTAAAAATTTGTTAGACAACAAACTTGTTGGTTTGTTTTAAAAATCGTTTATAAATGCACATATGATTGTGCTTGTATTTAAAAGATTGATAATCAACAATGTGTGGCTTCTTCTTTCAATGCTCATAAACATTTTTTGTGGTAAAATTGGTGTTTTCAGTGACAATGGGGGTTATTTACTAAAGGCAAATCCACTTTGCACTACAGGTGCAGTTTCAGTGCAGTCTCAAATGCACTTGTAGTGCAAAGTGTCTTTGTCTTTAGTAAATAACACCCAACAGTGCTTTATAATTTTACAGAATCACGCCATTTTTACAACTCCCCAAATTTCAGTCATGGTCAGCTAAAAGAAACACAAGCAGTAAATGTAAGCAAATATTTGTTCAGTTTTAAAAAAAAAATATTTAAAAAATGTCTCAGACATTGTCTGGCATTTTGATGGCCCCCCTACCCGGCCAGCTTCAAGCGCCGTCAGGGTTGGTTCATTGAGATTAATTCCGGCTTCAGGCTCAACTGAGCCAGCATAGTTCACAGAATTTCTCCTTAAAAAGTTGTGGAGAACACAGCAAGACAGGATGACGTGATTGAGTTGATACTCTGCCATGTGTATCGCTGTAAGAAATAGGCAGAACCGTCTGGCCATTATTCCAAACGTGTTCTCCACCACTCTTCTGGCTCTGGCCAGCCAGTATTTAAAAACCCTCTGGTCCGGGGTGAGGGTCCTCATAGGGAATGGCCACATAAGATGGTCCCCCAGCGCAAATGCTTCATCCACAATGAAGACGAATGGGAGTCCTTCTGAATTGTCTTCTGGAGGTGGAAAGTCCAAGCTGCCATTCTGGAGATGCTTGTAGAACACTGTGTGGACGATGACTCCACCATCTGAGATCCGGCCATTCTTCCCCACATCCACATACAGGAACTCGTAAGTAGCCGACACCACCGCCAACATCACAATACTATTGAACCCCTTGTAGTTGTAATAGTATGACCCTGAGTTGGGTGGTGGGATGATGTGAACGTGTTTCCCATCAATTGCCCCTCCGCAGTTAGGAAAGTACCACCGCTGGGCAAAGTGGGAAGCCACAGCCTGCCATTCCTGTGGGCTGGAAGGAAACTGTGGAGTCAAACAAGAAAAAAAAATGCATAATTTTGCACATAAACATGGAAAGCAGATTAGACACAAACATTCCTTGCCAACATCAGTATTACATTTTTTTAGGGAATATTTCAAGACAAAAGTATAAGGTCCACCTATCAGATCCCCCCCCTCTCATGGGCCATTTAAATAAATTTATGGGGGGGAGATGTTTTGGACAGGTAACCCTCTCCACTTCATTGAGAGATGAATACCTAAATAATGTGTATTACTTTGGCCAGCCCCTCCTTACTTACACTATTGTCAGCCCACTGGACAGGTAAGAAGTGTCATAATACAAAGAGATAAATACACACTGTACACATTTTAGCACATTTTTACATTCTGCTATTACCTATCAAGATAATAATAGGATACAAAAACTTTGAACATTACCATTTGAAAGTATTCAGGCAGGCTCTTGCACTACATGCTTTGGGGAATACATCCATAAATATGACCACAAAAGAGGTGGGTATCGTGTGTATGGGTTTGGCAAAGTCAGCAGATAGAGGATTGGTATCAGCTGAGTTAGCAGTTGAGGGGAGGGAGGGTTACAAATGATTTTGGGACCCCAAAAAAAAGCCTCTGGCACTTTGCCAGAATTTCAAGCACACATCACAATTTTACATATTTTAGGGGGTATTTGGGGTAAAGCACTACTATGGAGCTGACAAAATACATTGTTACGTGACTACACAAGGTGAATATAGGCCCAGGAGAGCATGCTGGGGAGGTAAGTGAAGGCAAATATGTATGAAGGACAACAAAAAAATTACATAAAAATCCAGCATGCATGAGGACAAAGGGGACATTCACAGCATATTACAATCATGGTAATTAGGGAATGAGGAAAGAAATACAATATATTATCAAATATTAAAAACAATAAAATGTGATGTTAAAGGATAAAAATCTTACCTTCATATACTCCTTCTGCAGGACCTGGATGTTGGCAGAACAGGTCTCTGGGATAATGATCCCCAGAGCCTGGGGGGAGATGCCTGTCAAGAAATTAAGGTCCTGCAGGCTTCTCCCTGTCGCCAAGTACCGCAGGGTGGCGACTAGCCTCTGCTCCGCAGTGATGGCTTGCCTCATGCAGGTATCCTGCCTGATGATATAGGGGGTCAGCAAAGCCAACAACTGGTGAAATACGGTGTCCGTCATCCGGAGAAAGTTCCTGAAATCGTCAGGATTATTCTCACGGATCTCACAGAGCAAAGGCATGTGACAGAACTAGTCATGCTGGAGCAACCAATTCTTGGTCCATGAACTCCGCCCCACCCTTTTTATGGACTGGGCTTGTGTCAAAGTAAGGACCCCAACACCAAGCCCCCGCACAGCACAAATTCTACGATGAGTATGTATATGCAACATGGCTAGAAAACGGTCGGCTGGTCAGAACGAGGTAACAGAACGCACTGAAGAACAGCAAGGCCTGTGAAGAGCGACCTGAAAATCAGTAACGAACGAACAAGAACACAGTGAAAAATCAATGGTAACTTGCTGCACACACTGAAGACCAGATACAAACCCTCAAGCACAAACTGAACAGCAGAAATACGATCTGAAAACCACGAGTCTGAAAAAGCGTATCTCACCAAACTTTTACTAACACGAGATTAGCAAAAGGAGCCCAAAGGGTGCCGCGCTTGGTACTGAATTGCTCTTTTATAGTCTCGTTGTACGTGGTGTACGTGACCGCGTTCTTGTGCGACTTTGTGTATGCAAAACAAGTTTGAGCCAACATCTATCGGAAAAAATCCATGGATTTTGTTGTCGGAATGTCCGATCAATGTCCGACCGTGTGTACAGGGCATAACAGATTAGACATACATAGCAAATAAAAATGTGATGCCTCTAAGGCAATGATTCCAAATCTATAGTACTGTGAAAGATCAAAATGAATAATCAAATAACACAAATAAATAAATATGAAAAACATACAACATTTGATGAATAAAAATAAATGCCAGTAAATAATAGAAAATAGTCCATTCAACAACAATAACATGCCGAAAGTCAGTACCAATCATGGTCAGATGATTGACAGAAGAATGTAACAGTAATAAGGAGAGCCGGCAAAACTGTAATCCTTGAAGTGATGTTTATTGGTACATCAGAGTGACAATAAAACAATAAAACTGACGCATTTCGGCAATAGCCTTAGTCGTAGCTGAAACGCGTCAGCTTTATTGTTTTATTGTCACTCTGATGTACCAATAAACTTCACTTCAAGGATTACAGTTTTGCCAGCTCTCCTTATTACTGTTGCATTGGAGTGTGTTGGGACACATCGAGCCTCGGCACCTGTGAGTGGACCTGGTGTATTGATTAAGTTGTCCCTGCAGAGAGCACTGTTACCTTTCTTCTTTTCCATGCTGACAGAAGAATGTGAGAGGATCCAAGTGCAACTAAGCATCAACTCTTAAAAAAATGTGGTCACACTTGCTTGCAACCAGAATCCACCTGTCAGGGCTGGGCTCAGCCCTTCCTTCTCAAAGCTGGCAGCTCAGCTGTCGGCTAATTCCTAGCTCCTTTCTCACCACAGTGACTCACCTGTTGATGATATCCTGCTCGTCAGTCCTGCCTACTTAAGCCCTCCAACCCAGATGATTTCTGCTTTCGCCTTGGTCACATCTCTAGAGACACTCTCCTGTGTTTCTGTTAAAGACTTGCTTGGCTGACATTCCTTCTGGCTCCAGATCTTGCTTGCTGTTCTACTACGCTCATCTCTGGCTCCCTGACATTTTGGCTAGTCTGACTATCCGTTTCGGTTCTTGAACTTTCTATGTTTTGACTACATTTACTCTGTTTACCTTTTTATTATTATTATTATTATTATTAAACAAGTGTGATTTAACTGTACTTCTGTCTCAGTCTGATTCATGGTTTCTGACACCACCAGAAGTGTGCCCTAGTAGCTCACCTTAAAGTGGTCATTTTTTCAACTTCCCATCTATTAAATCTTCTGCCCTTGTTTTAACTTTGTATAGTAAAACATATTTTTCTGCCAGTAAATACCTTATACAGCGCACTTCCTGTTTCTTGTCTGGTAAAAAGCCTAGGCTTATGACATCATGCACAGCTCCCTCTCTGACTCTTGTGAGAGTTTGCCAGGAAAGGAGGGGGGTGAGTCATAAGAGGGCCAATGACAGCTGCAGAACTGGAGGTGTGCTTATGTGTGTCTGTGTAAATCCAGGAAGTGAACAGGCAGCAGTTTCATCTGCCCACAGGTAAAATGGACGCAACCAACCTTAGTGGAGGTAGATTTCAGCTGCATATTTGGCAAGTACGGAATCACAGTATATATAAATTAATATGCAAAGTGGTTAGAGGGAAACTTCAGAATGGCAAAGATGTTTTTATTACAAGTTATGTGAGCAGACTGTAGTTCCTCTTTAATCAAAGACCACAAGGGTCTGACAGCACTTTTAATAAGTAAAATCCTTAACGGCAGATCACAATCTATTCTCCTCTCTTCAGATCACAGAACAGGGACAAGATGAATGGGGTAGTGTTAAGATGGTCAATAATATTATCTATCCCATTGTGCCGTATTAGTCCCACAATTTTAGCAATGCCTAAAGTGAAAATCTGTGCTATGTATACAGCCTGTTACAATAAAACTGACATTTACAAAAAAGTGTGTTTAAATTGCCAGCAAAATATCAGTTACCAGCCACCTTGTTCTTTGTAAACAAAGTGGATGGGGATTCCGTTCATCTATAACAGGCCCTTATTCTAGATGAGTGTCCAATATAGATGTTAGCAGGGACCCACACAAAAAGAAATGGCATGGGGTCCACTTCTTATTTTTCCCCTTGCCGCCGAGCGTACGCAGATGTGTGGCCTTGGCTTTCAGGGGTTATACCGAGATGATGCCAGTACCGTTTTTTAGAGCCGGCGATCGGCTTTTCAGGGATAACAACCGATGCGGCTAAAAGCCACTTGGCTGTTATACCGGAGGAGCTCTCACCAGGAGACCCGATCGACAATCCCATGCCTCCGACAGCTAGGGACAGACTGAAACAAAGGAAAAGGCTTTGTTCCAGTCTCCTGATTTAAAACACGGAAGCGACGTCATGACGTCACTTCCCGTTTACTCGGCTGCCAATGGCGCCAGTTTTAAAAAAATATACAGTATTCAGAATCGCCAAAAATGGTGATCTGAATACTTTGAAGTGCAAAGGAGGGATTGGGGGTCTTTTAGCCCCCTGATTCCTCCATAAAGAGTACCTGTCACCATCTATTACTGTCACAAGGGATGTTTACATTCCTTATGACAGCAATAAAAGTGATCACTTTTTTTTAAAAACACAATTTATTAATATAAAAATAAATAAAATAAATAAGAAAAATTTTTTTTTTTTAAAAGTGCCCCGTCCCCGCGAGCTCGTGCAGCAAAGAAAAAGAATACAAAAGTCACGCCCGAATATGTAAACAGTGTTCAAATCACACATGTGAGGTATTGCTGTGATCATCAGAGCAAGAGCAATAATTCTAGCACTAGACCTCCTCTGTAACTCTAACCTGGTAACCGTTAAAATTTTTTAAAGCGTCGCCTATGGAGATTTTTAGGTACCGTAGTTTGTCGCAATTCCACGAGTGTGTGCAATTATAAAGCGCGACATATTTGGTATATATTTACTTGGCGTAACATCATCTTTCACATTATACAAAAAAATTGGGCTAACTTTACTGTTTCGTATTTTTTTAAACTCATGAAAGTGTCCCTTTTCCCAAAAAGTTGCGTTTAAAACACCGCTGCACAAATACCGTGTGACATAAAATATTGCAACAATCGCCATTTTATTTTCTAGATTCTCTGCTAAAAAAATATATATAATGTTTGGGGGCTTTAACCTCCCTGGCGGTATTCCCGAGTCTGGCTCGGGGTGGATTTTTCATACCAAAAGCAGTATCCCCGAGCCAGACTCGGGCTTGCATTGCAGGATCCAGGAAGAGTTTACTTACCTTGTCCCCTGGATCCTGCGATGTCTCTCCGCTGTGATCGGCGAGCCGCTGTGTCTCGCTCGATTCACAGTGCCGAGCTCCGTTCACTGCGAGCGTTGCGACGCACGGGGACGGAGTTCGGCGGTAAATTCAAAAGTGAAACACACAGTACAGATACAGCATACTGTAATCTTACAGATTACAGTACTGTATCAAATAACTACACATCCCCTTTGTCCCTAGTGGTCTGCCCAGTGTCCTGCATGCAGTTTTATATTATAAAACTGTTCTTTCTGCCAGGAAACTGGAGATTGTCCATAGCAACCAAAACTGTCTCTTTACATCAAAAGTGGCTTCAGACCAGCTAGAAAAAAGCGATAATAAATTATAATCACTTGCAGAATTGAGCGATAGTGATTTGTGAGGAGATCCGTCATCAAACACTAAAAGTAACAAAAGCTACAATTCTGCAACTGAGCAAATTTCAGTGTTTTTGATTTGATTATATTATTGAATAATTTTTATTATTATTATTATATTATTATTTGTTATAATTATTTATAGTTATTTATTATATTATAATTTTTTATTTCGTTTTTCAAACTTTATCATACGCAGGATGTCTACTAGACTCTTGTTTGGACAGATTTAAGTGAGTTATTCCTAAGAATTACTGGCCTACAATATAAAACGCCAAATTTCTGTGCAAAATAATGGTACCGCTTTCGCATCTAAAATCTGAAATAATCATACCGCCAGGGAGGCTAAGTCATTTTCTAGCAAAAAATATGGATTTTAACTTGTAAACACCAAATGTCAAAAATAGGCTTAGTCATGAAAGGGTTCTACCTAGCCATGCTGTCACGTACCTGGTAGGTTGTGAGCCTGAAGTGCAGGAAAAGACCTCCCTTACAGCTCCCACTCCCGTTCCCCTGGAATGGAGACAGAGGGCCAGGAGTGAAGAGTGGTATGGGTGCCTGGCAGGATCAATGGTTGCTGAAAGTCCAGTAGTGGTGGCACCCTCTGGAGTCAGTAGTCTGAGGAGTAGACTGAGGACAGAGACTGGAATGCAGGACTGGAACCAGGAACAACAGCAGGTAATAGCAGACTGGAAGCTGGACTGGAACAACAGCAGAAGATAGCCTGGAACACTGAACTGGAAACAGGAACAACAGCAGGTAATAGACTGGAACGCTGGGCTGGAACACAGCAGAAGGTAGCCTGGAACGCTGGACTGGAACCAGGAACAACAGCAGGTAATAGCCTGGAACGCTGGACTGGAACACAGCAGAAGATAGCCTGGAACGCTGGGCTGGAACACAGCAGAAAATAGCCTGGAACGCTGGGCTGGAACACAGCAGAAGGTAGCCTGGAACGCTGGACTGGAACCAGGAACAACAGCAGGTAATAGCAGACTGGAAGTTGGACTGGAACCAGGAACAACAGCAGGTAATAGCAGACTGGAAGCTGGACTGGAACCAGGAACAACAGCAGGTAATAGCAGACTGGAAGCTGATGAACACAGCGGAGGGTCAACAAGCCGGTGGTCAGTAACATTCGGACAGCAGAGGTACCAGGGGTAATGCAGAGGGATGGTCAGGCAAGCCAAGAGGGTCTGGTGCAGGCAGATAGCAGGATCGTCAAACAGGAAGCCGGGTCAGATAACAGGAAACACAGATCAGATCAGGTAACACTCACAGAACTCTGTAGAGCAGACAGCGGGGATGGAGTGTGACAGGCAGGTTTAAATAGCCCGCCTGACACCGGCGGGAGTGCGCGTGCGCGTGCCCGTGCGTGACCGCACCCGTGAACGCGCGCGCAAGCGCAATGGGACCCGTGGCCGGGTTCCCGTGAGCCTGGGACGCCAGTTACTGGCAGGATCTTCGTGACACATGCAAACAAAAACAAAAAAAAAGGGATGCTAGCACTCTCAAAATTTTATACTAAACCTTTGGTGCCTAGTGTGGATCATATGAAAAAACTCCTTACAACTATCAAGAAAAAATCAGTAAGTAGGCAAGTAATGGGAGGGGATAAGCTTGACCCGCCCCCCCCGAACCATACCAGGCCCCATGCCCTCCCCTGGAAAAGCATAGTATCCTCATGTTGGTGAGAGAAGGGGCCTCTTTCCCACAAAGCTGGCCAGGTGGCTGTGGGGATCTGTGAGTGAGGGCTTAAATAATAAGGGGGTATCCAAATACTGCCTCCCCCATGTAAATGAATACTGATTTACAAAAAAAGTAAAGTGTAAATAAACAGACACAGTTTTTGACAAGTCATTTAACAAAAAAAAGTCCCTCCGTGTACATCCTTTGTCAATAATGTTACAATGATACAGATCAACGTGAATGATACCCAATGCCTGCAGATCTGCAGAAAGATGAAAGCCTACTGACACACTTCTGGTCCCGTTGCTTCACTCCCACCAAATGACAGGTCCAGGTGAAAGGTCAAGACTGAACTTTAAGCTTATCTGTATTTGGGTTGAAGGCTAGTTCATGTTTATGAACTCATCCATACACTTGATTTTGAATTAAGGTAAATTTACTTAGATCCAGTTTTTTGTTCTTATTTGTCGTTCTGTGATTTATCATTATTATTATTATTACTATTAAAAAAAAAAAAACAATATGTTTAACATTGAAATTAGGAAGGACTTGGTTTGTTTTTATGGTCAAATATTTTTTAAAAAACAGTTTATAATTGAATTTAATGTATTATTTTAACATATTAGCATTTTCATTTTTTTCCTGAAGCTTTATACTTAAAACTTTACCTCTTGCATCCAGTAAGTTTTTAAACTTTGCAGTAAAGATCTACTGAGTAAAAAAGTCTCAGAATACCCATTTACTATAATAGAAGTATATTTTTTTAAGTTATTATTATTTTTACTTCTGCTTGCCTATTGATTTTTTAGGCAGTAAAAAAATGTGAGAACATGAATGGAACAGCTTGTGGTGATCAGAGCTGAGATCTGGTAAAACTGCATTCTGGTGTTTACTTTATATTTAAATAGGGATTAGGTCATGGTTTTCCATCCTGGTTTAAAAGAAAGCAAATAAAAGTAAAAAAAAGTCAAAAGTCAAAGTCTTTAGGTTTTTCTAATTTTCAAAACAAAAATAGGTCATGAAATACACTAAAAGTCTGTGTATTGTCAGCCTGTCTAAAGGTTTAGTATGTCTTTCCAACGATATTGTTACACTGTTAATATAAATGTTGAAAGAATTGAATGGACTAGCTTGTCTCTAAAAACTTTTATTCATGTCAAGTATACGTATAAGTGGTGAATTTTGCTGAAAGGATACAAAACATTAACAAGTCAGAAAATAATAATAATAGTAATAGAGATTAAATGCACTGCATGGCAATTTTGTACCTCCCCAGAACTCACCAAAGGTCTTATTAACCTTCTACCATTACACTTGAAAAATGTTATTACCAGAAATTTCTGAAATGAAGCTGGTCTCTTTGAGTGCTGATTGTTCATTATAATTTTTCATCCCAATTATGGGAGCAATTAAAAGTCTACACACCATTTCTCAGTGTTAGCAATTTAGGTACTATGTTATTGTCTTTTCATTTTCCAAAAGGATCCTGCTAATTCCTTTTTAGAGAAATTCTATAGCACCCTCCTTTGCTTAATTGTATCCACTTTTTACTGCTGCCCCATTATAAACTCCTCTGGTGAAACCAACATCCACCAAAAAGCTCTTACTGTTTGATACAAGATATTTTCCTTTGATCAGAATGATTCATGCATTTGGAATAATTCTGATCTATATAATTTACAACTAATTGTCCTGAAAATTTGAAACCTACTAATATTTTACCAAAAGTGAATGCAATATCTAATCTATGACTACAATTTAAAAATGTATCTAGTACATAATGAGGCTAAATACATTATATTAAATACATAACTAATATTAGTTTGGTAAAGCGGATTTATGGTCAAAGCATACATATATATTTGATAGCATCAGCATTGTAATAGTAATAAGAACAACTGTTATTTTTGGCAATCCATTTTTAAACAATAACCTGTTGTGAGTGCTGCCTGTCTGCTGGCCATCTCTTTCATCTTCTTTCTAGATATCCATGTTTGCTTATGCTTCTCATTTGCTGTTTATATGTGGTTTCCAAGGACTACTTTTCTCTTCTTACCTTCCTACCTGCAAGCTGTGATTCCAATACTGAATCTGCCTCCTGAGATTTCTCTCCTTAAAACCTCTGTAGTTCAGAAGACAGGCTCTGTGAAACCTGTAACACAGCTGTGCCTGTCAACAGGGCATAGTAAATACATATCACAAAATTCAAGGAAGTAAATATAATGATTTGAAGTTTTTATCATCAAATGCACTTTAAATATGTAATAGCCATGTTATTTTGCATTTGCCAATAAACTACATCAAGTAGAAACAACTAATGAAAATGTAACTTTAGGCGTTAAAATGTGTAACATATTTAGAACTTTTTCATAATTACGGCTACTACTTCCTACCTAAAATAAAGACTACTAGAGCATATGTACTATCTTTTATCTGATACTAAAAAAAAAATATAAGCAAAGAATACAGTGAGCAAACACATTTCCACCCACCCCATTCTTTCTTTTGCAGCGTCCTTTCTTTCAAACAGTTATGGTACAATGGTACAGTACGTCTTCCTTTGTTTATCAACAAAAAAGTTAGATGGATGAATCCCCCCTCCGCCGGGCACAGGACATTGTATTCTGACAGTGGGACCTGAGACTGTCAGAATACACTGAGCAGCAGCTGCCGCCTCTGATCAAGAAAAGTTTTACAGGGTGTCTGTACTGAAAATTGACTTCTGCCTAACAGGGAAAGACACACACTGATCAAAATTCATTTGATCCCCGCTGAACTGACTGAATTTTGATCCATCTATGGCCAGCTTTATTTTCTACAGGTAGTTGTTGTTTAACTTAAGATTTTGATGCCAGCATAGTGATAATCCACCCCTGTGTCAGGATATTTCGCAACTTGGGTTAAGTGATAAAAAAAAAAGTTACCTCTAAAAGCATGAATCCTTTAAATAGTAATGATGATGTAACATTGTCAATACTCGTAATACAGAATCTGTCATAAAAGTACACTTTAATTGTAATAATTGTTATATAGTTAGTAAGGTTGAAAAAAGACATGAGCATGATCCAATTCACTCCAGTCTGGGAGAAAAAAATCCTTCCTGATCTCCCAGGAGGAAATTAGATATGTCATGTATCAACAATCCCTGGTGTTATTTAATTAAATGTAATTCATTTATTGTTAAATGTTGAAGTAAAATACATTAAAAAGTGTTAATCTTAGTATCCAGTTATATTTTGAGCATTTAAAGTGGAGTTCCACCCATACAAATAAGTATACATTGCTGTGCAGCAAATAACCTAACAAATGACATTTGGACAAAATTTTTTTTTTTACTTACTTTTTAATGCCTGTTGCTATGTGGTCCCTTCTAATCTTCCCCTTCCTCACCACGGCGCCTGACGTCATTTCCCTCGGCGCCTCTGCTCGCTACTGCTCCTGGGATATGTGTGTCATAATTTCCCAGGAGTCAGTAGGCAGCGCCGAGGGCTTGGTTACCATAACCGGGCACTTCCGTCGACGATGCCCATTGTGATGGCAACCTGCGTAGTTTCTTGCACCGCTACGTGGTTTTACTGCAGATGCCTGAGAATGGGCAGTGCATTCTGGGAATACAGCAGCACCGTATCCCCGAAGAATATGCTTGTGGGCTTCGCCTGCCCACAAGTAAGATGGGAATCCCCGAGAAGGCAGAATCAAAGGTATTTTTTAAAATAAAACATTCATAAAGGCATTGCTAATGACAAGAGTAACAATTTCTTAATATGCATTATGCAAGAGTAAGAGTTCTTTAAAAAAAAAATCAAATATGTGGGTGGAACTCCGCTTTAAGAAAGAATCCATCTCTTTTTAAAAACAATCTACTGAGCTGGCCAGAACTAGTTCTTGAGGGAATCTATTCCACATTTTCACAGCTCTTACTGCGAAAAAGCCTTTCCATGTGAAGGTTAAATCTATTTTCCCCCAGAGGCATCTGGAGGAAATTCTCTGTAACGACCTGAAAGTGAATAATTCAACACCAAGCTCACTATATTGACTACCTATGTACATTATTTAAACATGTTGATCATGCCCCTCTTAATCACCTCTTCACAAGAAAGAATAAATTCAGTTCCTCTAATCTTTCTTCATAGCTGAGCTCCTCCATGCCTCACATTAGTTTGGTTGCCCTTTTCTGTACTTTCTCTAGTTCTTCAATATCCTTTTTGTGAACTGGTGCCCATAACTGAAATGCACATTCCAGATGAGGAGCAAAATGATGTTTCTCTTTGTCTGGAGTCTATGCCTTATGGTACTTCTTTTTTTTTTTACTTTTTTCAAGATGTTTATTGGTATACCAAATGAACAGTGCTTTAGAACCGCAGCTTCTGGTAGAACCACTTGTTTTTGCCCGTCTTGTACCTTTCCTCAAATTTTACTTTGGCCTCCCTTCTGGCTTTCCGTTTCAGAGCTGGGTCCCTGAAAACATCCTTGTTCACCACAGCTTTGTTAAGAGGGATATCAACAGAGTATCTGGTTGGCATGAGGTGGTTGTAGTTGTACACCTTCACGAATGACTTGATCTTTGAACGCTTGGCAATTCTCTTTTTGCCCATAGTGGCGGTCACCTTACAAGGATAGCGATCAATGCCAGCAACCAGGGCGTGGCTATACTGACAGTCAGAGGTGCCATCATTAATGTTGCATAGCGTCCTGCTAAAACAAGGACAACTTTCCCTGGTTTCATGAACTTGCCCATTTTCGTTTCAACTCAATGGCCGCCCTAAAAAGAAAGGCCTTAAGGTACTTTTAATCCAAGACTCTATATTATTTAATTATGTTGAAAAGTAAGTATCCTATCACAGAACCTTGGGGTGCAACACTAATAACATTAGACTATTCCTAGTATGAATCATTAATCACTACTTTCTGAAAACAGTCTTTTAGCTAGTTTTGATCCTTTTTTAACTAGACAGCGTCCCAAAACGGCTGCTCTCAAGCAGCTGCAGGGGCATGCAGTGTGGCGATCGCGGCCGCGCCGTGTTGCCAGGACATGACACGACCCCGATCTCTGTAAAGAGCCATGTTCGCGGCTCTTTAACCATGTGATCGGCTGTGTCCAATCACAGCCGATCACATGTAAACACGGAGATGCCGGTAATCGGCGCTCCTCGTGTCACAGTGTGTGGCGAGGAGAGCCGATCAGTGGCATCTCCACACAGGGGGACATCTACACATGTAATCAGGGCACTGATCATCAGTGCTCTGATTACAATATAGCGCCAACAGTGTCACCGATCAGTGCCCACCATTGCCCACCAGTGCCAGCAATCAGTGCCCACCTTTGCCAGCAATCCGTGCCCACCATTGCCCACAAGTGCCACCAATCAGTGCCTATTAGTGATGCCAGTCAGTGCTAGCTATCAGTGCCGCTTATCAGTGCTGCCCATTAATGCCCATCACTGCTGTCGATCAATGCCCATCAGTGTCACCCATCAGTGCCACTCATCAATGCCCATCAATGCCCATCAGTGCTCATCAGTACCGCCTATCCATGCTGCCTATCAGTGCTCAACAGTGCCACCTATCAGTGCCCACCAGTGCCACCCTATTAGTTCCCATCAGTGCCACCTAACAGTGCCCATCAGTGCCTTCTATCAGGGCTCATCAGTGCCACATATCAGTGCCACATATCAGTGCCCATAAGTGCGGCATATTAGTGCCTCCTCATCAGTGCCACCTAATCAGTGCCCATAAGTGCCGCCTCATCAGTGCCCATAAGTGCCACCTCATTAATGCCCACCAGTTCAGCCTATCAGTGCCCATTAGTGCCGCTTCATCAGCGCACATAAGTGAGGGAGAATAATTACTTACTACAAAATTTACTGACAAAAAAATGTAAAAAAAAGTTTTTTCCAAAACTTTTTGTAAAAAATAAAAAGCCCAGCAATCCCACCAAAAGAAAGCTCTATTTGTATGAAGAAAATGATAAAAAATTTGTTTGGGTACAGTGTAGCATGACCGCGCAATTGTCATTTAAAGTGCGACAACACTGAAAGCTGAAAAATGGCTTGGGAAGGAAGGGGGAGTAAGTGCCCTGTAGGCGAGTGGTTACAAATAGGAACCACATTGACCAAAACAGTGGTACTATGCCAGTGATGAAAGAATCCCTAAAAATTGTAAACAATGGCTTACAAAATAACAGAGCTTAACTCTTTGAGGACCAATGAGTCTAAGCCATCTGGTTCAAGTGCTTTATTCACCTTTATTTTGTCTAAGTGTTCATTTAGATAATTTGGGGCTATGTCACAACTATCCCCATCAGGGCTGCTGTTAGAAATCATGGGGCCCTGTACAGCATACCTGAAACCCCCCCCCAAACATATCAACACGATGTTTTCCCTAAAAATACACTAAAATCATTATTAGAGGACACAAACATAACAAAACTCACAAAAGTAACAGATAAAACTGTAGTGAGTTAATAAAGTTCTGTGTGTAAATTAGGCCTTGGGTGCTGTGGCCTGAATAGTGTGAATCAGTGTTTTATTTTAAATGTGGCTATTGCTGTGAGCAGACAACCTATGTTATGCTATGGTGATGCAGTAGCTGTACGAATACAGCCTCAGGTCTTCATTTGACAGACATTTGGATACAGGTGTATGCCTCCCAAAGATTGACAGTGTGTATTCAGGGCCACTCACCCACACCTGCACACGTATTAAATTAGGACCTGTGGTTGTGTTCATACAGCAGCTGCATCCTCTTATGCCCCGTACACACGGTCAGATTTTCCGATGGAAAATGTCCGATCGGAGCGTGTTGTCGGAAATTCCGACCATGTGTGGGCTCCATCGGACATTTTCCATCGGATTTTCCAACACACAAAGTTGGAGAGCAGGAGATAAAATCCGTTGTCGGAAATTCCGATCGTGTGTACACAAATCCAACAGACAAAGTGCCACGCATGCTCAGAATAAATAAAGAGATGAAAGCTATTGGCCACTGCCCCGTTTATAGTCCCGACGTACGTGTTTTACGTCACCTCGTTTAGAACGATCAGATTTTCTGACAACTTTGTGCGACCGTGTGTAGACAAAACAAGTTTGAGCCAACATCCGTCGGAAAAAATCCTAGGATTTTGTTGTCGGAATGTCCGAACAAAGTCCGACCGTGTGTACGCCCTATTAGAGTAAAAGATGGCTCCCACTGCACAAACAGCTCATTTACACTGTATGGGTCAGAGAACCCATGTGAATTAGCCCTTTATTTTTTTTAATTATTGTTTACAATTTTTAAAAATTATTTTCTGCAAATTTTAAATATTATTTTTTAATTAAAAAAAAATGACGGGCGTGGCTTAGCAATGGCCGGATAAGGACGTGTACTGGAGGAGCTCCCAGCCTGGCCTGACTTATACTGGCCAAAAGACCAGATTAATTACATGTGGGCACAGCATGAGCACCCCTAAACACTACAGGACCAGATCGATCACACGAGGGACTCGACTACTGACACCTCAGCTTGGTATCCAGCGGTATTTCAGAGGCAGACAGGAACTTTCACCGAGCACCATTGTGTCCGCACCACATGCAGCACAGGCAGAGAGAGGTATCATCATGTCACAGGCATCTGTCCCTACACTCTCCCCGGATCCAGCCCACCTCAGGGGACCCTGGCCGCTTTCCGATCAGAGCCGGGGCGGCCCTACACATAGTCAAAGCCGCCTGGATGATGACGACCGCACCATGCTTCAGGCCCTCCCTACGAGGGCATAGAAGCCCTTATCCAGCGTGTGGAGGAAGCCCACAGCAGGGACATACAGGAGGTAAAGACAGAGCTGCACACGCTCACTGACCAGGTGTGCGCCGGAGAAACTTTAACCTCCGCTTTGGAAACTCAGGTGCTGGCTCTAGAATGGGCGCATGAATCCCATACCATGGAGGCCCAAGAGATGCAACTCCACTTAGAAGAAATGGAGGACCGTAGCCACCGCAACAACCTGCGGCTGCGGGGGATCCCAGAAGCTATGGGGCCCGAAGACCTCGCAGGGACAGTTACAGCCATAGTTCACAGACTGCTGGAGACCCCACCACCCACTTTGGAAATTCTTTCTTCTTTCCCCTGCTGTAGGATACTCCTACGCTACTTGAGAAAAAAAGGGAAAAAGTAGGGATGGTGCTCATGGGACCACACTACCCCAACACACCTCACTTTTCAAAGGTACAGTTACCCTCCTCTTAATTGGAGGGTTACTCAATGATACAATACACGATTCCCAGATGTAACCACGGTATCGCCGCAAAGCGAGCGAGAACTATAACTGTATTAAAAACTTCAATGGTATCTAATAATGATGTAAACATATTCTAACAACAATGTCAAAAGTCATGTAGATGCATTACAAACTTTGTTGCATGATGGTGTGATGTGTTATGTATTGCCCTGTATTATTTTGGTCCATGTTGCCCCCTTAACTAATATAAATAAAAAATGTAAAAAAAAAATACATTTTTTTTTAAATTGTACATTTATTAATTTTACAATTACAATTTAAAAAAGATATTTTTTTTACAATTTAAAAAGGATTTTTTTTACAATTTAACCACTTAAGGACCAGCCTCGTTTTGGAATTTAGGTGTTTACATGTTTAAAACAGTTTTTTTTGCTAGAAAATTACTTCGAACCCCCAAACATTATATATTATTTTTTTTCTAACACCCTAGAGAATAAAATGGCGGTCATTGCAATACTTTTTTTCCACACCATATTTGCGCAGCGGTCTTACAAGCGCACTTTTTTGGGAAAAAATTTCACTTTTTTGAATAAAAAAATAAGACAACAGTAAAGTTTTTTTTTTTATATTGTGAAAGATAATGTTACGCCGAGTAAATTGATACCCAACATGTCACGCTTCAAAATTGCGTCCGCTCATGGAATGGCGTCAAACTTTTACCCTCAAAAATCTCCATAGGCAATTTTTAAAAAATTCTACAGGTTGCATGTTTTGTGTTACAGAGGAGGTCTAGGGCTAGAATTATTGCTCTTACTCTAACGATCGCGGCGATACCTCACATGTGTGGTTTGACCAACATTTTCATATACAGGTGCTACTCATGTATGCGCTCGCTTCTGCGCGCTAGCTCTTCGGGACAGGGCGTTTAAAAAAAATATATATATATATTTTTCTTATTTATTTTACATGATTTTATTTATTTTTACACTGTTTTAAAAAAAAAATGTGTCACTTTTATTCCTATTACAATTTATGTAAACATCCCTTGTAATAGAAAAAAGCATGACAGGTCCTCTTAAATATGAGATCTGGGGTCAAAGAGACCTCAGATCCCATATTTACACTAAAATGCAATAAAAAAAAAGTTATTTAAAAAAATGACATTGAAAAAATGTGCCTTTAAGACGTATGGGTGGAAGTGACATTTTGACGTTGCTTCCGCCTGCAGTCACATGAAGACGAGTGGGCACCATCTTCCCCTCACTCATCTCCATGCACAGCTAGGCAACAGACGCAATCGCCTCTGCCTCTGCCGATGGCTCCGGTAAGCGGTGGAGGGCACCGGATCGCGGCGGGAGGGGGGCCCCTCTCCCGCCACCAATAAAAGTGATCTCATGGCGAATCCACCGCAGAGACCACTTTTATCTCGTAGCTGACCGCCGGCCGAAAACGGGGATACCAGGGTTATGGCAGCTAGCTGCTGCCATAATAATGATATCCGCCACCAAATAAGGGACATACGTCGGAGTGCGGCAGTCAGTGGTCGGCAAGTGGTTAAAAAGGATATTTCTTTTTTTTTTAAATGTATTTTTTTTACGTGTTTTTAAATAGTTTTTTTCTACACTTTTTTTGACACAGATTATTCATTTCTTTTCTCTGTAGCCTCAGCTACACTGAAAATGAATGAACAAGAGATAGGGGTTCCTGTTCATTAATAAACTGAAGCATGGTAAACACAGTTTACTTTGCTCAGTTATCAATGAATACAGGTGCTATCAGTACCAATCTCTCACTTTTTCCATTCAATAAAGGAAGGGGCCAGAAAATGACATATTTACTAACCCCTTCCCCTGCTCTCCATTCTGACACATGCCCTGTACCCACGGCAGCTGGTGGGAGAGGGAAGCCAGCAGCGCTGTGGGAAAGGAATGGGGGGCTGACACAATGGCAGGGGGCACATGGAGAGGGGGAATCAGAAGTATGCAGAGCAGGGAGGGGGATCAGTGTGGAGGAAGCAAATGCAGGATGATGCCCTGTGTCTGTGTCTCTTCCTGCAGCAGCTGAAAGTTGGTGGGAGGATCAGAAACCAGCTTTCAGCTGCTGCAGAGAGCAGCACAGGGCATCCTTCTGTAATTGCTGCATTGATTTTCCCTGCTTTTTGGACCCCCCTGTGTGCCTGGCCCCCCTTCAAAAGGACCTGTGCCCCCCCCCTATCAATGGCCCTGATCCTCATTAAGGAATTCAGCTCCCCATTTTCCTTTTGTATGCACAGAGTTAAAAAAGGTATTTAACCATTTGCTTACTGGGCACCTAAACCCCTCTCCTGCCCAGACCAATTTTCAGCTTTTAGCACTGTTACTCTTTGAACAACAATTGCGCGATCATACAACACTATACCCAAATTAAATTTTTATAATTTTTCTCCCGCAAACAGAGCTTTCTTTTGGTGGTATTTGATCACCTTAAGTTTTTTAATTTTTGTTAAAAAAATTAAAAAAGACAGATTTGAAAAAAAAAAAAAAACTGTTTCATATTTTGTTAAAATAAAATAAATTTTGCAAACAGGTAATTTTTCTCCTTCATTGATGTACGCTGATAAGGCTGCACTGATGGGCACTGATAGGCTGCACTGATGGGCACTAATAGCTGGCACTGGTGGGCACAGATGAGGTGGCACTGGTGGGCACTGACAGGTGGCATTGGTGGGCACTGAGAGGTGGCACTGATGGGTGACACTGATGGGTGGCACTGATGGGTGGCACTGCAGAGCATTGATAGGTGGCACTGAAGGGCACTAATAGATGACACTAATAGGTGGCACTGATAGTTGGCACTGATGGGCACTGATAGGTGGCAGTGATGAGCACTGATGGGTGGCAGTGATGGGCACTGATTGGCACTGGTAGGTGACACTGATAGGCAGCACTGCTAGGTGGCACTGATGAGGCACTGATTGGCACCGCTGGTGGGCATTGATAGGTGGCACTCATAGGCATTGATAGGTGACATTGATTGTTGGCACTGTTATGCACTGGTGGGCACTGATTTGTAGCACTGTGGGCACTGGCAGGTGGTACTGGTTGGCACAGGTGAGGCAGCTTTGCCTCTTCCTCTTTGGAACCAATGTCCCTTGCACAGAAGCCAGTGATTGGCTTTTTTTCTCCTCACGCTGTCAGCATGAGGAGATAAAAAAACATTACCGATCTTCTGTTTACATCATGTGATCAGCTGTCATTGGCTGACAGCTGATCACGTGGTATGGGGCTGGGATCGACCCCTTACTTTGATCACCCGAGTCTCATTGACTCTGTGATCACAGCGCGCACGTGCGCGCCCTGCAGGGGGCGCGTGCAAAAGGGGAGGGCGTCTATTGATGGCCTCCCGGCAAAGTAGGTCCACACTGTAGCCATCATTTGGCTATAGCACGGATCTAAAGGGGTTAATAACTTTGCCTTCTCTTTGTCCCCAACTCAAAATTATATTGTAAATGGTCTACATGCCCAGACCTGCTATGACTAAAAACAGCAAACATCTCCTGTGTAACTCTTTTAGTCATGCTTATACATTTTTGTCACTATAGTCACTCTATTTGCTTTTTCTTTTTCTTTTTTTGCATTTCAACCAAACACATTTGATTCAAAATGCAAACTGATATAAAAGACTTGTCTATTTAGAGCTTTCAGTGGATCTATCATTATAATTCACATTCATGTAAATCAATAGGGCACATCATAGCATAATCAAATTACATGATTATTTTTATTAACCACTAGACCACTGAAAGATTCACTCCCCTTAATGACCAGGATATCTTTTTCTATACGGCACTATGTTATTTTAACGTACAATTGTGCAGTCATGCAATGCTGTACCTAAACTAAATGTATGTAATTTTTTCCTACAAATAGAGCTTTCTTTTGGTGATATTTGATCACCACTGGGTTTTTTTTGTGCCATAAACAAAAAAAGACTGACAATTTTGAAAAAAAAACAATATTTTTTACTTTCTGCTATAAAACATGTCCCATAATTTTAAAAATCTAATTTATTAATAAATTTATACCAATATGCATTCTGTCATGTTACAACCAAAAACGTAAATGTATTTTATTGGGATTTTATATGATAGACCAACACACAATGGTACATAATTGTGAAGTGGAAGGAAAATGATAAATGGTTTTCAAAATGTTATACTAATAAATATCTGAAAAGTGTGGCATGCATTTGTATTCAGCCCCCTTTACTTTGATACCCCTAACTAAAAACTAGTGGAACCAATTGCCTTCAGAAGTCACATTATTAGTAAATAGAGTCTACATAGAGTCTACCTGTGTGTTATTTAATCTCAGTATAAATACAGCTGTTCTGTGAAGCCCTCAGAGGTTTGTTAGAAAACCTTAGTGAACAAACAGCATCCTGAAGGCCAGGGAAAACACTAGACAGGTCAGGGATACAGTTGTGGAGAAGTTTAAAGTAGGGGTAGGTTATAAAAAAAATTCCTAAGCTTTGAACATCTCACGGAGCACTGTTTAGTCCATCATCTGAAAATGGAAAGAGTATGGCACAGCTGAAAACCTACTAAGACATGACCATTTACCTAAATTGACAAGCCGGGCAAGGAGAGCATTAATCAGAGAAGCATGGTAACTCTGAAGGAGCTGCAGAGATCCACAGCTCAGGTGAGAGAATCTGTCCACAGGACAACTATTAGTCGTGCACTCCACAAATCTGGCCTTTATAGGAGAGTGACAAGAAGAAAGCGATTGTTGAAAGAAATCCATAAGAAGTCACGTTTGCAGTTTTGAGAATCCACGTGGGGGACACAGCAAACATGTGGAATAAGGTACTCTGGTCAGATGGGACCAAAATTGAACTTTTTGGCCTAAAAGCAAAATGTGTGGTGGAAAACTAACACTGCACATCAATCTGAACACTCTGAACACATCATCCCCACCGTGAAACATGATGGTGGCAGCATCATGCTTTGGGGATGCTTTTCTTCAGCAGGGACAGGGAAGCTGGTCAGAGTTGATGGGAAGATGAATAGAGCCAAATACAGGGCAATCTTAGAAGGAAACCTGTTATGCCCTGTACACACGATTGCACATTCCGACAACAAAATCCATCAAATTTTTTCCGACGAATGTTGGCTAAAACTTGTATTGCATACACACGGTCGCACAAAGTTGTTGGAATTTCCAAACGTCAAGAACGCGGTGACGTACAACACTTATGACGAGACTATAAAAGGGCAGTTCAATACCAACCGCGCCACCCTTTGGGCTCCTTTTGCTAATCTCGTGTTAGTAAAACTTTGGTGAGAGACGATTCATGCTTTTTCAGACTCGTGGTTTTCAGATCGTTTTTCTGCTGTTCACTTTGTGCTTGTGGGTTTGTATCTGGTCTTCAGTGCGTGTAGTGAGTTTGCATTGATTTATCAGTGTGTTCTTGTCCGCTCGTTGCTGATTTTCAGGTCGCTCTTCACAGGCCTTGCTGTTCTTCAGTGCCCTCTGTTACTGCGTTCTGGCCAGCCGACCGCTTTGAAGCCATGTTGCGTGTATGTACTCATCGCAGAGTTTGTGCTGTGAGGGGGCTTGGTGTTGAGGTTCTTACTTTGACACAAGCCCAGTCCATGAACAGGGCGAGGAGCAGTTCATGGACCAAGAATCGGTTACTCCAGCTTAACCAATTCTGTCACATGCCTTTGCTCCGTGAGAATAATCCTGATGATTTCAGGAACTTTCTCCGGATGACGGACCCCGTTTTTCACCGTTTGTTGGCTTTGCTGACCTCTTATATCAGCAGGCCAGATACCTGCATGAGGCAAGCCATCACTCCAGAGCAGTGGCTAGTCGCCACGTTGCGGTACTTGGCGACAGGGAGAAGCCTGCAGGGTCTCAATTTCTTGACAGGCATCTCCCCCAGGCTCTGGGGATCATTATCCCAGAGACCTGTTCTGCCATCATCCAGGTCCTGCAGAAGGACTACATTAAGGTAAGATTTTTATCCTTTAACATCACATTTTATTGTATTTAATGTTTGCTAATGCAATGTATTACTTTCATCATTCCCTAATTACCATGATTGTAATATGCTGTGAATGTCCCCTTTATCCACATGCATGCTGGAATTTTTAAAAGTTTGTTTTTTGTCCTTCATGCATATTGCCTTCACTTACCTCCCTAGCATGCTCTCCTGGGCCCATATCCACCTCGTCTAGTCACTTAACAATGTATTTTGTCAGCTCCATTTTAGTGCTTTACCCTAAACACCCCCTAAAATGTGTAAAAATTTTATTTGTGTCCTTAAATTCAGACAGAGTGCCAGAGGCTTTTTTTTGGGGTCCCACACTCATTTGGAACCCTCCCTCCCCTTAACTGCTAAGTCAACCAATACCAATCTTCTATCTGCTGACTTTGCCAAACCCATACACACTCTACCTACCTCTTTTGTGGTCATATTTATGAATGAATTCCCCAAAGCATGTAGTGCAAGGGCCTGCCTGAATAATTTGAAATGGTACTGTTTCAAGTTTTTGAATCCTATTATTTTCTTGGTAGGTAATTGCAGAATGTTAAAATTTGCTTAAATGTGTACAGTGTGTATTCATATTTTTGTATTATGACACTTCTTACCTGTCCAGTGGGCTGCCAATAGTGTAAGTAAGGAGGGCCTGGCCAAGGTAACACACATTAAGTATGCATTCAGCTCTTAATGAAGTGAAGAGGGTTACCTGCCCAAAACATCTCCCCCCCTAAAATTTTTACAATGGGCCATCAAAGGGGGTGATGAATCTGATAAGTGGACCTTATACTTTTGTCTTTAAATACTCCCTAAAATAAATGTTATACTGATGTTGGACAAGAATATTTGTGTCTAATCTGCTTTCAATGTTTATGTGCAAAATTAATTATTTTTTTTCTTGTTTGACTCCACAGTTTCCCTCCACGCCACAGGAATGACAGACTGTGGCCTCCCACTTTGCCCAGCAGTGGGACTTTCCCACCTGCGGAGGGGCAATTGATGGGAAACATGTCCACATAGTCCCACCCCCCAACTTGGGGTCTTACTATTACAACTACAAGGGGTTCAATAGTATTGTGATGTTGGCAGTGGTGTCAGCTACTTACGAGTTCCTGTATGTGGACGAGGGAAAGAATGGCTGGATGTCGGATGGTGGAGTCATCGCCCAGACGGAGTTCTACAGGCGTCTCCAGAATGGCAGTTTGGGCTTGCCACCTCCAGAAGACAATGCGGAAGGACTCCCATTCGTCTTCATTGTGGATGAAGCGTTAGCACTGGGGGACCATCTTATGCGGCCATTCCCTATGAGGACTCTCAATCCAGACCAGAAGGTTTTTAATTACTGTCTGGTCAGAGCCAGAAGAGTGGTGGAGAATACGTTTGAAATAATGGCCAGCCGGTTCTGCCTATTTCTTACACCGATACACATGGCGGAATATAAACTCAATCACATCATCCTGTCTTGCTGTGTTCTCCACAACTTTTTAAGGAGAAATTCTTTGAACTATGCTGCCTCAGTTGGGCCTGAGGCCGGAATTCTTAATGAACAAACCCTGACGGAGCTTGAAACTGGCCGTCCTGGCTTGCCCCCCCAGAGTGCCCACAAGGTCCGTATAAGATACCTGGAATACTTTGTGGGTAGGGGGGCCATCGATATGCCAGACAATGTCTGAGACATTTTTAAAATAAAAATATTTTTGAAACTGAACAAATATTTGCTTGGATTTACTGCTTGGCTTTCTTTTTAGCTGTCTCCTCGGTTATCTTTTAATGGTATATTTTTTTTGGCCTCTTTCTTGAACAGTGCAAACTAAATTTCTTTGAGTCATGATGAGGTGACAATCTCTTCTTCGGCTAACTATTATTATTATGCTGTGGGTCTGCTACACACACACCTTGTTTTTGTAGTTAATGTATGTAATGCATTACTGACAAAAATATTCATCATTTTCAGCACCATAACCGAAATTTGGGGAGTCCTAAAAATGGCGTGATGTAAAATTGTAAATCACTGTTGGGTGTTATTTATTAAAGGAAAATCCACTTTCCACTACAAGTGCACTTGAGACTGCACTGAAACTGCACTTGTAGTGCAAAGTGGATTTGCCTTTAGTAAATAACACCCATTGCCACGGAAAAAACAACTTTACTCCAAAAACTGCTTTTGAGCAGTGAAAGAAGAAACCACACATTGTTGATTATCATACTTTTTACTCAAAGCATAATCACATGTGCGTTTATAAAAGGGTTTTTGAACAAACCAACATGCTTGTTGTATAACATTTTTTTAGGTCACATTAATGATAAATGGCCTTTTATAGGTAAAACAGGCATGTTTAAAACCATAAAACAATACACAACTCTGGAACTTACAAAGTTCAACTTTTATAAAGTGAAGCAATATCAGACATGAATATGTACAAACTGTGTTTGATATTGCCTTCATCAGATGAGGTGAAGTCACCCCTGTAAAAGCCAAATTTTGAAGATGCACACAAATTGTTATTCAAAATGGAGATTTCCCTCCTGATCCCATGCCTAATGTCAACATGTGCTAGCTCTCATCATGGGGGATCAATGGACGTGTTTTGGGGGTGCATTCCCTTCCTCTCATCTACTTTATTATCGAGGAAGAGGTTGCAACCACAAAAAGCGTACATTGATCTCCCGTGATGGCAGATAGCACATGTTAACACACTGTGGGCATCTTCAAAATGTGGCTTTTAAAATATGTCAAAAATTAGTCTTAAAAAAAACCTGTAAAAATTTAGGGATTTCTGGGTGTTTTAGATTCTCCCTAAAACATCAATGATGTTCTTCATTTTGTTTTGAACATCATTGATGTTTTCCTTTAGGTTTTCTAAATCCCTATTACACCCCATTATCTCCCCGATGAGGATCTGGGCACTTTTACTTACTTCCACAACATCCCCATCACCTACAAAAAAACAAACAAAACACCATGTATTATAAATATACAGGCATCCATCTATTGCCTGAAGCTGTGGTCGCAGACACTCACCTGTTGTGGTGACAATTTCGCCAATTTCTACGTTTCCCTCCTCCTCCTCTGCTTGGGTTTGGGGGATTTCCCCTTCTTCCTGAGGTGGGGAGTCCCTGGACTCCTCTGATGAGTGGTGTCCTCCGAGTCTTTTCTCCCCTATGTGAAACAAAATAGGTATACTTAGCACACACATATTTAATGGCAGAAATAGGAATATGAAACATTGCTTTGGAAGTGGGGTACAATTGTCTGTTTTAGCAGAGTTCCAAGCTGAAGAATTGTTTTTGACCTTTGTAAAGCTTGAATACTTACCTGTTTTGTGCAAGCTTCACAGATGGAGACACCCCTATAATATACACTGGAGCACCTGTGTGGGACCCCTAATAAAAAGGGTGTTCTGGTGTCCCACACTAGTGCTCCTGCGTCCAGATGTGTAAAAAGCTGCTGAGTGTCCTCTCCTTACACAAAATCTAGTTTGCATTTAATTCTAGTTACAAACCCATCTAGACACCAAAATTATTTTAACCTGGCAGTCTAGCTGGTCTAAAGCCACTTTTGACATAAAGGGACACTTTTTGGTTGCTATGGACAATCTCCAGTTTCCAGGCAGAAAGAACAGTATATATCATAAAAAACTGCATGCAGGGCATGGGCCAAAGCATTGGGGACAAAAGGGATGTGAAATGATTTCATACAATACTGTAATCTGTAAGATTACAGTACTGTATGTGTTATGGTTTGTACTTTTTTTTAAATTTGCCACCAGGCTCCGCCTACGTGCGTCGCGACGCACGCAGGCAACGGAGCCTGGCACGGAGAGGCTTCGGAGGAGACAGAGCCCGCAGACACAGCGGGGGACATCGCAGGATCCTGGGGACAAGGTAAGTAATGCCACAGAAGGATCCTGCAATGTAATCCCGAGTGTGGCTCGGGGTTACCGCTAATGGGAGTGAAATTTAACCCCGAGCCACACTCGGGAATACCGTCAGGGAGGCTACGAGAAGTAGGCCAGAAAAAAGGTATTGAACTGCATCTGCCCAAAACATTGTATTTTAGTGGCCGAACGAATAATGATTCCTACGAACAATTAATGTGCCCATGAACATGAAAGTTGTCATTTTAAACTGTACAACAGTAAAGAAAAGCACATGGAGTAGCACGAACGTAATAAAAATAAAGAATAGGAACACAGGACAACTACTTACTTTTTTGCAGCACTCTCCTGATCCTTCTGTACTGATCTTGCTCCTTTAATTTGAGGTCTGACCACCGTTTCCTCAGTTGATCCTTGGATCGCCGTACCCCAAAATTCCTGTGCAGACTCTTCACAGTTTTAGCCATGATCTTGGCCTTTCTCACATTTGAGTTTGGGTCAGGTCCATGCTTCCCGTCATAGTCGGCCCTTTTCAATATGTCCACCATCTCCACCATCTCTACAAAGGCCATATTTGATGCCTTAAATCTCCTGCGGGATCGTGACGTTTCTGGCTCCGGGCTTTCCTCCTCCTCCTCGCTGCTATTATCACACACCTGTTGTCTCTCCGCCACATGCTCTTCCCCACTGCGCCGAAAGAGAAGGGGCGGGGAATAGACTAGAAAGAACATCAGGGGCGGGCGGAGTTTCACGTATGCGCAATGTATATAAAGCGTAACACACGTGCATCGTACGTACGATCTGTGAGCGGAGGAAGGGGTATCGGAAGCGCTGATCGTGATAACGAAGGTACAATTTTAACTTGGGCCTATACTGCTTATAGATTGAGGCCTATATTGTGTAAAGATTAGGAGAGTTTCACCTGACATTAGGGTTTGTCTTGTGTTGTGTCTTGCAGAGAAAATGAATCTAGTCAATGATCATGACTTTATGCCAATATTCATTGATATGTTCAGGGAGCTGCCCTGTCTGTGGCAGGTAGACCACCCCGATTCTAAGAATCAAACAAAGAGGAAGGCAGCGCTGGATCAATTGGTGGAATTAGTGAAGCCGGTGATCCCCACGGCTGACATCCCCTATTTAAAGGCCCTAATTGGTGGCCTGAGGAGCACTTATCTTAGGGAGCGCAAGAAGGTCCAGGATTCCCAGAGATCAGCAGCTGCAGTAGATGACATTTATGTACCCAGGCTGTGGTACTATGACAGATTGCATTTTCTGGCAGGCCAGACTGAACCCAGGCCAGCACTCTCCAGTCTTCCTTCAAGGCTTCCTTCCACCTCAGCTGAGGCTTCAGACGCCCAACCTGGACCTTCCAGGCAGCAACATGTGGAGAAGCCCAGCTTAAGCCAAGTATAGCATTCTTCTAAATATTTATGTTTGTCAAATGAACGATGTTAAATATATGTTAGTTTACATATCAATAGACAGTATTGGCCACAAATGATTGGGACAAGAATGAAAAATGCTGGGCTCAGAATGATAGTCTTTTCTTTTTAATAACATTCAATTTGCAACAGTCATGAGCTGAAAATTGTGTGTGATTGATGAACCAAAACTAAAACGATGTCCCTTTTTCATACACAGGAAAGCCTCAGCCAGGAGGTGGTGGGGATAAGTGGCAACCAGGAGGTGGCCGGGCCCAGTAGCCTGACCAATAGCCAGGTCCCTCCCCTCCGCCTTCCACAAAAAAGTGGCAGGAAGAGGAATAACCTGGAGGAGTCAGCAATTGGCCTCTTTTGGAAGGCTACTCCAGTGTCCAGTGCTACTCCGCCGTTTTCACATTTGGAACGCATGCCTGAAACAGCAGTTTCATACGATCTGCTCCATGCTTGATGTTTGTTTTAATCCTATTTTTTGTAAGTACCCATCCTTAAATAAACTCTTTTTTGATGGTACTTCACGATTAGTTCCATTCTTTTCCTTCTGGGTACGTATTTTGTCTGGTTGAAACGCTTCACCAAGGAACCCTGGATCTGATGACCTGATTTCCTATTCACCATTTCAAAGACATCCATACCAAGCCTTAAATGACCCACCAGACTGAAAAGCTGGGGGTCATGTCCATCTGGTGAGTGGGGATACATAAGGGGGTGTTGTGCACCTGAATCTTCTGAAGCACCTTTCTTCCCTTCACTTTAGATTGGAGCACCTTGAGTCACTTGTTTTGGACTTGTGTTGTTTTATTATTTATTTATTTCCCGTTTATTTATTGTGTTTGAGAGCGCTATATTTATATTTTTCATGTTTAGTGCAAAAATACTGTCAATGTACTAATGACACTGCCTGAGAAGGGGTTAAACATCTAGGGTGATCAAAGGGTTAACTGTGTGCCTAACCATTGTTTGTGTTTACTATATGTGCTGCTTTACACCACTAATCGCTTGGCTCTGAGAACTCCATGAGCATAGAGCTGGTGACTGTCAGTCACCACTCTCTTCTCTCTTCCCCCCCGGCCCCGCACACTTACTGGAGCGCTGGGCTGTGGAGGGGGTGGATCCCAACTATATTGTCACGATCTTACCCCAGCCTTGACTGGCTCTGTGAATTCAGCCCACTGTCTGCTAAAAACAAGTCACAGGAGTGCAAAACAAACTGCACTCCCATGATCAACAGGAGAAACACAGCCAAACTAGCATTGGCTGCACTTCTCCTTTAAGTTATTTTTCAGTTAGTAGGGGCCATTATATTATTTTGTGTTATCAATGGTTCAACTTTTTAAAAACTCCTTTACGACTGCCCAACAAATATGTTTGGCTGCAAGAGGGTGGGCTTTAACCACTTGCCGCCTGCCGTATAGCAAAATTACCGGTGGGAAAGTGGTTTCACTAGCCTGACTGGGCATCATATGACGTCCTCAGGATATTAATCCGCTGCGCGCCCAAGGCGGTTGTTGTTGCGGTGTGTCAGTCTGACACACCGCAATTATGATCTCGGTAAAGAGTCTCTGACGAAGACTCTTTACCACATCATCAGCCGTGTCCAATCACGGCTGATCATGATGTAAACAGGAAGAGTAGAGGAGAGCCGATCGGCTGCTCCTCTGACAGAGGGGGTCTGTGCTGATCGATTATCAGCACAGCTCCCCCCGAGGATGCCCACACTGGACCACCAGGGACGCCACTAGGTCCACCACGGATGTCACCACAAGGTATGCAACCCTAGACCACCAGGGATGCCAATCAGTGCCCACAATAGATGCCAGTGCACACAATAGATGCCAATCAGTGCCCACAATGCATATCACTGATTGGCAGGCATTATTGTTTGGCACTGATTGGCATCCATCCATCAGTGCCACCTGTCAGTGCCCATCCATGCCCATCCATGCCGCCTATCAGTGCCCATT
Source organism: Lithobates clamitans (assembly GCA_037952925.1). Classification (NCBI taxonomy): domain Eukaryota; kingdom Metazoa; phylum Chordata; class Amphibia; order Anura; family Ranidae; genus Lithobates; species Lithobates clamitans. The sequence continues at coordinate 4,906,291 of JBBGZY010000580.1, read as the reverse complement.
CATGCCCATCAATGCCGACTATCAGTGCCCATCCATGCCGACTATCAGTGCCCATCTGTGCCGACTATCAGTGCCCATCCGTGCCACCTATTAGTGCCCATCTGTGCCGCCTATCTGTGCCCATCCGTGCTGCCTATCTGTGCCCATCCATGCCACCTATCCATGCCCATCCGTGCCGCATATCAGTGCCACCTATCAGTGCCGCATATTAGTGCCCATCATCAGTGCCCATCAATGCCACCTCATCAGTGCCACCTCATTGGTGCCACCTCATCATGCTCATCAGTGCTGCTTTATCAGTGCCCATCAGTGCAGCCCCATCAGTGCCCATCAGTGAAGGAGAAAACTTATTTACAGAGTTTTGTAACTGAAACAAAAAAAAATGTTTCAAAATCTTCGGGTTTTTTTTATTTGTTTAGAAGAAAATAAAAATCCCAGGGATGATCAAATACCACCAAAAGAAAGCTCTATTTGTGGGAACAAAATGATAAAAATTTAGTTTGGGTACAGTGTAGCATGACCGCGCAATTGTCATTCAAAATGTGACAGAGCTGAAAGCTGAAAATTGGTCTGGGCAGGAAGATGTATAAGTGCCCTGTATTGAAATGGTTAAAGTCCAAACACTGCAGAAATGCTTTGTTGGAGTCCTATGTTTATATGCTGAGAGCGACTCACCATCTCTTGTTTTGGGCTAAAGATTGATAGCTGGCTGGACTTGCTTCCAATCATGTAATCTCTGTGACAGTGGTCACATGATCGCTGATTTTCCCACCCTGGGCATTTTAAAAATGATTAATGGAACACCAGGGGTGGGAAGGGGTTAAAACTGATCTCACACATGTAAGTTTTTCACATGGTGCACTATAAGCTGCAGGGAATCAGATTTTCTAGCTAAATGATGTCCAGCATAATTCAGTCTTTTTCTCCCCAGTTTTATTGTCCATGGCCCACCATTTTCATTCATTGACTTTCAGTCCTTTTAATCATGAAGCCTTAGCAACATATGTGGTTGTTACCTCATGTGGTCTGAAAGCAAAAGCATCCTGCCCAGGAATGCCCACTCCTCCAGGCTGACATTCACCTATCAAGGTATTTTAATATTTGCATAACTCCTCTCAAAAGCAGACTGATGCTTGAATCAGGGGTTGGGGTCTTGAGAAAAGTACTGAGGCAGGGTGCTGTAATGTTTTTAGGAAGTTTTGTACAGAATCTTGCCAGCCTCTCTCACCAGCCAACCTTCCTGCTCTACATAGAGAAGCGCAGACACCTAGTATACCAGTGATTACATCAATGGGTCTAAAGTAAAGTATGTAATAAAAATGGAAAGGTTTTATTTAAAAAAATATATTTTTATCAAGTTGATAAGAGGGGAAAACAGAATCAGGGAAAGTGATATATCGGTGGATTCAACTAGTGCTTTAAGGTGGACAAAGCTTGAGGTGTTTGCAGCCTTACAAGCGCACCAACAAGAACAATTTAGTACTGTCCTTGATTTTTTTTTTATTTGCACTAACATCCAAATTTTTAAGACAAGCTTTTGGGTGTGTCCCCTTCTTCAAGTCTCAAGCAGTACTAATACACAAAGTTTTAGCAGAATGTTAAAGTAACACAATCTCTGAGGAGAAAAGAAGAGAAAAAAAAAAACAAAAACATGAGAGGGTAATTAATCTTGTATAGTTAGTAAGATAAGGCTGATAAAGGGTTATAGACTGGGATGGGGAGTAACAGTCACAGAGGTGATGGGGTCATAAAACTGTTGGATAGTGTTTTATAAAACCAAGGTCCACATTTAGTACATTATCTTTTGTGTCAAATAGAATTTTTATTCTTAGTTCAAAAGTGTTCCTTTTCTTGGTAGTTTTGAATTTCCTTTTAAAAACTAAAATATTCACATCATCCATGGTGTGGTCTGGTTGTGAGAAATGATGTCCAACAAAAATGCAAAAATCATTCTCCTTATGTTTCTTAATGATCTGTTTGTGTAAATTTGAAATTTATGTCTTGTTTCGCCAAAGTGTGATCCTTTACTGCATTTTTTGCATTGGGCGAGGCACACCATATTACTGGAGGTACAGTTGTATGATTCTGTGATATTAAAGATCCCTTTGTGTATGTGACACTTTTTGATAGATTGATTTGGCTGCACCGTTTGCAGCATTTTTTGTTGCAGGGCTTGGTTCCTTTATTTTTTACTTCATAATCAGAATGAAGTGTCGTGCTGATTAGTTTATGTCTAAGGGTTGAGTGGTTGCCTGAAAGCCAACATTGGGGGTTGTTGGAATATTTATTTCAATGTTTCATTCTCTGTTAGAATGTGTTGCAAATCTTTGATTATCTTTCTTACCCCTTCTAGTGATGGATTGTATGTGGTTACTAGAGATACGTGTTTTTTGTTTCTTTTTCCTTTGTATTGGAGATTTTCTCTTCGAGTTTTCAGGGCTGTATTTATGCTTCTATTGATGGTTTTGTCCTTGTAACATTTCTTATGGAATGAGTCTACTAGTATTCTGAAATGTTTATTTCTGTCTTCTGGGTCTGAATATATTCTGATGGCCTGGCTGTACATGATGGCCCATTTAGTGTGCTTGGGATGAAAGGTGAAACTGTGGAACTAGTTGCATGAGTCAGAGGGTTTCCTGTATATTGACAAGTGCAACTTGTCATCCCTGATGTACATTGTAGTGTCTGGGAAATTGACATGTGTGTGTGTTTGAATAGTCAATTTTTTTTTCTGATTGATGGGTAAAACATGTTGATCAATGAGTAAAATTGTTTTGGATTTTCTTCGCCATCTTTCCGTATGATGAAAATATCATCAATATATAGATAGTTTCTATATGGCTTTTGTTGGTGGACCAACATTGATATAATCTGACACAATATTTGGTTATAAACCATTTAAAGCAGTTGTTGGAAGGAATCATTCAATTAATTGCTAGAAAAATATTTGTCTTTTTTATCTCCCTTGTTAATGCCGGAGTATTCAATGTGGGTTAAATCATTGACTTCTTTCAGTGTATTACCTGACACATTCTTTAGGCACTCTAGCCTTAATATGTTCCTTTTTCTTCTGTGAAAGAATATATTTGCATTCGCTTTTAAAATAAAGATTTACAGACCTACCAGGTCTGGGATTAATTTTAAGGGGGGGCTCCATGCAAAAAAAGGGGGAAAAAAGTGTGCCAACCCCGCCCCCCCCCCAAATCCACTTGAGAACCCTTATCTGAGCATGCAGCCTAGTTGGCCAGGAAAGCGTGTTCCCCCTTCTGAATTATAACAGGCCACATGCCCTTAACAGGGGGAAGGTACCTTGCTAGAGGGGTTAATTAACAAAGAACCTTATCCCAATGTTGATGAAGACCAGGGCCAGAGGATGTAGGGGTCTATGGGCTAAGGGTTTATAGGAATCTGGAACCCCTCTTTAATATAAAAAAAGGTCCCATGACACATATCCTTCAGCAACCATGTTATCCAGCAGTGCAGATTGAAGATCGTAAATCATTATGAGCAATCATTCCAAAGCTCTGGTGCATGACAATTTAATCCCAATAGACACCATTTTGACAGTTTCCTGTTAAATATAAACAAAGAGACTGGGATCTGTGTGACATCACTGACAAAATATGGTCATGATCATAATGATCAATGACATCTTCTGGGATGCCGGATGGCTTGTTTACTACCTGGCAGGCAGCAGGATAGTGGTTGCTAACAAATGATGCTGTGTCACCTGAGAAGTATACATGTATTGGTGATAGTAATGACTCACATAAATTATACTTCCCACTGCAGAAGAAGAAGGATGTTCAGGTTGATGATCCAGCCAAAAAATTTGGGCCGGTCTGGGAATGCTGAACATGCAAAATTTGAGTCAAGCCTTGCCTTGTGCCAAACTTGAACCCCATCAGTAACTAATATTTAGTTGGAGCAAGAACTTTTTTGTAAGTCTGCTAGAAATATTATTGATGAATGAATTATTGTAGTAGCCAGTTAGATATTTACTATATTAACTATTATCTATCTATAATGTAAATAAATAATGCTTCTTCAAAGCTTTTTTCCAATGCTTGTAAAAAATGGCCCCCGAGCAAAATAAAAAAAAGGTATGGCTGCAGTACCCCAACAATGCTATCCTCTGTAGTAAACTCTCCTGGGTTGAATGACAACCCACTGATATACTATAACTTTATCCATCCAAATCCAACCAGAGTAAACCAAAGGCCAAAAAAAGGACCAAAACTACACCAATTTTTAGTGAGGTTTCTCAAAATAAACAGCCAAAAATTAGACTAGTCTGGTTGGAAAGGATGTACTATAATTCACCATTTGGAAGATCTACTGTATTGTTTTTTAATTATGATAACTAAATAATTCAATGTCATTACAAAGCACAGATGGAATAAGTAAAGTCATAATTAAAATGAAAAAAAATCATTATTTACATAAATATATGTTAACTCATATGACTCGTAATGCTGTTATATCTTTCAGCATCTGTGTCAATTCAAATGCATCATTTGAAGAAATGAAACAAAAGTTTTGAATGCTGACCCCTGCAGCATGGAATAAGATAAATGCACACTGTATTCGCATTTCAGGTCAAAGATTCTTGGCACTGTAAACACAAACTTTGCTAACAGCTTTAAACTTGGAAGGCCCGCTTTTTAAATATTTGCCGCTACATAATTGAAACAGCTGTTTTAATGAGATACCTACTGTCATCATTTTACCCTGGCTGAGCTGAGTGACAACAAAGCAGTAATAACGAATTCAATAATAATTAACTCGGGTCATCTGCTCATCTGTCATGGCTCATCAGCTTTAGGGAGAAAAATCCCAGAGAACTTCTCTCTTTTGTGAGCTTTCCAAAACTCTGCAATAAAATGCTTAGAGAGGACTCTAGGTAGCCCTTCAAAAGTTCTAAGCAAACTGGTAAGTAGGTTAATTAAATTTTATGCATGTTTAAATGCTAATGATTACATTCTCGACATTACAGTGTAATCTGTTATGGAATGATGTCATGCAAACAGTGGTTTTAGTACTAAGTATATTTTCTTCCCTGATGCTGAGCTGATAGCTCCATAATATTTATTGTGCTGCAGGAGTTTGCCATTTGCCAGCTTACAGTATACATTAAGCAAGTGACTGAAGAACATCAGATATGTTCTAAATAAATTATCCTGGAATACAGTCATTTTATCTATTGATGTGCTAACAATATCACCTCAAATCACAGACACACACACACACACATAAATATTTAGTAAAATTAACATGAATTTGCATTATTTTAATCTAATCAAAAATACTCCATCTACTGTATTTATCCATTATTGAGCTATACTGTAGTAAGCATATCATATACTATAATATTATTATTTTTCATCATAATAATAATTACAATTACATAGTTACATAGTTACATAGTAGGTGAGGTTGAAAAAAGACACGTCCATCAAGTCCAACCCATGTGTGTGATTATATGTCAGTATTACATTGTATATCCCTGTATGTTGTGGTCGTTCAGGTGCTTATCTAATAGTTTCTTGAAACTATCGATGCTCCCCACTAAGACCACCACCTGTGAAAGGGAATTCCACATCCTTGCCGCTATTACAGTAAAGAACCCTCTACGTCAGGGGTTGGGAACCTTTTTGGCTGAGAGATCTATAAACGCCACATATTTTAAAATGTAATTCCGTGCGAGCCATACAATATGTTTAAAACTAAATAAAAGTAAATGTGTGCATTTTATGTAAGACCAACACTTTTAAAGTACAATAAGTCTCTGAATTCTTTTTTTTAACAATCAGGTGTTCTTTATTAAGGAATAAATCACAGAACAAAGAAATACGGCAAAGTTGCTGAACATGAGATGACCTCTGAATTCTTTTTAATACTGTTATTATGCTGTTGCTAACAGTAGTATGCCTGTAAAGGGGTGCATGTTTCCCGTGTTTAGAACAGTCTGACAGCAAAATTACATTTCTAAAGGAAAAAAAGTCATGTAAAACTACTATCGCTAGCGCCGGCTATAATGAATTGTCGGTCCAGCAATACACATAAAAGTTTATTGATAAAAATGGCATGGAATTTCCGCACAGGGAAACCCTGAACCAAAATTTAAAAAAATGCGTAGGGGTCCCCCTAAATTCCATACCAGGCCCTTCAGGTCTGGTATGGGTATTAAGGGGAACCCCACGCCAACATTTTTAAAAAAATGTTGTGGGGTCCCCCTAAATTCCATACCAGGCCTTCAGGTCTGGTATGGATTTTAGGGGGAACCCTGCGCCAAAATGGAAAAAAAATGGCGTGGGGTCCCCCCAAAAATCCATACCAGACCCTTATCCGAGCACGCAACCTGGCAGGCCGCAGGAAAAGAGGGGAGGACGAGAGAGTGCCCCCCCTCCTGAACCGTACCAGGCCACATCCCCTCAACATTGGGAGGGCACTTTGGGGTAGCCCCTAAAGCACCTTGTCCCCATGTTGATGGGGAGAAGGGCCTCATCCCCACAACCCTTGTCCGGTGGTTGTGGGGATCTGCGGGCGGGGGGCTTATTGGAATCTGGAAGCCCCCTTTAACAAGGGGACCCCCAGATCCTGGCCCCCCCGTGTGAATTGGTAATGGAGTACAAATGTACCCCTACCATTTCACAAAAAAATTGTCAAAAAGGTTAAAAAACACAAGAGATGGTTTTTGACAAGTCCTTTATTAATTTCTTCTTCTTCCATCTTCTTTCTTCTGGTCTTCCTTCTGTGTTCTTCTTCTTCCTCCCTCTTCTTCTTCTCCATCTTCTTCTTGCTCCGCTCTTCTCGTCCCGCATCTTCCTCCGGCTTCTGCTCCGCTCCGTCCGCACGATCCGCCTCAGTGGGAGTCTTCTGCCGTGTGACGCTTCAGTTCTTCTGACACTTCTTCTATAACGGAGGGTGGGGCCACCCAGTGACCCCGCCCTCCTCTGACACATGGGGACTTCAAGGGGACTTCCCTGTGGCTTTCACCATGTTGTCAGAGGAGGCGGGGTCACCCGTTTGCGATAGTAGTTTTACTTGACTTTTTTTCCTTTAGAAATGTCATTTTGCTGTCAGACTGTTCTAAACACGGGAAACATACGCCCCTTTACAGGCACACTATAGACACCCCCCAGGTACAAAATTAAAGGAATATTACACTTTTATTGTTTCACTTTAAGCATTATTACAATCACTGCTCCCGAAAAAATGGCTTTTTTTAAAACTTTTTTTTGCATTGATACATATCCCCTGGGGCAGGACCCAGGTCCCCAAACACTTTTTATGACAATACCATGCATATAAGCCTTTAAAATTAGCACTTTTGATTTCTCCCATAGACTTTTAAAGGGTGTTCCACAGCTTTCGAATTTGCCGCGAGCACCCGAACATGAAGCCCGTCCCTATAAAGAGAAGGGATAGAGCCCATCCCTACCTGCAACCATGAACATGAGTGGTAGGAAATTAATGGATTGAAATACATGAGAATGTTTTATATTTTTAACGTTAATAATTGTTTTATTAAAGATTTGTCTGCGAGCCAGATGTAGCCATCAAAAGGGCCACATCTGGCTTGCGAGCTATAGGTTCCCGACCCCTGCTCTACGTAGTTTAAGGTTAAACCTCTTTTCTTCTAATTTTAATGAGTGGCCACGAGTCTTGTTAAACTCTTTTCTGCGAAATTGATTCATCCCTATTGAGGGGTCACCAGTATGGTATTTGTATATTGAAATCATATCCCCTCTCAAGTGTCTCTTCTTCAGAGAGAATAAGTTCAGTGCTCGAAACCTTTCCTCATAACTAATATCCTCCAGACCCTTTATTAGCTTTGTTGCCCTTCTTTCCATTTCCAGTACATCCTTCCTGAGGACTGGTGCCCAGAACTGGACAGCATACTCTAGATGCGGCCGGACCAGAGTCTTGTAGAGCGGGAGAATAATCGTTTTATTTCTGGAGTTGATCCTCTTTTTAATGCATGCCAATATTCTGTTTGCTTTGTTAGCAGCAGCTTGGCATTGCATGCCATTGCTGAGCCTATCCTCTACTAGGACCTCCAGGTCCTTTTCCATCCTAGATTCCCCCAGAGGTTCTCCCCCCAGTGTATAGATTGCATTCATATTTTTGCTACCCAAATGCATTATTTTACATTTTTCTACATTGAACCTCATTTGCCATGTAGTAGCCCACCCCATTAATTTGTTCAGATCTTTTTGCAAGGTTTCCACATCCTGCAGAGAAGTTATTGCCCTGCTTAGCTAAGTATCGTCCGCAAATACAGAGATTGAACTGTTTACCCCATCCTCCAGGTCATTTATGAACAAATTAAATAGGATTGGTCCCAGCACAGAACCCTGGGGGACCCCACTACCTCTGACCAATCCGAGTACTCCCCATTTATCACCACCCTCTAAACTCGCCCTTGTAGCCAGTTTTCAATCCATGTACTCACCCTATGGTGCATGTCAACAGACCTTATTTTGTACAGTAAATGTTTATGGGGAATTGTGTCAAATGCTTTTGCAAAATTCAGATACACCACGTCTACAGGCCTTCCTTTATCTAGATGGCAACTCACCTCCTCATAGAAGGTTAATAGATTGGTTTGGCAAGAACGATTCTTCATGAATCCATGCTGATTACTGCTAATGATACCGTTCTCATTACTAAAATCGTGTATATAGTTCCTTATCATCTCCTCCAAGAGTTTACATAATATTGATGTTAGGCTAACTGGTCTGTAATTCCCAGGGATGTATTTTGAGCCCTTTTTAAATATTGGTGCTACATTGGCTTTTCTCCAATCAGCTGGTACCATTCCAGTCAGTAGACTGTCAATAAAAATTAGGAACAATGGTCTGGCAATTACTTGACTAAATTCCCTAAGTACCCTCGGGTGCAAGCCATCTGGGCCCGGTGATTTATTAATGTTAAGTTTCCTAAGTCTAATTTTAATTCTGTCCTCTGTTAACCATTGAGGTACTTCCTGTGATGTGTCATTGGGCTAAATACTGCAGTTTTGGTTTTTGAAGCCCCCCTGATTCCCTTGTGAAGACTGAGGAGAAGAATAAATTCAATACCTTCACCATCTCCCCATCCTTTGTAACCAGAGGTCCTTCCTCATTCTTTATGGGGCCAATATGGTCTGTCCTCCCTTTTTTACTGTTTACATACTTAAAGAATTTTTTGGGATTTTTTTTCCTCTCCTCCGCTATGTGTCTTTCATGTTCTATCTTAGCCATCCTTATTGCACCCTTACATTTCTTGTTGCATTCTTTATAAAGTCTGAATGCTGATGATGATCCCTCAACCTTGTATTTTTTGAAGGCCTTCTCCTTTGCTTTTATATGCATTTTTACATTGGAGTTAAGCCATCCAGGACTTTTGTTTGCGCTTTTAAATTTATAACCCAATGGGATGCATTGGCTAATGCCCTTATTTAATATGCTCTTAAAGCAAACCCATCTCTCCTCCCTGTTTTATCCTAATTTATGCCTTCTAGCAAGGCTCGTAGTTTAGGGAAGTTGGCTCTTTTGAAATTCTGTGTCTTTGTATTCCCCTTATGTTTCCTATTTGTGTGATTTATACTGAAGCCAATTGACCTTTGATCGCTGTTGCCTAAATTGCCCCGTATTTCCACATCCTTGATCAGGTCTGTATTGTTGGTAATCAGTAGATCCAGTAACGCTTTATTTCTAATTGCTGCGTCTACCATCTGACCCATAAAATTGTCCTGCAAGACATTTAGGAACTGGCGAGCCTTAAATGAATGCGCGGTTCCCTCCGCCCAGTCTATGTCTGGATAGGTAAAATCCCCCATTATGATAACACTTCCCATTCTTGCTGCTAATGGAAATTGTGATACGAGATCTGTCTCCCCTTCCTCCCTCAGGTTAGGGGGCCTATAGCATACTCCCAGTATTATTTTCCCCTTAGCTTTATCCCTTTGGAGCTTCACCCATAAGGATTCCATCTCCTCCCTAGCTCCCTTAGTAATGTCATCTCTCACATTCACTTGTACATTATTCTTGATATATAGGCATACCCCTCCCCCTTTTTTACCCTCTCTATCCTTGCGATAAAGGGTATACCCTTGAATGAATGCAAGCCAATCATGAGAGTTGAACCAGGTCTCTGAAATTCCCACAAAATCCAAATCCTCCTCGTACAACAGTATCTCTAGTTCACCCATCTTGTCCACCAGGCTCCTGACATTGGGGAACATTCCACGTAGTTTAGAGCAGTCGCATATTATCCTCTTATTGGGTGTTCCGAGATTGCAACTAGGACTTGCTACTATACTTACCTTGGGTTTATTTGCTTTGGTCAACCTACCACTAATGCCCCCAATACTACCCTCTGGAATATGTTCTGCTCTGACTATCTCTACCTCTGGACCCTCCCCCCCATCGCCTAGTTTAAAAACCCCTCTAACTTTTTGGCCATCTTCATTCCCAGCTGATCTGCACCCTCCTCATTTTCCCTTCCCTTCTATAGTACCGGTTATCGGCTGAGAAGTCGGCCCAGTCCTCCAGGAACCCAAACCCCTCCTTATTACACCGTTTTTTTCAGCCACTTGTTTACTTCCCTAATCTCCCCCTTCCTTTCTGGTGTGACTCGATGTACCGGTAGTATTCCTGAGAATACTACCTTGGAGGTCCTTTTTCTCAATTTAGCTCCTAAGTCCCCAAAATCGTTGTTTAGAACACTCCATCTGCCTCTGACTTTGTCATTGGTGCCAAATTGCACCATGACAGCTGGGTCTTCCCCAGCCCCTCCCAGTAGTCTGTCCACCAGATCCATGATGTGTCGAACCCGAGCGCCCGCTAGACAACATACTGTTTTGGCACTTCAGGTCTTTGTTACAGATTGGCCTCTCTGTCCTTCTAAGAACTGAGTCCCCTACCACCAGAATCTGTGTTTCCTTTCCCTTCACTTCCCCCCACTCTCACTTTAGGAGTTCTTCCCCCGGCAGCTAGGAGAGTCCCTCAGCTCCAGCAGTGCTGGTCCCTGACTGGTTTCACCAATGTCACTCAATGGGGCCTACTTATTGGGTGCTCCAACCCTGGATCGGCCTCTCTGGCACTTCCCCCTCTACCCTTACTGACTGTCACCCATCTACTTTTTGCTAGTGCCTGCACCTCTTTGTCTCATCCCGCCTCTGTGCTTGCCCAGCCGGCACCTGCCATGTACGTTCCTGGCTTTCCTTTAGTATGGAGGGACTTCTCAGTGCTGACAGTTGCTTCCCCAGATTCAGAACCTGGGAAACAATGCACTTACAGTTTGCACAGCAGTATTCACCCTTGATCGGATGATCAAGAAACTCATACATGCCACAAGATGTACAACGAGTCCCTTCTCCACACCCGCCGGGCATCGTACCTTAAATTTAATGAGGATTGGGAATTATACACTGTCCAAATTACCTAACAACTAGCTTCCTGACATTAATACTCAACAAGACAATACACAGGTACTCAACAAGACAATACACAGGTACTCACCTAGACAATACACAGGTACCACTTGCAGAACTACGTGCGCTCGCAGAACTATGTGCACTCGCAGAACTACATGCAATCACAGACCTACGTGAACTCGCAGACCACTCGCAGACCTACGTGCACTCGCAGAACTACGTGCACTCGCAGTCTGTGCACTCATAGACCTACGTGCACTCGCAGACCACACGCACACCTACGTGCAAACGCAGACCTAGGTGCACTTGCAGACCACTCGCAGTCTCACGTGCACTCGCAGACCTACGTGCACTCGCAGAACTACGTGCACTCGCAGACCATTTGCAGACCTACATGCACTCGCAAACCTACATGCACTCGCAGACCACTTGCAGACCTACGTGCACGTGCAATTCAAAATAAGTCCTGGGATCGCTGGACAAAATAAAATGATGGATTGTACATTTCTGTAGCAAAACCAATTAAATTGTCTATAGTTACTTCTTATTGTAATATTGTAGTATTATTGTATACCTATGTTTTCATTTTTTCCCCAATCTCACTACTCTATCACCCCGCTGGTCAAAAACTCACACTGCTATTTTTAAAAAAGTTATCAGCAGCTTCTTTAGCCTTCTTTAGCCTTCTTTAGGCGGCCCACCAATGACATCTGCATCAGAGCTCATGTATGTGTGTACAAAAGCAGGGGCAGCTATTGTGTTAGCCAATGCACCAATAAAGTTATATTTGGGAAAAAAATTACTTTATCTAGGAATCTCACAAGAATGTTGTGAAATCTTGCGAAAGCTTGCAATTTAGTAAATGAGATGTCCCTAGAAGGCACTGATGTAAAACCTGATAGGCCGGGACTACATTATCAGTGCTTTTGAAGACCAGGGAATAGAAAACAATTTAATGTACCTACACAAGTAATGCAATACATGAATTTATTACGTAAGAATCTTTCTAGTTTGACATGCATAACTGCATGCACATGGGATTTTTAACATAAGGGGGAAAGATCCACTTGAAAAAGAGTTACAAAATAGGGTATTAAATCTGATTGCTAGATCTTTGGGGAAACAAATGTTTTTCCCTAATACTTGGGTCTGTTTGTCTATTTTGTTATTTTGTGGTTTATATGAGGTTAGCGGTCACTTTTTTCTGCTATCCCATCCATAGTAAACATTTTGTCTTCTTTGTTGTAAGGCTTCCCTTTAAAGGTAGGCTTTTGTTTTGAGATTTGGTATTTTGGAGTTTTTATTTATTTGAGGGTATATTTTGTTTTTTATGTTGATAGGGTTTTTTTTAAGTTTGGTTTGATTAAAGTGACACATTTATGTGTTAGCTTGTTACTGTAACTGTTCTTGGAGCTGCCTTTGTTTGCAGCACAGCACTGCATCTTTTGAAAGAAAAAAACTAAGTGCAAGAACAATGTGCACCTAAAACCCCTCACATTATACCACTCACATTCACCACACCACCCTATCCCTATAGACAAAATAAAAGTTAGGTATACTCCAGTTAGTCCTATTATCCTTAATTAAAACTTCCTGGTGCTGGATAATTGTACATTATTGTATCATCTGTTATATATTGTAGTAAAACCCCAGCCTGTGTTTTTAATCTCTATAAAATTTGGCCCATGCTCATTAAAATTGTCCTGCTGCTGACCAATTTTACTCTACTGTAACATATGAGGTCTCTTGATTCTTTCAGAAAAAAACACTTGCCTGCAATCTTTGTCTACTGTGCATTTTGGACTACTATTCCTTATTAAAGCTGTCCTGCTACTGGGCAGTATTACACTGTGGCGTCCTCTGCATTATCTTAATTATTGAAGTAAATCTCAGCCTTTGTTCTCTAGTAAATTTAGGCCTAGCCTTGCTGTTAAAATTGATGGCTGATTTTACACCATTTTCTTTTTGCTTTGGCACACACCCCCTATATCAGAGCCCACATCACTGTAACAATAATTTGCCTGTTAGCCGTAAAAATGGTGATAATTTATTTTTTCCCTTTCTAAAGACGTCATTGGGAGTCACGTCTAAGTTTGGGTCTACTGAACGAAAGATTTGCCAAACAATGGCAAATTGAGAAGGGCATATTTGTCCATCACTATTATTAAAATATTTGAATAAAGGCAAACAAAAGAATCTGTATTAGAAAATAAGTGTATGCATTACTACTTTGATATTTTTAGCTTTTCTGCTTTGTTTCATTTATATGTAATTTTTTTCCCTGTTAGAAATTAAGACTTATCTAAACATAGAAATATGTGGGTATATTTATTGTCATAATGATGCTGAATTTGCCCATCTGCCCATATTAAAGGATAGTGAAGTGAGGGCTGCAAGATTGCCATAGTCCCTTCCTCCATATCTCTTACAGTGGGTAGTGGGCTGGCTTCAACTGTGCTGTCTATCAGCTTCAGGGGACATGACAGTGCAGGGGTGTAGTCATGATTGTCTGGACTTAATGAAAGAAGATTGGAAAAAGTTAGGCATTATTCAAACAGAAAGTTGGATGACTCCTGAAGATGGAGTGGCGCTCACTAAGAAGCACAGATTCAGTACTCATTTATGTTAGCAGGAGGAAAAAGGATTTTAAATTTTTAAGAAAAAAGTAAACTGGAGATGGACTTTAGGTGGCTTTCCTCTTTTCCACAATAGAATTGGTACATCCTACCAGTTATTTACAATTTATATATTCCACTTTTTTGGTGCATTGCCATTATGTCAGTTTGTGGAGCCCATTACTTTGGAGTAGGGATGAGCCGAACACCAGAACCTGCGAACGGACTGAAACTTCGCACGAACGTTAGAACCCCATTGAAGTCTATGAGACTCGAATGTTTGAAATCAAAAGTGCTAATTTTAAAGGCTAATTTGCATGGTATTATCCTAAAAAGGGTTTGGGGACCCGAGTCCTGCCCCAGGAAACATGTATCAATGCAAAAAAATTTTTTTAAAATGGCCGTTTTTTCAGGAGCAGTGATTTTAATGATGCTTAAAGTGAAAAAAAAGTGAAATATTTCTTTAAATATGGTACCTGGGGAGTGTCTATAGTATGCCTGTAAAGTGGCACGTGTTTCCCGTGCTTAGAACAGTCCCTGCACAAAATTACATTTTTAAAGGAATAAAAGTCATTTAAAACTGCTTGCGGCTTTAATGTAATGTCGGGTCTCACTTATATGGATGAAAATCAGTGAGACAAATGCCATGGGTACCCCCCCAATCTATTACCAGGCCCTTTGGGTCTTGTATGGATATTAAGGGGAACACCGCACCCAAATTAAGGAAAGGTGTGGGGCCCCAGGCCCTCTGAACAGCACTATACAGGCGGTGCAAACAAGACAGGGACTGTAGTTTGTTGTTAAGTAGAATCTGCTTGTAATTTTGAACTGGTACATTTTTAAACTGTTTAGCTCCAACCAAAAAATCTATTTTAAGCTTTTTGGAAAACATAGGGAAGGGTTATCACCCCTGTGACATTTGTTTTGCTGTCTGTCCTCTTCAGAAGATTTCACCTCACTTTCTGTGCCAATGACAAATGTTTTTTGAAAATTTGGGGGTTTTTGTAAAACAAGGATTGGTGATAAAGCATCAGTGGAAAGGAGCAACGTTTTTCCCATATTAACTCTTACAGGAGAGAATTTCCCTTCCTAGGGTTAGATTTCATCCCACTTCCTGTTGTCTCCTTACGTTTGCAAGTAGGAGTCGTTTGTAAGTTGGATGTTTGAAAGTAGGGGCTTGCCCTATATACTCTGCAGAAATTGGGGCCTTAGGTGTTGGTGTTGCCACAACACTGTAAGCCCTCACAGGGCCCTGCTGTGAAATATTAGATCAAGAATTATAATTACATGCCCCTGTTGAACAGGGTCAGAAAAATTGGGCCTTTGGTGATGGTGGTGGCGGTGCTGGTGCCACAACACTGTAGGTCCTCACAGTTACTCTTGGTGTGTGCTGGAACGGGCCCTGCTGTGAAATATTAGACCAAGAATTGTAATTACATACACCTGTTGAACGGGGCAGAAAAATTGGGCCTTTGGTGGTGGTGGTGCTGGTGCCACAACACTGTAAGTCCTCACAGTTACTCTTGGTGGGCGCAGAAACAGGCCCTGCTATGAAATATTAGATCAAGAATTGTAATTACATGTCCCTGTTGAACAGGGGCAGAAAAATTGGGCCTTAGGCACTGGTGTCACAACACTGCAACCCCTCACAAATACTCTAGTTGAAGCGCAGGAACGAGCCCTGCTGCAAAGTATTGCATCAAAAATTGTAATTACAGACCCCTGTTAAACAGCGGCTAAAAAATTGGGCCTTAGGCACTGGTGCTGGTGCCACAACACTGCAACCCCTCACAAATACTCTAGTTGGAGCGCAGGAATTAGCCCTGCTGCAAAATATTGCATCAAAAATTGTAATTACACGCCCCTGTTAAACAAGGGCAGAAAAATTGGGCCTTAGCCACTGGTGGCAGCACCCAGAACCAAAAATAATCTTACAAGCTATCAGCATGATCATTGAGGAGGAAGAGGATAATCACTCAGCATAACAGGATAGTCACTCAGCATCAGCATATGGAGTCTTGAAGGAATCTGACATTTAAAAAAAAAATTATTCGGTTACATCAGCATCAGGTGCTTATCTGGTGGTGATCCAAGACTGATTCATTTTTATGAAGGTCAGTTGAATGACCGAGTCAGTGGACAGGCACACCCTGTGATTGGTTACAAAGCCTCCAGCAGCACTAAATGTGGGTTCCGAAAGAACGCTGGATGCAGGACAGGCCAGTAGCTCAATTGCATACTGTGCAAACTCTGGCTAGTGATCCATCCTCAAGACCCAGTAACCCAGAGGATTTTCGGTGGGAAATGTGTCCAAGTCAGATCTTGCCCCTAGGTATTCCTGCACCATGTAAAACAGACGCTGGCGATGGTTGCTGGAACCGATCATACCTTGGGGCTGCGGACTAAAAAATTGTCTGAACGCATTGGTCAGATGGCCACTTTCTCCACCGCTCCTTCTTTGACTGACCGAAGCATCAGCAACACGTTGTCCAGGAACAGGAGTTTGTAACCTCCCAGTCTCTGGGAACGCATTGCACAGACCTTTCTGCAAGGCCTCCTGAAGATGTTTCATCCTCTGCTCCCTCTGCAACGGCAAGATAAGGTCCGGAACCTTACCCTTGTAACGTGGATCAAGGAGGGTTGCCAGCCAGTAACTATCCCTCTCCTTGAAACCACGAATACGAGGATCCTTCTGCAGGCTTTGCAGGATCAGGGAGGCCATGCAGCGTAGGTTTGCTGAGGCATTCGGTCCAGAGACCTCTGGGTCACTAAGGACAACATGATCCGCAGCCACCTCCTCCCAGCCACGTACAAGTCAATGAGTTACTTGGAACTGTAAATGATCCCTTAAAGACTGCTGCTGATGCTGAGTGCCAGGCTCCACTATGCTGACACAATCCTCCTCCTCCTCCTCGTCCTCTTCCTGTGTGATTGGCGGGCATGCAGGAACACTGTCAGGATAAAGAGGGCCTTGAAAGCTAAGGAAGTCCTCCTCTTCCTGCCTCTGTTCTGCCTCAAGTGCCCTGTCCATTATTCCACGCAGCGTGTGCTCCAACAGGTGGACAATGGGGACAGTGTCACTGATGCATGCACTGTCACTGCTCACCATCCTCCTGGCCTCCTCAAATGGCAACAGGACAGTGCATGCATCCCTGATCATGGCCCACTGGCGTGGAGAAAAAAACAAGCTCCCCTGACCCTGTCCTGGTGCCATAGTCACACAGGTACTCATTGATGGCCCTCTGCTGCATGTGCAGCCACTGCAGCATGGCCAACGTTGAGTTCCACCTGGTGGGCATGTCACAGATTAGGTGGTTCTTGGGCTGGTTAAATTACTTTTCGCGGTCAGCCAGCCGAGCACTGACATTATATGACCGGCTGAAATGCACACAGACTTTCCTGGCCTGCCTCAGGACATCCTGTAAGCCCGGGTACCTGCTCAAGAACCGCTGCACCACCAAGTTAAGGACGTGAACCAAACAGGGCACATGGGTCAGTTGTCCCTGTTGGAGGGCGGAGAGGAGGTTGGTGCCATTGTCACAAACCACCATTCCTGGCTTAAGCTGGCGTGGCTTCAACCACCTCTGAACCTGCTCCTGCAGAGCTGACAGAATCTCTGCCCCAGTGTGGCTCCTGTCCACCAAGCACACTAGCTCAAGCACTGCATGGCATCTTTTGGCCTGCGTACTTGCGTAGCCCCTTGAACGCCTACGGAGCACTGCTAGTTCCGAGGACAAAGCACAGGAAGAGGCCATGGAGGAAGAAGAAGAGGAGGGGGTGGAGGAGAGAGGTGTGTCAGAATCACCAGTAGTAGCATTTTGGAGGCTTGGGGGTGGAACAACCTCCAACACTACTGCACCTTGTCCTGCATCCTTCCCAGCTGCCAGCAGAGTTACCCAATGCGCGGTGAAACTTAGGTAACATTCCTGTCCATGCCTGCTGGACCATGAGTCAGCGGTAATATGCACCTTACCACTGACCGCCCTGTCCAGCGAGGCCAAGACATTGTCTTCCACATGCTGGTAGAGAGCCGGAATCACCTTCCGTGAGAAAAAGTGGCGTTTGGGAACCTGCCACTGAGGAACCGCACATTCCACAAACTCACAGAAGGGGGCAGAGTCTACCAACTGAAAAGGCAGCAGTTGAAGTGCTAGCAATTTAGACAAGCTACAGTAGGTGACCGCAATATTGTGTCAATCTCGCCGCTGTTATCAGCGAGATTTGACACCTGCGAGCCCTGTCGCGGGAGCCAGCGCCGAGCTGGCTCGCTCATCGGGAAAGGAAAACTTTTTACCTTTCGCGATGAGCAACAGGCAGTGCTGACAGATGTCTGGTATGAATCATTAGGGGGAACACATACCAGGCCCTTAGGTCTGGTGTGGATTTTAAGGGGAACCCCCAAAATCCATACCAGACCCTTATCCGAGCACGCAGCCCGGCCGGTCAGGACCCCCGGAGCTGCTTAATAAATTACTTTTAAAACCTGTGTAGTGTGTTTTTTTATTGACACTTTTTTCCCTAGGTGAATGGGTAGGCGTACGATGTACCCCATACTCATTCACATAGGGTGGGGGGCCGGGATCTGGGGGCCCTCTTATTAAAGGGAGCTCCCAGATTCCAATAAGCCCTCCGTCCACAGACCCCGACAACCAATGGCCAGGGTTGTCAGGAAGAGGCCCTTGTCAAGAAGAGGAGCCCACCCCCCATGTTGAGGGCATGTGGCCTGGTAGGGTTCAGGAGGGGGGGCGCTCACTCGTCTCCACCCCCTTTCCTGATCGGCTGGGCTGCGTGCTCGGAGAAGGCTCGGTTCACACGGGGGGCGACTTGTCAGGCGACCTAGCCGCCTGACAAGTCGCCTCCCGTTCTGTACAATGGAACCGTTCTAATCGGAGCGACGCAAGTCGCTCCGACTTAGAAGAAAGGTTCCTGTACTACTTTGGGGGTGACTTACATAGACTTCTATACAGAAGTCGTCTTGCAAGTCGCCCCGGCAGTCGTGTGCAGGCCGCCTCAGTGAGGCGACCTGCAAGTCGTGCCGCCTCTGGTGTGAACCGAGGCTAAGGGTCTGGCATGGATTTTGAGGGGGACCCCCACGCCAATTTTTCTGCATAGGGGGTTCCCATTAAAATCCATACCAGACCTAAGGAACTGGTATGCTCCTGGGGGGGAACCCACACCAGTTTTTTATTTAAAATTTGGCGCGGTGTTCCCCCTCATGATTCATACCAGACAGCTGTCAGCACTGCCTGTCGCTCATCGCGAAAGGAAAAAAAGTTTTCCTTTCCAGATGAGTGAGCCAGCGCGACATGCACAGTACCCTGTCCCTGAGAACCAGCGTGATGGGATCGCGCTGGAAACACAATCTCGCGGTTAGGTACTGTAGCATTCAACCGCTGGGTATGTGGATGGCTGGGAGCGAACTTCTTTCTGCGGTACTGCAGCTGGTGCAGGAAAATTTGCCTGGTACAATCTGACTTCGGTGTACCGATAGCAGATTGCCCTAAGTACTTCGCTGTGACACACCTAATTCTACACCTTAATTCCTCTCAGTGCAGGTCTCAGGTGCAACTGTGCAGGGTACACAGTACACTAACTGGAAATACTTCAAGAGCCTGCCTGTGCTATTAATAGGATCAGAAGAAGCACACAAGCACCTGTCTTCAGGCAGCTATACTGTAGGTGCAACTGTGCAGGGTTACACAGTACAGTAACTGAAAATACTTCAAGAGCCTGCCTGTGCTATTAATAGGATCAGAAGAAACACACAAGTACCTGTCTTCAGGTAGCTATACTGTAGGTGCAAATGTGCAGGGTACACGGTACACTAATTGGAAATACTTCAAGAGCCTGCCTGTGCTATTAAAAGGATCAGAAGAAGCACAAAAGCACTTGGCTTCAGGTAGCTGTACTGTAAGTGCAACTGTGCAGGGTTACACAGTACACTAACTGTAAATACTTCAAGAGCCTGCCTGTGCTATTACTAGGATCAGAAGAAGCACACAAGCACTTGTCTTCAGGTAGCTATACTGTAGGTGAAAATGTGCAGGGTACACGGTACACTAATTGGAAATACTTCAAGAGCCTGTCTGTGCTATTAATAGGATCAGAAGAAGCACACAAGCTTCAGAGATTGTAAGCATTTCCTATTCTTGTTAAAATAAGAAAAAAACAGATTTTAGCTTTGACTATATGATAAGTATTTAGAAGACGATCTTTTGTTTAATAATGTTTTTTTTTTCTAGTTACCAGTTAGTAGAATCAGTTGTGCTGGGTCTTCAATTAAAGTATTACTAAATCCAGGACCCTGCATTCACTATATCTGGTCTCCTTCAGTGCACAGAACATGGAAATGCAATAGTTTTAGTAAATATAAACTGCCAAATGCCTTTTTTTCATCAGCAGTTAGAGCAGTCTTGTGACTTCTATCAGTGTCTGGGTAAAGCTTGCATGACTTGGCCCTCTGTCTGGACAGTGCTGATTGGCCCTGTGCTGATCACATGCACTCTCTCAAGAAAAAAACATTCTCTAGCAATACACAACAAACTGAGCATGTGCAGTTTGTCCCCTAATGCTCTTTTCTATCAAGAGATGGATTGGAGTCAGTGGAAGAAGAGGAGGATCAGAGAGATAGAATCACACAGTCTTTATACACAATCCAGAGGATTAACCATTTAGGTTCCACAGTGAGTATAACAAGCATGCTTTACTGCATATATAGACTGATTTTACTATTGTGGGTTTAGTAACACTTTGACACACACCATGTTTAAATGACTAATATTAACATGTATTTAAAGAGACTTAAAAATGTAGGTAAATGCATAGGAAAATTTAAATACCTGAAATGCTACCTTTTTCCTTTCCATAAAGGATATTTCATTAACCTGCAATGTGACCCAGAGTTTGCTATCATATTTGACTACTTCAGAAAGAGTCAATTCCCTAGTGCAGTACTCTGCCTCTTTGCACACCATAACCCTTTCCTATTCTGGGAGGGTCTAATTACTGTCTCTGCCCCTTTCCTCCCCCCACCTCCCTACATACCCTTTTAAGTAGCTGCCAGGTGTAATAGTGAAAAAACTGTGGGGTATCACTTGAGTCAAAGCTCGAAATCTGCAATGACACAACAGCCAAGATGGTGGGGTCAGTAGCAATCCCATGGTTTTTGAATGTATACACAATGGAGAATTTTACAGGAATGACAAAATACATTAACCGCTTGCCGAATAGCCACCGGAGTTTTACTGCGGCAGAATGGCACACATGGGCGAAACTACATTGCCTTAGGTCGCTTCGACTTTTGGCCACTAGGGGTGCGCACGTGCCTCCAGAGGCATAGACGTGCGCCTGCAGTGTGTGACCGGAGCCAATGCGAGTGCCTGGTGGGCGCAATGCTCGTGACAGAGCTAGAACCGGGATCTGTGTGTGTAAACAGGGGAGTAGAAACAGATCGTGTGTTCATACCAAGTATGAACACTGATTTCTCTCTCCTCCTAGACAGTCCCATCCCCCCTACAGTTATACCACACCTAGGGAACACAGTTAACCCATTGATCACCCCCTAGTGTTAACCCCTTTCCTGCCAGTGAAATTTATACAGTAAGTAGTGCATTTTTATAGCACTAATCGTTGTATAATTGTCAATGATCCATAAAATGTGTCAAAAGTGTCCAATTTGTCCGCTGCAATTTTGCAGTCCCAATAAAAATTTCAGATCGCTGCCGTTACTAGTAAGAAAAAAATAAAATAAAAATGTCATAAATCTATCCCCTATTTTGTAGACACTATAACTTTTTGCGCAAACGAATCAATTGCTTATTGCAAATTTTTTTACCAAAAATATGTAGAAGAATACATATCGGCCTAAACTGAGGAAAAAATGTGTTTTTTGATAAAAAATGTGGGATATTTATTATAGCAAAAAATAAAAGATATTGTGTTTTTTTTCAAAGTTGTCGCTTTTCTTTTGTTTATAGCGCAAAAAAATAAAAACCACCAGGTGATCAAATACAACCAAAAGAAAGCTCTATTAGTGGGAAAAAAAGGACATCAATTTTGTTTGGGTACAGCGTTGCATGACCACGCAATTGTCATTTAAAGCGACGCAGTGCCGTATCGCAAAAAACGGCCTGGTCATTGAGCAGCCAAATCTTCCAGTTAAATAGACATTTATAGAAAATACATTAAATATAAACTTATGGAAAGATTTTTTTTTAGTCTAGGGACAGGACCTCTTTGATGCTTTCATAAATATGTGATGGTGTAACAAATGTATTTATTTTAATCTAAATATGTATGCCTACCTTTTTAGCAAATTTTTAATGTTGAAGGTCATAGAAGTTCAAAATAATAAAATATGTTGCTTCCATTTTACAGCATACCGTTTAAGCAGCTTCCATGTCTTATTTAGCACACTATTGTCAAAGTAAAAACCACCAAAGGAAAACATAGTGTTCTTTATCTATAATGTGATTCAGAAAGTCAGTCATTTTATTTGTTAATTAGTATTATGCCAGAAACAACCTATTCAATATGTAGCAAATATGTTTACAATCTTAGCTGCCATCTGTTTAATAGATGGAGAATACTTAAAGAAGGGTTCTGAAAGAGAGCTGTTTAAATTTGTTCCACAATTACTAAAGAAGATATTTTGATAGTGAAAGAATTTTGCATGTGCTGTGAGTATGCCTGAAATTAAACTGTGCTTTAGAATGACAATTAGTTATTGTCTCAATTTGCAGATGCTATCTTTTTACACAGGTACTTAGAAGAAGGCATATAAACGAAAAAGAATGGTTCTTAAGGTTTACAAATAAACATATCTAAATTTGTATGCATATATGATTGGAAATATTATCCCACTTTGTTATGTGAATGTTTATAATATATATTGCACTGTGTACATACAGTATTTATATATCCACAAGAATTTGTGGCACCTTAAAAGATTTATTAGAGCAACAGCTTGTGGATTAAATGCAACTGTTTGAAATCATAGTAATACACTACTAAATTAAATGCATGGACAGGAAATACAGATCACCTGTTTGTAATCATTTACATATGTAGCAGCCTCTACCAGAAGGTAGGTGCTAGTAAGGGTTGTTTTACTAGGTTTGTTCGGCACAGGCAAATTTAGGCAGGCTTATGCTGCAAGCTAGGCCTGTCTGTATTGATCTGGGGGCTGGGAGTGCTCAGAGTAGCAGTGGGTGTGATCACCTGCATTTCAGTTCTGAGGCCCCTCCCTTGCTTCCAGGGAGAATGTTCTGGAAGAGGAGGCTGGGCCTAGAGCTGGAGTGGCAGGCAGCACATGTGGGAGCCCTGACCAATCCCTAACTGGCATTGGGGGGGGGCGAGCCTCCTATATATGCTGAGGTCACATGCTGCTGCAGAGGAGCAGTCAGCTGGGTGACGTGAAGAATGGAGTGCTAGACAGCCACAGGAGCACACCCCTGTTTGGGGGAGGGGGGTGTGGGATTGCAGGAGGATGCCCAGGGAGAACTGTGAGGGAACATTGGCTCTACACGGTCATTGACAATGTCTCTGTCACCACATGGTCAGTGGCAGGGAACTCCTGGATCAGAGGGCAGGAGAAGCTGTCGGAACGCATGACAAGTCCCTCTTTAAGGACTCAGGGCTGGAAGGTCAGTGAGTGTTACCACAGTAGATGGCTGGAGGTGCCAGGGAATCTGGAAGGGAACTCTGCTTCTACACGGTCACTAGCAGAGTCTTTCTCATGCATGGATGGTGAAGAGTGCTAGATCAGAGAAGAGACTGTGGGGATTTGTGTCAAATCAGTGTGGCCGGCTGGCACATGGTTTGCAAGTTGGACTGGCTGGGAGCAGTAGTCCATTTCCTAAAAGATAGTCTTAGACCTACTAGGCCTCTGGGGAGAGGTTTTGCAGGCCTCAGGCCTAGTAGCAGCGAGTCACCAGAGCCAATAGAGGGGCTTATTCAGAGTGAGTTCTTCATACCCATTAGACAGATGGAAAGCTCTTTGAAACAGTTGTCTGCATGGAGATGCAGAGGGAGCAATAGTCTGCATGGAGATGCAAAGGGAGTAACAGTCTGTAGGGAGCTGCAGGAGAAGATTTCTATTTAGCCAAGTGTGCACATTCATTCTTCAGGCTCTAACTATGATCAAAGTAACTGAAATCTGTAAATATGATGGCAATGATTAATTCTATGGGCATCCCATATCCCAATCCCTATCCAAGTTGTACCCCCCAATAAAACAACAAAAACAAAGCTTGCAAAAGACTGTTCATTGTCTCTGGAAAGGAGACATGAAGTCTGGCAGTGGGGTGATTTGGCGGATTGTTTGTCAGTAGTGCTAACACCATGGCTACACATACTACCTGTTTAGAGTTTAATCAAAACACCAGATAGATACAATTGTGCCTCTTCTGGTGAAGATAAGCTTGCAAAAAATCCTTTTGTGGAAGAAAATATAAATAAATTACACAAAAAAATTAGCACAGAATTTGAAAAAAATGGATTTAATCTTTTTGGTTGGAGATTTTCCAGTCAAGAAATCCAGCCAAACTCCAGCTGAGGTACTCTGAAGAAATATTTGTGTTGAGATAGTTTGTCCTATGTAATATATAAAGATATATATACAGTATCTCTCTCTATATATAGATCCCTCTCTCTGTCTCTCTCTCTCTCTCTCTCTCTCAAGTGTACAGCTTGGCTAACAGTGTAAATTTGCTGTCCCTTCAAAATAACTCAACACACAGCCATTAGTGTATAAACCGCTGGCAACAAAAGTGAGTACACCCCTAAGTAAAAATTTCCAAATTGGCCCAATTTGCCATTTTCCCTCCCCGGTGTCATGTGACTAGTTAGTGTTACAAGGTCTCAGGTGTGAATGGGGAGCAAGTGTGTTAAATTTGGTGGTATCTCTCACTCTCTCACACTAGTCACTGGAAGTTCAACATGGTACCTCATGGCAAAGAACTCTCTGAGGATCTGAAAAAAAGAATTGCTGTTCTACATAAAGATGGCCTAGGTTATAAGAAGATTGCCAAGACGCTGAAACTGAGCTGCAGCATGGTGGCCAAGACCATACAGCAGTTTAACAGAACAGGTTCCACTGAGAACAGGCCTCGCCATGGTTGACCAAAGGGGTTGAGTGCACGTGCTCAGCGTCATATCCAGAGGTTGTCTTTGGTAAATAGACATATGAGTGCTGCCAGCATTGCTGCAGAGGTTGAAGGGGTTGGGGATCAGCCTGTCAGTGCTCAGACCATACGTCTCACACTGCATCAAACTGGTCTGTGTGGCTGTCATCCCAGAAGGAAGCCTCTTCTAAAGATGATGCACAAAAAAGCCTGCAAACAGTTTGCTGGAGAGAAGCAGACTAAGGACATAGACTACTGGAACCATGTCCTGTGGTCTGATGAGACCAAGATACATTTATTTGGTTTAGATGGTGTCAAGCGTGTGTGGCAGCATCCAGGTGAGGAGTACAAAGACAAGTGTGTCTTGCCTACAATCAAGCATATTGGTGGGAGTGTCATGGTCTGGGGCTGCATGAGTGCTGCCGGCACTGGGAAGCTACAGTTCATTGAGGGAACCATGAATGCGAACATGTACTGTGACATACTGAAGCAGAGCATGATCCCCTCCCTTCAGAGACTGGGCCACTTGGCAATATTCTAACATGATAATGACCCCAAACACACCTCCAAGACGACCACTGCCTTGCTAAAGAAGCTGAGGGTAAAGGTGATGGACTGGCCAAGCATATCTTCAGACCTAAACCCTATTGAGCATCTGTGGGGCATCCTCAAATGGAAGGTGGAGGAGTGCAAGGTCTCTAACATCCACCAGCTTCATAATGTCATCATAGAGGAGTGGAAGAGGACTCTAGTGGCAACCTGTGAAGCTCTGGTGAACGCCATGCCCTAGAGGGTTAAGGCAGTGCTGGAAAATAATGGTGGCCACACAAAATATTGACACTTTTGGCTGAATTTGGACATTTTCACTTAGGGGTGTGCTCACTTTTGTTGCCAGCGGTTTAAACAATAATGGCTGTGTGTTAAGTTTTTTGAGGGGACAGCAAATTTACACTGTTATACAAGCTATACACTCACTACTTTACATTGTAGCAAAGTGTCATTTCTTCAGTGTTGTCATATGAAAAGGTGTAATAAAATATTTACAAAAATGTGAGGGGTATACTTTTGTGAGATACTGTATATATATTTATCTAGATAGATAGATAGATAGATAGATAGATAGATAGATAGATAGATAGATAGATAGATAGATAGATAGATAGATAGATAGATAGATAGATAGATAGATAGATAGATCTTTATAGTTAGATAGGTCTATCTATCTATCTATCTATCTATCTATCTATCTATCTATCTATCTATCTATCTATCTATCTATATATATATATATATATATATATATAGATCTATATCTCTATATATATATATATATATATATATATATATATATATATATATAGATATAGATATATATGTATATATATATCTATATATATCTATATATATCTATATATCTATCTATATATATATATATATATATATATATATATATATATATATATATATATATATATATATATATATATCTATATATATATATATATATATATATATATATATATATCTATATATATATATATATATATCTATATCTATATGTATATATATATATATATCTATATCTATATATCTATATATATAATGCACTGAACAGAACAGGAGCATCAGAGTCATCTGTCATGGAAATACCAACAGTTCTATGTGTAAAAAAAGATGGTAATTTAATAATTTGTCCCTTGAGTAATAATTTCCCAATCATTAGACTATCATGTCTATAGTCACCTTCATAAAATCCTGCCTGGTCTCTAAATGCTTTAAGCTAACAGGTCCTGCAGTTACATAGTGGGTCTAAGGAAGGAACCAGCATACAGTGGGATCACAAGCATTTAATGTTCTCAGTAGCAAAGAGGCTTTCCAAGGCTGCAGTGCTGGAAAAGAGGAAAGATATGAAAATCAGAGAGGTTACTAACCTCAAATACACGGTCTTCTGTTGCATGGTCTAAAACATTTAGATACCTAAATATAGTTTAACATGACTATAGACATTACATGAAAGTCCATTGATATGGAAATTCCTACCTATTTCAGGTTTAAATCCAGGGCTTTTTTTCAGCGGGAACGAGGGAGAACGCAGTTCTGGCACCTCCAGCACTGAATGTATCTAATGGCAAGGGGTGCAGGGGTGTCCTGGAGGGTCTACTGATGCTGGCTGCTGGGGGATCTATTGTTGCTGTAGGGGATCTGATTTTGTGTGGTGGCCTATTGTTGCTGGGGAGGTTTATTCTTGCTGTTGGGGGATCTATTATTGCTGGGGGGAGTTATATTGCTGGGGGGTCAACTGCTGCTGGAAGGGATCTACTGTTAATGGAGGGGTATATTGTTTCTGGCTGCTGGAAAGTTTATTGGTGCTGGCCGCTGAGAGATCTGGTCTTGCTGCCGGGGGGATATTTTGTTGCAGGGGTCCTATGTTGCTGGGGGGGCTATTGTTGCTGGGGGGGTATATTGCTGCTGGCTGCAGGGGATCTATTGTACTGCTTTTCTTGTTATCATTACCAATTTCCATACTAATTACTTTAGCATAGCATGACATAATCATACTTGGCTTTGTATTCCCTGAATGAGACGGTGCTGGGAGGTGGGTATGGGGTGGAACCAAGAGATGTTGCTCAGAGGTGGGTAGGGGTCAGAGACAAGAAGTGACTCAGAAGGTGGGAGTTCCAGCACCTATTCTCTGAGAAAAAAAGCCCTGTTTAAATCTAATGTCTAGGAGCTACCACCAAATACAATCTGTATTACAGTTTTTCTCCATTGTTTTGGCTCATTTCTTGAAACAGAAATGACATTCTCAAAACAACATGGACAAATCTCCAAACCACTTGGCAATTGTTCACAACTGAATTGAATTTCTCACTCATTTCATCAAAATTGCAAATGTCTCAGTACATGTCTCAATGTCTCAGTACATCTTTCAAATGATTAAGTACAAGTAGCCTACATTTAGCACAATTTCCAAGTGAATAGATCTTGTTGATCTAAACTGATTGTCAATTCTCAGTCTAATGGTTGTTCTCTCCAAAACGTATCAGCATCATTTCATTGTTTAAGTCATCACATGCACAATAGTCTGTTCAATTGTCAAAATTATTCAGGAACATAATACTATGAATACCATATATAAATCTCTTGGAACATTTGATAAAATGATTACAGCAATTGACAGTCAGGTGCAACTAGAACTTGACTAAGGGTCCTTTCACACTGGGGCGGTTTGCAGGCACTATTGCGCTAATAATTGCGCCTGCAAACCGACCCGAAAGTGCCGCTGCTTTCATTCCAGTGTGAAAGCCCCGAGGGCTTTCACACTGGAGCGATGCGCTGGCAGGACGGTAAAAAAAGTCCTGCCAGCAGCATCTTCGGAGCGGTGAAGGAGTGGTATGTATACCGCTCCTTTACCGCTCCTGCCCATTGAAATCAATGGGATGGCGCGGCTATACCGCCGGCAAAGCGCCTCTGCAGAGGCGCTTTGCGGTGGTTTTAACCCTTTCTCGGCCGCTAGCAGGGGGGTAAAACCGCCCCCGCTAGCGGCCGCATACCGACGGCAAATCGCCGCTTACAATAGCGGCGCTTTACCGCTGACAACGCCCCCCGCCCCAGTGTGAAAGGAGCCTAACAAAGGAGGAGTCGGAGTTGGTCTCAGATGACCAATCAAACAGTATGTTTAGTTACCTGACAGGTGCTGTCCATGATTGTAAATGCTGCCAAACATGTATATATAGAGCTTGACCATGCAGGACCAGTACAATTTCTGAACATGGAAGCACCTGGCCAAGTAAATGAACAAGGGAAACTGCCTGCTCGAGGAAGAAGAAGAGGAAGAGGAGTAAGGGTGAGTGGTGGTGGAATAGGGGGAAGAGGCAGAGGAGCACGAAGACGCCATGCTGTCCCTGATGAAATTCGGGCCACAATTATAGATCATGTCATCAACCATGGCCTCACAATGGCGGAGGAAGGTCGCCGAGTGCAGCCTAATGTGCCTCGCTCTACAGTCTTCTCTATTATCCAAACCTTTCGCAGGGAAAACAGGTATGTAGTCAGTCAATGATGGAATTATATAATGTATAAGACAGGACACTGTGCATAGAGCAACAAATATGTTTATTTACTCATTTACGTATTCATTTAGTGTGTGTGTGTGTGTGTGATAGGCCTACAGTATTACAGTATCTTACCTCAGTGGGATGTTACGTATGATACTAACAATAACAAGAAAAATATTGTAGAAAATAAACTATGGAATAGTATGGAATAGTTTATTTTCTACAATATTGATGATTACAGTAGTATTCCAGTCACTGTGCAGTGATGCATTAGAATTGTGGTAAAGTTACTGTAAGTAAAACAACAATACGATTACATTGGTAACTCATTCTGTACGGAATACATAAGGTATAAATTACGAATGGAGTGTTGTCCTTTGAATTCTATGTTTAGGATTGGACGACAACCTGGCACAGGTGGCTGAGGAAAACTTCTCAATGAACAACAAGAACAAGAGATCTGTAACTTGGTGTTTGCAAATAATGCCATCACATTGAGACAGATCCACACTGCAATCCTACAGGACAAAGTCATATTCCAAAATGTCACTCTATAAGCATCTCCACAATAGCCCGCATATTGAAGAAGCATCAGATGACAATGAAGCAAATTTACAGGGTACCATTTGAGAGGAAATCTGACAGAGTGAAAGAGCTGCGGTACCAGTATGTACATGTAAGTCAGTCACTGGTTGTCCATCAAGATAACCTTTTTACAATTACCGTAAGCAGTGGTTCCCGAAATGTATTGGTTTCAGTACCCACTTTACCGGATTTCTGAATCCAGGTAATCCAGGTATGAAAGTATTTGATTTACGTATCTGATTTATAAACATTTTGCCTAAAAACTGCAGCTTACTGTATGATGCAATTATCATTATAATCCTTATTTTGAAGAATATAACATACAATACAGTAAGAAAAAGGGTCAAAGAGCTGCAATTACAGTAGTGCCTCCCATGTAAATCTATCTAATACTGTGGGTTTTACTGTAACATTTCAGTAAGTCTACTCATTGATAATTTTTCCCCTCCCCTTTCTGTCAAATACCCCCTGTAGTACCTCTGCATAGGGTACATGTACCCCAGGTTTGGAACCACTGGAATACTGGCCAGTAATATATTGAACTTGTTTAGAACATTCCTATGTAACTGTCTGTAACTGTAGTGTATGACTCTTCTGTATGACTGATTTGATGTTTTCTTTTTTTACTCTATTGTAGAGAATAATGGCATTGGAAGGAAATGAGACCTCTCACATACTCGTGTATGTAGATGAGGCTGGCTTCAACCTGGCCAAGGGCCGAAGACGTGGCCGAAATTTTATTGGCTACCGGCCCACCGTGGATGTCCCAGGCCAGCGAGGGGGCAATATAACAATGTGTGCTGCCATTTCTGAGAATGGTGTGGCCACTCACATCCCCAGTCTTGGCCCATAGAATACACAGAAGCTCCTTATCTTCTTGGACCGCCTTCATTTGGATTTGATCCCTGAAAATAAGAGAGGTCTCATAGGGCCTCACCTACCACAATATATAATGTATGGGACTATGTGAATTTCCACCGTGGCCTGCTTATGAGGGCCTGGTTCACTGCTCATCCAAGGATGGATATGGTGTTCCTACCACCTTACTCTCCTTTCCTCAACCCTATTGAGGAGTTTTTCTCTGCTTGGAGGTGGAGAGTGTATGAGCATCGAGCTCAAGATCAGAGGTCCCTGCTCCATGCAATGGATGCTGCCTGTGAGGATATTACAGGAGATCAGTGTAGGGGATGCTCTGATGAAATCTGATTGGCGGATAAAACGCGTCAGCATGATGCCATCACGCTACCCATAGCGTTCCCACAGACCTCCAGATCCACCCACCAGCCCAGGCATCACTGGCCTGTAATTACAGTAACATGGCCGTTTAAAACTTCCCGGGAAACGGAACGAGCGGAGGACTGAACGCTTTAGAAAACCCTGCTTTATTCACCGCATCTCCCTGGGCGTACACCTTCTACTTACCCTCAGTACGCCATCAAAGGATATGCACAGCTGCGGACCCGGCGGAGGACGGGAGACAACTCAACTAGCCAGCTGGAGACGGCATGAGCCTGAACTCGGTCCGGTGATGTGTCCTGATGCACCACAGAGTCAACACTGGGTGAGATCTAATCTGTTTGTGTCCTGGACAGGGGACAGTTGTCTCAATCAGTGCATCCACCCAGTATGCATGATTCACTAAATGAGTTACACTGCTCAGCCTGATTCAATCCGCTACGGCTCACCATATCCTGCAAACAGGAACTCCCATTCCCTGTCATTAGCGCTGCGAAATATTGATGGCCCAGGGTGATCTTACAGTAACTGACCAGGACTGCAGTATCCAGTGACCACGCTACTGTTAAGTCAGTACAGGGTCTTCCGTTCCCCCCATCTTCCCCTCCTATCCCCCCGGTTCTTCTTGTTCCCACATCTATGAGGACCTGATATCTAGGGCTACTGCATTACCATCCACAACCCCACATATCTCTCCTTTCACTTACCATCTGCTGTTATCATTTGATTTACCAGGACATTCAGTTATCCAGCAGATGAAAATTTAGTATCTAATCTGAATTCATTCTTGTATATCTATCTTGAATGAATTCACATGAGGTGTGTGTGGTATATGTGAGTGGTGGCCATCTGTGTCTGTCAATGACAACGTTGTCATTTTTATATTGGTGATGGTACCTGTTTTTACAGTATATTATTGGATTGGTGTTTATAGTGTACTTTCAATAAAAAGCATTTCATATACGTTTTGACCATTGCATGTTCCTCCTTGATGAATTACCTTTCCCTTTGGTTTTTGTAGGGGATGGTTGCGACATGCACGCAGCTTCTTCCCTCGTTGCATCGCAAGGGAGGATATACGCTGCAATGTTGATGAGAATCTGTGGCCAGACAGACAGCAGCGTGTGGATGGGCAGGAGGGTGAGGACGGTGGCCAGTGAAGAGATGTTACAGTAGTTGAGAAACTCCAGCTTTATTTACAGCATTGTAGGCTAAATGTAATTTTCCTTGTTTTTTGTTTGTGTGTTTATATTTCCGTATATTATGCTGTATACATTTTCTTTTTACTCTGATGTATGGAAGTTACTTTGTGTGTGAATGATAATGGTTACAATACTGTAAAGTATTTTTTCCTTGGCAGTATGAGTGCAATGTGTGATGTAAAACCTTGGAGGCTACTCTTATCCTAAAATCTTATTTTTTTTCTTCAGTTTTATACACAATTGTATTCAGTTAGCTAGACAAAAACTGTACAGTAACCATTGTCAATGAAGGACTGGGCTAAGACTGAAAGGTGAGGGATATTTCAATGGTCCTCTGCCTTAGAGACAAAACATCTAAACATTTTGACTTGCAGTGCTTACACAATGCGAAAGGGATGAAGCATTTTGGGGGCACTGACTATTTGAATGAGAAAGAAATTTATTTTTGACACATGAGTGAACTGTTTTGGGAAAGATATGAGCTTTTGAAGGTGAACCATGGTGTTGTGCTGAACCATCCAGGTTATTTTGGCAAAAGCACCAAGAGAGTTGAGAACGTCTGGTCTGTTTCAAGAAATGAGCCAAAGCAATTGAGAAGAATCTTTGCCATTTTGGTAGCACTGACTCTTTATATGGGAAAGGAATATGGTTTTGAAGCATGAGTGAACAGTTTTGGGAGAGATATGAGCTTTTGCACGTGAGTTATAGAGTTGTGCTGAACTGTAAGACTGTTTTGCCAAATGAACTTAGAGTTTTGAGAATGTCATTTCTGTTTCAAGAAATGAGCCAAAACAATGGAGAAAAACTGTAATGAATTTGTATTAGGGGAATAGGGGCTGGAAAAGTTTAAAACTTCATCTGATCACTGTTTTTTTCACTATAATAATTAACTGTACTTTCCACCACCTCTCTCATAAATAGACCTAAGAGGGAGAGAGGTAGTCAAATGTATGTGAGCATGGGGGTTGGCATGGAACACAGACAAAATGGATGCATAGCAATCTAGATCTGCAATTTCTGTAGCACTCTGAATTTGAGTTGTCTTCATTCAGCACTTATTAGGAAATCAAACATATCCACTGCTACCCCTAAACAGCAGAGAGAGCTTTCCTAGCTCCATGGTAGGGGCACACTAGAATTATTCAAGCCCCAGCCACCAGATAATGGGATCATATGAAGAAAGATATGCAGATGTGACTACCACCATCCTAACCAGTGACCTTTCCCAACAATCCTACTCACAGGAGGGGGCAATGTTGCAGGTGCCCACCGTACAACCGCTCACTCTAGCAAATATGAATGTGATTGCTGCACATATCAAGAAAACCTTCTCAATAGTTATATCAGTGCTCCACATGGACTTTATGACCCTGTCAACTAGGCTGAATAGTTTGGGATAAGCAAGAAAGAAAAGAAACCAAGCCATCTTGTCATTCCAAAGAAACCTCCACCATGCTAAATACGCACTTATTAAATACCTACAGGCATATTGAGGGCTTAGATAACCATTACACTATTGTGCAGAGTATTTAAATCAATAGCGCTGTAAGCTCCTTGGATACAGCAAACAGCTTTACTTTTATGGAGGATGTTAGATTATGTCTTACAGCGTTAGAAACATGAACAGGAAACAGGAAAATACAAGTGCATATATTGAGGAAAGATAAGCAGTTCTTCTGGTTACCTTACCATAGAATACACATTATAACACTGCAATGCCACCTGCTGATAGAAAGGTATAATGCATATATATAGTTTATAGTCACATTAGAAAGCTGCTTTACATTACATGCTGTTGTTTTTCCAACACCCCTTCTCAAAAGCAAGTTCTTTGTCAAATTATATTCAGTTTCTTCTGGAAATAGTTATGAAGTTCCTTCAACAAAGGCTTGGCGAGTGCATTAGCAGTCAACTCCTCTGACGGGCAGTATTGAATGTCAATAACACCTTGCTCTTGATTGTCCCTCAGTAGGTGATACTTGACATCGATGTGTTTGGTCCATCGGACAATTCGACCATGTGTGGGCTTCATCGGACTTGCAGCGGACCTTTTCTGTCGAAAATGTGATGGACTTTAGATTTAGAACATGTTTCAAATCTTTCCGGCGGACTCGAGTCCGGTCGAAAAATCAGTTCATTTGTATGCTAGTTCGACAGACGAAACCCAATGCTAGGGCAGCTATTGGCTACTGGCTATGAACTTCCTTATTCTAGTCCGGTCGTATGTCATAACGGTCGAATCCGTCTGACTTTGGTGTGATTGTATGTAGACAAGTCCGATTCGACGGAAGTCTGTTGAAAAGTCAGTCGAAAGTCAGTTGAAAAGTCTGTCTTGATTCAGTCCTTTGAAAGTCCGGTCGTGTGTACACAGCATTGGAGTAGAGACAGGGGTCTGCTTTACTTCTTGAGAATCCCTCTCTGGTAAGCACTTCTCATTCCACATCCTTGCAGATCGCTTAAGACCATAGATGCTCTTCTGAAGTTTACACACAAGGTTGTCTCCTTGCTCAAACCCTGGTGGTTGCGCCATGTAGAGGTCTTCCTAATGTCTCCATATAGGAAAGCAATTTTAACATCTAGGTGTTTGACTTGCATGTATTTCCCCTGGCTGCAACGCTAAGAAGTGCTCTGATGGTGGAGTGTTTTATGACGGGAGTAAATGTTTCATCGTAATCTTCACAGAATTTCTGGGAGTAACCCTTGGCAACTAGTCTGGCTTTGTATTTGTTAATATTCCCTTCTGCATCTGACTTTACTTTGAAAGTCCATTAGGAGGGAGCTCTGTGAGTATCCATGTTTTATTTTCTTGAAGTGAATTTAATTCTTCTTCTGCTGCTTTTGTCCATTTATTGGCTTCACATTTTGGCAGTTTTTCTACATAATCCCAGGATGTTGGTTCAAGTATGCTGTGTGTTTTGACAGTGTATGACAGCTTGTGAGGTGGTATCCTCTTTGTAGTCCAAGTGGATCTTCTGACTTCATGCAGTTCAACAGGACCTGGTGGGGAACTTGGTTTAGGCATTGTGAGTTCCACCTCTTGTTCTGACTCCTGCACAAGTTTTGATTTGGTCGACTTTTTCTTCTGGTTTGTTGGGTATATTCAGTTCACAGCTTTCAGGGATTGGTGTTTCTGATGATGGGCTCTGATAAAAAAAAAACACTACGGCTTCATAGTGTCATAGTATCATAGTAGGTAAAGTTGAATAAAGGCAATAGTCCATCCAGTTTAACCTGTGTAGGTGCCAATGTCTTTAATTATTTCCCATATCCCTGTATGTCGTGTTCCTAAGATGCACATCTAAGAGTCTCTTAAAACTTTCAATACTCCCCACAGTCACTACCATTTGTGGAAGAGAGTTCCACATCCTTATTGCCTGACAGTGAAAACCCCCCTGTGCAGTTTAAGGTTAAACCGCTTCTCTTCCAATCTCATTGTGTGGCCCCGTGTTGTCATAAACCAGATGTAACCAGAACTTTGTGACTGCGACAGAGTGAACCAGACATAAATAAGTGAAAGTAAGTAAGCATATATATGTGAACACACCACCAATACAAACAGAGTGAACAAACCAAACAACCAAACAGTGATAATAAACCAACCAGCATATATAGCAAAAGGGAGTACCAGAATCGTAGTCAAGCCAGGCCAGGGTCATAAACAGGAGATCAGTAGATGGGGGCCAGGACTAAACAGACAAAGAACAAGATGGAAGGGATCAGGCTGCAGGGCAAGGATCCAGGGATACAGAAACAGATACAAACAGGTTCAGGATACATGAATCAGGGTTCAGGTTCAGGATCAGGATAACAAATAAGCAGGCTGCAGGTCAGGGCATAAGGACAATACCAGGGCAAGGTGCGTGTGCACTTGCCGGATATTTATACTCATCTCAATCAGACTCAGGTGATGCCTGATTGCAGGAGATGATGTCGGCCCCACACTGCCAGGAACCACCCACTGGTGGACACCAGTACTGTGGCCCAAAGATAACATAATTTTACCAACAGAAAAAAGCTCCCCTGGCAGTTCCAGACTGCCAGGAGACACCTACTGGTGGACCACAGTACTGCACGCCAAATATCAGGGAGTGTTATCAGCGCATGGAACCTTCCCTGACAGTACCCCCCCTTCAAAGGAGCAGCCTCTGGACGCCCCAACTAGCTGCTGCTGGGACAACTCCATGGCATAAAGCTGGGCAGTGGGCAGAGTCACACTAAGCTGGGTATGAACACAGTCCAAAGTATCAAACCAGGTGACGGGCAGCTCAAGCTGGGCAGCAGGCGTTGACATAACAAGCTCAGCAGCAGGCACAGGCACATCAGGCTGGGTAGCAGACCAGGGCAAATCAGGCTGGGTAGCAGACAGGGGCATATCAGGTTGGAAGCAGACATGGACACATCAGGCTGGGAGGCAGGTACGGGCACTTAACACTGGGTAGCAGGCATGGGCACATCATGCTGGAAGCAGTTCAAGCTGGGCAGCAGGCTCTGGGTCATCGAGCTGGGCAGCAGGCTCTGGGTCATCGACCTGGGCAGCAGGCTCTGGGTCATCGACCTGGGCAGCAGGCTCTGGGTCATAGAGCTGGGCAGCAGGCACCAGGTCATCGAGCTGGGCAGCAGGTACTGGGACATCAGGCCGAGCAGCAAGCACTGTAATGGCAGGCTGGGTAACAGGCACTGGCTCAGCAAGCTGAGTAACGGCCCCAGCCCAGTGAGGTGGGTAACGGGCACTGTCCCAGAAAACCGGGTGATGGGCACTGGCATTAGAGGCTGAGACGCGGGCACCGAAACTTCAGACTGAGGCTGGGACACCGGATCTTCAGGCTGGAACACTGGATCTTCAGACTGGGACACCGGACCTTCAGGCTGAGACACCGGATCTTCAAGCAGGGACACAGGCACCGGAACTTCAAGCGGGGACACAGGCACTGGGACTTCAAGTGGGGACACAGGCACCGTAACTTCAAGCGGGGACACAGGCACAGGAACATCAGACTGGAACACCGGCACCAGAGATTCAGGCTGGAACATGGGCACGGTAACATCAGACTGGAAGGCAGGCACCAAGACATCAGACTGGAAGGCAAGCACAGAGACATCACACTGGAAAGCAGGATCCTAGACATCATACTGGAAGGCAGGCACTGAGACATCAGCCTGGAAGGCAGGCACCAAGACATCAGACCAGAATGCAGGCACTGAGACATCAGACTGGAAGGCGGGCACCGGGACAACAGACTGGAAGGCAGGCACCATGACATCAGACTGGAAGGCAGGCACCGAGACATCAGGCTGGAACGCTGGTTCTGGCTCCTCAGGCTGGAATGCTGGCTCTGGCTCTTCAGACTGGAACGCTGGCTCTGGCTCTTCAGACTGGAATGCTGGCTCTGGCTCTTCAGGCTGGAACGCCTGCTCTAGCTCTTCAGGCTGGAACACTGGCACCTCAGGCTGGAACACTGGCACCTCAGGCTGGAACACTGGCACCTCGGGCTGGAACTCTGTCATTTCGGGCTGAAACTCTGGCACTTCCGGCTCGAACTCTGACACTTCAGGCTGCAATACTGGCACCGGAACTTCAAGCTGGAACAGATTGGTGGGTGTGGAGGCAGGTTGGGTTAATGGCAGGATTGTTTTGGTTGGGAAAAACTTTCATTTTTTTCTTTGGCTTAGCCACTGAAGCTCTGTAGCTGACTGCTGGCCTGTAGGTAAGGGGTGCAGCAGACTGGAAAGGAGGATTTGGATATGGCAGAGAAGAGGTAACAGTAGCTGGGGCAAGTTCTTGTGGGTTTGTAGGCAGCTGAGAAGAGGCAGGTGGGTTGAATGCAGGATAGGTACAGGAAGCAGAGACCGGATATGAGTATTTAGTTGGGAGCAGCGTATACTGGGCTGCAAATGAGGTTGGCATGGGTGATGGGGAAACATACATTTGGGTAGACTGGTGTCTGATGGCAGAGGTGGTTTGTTTGGCTGGGGCTGATTGCACCATGTCAGACCATGCCGAAAGTATAGGTTGTACAAACTGTAGTTTTAAATCTCCCTGTCTAACAAAAGACTGAGCAGGCACAATGCACTCAGCAATCACCTGTGGGGAACAGGCTGAGTGGTGCTCACAAAAATCGGCGAGATCTT
This sequence comes from Lithobates clamitans, assembly GCA_037952925.1. Classification (NCBI taxonomy): domain Eukaryota; kingdom Metazoa; phylum Chordata; class Amphibia; order Anura; family Ranidae; genus Lithobates; species Lithobates clamitans. The sequence continues at coordinate 4,867,918 of JBBGZY010000580.1, read as the reverse complement.
CAAAAAGCCACACTAGGGAGGGATACAACCTGATTCACATTAAAAGGAGGAGTAAAATCATCATGATCCTCTGGAATACAGGGCAGGGCGAGCTCAGTACAGATCTTGATCAAAGGCTGCACCTCCCCAAACAATATATAACCCTGATCAACCAGGGAGTGAGCCAAATGGATAGTTGCAAACAACTGGTCACTAGACCATCCTTTCAAAGCCTGGCGGTAATAATCACCACTTTCAGATGCCAGCAGAGAAAAATAAATAACCTCATCGGCATTCATGTTTGCAACCAAACTGATTCAAAATGGTTCCCCTGTGCAACCACTTCTGGTCAGGGATGGCCCTGGTATTCTGTCATAAACCAGATGTGACCAGAACTGTGTGACTGCGATAGAGTGAGCCAGACATAAATAGGTGAAAGTAAGTAAGTTTATTAAAGTAGAAGAATATAAATGTGAACACACCACCAATACAAACAGAGTGAACAAACCAAACAACCAAACAGTGATAATAAACCAACCAGCATATATAGCAAAAGGAAGTACCAGAATCATAGTCAAGCCAGGCCAGGGTCAAAAAAACAGGAGATCAGCAGATGGGTGACCAGGAGTAAATATGGTTGCATCCTTCCATATTGTTCCCTGTCTGTTTTCTCCTAGAGTTGCCACCTAATCCCTTTAAAACCGAACACATATTGATTACACAGGTTCTGTAGCTGATTAAGGTGGTAATTAAACTCACTTGGTTTTCTGCATTTAATTTGCCTCAGAACCTGAGTAATTCAAAAGTGTTTGGGTTTAAAGGGATGAGGTGGCAACTCTAGGAGTAAACAGACAGGGAACAATATGGAAGGGATCAGGGATCAGGCTGCAGGGCAAGGATCCAGGGATACAGGAACGGATACAAACAGGTTCAGGATACAGGAATCAGGATTCAGGTTCAGGATCAGGATCAGGATCAGGATAACAGATAAACAGGCTGCAGGTCAGGGCATAAGGACAATACCAGGGCAAGGTGTGTGTGCACTTGTCGAGTATTCATACTCATCTCCATCAGACTCAGGTGATGCCTGATTGCAGGAGATGATGTCGGCCCCACACTGCCAGGAACCACCCGCTGGTGGACACCAGTACTGCGGACCAAAGATCACATAATACTACCAACAGGGAAAAGCTCCCCTGGCAGTTCCAAACTGCCAGGAGACACCTACTGGTGGACCACAGTACTGCATGCCAAATATTAGGCAGTGTCACCAGCGGATGGAACCTTCCCTGACAAGTGTCCTCTTACACTCCTTGAGACTGAATAGTTTTTTCCTATGCTGGAATCGCCCTTGAGATATTTGTAAATTGCTATCATATCTCCTCTCAAGCGTCTTTTCTCCAGCAAGAATACATTTAGTGTTTTCAGGCTTTCATAGTAATTTAGGTCCTCCAGTTAGTTAGTTTTGTTGCCCTTCTTTGCACTCTCTCCAGTTCCAGTACATCCCTTCTGAGGACTGGTGACCAGAACTAGACAGAATACTCCATGTTTTATAAAGTGCTAGGATTATTGATCTATCTCTGGAGTATATCCCTTTTTTTATGCATGCTAATATTCTGCCGGCTTTGGTAGCTTTAACTTGACATTGCATGCTATTGCTCAATCTGTCATCTACTAGGACCCACAGATCTTTATTCATCCTTCATCGGTTCTCCCCCCAGCGAGTAGTTTGCATTTATGTTTTTTTTCCCCCAGTGTATTACTTTACATTTCTCTACATTGAACCTCATTTGCCATGTAATTGCCCACTCCATTCATTTGTTTAGGTCTTGCTGTAAAATTGATATATTTTGTTGTGAAGTTATTGCTTATTGTCACTCTGTCAGTCTTTGGGTGTAGGATTCTGTAACCCTTAGCTTGCTCACTGTAGCTTACTAGAATGCCCTCTGTGGCTCTGTTCTCTGGCTTGGATCACTTTTCACTTGAAATATAAGCATATGCTTTACATCCAAACATTCTGATGTGCCCTATGCTAGGCTTTGATCCATGCCACATTTCAAATGGAGTACTTGTATTAGCTCCTGAGTGTAGTTTGTTCTGTAGGTAGGTTGCAGTAATGACTGCTTCTCCCCAGTACTTGTGAGGTGGGTTGGCATCCAACAACATGCACCTGGCCATTTCTAAAAGGGTGTGATTTTTCCTTTCTGCTACACAATTCTGTTCAAGAGTGTATGGTGTGGTTGTCTGGTGTACTATTCTTTGTCTCTTCAGATATCAGGCCACTTATTTTCTTATGTATTCTCCACCATTGTTGGTGTGTATTCTTCCTGGTTTCCGCTGAAATTTGTTGCTAGACATAGCAACGAACTTTTGAAGTTTCTTGAAGTTTCTTGTGTTTCATCAGATAAGTAGTTGTGTACCTGGAATAATCATCAATGAAAGTCAGTAGATATCTCTTCCTGTCTGACGTGTGAGTTTTAATTGGACCACACACAGCACTATGTATGTGCTGCAGGGGGTAGGTAGTTTTTCTTTGCGATGCCTGTGGAAAGGGAGCATGTATGGCTTTTGCTTCAATACAGCATTTGCATTTCATGAGCACTTTGCAAGGCGTTATTGTCAAATCTTCTAATAAGCCTCTCCTTAGAATGTCCTGTATAGCTTGTGGTCTATGGTGCCATAAGTAAATACATTTGCTGTGTAGGTCATTAGAGACTATATTGGCTTGCTGGTCTGTGGTGATGAGCCTGTATATGTGATCATCCAGTTTTCCTTTTGCGAGGAATTGCATATTATTGTGAATTGTGCATTCATCACCCTGGAACTTAACTGAAAGACCGTTGTTTATAAGACTTTTCACTGATAGAAGGCTGCCTTCTTGTTCTGGAACATACAGCTCTTTCTTTACAAGGATACTCTGTTTGCCTTGTGGTGCAATGCAGTTCAGGAAGCCCTGGCCTTTACCGCGGGAACCTCATTTGAATGGGATTTTTAAGGCAACAAACAAAGAGAAATTATTTTAAAAAGTTGAATAAATTTTATTTATACAAAAATTGTTAAAAGGTAATTAAACATATGAAGATATACATTTACAAATAATACAAAACAATACAAAATGATACACTACAGAGGTGGCAAAGAATTATATGATCCATTGGATCATATAATTCTTTGCCACCTCTGTACTGTATCATTTTGTATTGTTTTGTATTATTTGTAAATGTATATCTTCATATGTTTAATTACCTTTTAACAATTTTTGTATAAATAAAATTTATTCAACTTTTTTAAATAATTTTTCTTTGTTTGTTGCCTTAAAAATCCCATTCAAATGAGGTTCCCATTGCATACTGTTTAGGGATGATGGCAACTTTGTCACACTAATTCCGGAGAAGTCTATATCTATGCCCTGGCCTTTACCTTCTGAGGTGATGCTTTTCCCATTTGCTAGGAAAACTTTGTCTTTTGCGCTGTAATCAATGTTTGTAAACAAGGTATCATCGCTAGTCATGTGTCATGGCGCACCTGAGTCTATGCACCAGCCACGTGGCTTCCCGCTTTGTGTTACTTTAAAGGTGCTACTCCATGATGTGTCTGCAGTTTCCTTTGTGGCTGCTTTGACTCTTTCTTTTGTGGATAGCTCTAGCTTTTTTTTGCTCTAGCTTTCGCTGCTCTGCTTTCCAGATAGAACAGTCCTTTTTTTAAGTTACCGGTCTCCTTACAGCGAAAACAGGCTCAACTTTCTTTGATGTGCTTTGTGCTCTTAAGAGCTTTGTCATCATGGTGCGTATTTTCTTTCCTTCTGTAGCATTCATCGATTAATTTCCCTTTGACATATTCCAGTGTTAGTTCCTGCTCCTGCTCCGGTCTGGTTTCGAAAGTGTTAATAAGAGCAGTATACATCTCTGGAAGGCTGCAGAGGAGCAGGACAACAATATGGTTATCTTTGATGTCCTCTCCGATGGCACGTAGCTGCTCTATGATCTCTAACATAGCATTCACGGGGTCACACATTTGCTGGCCTTTATGTGGTCTCATCTTGTACAACTTTCTTATCAAAAACAGTTTGCTGTTTAGCAGTTTCTGTAATGAAGTCCACATACGTTTTGCCTTTTCTCTGTTCTTATGCGGATAAGCTGGTCATCTTCCACTAGTAAGATTATAGTTGCTTTTCCCTGCTTCCTGTGTTAGTCCTCCATCTCTCTGTTTGTGGGTCTGTCTGTATTCAGCACTTGCCACAAGTTATCCATGCTAAGAAACATTTGTACTTTAAACTTCCATAGCTGGTAATTGGCATTTTTCAGCTTTGCTATTGAAAACTTCACATCTGAACCACTTGCTATGTTTCAGTAGCTTGTATACAGTATTCCCTGACTTGCTGTATTCACTGAGTATTCTTTCCAGTGCCTCTGGGTGCTGTTGGGTGCCTGGGATATCCTCCCCAATGCCTGGGTGCCTGGGACCCAAACCTATTGTGCAGAGTATTTAAATCAATAGCGCTGGAAGCTTCTTGGATACAGCAAATGGCTTTACTTTTATGTAGGATAATAGATTATGTCTTACAGCATTAGAAACATGAACAGGAAACAGAACAATACAAGTACATATATTGAGGTAAGACGAGCACTTCCTCTGGTTATCTTACCATAGAATACACATTATAACACTGCAGTGCCACTTGGTGAATAGAAAGTTATAATGCATATACTGTATATACTGTTTAGTTTATAGTCACATTAGAAAGCTGCTTTACATTACATGCTGTTGTTTTCCAACATGCACAACATCAGGGTAAGAGGAGTACATCCATTGAACATTCATCTGGCACCCTGATGGAGTTTGACATACTACAACATATTCTTCACCCCCAGGTAACACCAGAGGACCCTCCCAGGGATGTTATCTACTGCCTTACAATCAATTGAATGAGGAAATAATACAATGTGCCAGACAAAACATTGAGACTACCTTTAAGAAAGCAAGTATACAGCTCTTTCAGGATTTTTAATTTACAGAATAGGAGAGTCCTTCAACCTCTCTTGCAAATACAGGGCATCCTCTACAGATGGCACTTCCTGCTTAGCCTGAGAGCATTGGCTGCAGGCAGGACATACCATCCTCACACACCAGTAAACCTGAGGTAAATCCTCACTGTTAATTTGCCAGAGTGGTACAAAGATTTCCAGATCCCCAACTCAGACCCACCTGAGAGATCTACACTATCGCCTTTCCCAACAAAACCATCACCACAAAAATACAGGGCAACAGAGACAGCCTCCTCTTCTAGCCTGAGAGGCAATCTCTTTTTTTGAGCTCAGAATCCTTTCTGCAACCTTACCACTTACACCCTTGTTTGCAGCAGTTCTTGGTGAGATCGGCCTTGTTTATTTTAATAAAAATTTCACATATCAAACCTATAATGCACCCTTCCACCCACACATGCTTCACCTACTGAAGTCAAATAGTATGGCTTATGATTTAAATGAATTTTTTAGTAATTATTTGAAGACCACTGCCTCTTCCCAGTCTAGCACTCCCGAAGACTGCATCTGCCTTACAAACAACAGCACCTTTGTGATTATCACCTGCTTCTGTTCAATTACAATTGAATCAGCATGCAACCCTTGATTGGACTTATGTTGACGGGGAGCTGTAAAGCTGGGTTCACTATAGAAAAGAAGGGAAACTCGTATGGACAACCCCACTCACTTTTGCTGTATAATGGAATGTCACTCCTCTTTTTTTTCTTTACAGAGGCTGACCTTATCTTTCTGTTCAATACAAACACTGAAGGTTACTATAGGAAAAGAAGGTTTCGCTTATTTCAGGTGAAACCCAACTTTGGACCTCAGGTTCCAACTGAGCTGGCTGTCAGCTTTATGGCCCTAATTACCCACTCCCCAGGGTACTCATGCTCAACTAAGTTGGCGTTTAAGGGGCAGATGATTGGAAACTGAAATACTCTCTGGACTCTTGCCCCTCCTGGCCTCCTAACACTCTTACGCTTGCACTATCCTCCACATATGGTAAGTGTGCCTGCTGAATAAACCCTATTGGGAATCTGGGGCAGACTGGCACACACTCAGGGCCCCCAGACCAAGTAAAGCAAGGGCCCGCTTCCAGGCCACGCTCATGACCCACCTCGACCCAGCCCATGACCCACCCCTGACCCCGCCCCTACATTTTGCACAAAGCAAAACTTCTGCCTTTTTTTTAATGGGACCTGGAGGGGGATCCCTCTCTAAAAATGTCCATTAGACAATCTGTTAAAAAGCGTTCCCTCCAGGCCCCTTTAGAGTCTACAACAGAGTCTGATGGGACCTGGGGGAGTCTCTCTCTAACGGTGTCCATTAGGGAGCCTCTGTTAGAGAGAGACTCCCCTCCAGGACCCATTAGAGACTACAAAGGAGTCTAATGGGACCTGGATGGGGTCTCTCTAACAGAGGCCCTTTCAGTGTCTATTATAGAGTCTGTTATAAAGAGTCTCCTCCAGGTCCCATTAGAGACTACAAAAAAGTATAATTTGACCTGGAGTGGGCCTCTTTCTAACAGAGTGTACAGTGAACACCTTCATTCACTCTGGTCCTCACGGGACCCCCTTTGTGTGCCATGATTCTCACTCCTGCCCCAACCTCTCACAAAGTAGATATAAAATTGGCACTGTGTAGCGCTTCTCTTACCTTAATTATGTGTCCCACATCCTCTGTGGCTGGCTAGCTCCTGCGTCCTATGTGGCTAGCTCCCGCATCCTCTGTGGCTGGCTCCCGCGTTCTCTGTGGCTGGCTTTTGCGGGTGGCTGGCTACTGTGGGTGGCTGGCTGGCATCCTTCTGTGGCTGACTGGCTCCCTGGTGTGGGTGGGATACTGTGGGTGGCTGGCTGGCACCCTGGCCCTGGTGTGAGTGGGTCACTATGGGTGGCTGGCACACTGGCCCTGCTGTGGGTGGGTCACTGTGGGTGGCTGGCCGGCTCTCATTCTCCTTCTCTACAAGATTCTGGTCAGGCCACACCTAGAGTTTGCTGCCCAGTTCTGGGCATCAGTTCTCAGGAAGGATGTACTGGAAATGGAGCAAGTACAAAGAAGGGCAACTAAGCTAATAAAGGGTCTGGAGGATATTAGTTATGAGGAAAGGTTGCAAGCACTGAACTTATTCTCTCTGGAGAAGAGACACTTGAGAGGGGATATGATTTAAGTTTATAAATAGGAATAAAACTTTTTTGTGGAAGGGAGTTTAGCAAGACAGGTGGCCACTCATTAAAATTAGAAGAAAAAGAGATTTAACCTTAAACTGCGTAGAGGGTTCTTTACTTTAAGAGCAGCAAGAATGTGGAATTCCCTTCCACAGGCAGTGGTCTCAGTGGGGAGCATTGATAGTTTCAAAAAACTATTGGATAAGCACCAGAACGACCGCAATATACAGGGTTATACAAGGTAATACTGACATATAATCACACATATAGGTTGGACTTGATGGACTTGTGTCTTTTTTCAACCTCACCTACTACATGACTATGTAACTATGTAAAAAGGTCACAAAAACGTTTGACTCCATATCCAGCCAGGGCCTTTAAAGTGGATGTAAACCCACCTCTCATGATTCTCAACTATTGGCATCTTTCTTATGTATATATGTATACATCACTCCTGCATGTATCCCTTCTTTTTAAAAATCACCCCCTTCTGCACACCGAGCCCGCAAATCTCTGAAATCCATGGGCGGGTAAATGCTCCGGAGCTAAGTGGGTGGAGTCGTGACGTCATTAGACTCCCCACCCACCTCTACACTCCCCTTCGGCCAGGCAGCGCCACAAAGGAAGCAGAGCTCGCTCATGGTCCCCTGTGACTCCTGCACATGTGCTACACCACACAGGCTGTAGTAATAGCTCTGAGATGCTAAGAGAGGGGGATGATGAAGCTGGGAAAGTACACTGAATGTCTCTCTCATGCTAGTGCATGAGATAAGGAAATAAGTTGTCACTCACAGCAAGGGGGAAGAACAGACTGGTATGTCTCTGTATGTTTTTATCTCACTGAAAGAAGATAAGAGGATTGCTCAGAGCTGGATTAACTCTTTGTGGCAAGTGTCATGCCTTCTTTAATAAGGCTTGTGATTTTCCTATTGACTCTTTGATTTAATTAGATTGCTCTATGCTGCCATCTAGTGACCATTTTGCATAACTGAGCTATATCTATTTCATGTAGTCATTTAGTATAGCTGGTTAGATTTGGTACATGAAAGCCTCCGTACTTTCAATCCCATCAGGCCTTGCATCAGCTTCCTCCACCATTTTCATCTTTTCTTACCACGGAAGCATACACATCTGCTGCTAAGCTCTACGTTAGCCATCCGGATCCATCTTCGGTATGTTTACTAATTGTATCTTCAGCTACATAGTTAGATAGGGAAGCACTAATTGTATGATCTTTATTAATTGCATTTTGGCTGTATCTGTTACAGTTTTACTCTATCTTGTATCAATAAAAGTTCAAAAGGATTCTGCGCCTACTGGAATGCATTGGTATGAGAGGAGTTAACAGTGTGCCCGAATACACCTCAGTCACGTGTAGTGAGGGGCATAACAGTAAAACGAAGGCTTCTAAGCATGGCTGGCATACAGAACAGCAGCAAAGCAAAAGCTTCTAAGCACGGCTATCATACAGAACGCCAGTAATACAGCAGTGTTATCAGCTTCCATATAGCCGGACACTAGGGATGAGCTTCGTGTTTGAGTCAAACCCATGTTCGACTTGAACATCGGCTGTTCGGTCGTTCGGCGAATTGCGAACGATATGGGCCGTTCGCGCCAAATTTGTGTGGCGTGTCACGGCCCATAATTCACTGCGGCTTCGCAGTGCATTGCTTGCTGATTATTGGCCAAGCATGCACTATGACCCGCATGCTTGGCCAATCACAGCGCTGCCTTAACAGAGAGCCGTAATTGGCCAAAGCCAAGGAGGCTTTGGCCAATTATGGCTCAGGGGATTTAGTACACGCCCCACACTATATAAGGCCGCCTGCACGGCGGCCCTGTGCAGTGTGTTCCGGTGTGCTGAGAAATAGAGAGAGAGAGAGACAGTGTCATTTCATTTATGTTAGCTAGATTAGGCAGGACAGTCAGTCAGCTTCACTTAAAGTGTATTGTGTATATATATGCATCCCAGGTGTTGCATATATATATATATATATATATATATATACACTGTATTCAGTTTAGCTAGATCCGTTCCTGTTATCTTCTAGACTATTTACATTTAGTGCAGTGCGTCCTGCTCACAGTGTTCAGCTAGATCCGTTCCTGTTATCTTCCTACTGACAGGCAGGCTTGTCTTGTTACAGTATTTTGAAGAAAATTACTGGTGTTCTTTTGATCCTATTAGTACCACAGTCAGGCAGCTAGACTATTTACATTTAGTGCAGTGCATCCTGCTCACAGTGTTCAGCTAGATCCGTTCCTGTTATCTTCCTACTGACAGGCAGGCTTGTCTTGTTACAGTATTTTGTAGAAAATTACTGGTGTTCTTTTGATCCTATTAGTACCACAGTCAGGCAGCTAGACTATTCACATTTAGTGCAGTGCGTCCTGCTCACAGTGTTCAGCTAGATCCGTTCCTGTTATCTTCCTACTGACAGGCAGGCTTGTCTTGTTACAGTATATAAAGCTACCTGAAGAAAATTACTGGTGTTCTTTTGATCCTATTAGTACCACAGTCAGGCAGCTAGACTATTTACATTTAGTGCAGTGCGTCCTGCTCACAGTGTTCAGCTAGATCCGTTCCTGTTATCTTCTTACTGACAGGCAGGCTTGTCTTGTTACAGTATTTTGAAGAAAATTACTGGTGTTCTTTTGATCCTATTAGTACCACAGTCAGGCAGCTAGACTATTTACATTTAGTGCAGTGCATCCTGCTCACAGTGTTCAGCTATATCCGTTCCTGTTATCTTCCTACTGACAGGCAGGCTTGTCTTGTTACAGTATTTTGTAGAAAATTACTGGTGTTCTTTTGATCCTATTAGTACCACAGTCAGGCAGCTAGACTATTCACATTTAGTGCAGTGCGTCCTGCTCACAGTGTTCAGCTAGATCCGTTCCTTTTATCTTCCTACTGACAGGCAGGCTTGTCTTGTTACAGTATATAAAGCTACCTGAAGAAAATTACTGGTGTTCTTTTGATCCTATTAGTACCACAGTCAGGCAGCTAGACTATTTACATTTAGTGCAGTGCGTCCTGCTCACAGTGTTCAGCTAGATCCGTTCCTGTTATCTTCTTACTGACAGGCAGGCTTGTCTTGTTACAGTATTTTGAAGAAAATTACTGGTGTTCTTTTGATCCTATTAGTACCACAGTCAGGCAGCTAGACTATTTACATTTAGTGCAGTGCGTCCTGCTCACAGTGTTCAGCTAGATCCGTTCCTGTTATCTTCTTACTGACAGGCAGGCTTGTCTTGTTACAGTATTTTGAAGAAAATTACTGGTGTTCTTTTGATCCTATTAGTACCACAGTCAGGCAGCTAGACTATTTACATTTAGTGCAGTGCGTCCTGCTCACATTGTTCAGCTAGATCCGTTCCTGATATCTTCCTACTGACAGGCAGGCTTGTCTTGTTACAGTATATAAAGCTACCTAAAGAAAATTACTGGTGTTCTTTTGATCCTATTAGTACCACAGTCAGGCAGCTGGACTATTTACATTTAGTGCAGTGCGTCCTGCTCACAGTGTTCAGCTAGATCCGTTCCTGTTATCTTCCTACTGACAGGCAGGCTTGTCTTGTTACAGTATATAAAGCTACCTGAAGAAAATTACTGGTGTTCTTTTGATCCTATTAGTACCACAGTCAGGCAGCTAGACTATTTACATTTAGTGCAGTGCGCCCTGCTCACAGTGTTCAGCTAGATCCGTTCCTGTTATCTTCCTACTGACAGGCGGGCTTGTCTTGTTACAGTATATAAAGCTACCTGAAGAAAATTACTGGTGTTCTTTTGATCCTATTAGTACCACAGTCAGGCAGCTAAACTATTTACATTTAGTGCAGTGCGTCCTGCTCACAGTGTTCAGCTAGATCCGTTCCTGTTATCTTCCTACTGACAGGCAGGCTTGTCTTGTTACAGTAAATACAGCTACCTGAAGAAAATTTCTGGTGTTCTATTGATCCTACTAGTACCACAGTCAGGCAGCTAGACTATTTACAGTTAGTGCAGTGCGTCCTGCTCACAGTGTTCTGCTAAACCTACAAGTTAGTGGGGTGCGTCCTGCTCACAGTGTTCAGCTAAACCTACAAGTTAGTGGGGTGCGTCCACCTCACAGTGTTCAGCTAAACCTACAAGCTAGTGGGGTGCGTCCTGCTCACAGTGTTCAGCTAGATCCGTTTCTGTTATCTTCTTACTGACAGGCAGGCTTGTCTTGTTACAGTAAATACAGCTACCTGAAGAAAATTGCTGGTGTTCTTTTGATCCTATTAGTACCACAGTCAGGCAGCTAGACTATTTACAGTTAGTGCAGTGCGTCCTGCTCACAGTGTTCAGCTAAACCTACAAGTTAGTGGGGTGCGTCCTGCTCACAGTGTTCAGCTAAACCTACAAGTTAGTGGGGTGCGTCCACCTCACAGTGTTCAGCTAAACCTACAAGCTAGTGGGGTGCGTCCTGCTCACAGTGTTCAGCTAGATCCGTTTCTGTTATCTTCTTACTGACAGGCAGGCTTGTCTTGTTACAGTAAATACAGCTACCTGAAGAAAATTGCTGGTGTTCTTTTGATCCTATTAGTACCACAGTCAGGCAGCTAGACTATTTACAGTTAGTGCAGTGCGTCCTGCTCACAGTGTTCAGCTAAACCTAAAAGTTAGTGGGGTGCGTCCTGCTCATAGTGTTCAGCTAAAGCTGCCTGTAGAAGGTTGGTGGTGTTCTCATACTACAGGCAGGCAGTTGATTTTGCTAGCTGCAGTATCAGTACATATATATATATATATATATATATATATATATATATATATATATCCCAGCTTAGTGCAGCTACAGGCCATTAGTATGTCTGGAAGGCCAAGAAGGAGAGGCAGACAGTCACAAGCCAATAAGAGAGGGCAAGCAGGCTCTGTGTCTAGTGCTGTTCGTGGAGACGGTGCATCCTCATTAGCACGTGGCCATGGGACACGCTTGGCCTTTTTTTCGGCAGCTGGCCATGTTGAGCCGCAACATGCGGAAGACTTGGTCGAGTGGATGACCAAGCCGTCCTCATCCTCCTCATCCTCTCTCACCCATGCCCAGGGTACTTTGTCTGGCAAAGCAGCGGCCTCTTCCCTCGGCTCAATGTCATCAGTGACTCCTTCCCTAGCCCCACCATGTCCTCCTGAGGAGTCCCTCGAACTGTTTGACCACAGTGTTGGGTACATGCTCCAGGAGGATGCCCAGCGTTTGGAAGGCTCTGATGATGATACTGAGCTCGATGAAGGCAGTAACATGAGCATGGAGAGAGGGGGTGCCCAAGAAGGACAGCAATCTGGCAGTCATGCTCCCCCTGCTGCAGCATACTGCCAGGTTTGCTCCAGTGATGAGGAGGGAGGGGATGATGAGGTCACTGACTCAACGTGGGTGCCTGATAGGAGAGAGGAGGAGGAGGAGGCGGCACATCACCAACGAGGCAGGATGCCCTCCAGGGGCCAGCCTAAGGGCAGCACATTGACTGCATCACACCCCAAAGCTCCACATGTGCAGGGCGCTGCAGTCTCTGCGCGTTATTCAAAAAGTTCTTTGGTGTGGGCCTTTTTTGAGACGAGTGCATCGGATCGCACCGCTGCTATTTGCAACATATGTCTCAAGCGTATCTCACGTGGCCAAAACATCTCCCGCTTGGGTACCACATGCTTGACCAGACATATGTTGACCTGCCATGCAGTTCGTTGGAAGCGTATCTAAAAGACCCACACCAAAGAACAAAGAGGACCTCTCCTTGCTCCTCATCAGCTGGGATCTCAGACCCCACTATACCTTCAGTCCTCTCTGAAACCTGCACTGAGAGGAATGAAGGTATAGAATTAGGTGTGTCACAGCCAAGTACTTGCGGGCAATCTGCTATCAGTACACCAACGTCAGATTGTACCAGGCAAATTTCCCTGCTCCAGCTGCTGCCCCGCTGAAAGAAGTTCGCTCCCAGCCATCCACATGCCCAGCGGTTGAATGCTAGCTTGGCTAAATTGCTAGCACTTCAACTGCTGCCTTTTCAGTTGGTAGACTCTGCCCCCTTCCATGAGTTTGTGGAATGTGCGGTTCCTCAGTGGCAGGTACCCAAACGCCACTTTTTCTCACGGAAGGCGATTCCGGCTCTCTACCAGCATGTGGAAGGCAATGTCCATGCTTCGCTGGACAGGGCGGTCAGCGGTAAGGTGCATATTACCGCTGACTCATGGTCCAGCAGGCATGGACAGGGACGTTACCTAAGTTTCACGGCGCATTGGGTGACTCTGCTGGCAGCTGGGAAGGATGCAGGACAAGGTGCAGTAGTGTTGGAGGTTGTTCCGCCACCACGCCTCCAAAATGCGAATGATTGTGACACACCTCTCTCCTCCACCCCCTCCTCTTCTTCTTCCTCCATGGCCTCTTCCTCGGAGCCAGCGGTGCTCCGTAGTCGTTCAAGGGGCTACGCAAGTACGCAGGCCAAAAGATGCCATGCGGTGCTTGAGTTGGTGTGCTTGGGGGACAGGAGCCACACTGGGGCAGAGGTTCTGTCAGCTCTGCAGGGGCAGGTTCAGAGGTGGTTGACGCCACGCAAACTTAAGGCAGGAATGGTGGTTTGCGACAATGGCACCAACCTCCTCTCTGCCCTCCGACAGGGACAAATGACTCATGTTCCTTGTTTGGCTCACGTCCTTAACTTGGTGGTGCAGCGGTTCTTGGGCAGGTACCCGGGCTTACAGGATGTCCTGAGGCAGGCCAGGAAAGTCTGTGTGCATTTCCGCCAGTCATATAATGCCAGTGCTCGGCTGACGGACCTCCAAAAGGAGTTTAACCTGCCCAAGAACTGCCTAATCTGTGACATGCCCACCAGGTGGAACTCAACGTTGGCCATGCTGCAGCGGCTGCATACGCAGCAGAGGGCCATCAATGAGTACCTGTGCGACTATGGCACTAGAACAGGGTCAGGGGAGCTTGGTTTTTTTTCCCCACGCCAGTGGGCCATGATCAGGGTTGCATGCACTGTCCTGTGACCATTTGAGGAGGCCACGAGGATGGTGAGCAGTGACAGTGCATGCATCAGTGACACTGTCCCCCTTGTCCACCTGTTGGAGCACACGCTGCGTGGAATAATGGACAGGGCACTTGAGGCAGAACAGAGGCAGGAAGAGGAGGACTTCCTTAGCTCTCAAGGCCCCCTTTATCCAGACAGTGTTCCTGCGTGCCCGCCGATCACACAGGAAGAGGAGGAGGAGGAGGAGGAGGAGGAGGAGGAAGATTGTGTCAGTATGGAGGTGGAGCCTGGCACTCAGCATCAGCAGCAGTCTTTAAGGGATCAGTCCCAAGAAACACATGGACTTGTACGTGGCTGGGAGGAGGTGGCTGTGGACCATGTCGTCCTTAGTGACCCAGAGGACTCCGGACCGAATGCCTCAGCAAACCTTCGCTGCATGGCCTCCCTGATCCTGCAAAGCCTGTGTAAGGATCCTCGTATTCGTGGTATCAAGGAGAAGGACCAATACTGGCTGGCAACCCTCCTTGATCCACGTTACAAGGGTAAGGTTGCGGACCTTATCTTGCCATCGCAGAGGGAGCAGAGGATGAAACATCTTCGGGAGGCCTTGCAGAAAGGTCTGTGCAACGCGTTCCCAGAGACTGGGAGGTTACAAACTCCTGTTTCTGGACAACGTGTTGCTGAGGCTTCGGTCAGTCAAAGAAGGAGTGGTGGAGAAGGTGGCTGTCTGACCGATGCGTTCAGACAATTTTTTGGTCCGCAGCCCCAAGGTATGATCGGTTCCAGCAACCATCGCCAGCGTCTGTTTTACATGGTGCAGGAATACCTAGGGGCAAGATCAGACTTGGACACCTTTCCCACCAAAAATCCTCTGGGTTACTGGGTCTTGAGGATGGATCACTGGCCAGAGCTTGCACAGTATGCAATTGAGCTACTGGCCTGTCCTGCATCCAGCGTTCTTTCGGAACGCACATTCAGTGCTGCTGGAGGCGTGGTAACCGATCACAGGGTGCGTCTGTCCACTGACTCGGTCGATCGACTGACCTTCATAAAAATGAATCAGTCTTGGATCACCACCAGCTACCAAGCACCTGATGCTGATGTAACCGAATAATTTTTTTTGAAATCTCAGATCCCTTCAAAGACTGCCTATGCTGATGCTGAGTGACTAACCCTGAGTAATTATCCTCTTCCTCCTCAATCATCACGCTGATAGCTTGTAAGAACATTTTTGGTTCTGGGCACCACCACCAGTGCCTAAGGCACAATTTTTCAGCCCCTGTTTAACAGGGGCGTGTAATTAAAATTTTTGATGTAATACTTTGCAGCAGGGCTCGTTCCTGCATTCCAGCTAGAGTGTCTGTGAGGGGTTGCAGTGTTGTGGCACCAGCACCAGTGCCTAAGGCCCATTTTTCAGCCCCTGTTTAACAGGGGCGTGTAATTACAATTTTTGATGCAATACTTTGCAGCAGGGCTCGTTCCTGCGTTCCAACTAGAGTGTCTGTGAGGGGTTGCAGTGTTGTGGCACCAGCACCAGTGCCTAAGGCCCAATTTTTCAGCCCTTGTTTAACAGGGGCGTGTAATTACAATTTTTGATGCAATACTTTGCAGCAGGGCTCGTTCCTGCGTTCCAACTAGAGTATCTGTGAGGGTTTGCAGTGTTGTGGCACCAGCACCAGTGCCTAAGGCCTAATTTTTCAGCTCCTGTTCAACAGGGGCATGTAATTACAATTCTTGATCTAATATTTCACAGCAGGGCCCTGTGAGGGCTTACAGTGTTGTGGCCACAGCAACACCTAAGGCCCAAATTTCTGCTGAGTATATAGGGCAGGACCCTACTTTCAAACAACTAACTTACAAACGACTCCTACTTGCAAACAGAAGGAGACAACAGGAAGTGAGATGAAATCTACCCCTAGGAAGGGAAATTCTCTCCTGTAAGAGTTAATATGGGAAAAACATTTCTCCTTTCCACTGATGCTTTCCAATCCTTGTTCCACAGAAAAACCCAAATTTTCAAAAAACATTTTTCATTGGGACAAAAAGTGAGGTGAAATCTTCTGAAGAGGAGGAAAGACAGCAAAGCAAATGTCACAGTGGTGATAACCCTTCCCTATGTTTTCCAAAAATCTTAAAAAAGATTTTTTGGCTGGAGCTAAACACATTAAAAATGTACCCATTCAAAATTACAAAGAGATTCTACTTAACAACAAACCTACAGTCCCTGTCTTGTTTGCACCGCCTGTATACTGCTGTTCAGAGTATATAGGGCCTGGTGGCCCCACACCTTTCCTTATTTTAATTTGGATGCGGGGTTCCCCTTAATATCCATACAAGACCCAAAGGGCCTGGTAATGGACTGGGGGGTACCCATGCCGTTTGTCTCACTGATTTTCATCCATATTGCCAGGACCCGACATTACATTAAACCCGCAAGCAGTTTTAAATGAGATTTTTCCTTTAAAAATGACATTTGGTGCAGGGACTGTTCTAAACACGGGAAACACGCGTCACTTTACAGGCATACTATAGACACCCCTCAGGTACGATATTTAAAGGAATATTTCACTTTTTTTACTTTAAGCATCATTAAAATCACTGCTCCCGAAAAAACGGACGTTTTTAAAAGTTTTTTTTGCATTGATACATGTCCCCTGGGGTAGGACCCGGGTCCCAAACCCTTTTTAGGACAATACCACACAAATTAGCCTTTAAAATGAGCACTTTTGATTTTGAACGTTCGAGTCCCATAGACGTCAATGGGGTTCTAACGTTCGTGCGAACTTTCGGTCCGTTCGCAGGTTCTGGTGCGAACCGAACCGGGGGGTGTTCGGCTCATCCCTACTGGACACCATGTCACAGACAAAGTCAGAGCACTTCACAACAAGGTCAGAAGTTTACTCCCAGAGCACAAGGAGGTCAGTGAAAAGCGAAACAATTGCCATTGCCCGCGCAAAGGCGGAATCTGCAAAAGTAAAAGCTGACTTTGTGGCAAAGGAGGCCAAAATAAAAGCTGCATTCGCCGAAAAAGAAATAAAAGCTGCATTTGCCGAGGTGCAACTTAAATTAGAAAAGTTACGTATGGAAACTGCATTGGAGGAACTAGCTGCAGAGAAGGAGTCAGCGGCTGCTGCGGCCGAGGCAGACATCTTAGAAGAACTTGCAAAGCCCACCAGTGAGCGACTCAGCAACGTACTTGAAAGAAAATCCGTTCCTGACGACGGTACAGAGCGTACCTCAGAATATGTGCGGCGACACGCCGAACCGGACAACTGCCCACTTACAGCACCGAGAGCGGAATCAACCCCTGACATTCACAGGCCTTACGTCAAGCAAGAAAGTAAACCCGCACTCAGTCAGTTTTCAGCACATTCTGCAGCCAGGCTATCAAAACACTACGTCACAGTTGACCAAATCGAAAATGAAGAACGACGGGTTAAAAGACACAGCGACTGTATCTCTGATGACCGCAAATACCCACCAAGTTCCTGGCACAACAGAGCGCCCCCTGGGTACTCACACAATGATCAAGGTATGTCAGATTTCGTCATGTTCCTAGCACGACGTGAACTGTTAGCAAAGGGACTTTCAAAGTTTAACGATTGCCCTGAAAGTTATAGAGTATGGCGTTCGTCCTTCAGAAATGCAACTAGAGACCTTGAGCTTAAAGCAAGTGAAGAAGCCGATCTCTTAGTCAATTGGCTGGGGAATGAGTCGTCAGAGCATGCAAGGAGAATCAGAGACATTAACATTAATTACCCAACCAGAGGGCTGAGCATGATATGGGAAAGGGTTGATGAATGTTACGGTTCCCCAGAAGTTATAGAAAACTCTCTTTTTAAAAGAATAGAGGACTTTCCCAGGATTCCTAACAAAGGCTACCAGAAGCTGAGAGAATTGAGTGACCTAGTGACAGAACTCCAAATAGCCAAAGCAGAAGGAGACTTGCCAGGCCTTGCCTTTCTGGACACAGCCCGTGGCGTTAACTCTATAGTGCAAAAGCTACCTTACAGCCTTCAAAAAACCCTGATTTCACGAGGCTCCAAATACAAGCAAAAGCACATCGTCCCCTTCCCACCATTCTCTTATTTTGTGGACTTTATTCGCTATCAAGCAAAGGTTAAAAATGATCCTAGTTTTGACATCTCATCATTTGACTCTGCTCACCCTAGGTCAAGTAAGCCTGCTCTAACCCGCAACTTCAAAGACGCACCTGTTGCAGTACGCAAAACAAGTGTATCTCCAACACAGGATCCAAGCAGAGAGTGTCCTCTTCACAAGAAGCCTCATTCGTTGTCAAAGTGCAGAGGTTTTAGAGAAAAGATTCTCCAAGATCGCAGAACCTTCCTCAAGGAAAACAGACTTTGTTACAGGTGCTGCGCATCAACTTCTCACTTTGGGAAAGACTGTAAGGTGAGCATCAACTGCTCTGAGTGCAACAGCTCAGAGCACAACACAGCTCTACATCTAGGGCCAGTGCCATGGACTCTTACCCCCTCACCCACAGTGGAAGAGCACGGCAGGGAGCAACAAGACACAGTACCTCCTGTAGTTACACCCCGGTGCACCCAAGTCTGTGGAGAAGGTCTGTCTAACAAATCCTGCTCTAAGATTTGTCTTGTCACAGTTTACCCCACGGGTCGTAGAGAAAAAGCAGTGAAGCTATACGTGATCCTGGATGATCAAAGCAACAGATCACTCACCAGCTCAGCCTTCTTTGACACTTTCAAAATCAAGGAAGCCGACTCTTCATACTTACTTAAGACTTGTACAGGGGTAAGTGAAGAAACTGGGAGAAGAGCCATTGGTTACCAAATCGAATCCTTTGATGGTCAGACAACCCTGCCTCTGCCAACTCTAATCGAGTGCAATCAGTTCCCAACGGATAGAGAGGAGATCCCTACACCAGAGGTGGCACTTCATCACGGACATCTGAAGGGCATAGCACATCTCATCCCTGAACTGGATCCCCAGGCCGAAATAGCGCTTCTCCTTGGGAGGGACATCATCAGAGTTCACAAGGTGAGAAAACAAATCAATGGTCCCCACAACTCCCCCTATGCCCAGAAGCTAGATCTAGGATGGGTCATCATAGGCAACGTATGCCTAGGGAGTGTTCACAAACCAACCAGCGTGAACTCTCTCTTTACAAAGACACTAGAAGGTGGGCGTCCATCCCTATTTCAGCCTTGCACCAGCAGATTCCTTGTAAGAGAGAAGCCTGCCAGTGTAATTCATTCCAACCCTTACACTGCTAATCTTCTTTGTCATGAAGACAGAGATCATTTAGGGTGCTCAGTTTTCCAAAGGACTAAAGAAGATCACAAAATTGGCCCATCTATTGAAGATCATATCTTCTTGGAGATAATGAAACAGGGATTCTACAAAACCAATGAAAACAGCTAGGTGGCACCCCTACCTTTCAAAGCGCAGAGACCCCCTCTTGCTAACAACAGAGAACAAGCTTTGAAACGCTTTTCTTCCCTCAGATCCAATTTTCAAAGAAAAACAGAAATGAAAGGGCATTTCTTCTCATTCATGAGTAAGATGTTTGAGGATGACCATGCTGAGATAGCCCCACCTCTAAAAGACAATGAAGAGTGCTGGTACCTACCAATCTTCGGTGTCTACCACCCCAAGAAGCCAGGTAAAATCCGGGTAGTGTTTGACTCCAGCTCACGGCATCAAGGGGTCTCATTAAATGATGTCCTCCTAAAGGGACCAGATCTCAACAACACACTTCTTGGTGTTCTCATCAAATTCCGCAAAGAAGCAGTTGCCATAGTTGCAGACATTCAGCAAATGTTCCAAGTCAAGGAAGAACACAGGAACTTCTTGAGACTCCTATGGTTCAAAGACAATGACCCTACTAAAAACATTACAGAATACCGCATGAAAGTGCACCTCCTGCTGTTGCCATCTATGGACTTAAGCTATCTGCCCAAGAAGGTGAGAAAGACATTACACAGTTTATTGAAAGAGACTTTTATGTAGATGATGGTCTGAAATCACTTTCTTCACCTGAAGCTGCAATGAGTCTACTCAAGAGGACTCAAAGCACGCTTGCCTCTTCAAATCTCAGACTGCATAAGATAGCATCAAACAGCAAGGTCGTCATGGAGGCCTTCCCTTCCCAAGATTATGCCAGTGACTTCAAAGATCTGGACTTAGCTACAGACTCCCTTCCTATGCAACGCAGCCTAGGACTCAACTGGGACCTCAAGTCTGACACCCTTACCTTTCAGGTTGACCAAGAGACAAAGCCCTTCACACGGCGAGGTGTCTTATCCACCATCAACAGCCTGTATGATCCACTCGGGTTTGCAGCACCAATTACCATGCAAGGTAAGATTCTGTTTAGAGAGCTTACTGCAGACACATGTGATTGGGATTCTCCACTACCTCCTGAGTAGGGATGAGCTTCGAGTTCGAGTCGAACTCATGTTCTACTCGAACATTGGCTGTTCGCAAGTTCGCCGAACAGCGAACAATTTGGGGTGTTCGCGGCAAATTCGAATGCCGCGGAACACCCTTTAAAAGTCTATGGGAGAAATCAAAAGTGCTAATTTTAAAGGCTTATATGCAAGTTATTGTCATAAAAAGTGTTTGGGGACCCGGGTCCTGCCCCAGGGGACATGGATCAATGCAAAAAAAGTTTTAAAAACGGACGTTTTTTCAGGAGCAGTGATTTTATTAATGCTTAAAGTCAAACAATAAAAGTGTAATATCCCTTTAAATTTCGTACCTGGGGGGTGTCTATAGTATGCCTGTAAAGGGGCGCATGTTTCCCGTGTTTAGAACAGTCTGACAGCAAAATGACATTTGGAAGGAAAAAACTCATTTAAAACTACCCACGGCTATTGCATTGCCGACAACACACATAGAAGTTCATTGATAAAAACGGCATGGGAATTCCCCACAGGGGAACCCCGAACCAAAAAAAAAAAAAAAAAAATGATGTGGGGGTCCCCCTAAATTCCATACAAGGCCCTTCAGGTCTGGTATGGATATTAAGGGGAACCCCAGCCAAAATTTAAAAAAAAAATTGACGTGGGGTTCCCCCTAAATTCCATACCAGACCCTTCAGGTCTGGTATGGATTTTAAGGGGAACCCCGCGCCAAAAAAAAAAAAAAAAACGGCGTGGGGTCCCCCTAAAAATCCATACCAGACCCTTATCCGAGCACGCAACCTGGCAGGCCGCAGGAAAAGAGGGGGGGACGAGAGTGCGGCCCCCCCCCCTCCTGAACCGTACCAGGCCACATGCCCTCAACATTGGGAGGGTGCTTTGGGGTAGCCCCCCAAAACACCTTGTCCCCATGTTGATGAGGACAAGGGCCTCATCCTCACAACCCTGGCCGGTGGTTGTGAGGGTCTGCGGGCGGGGGGCTTATCGGAATCTGGAAGCCCCCTTTAACAAGGGGACCCCCAGATCCCGGCCCCCCCCCTGTGTGAAATGGTAAGGGGGTACTTACCCCTACCATTTCACTAAAAAACTGTCAAAAATGTTAAAAATGACAAGAGACAGTTTTTGACAATTCCTTTATTTAAATGCTTCTTCTTTCTTCCTTCATCTTCTTCTTCTTCTGGTTCTTCTGGCTCTTCTGGTTCTTCCTCCGGCGTTCTCGTCCAGCATCTTCTCCGCGGCGTCTTCTATCTTCTTCTCCTCGGGCCGCTCCGCACCCATGGCATGAGGGGGGAGGCTCCCGCTCTTCTCTTCATCTTCTTCTCTTCTTCATCTTCTTCTTCATCTTCTTCTTCTTCTTCTTCTTCTTCCTTCTTCTCTTCTTCCTGTCTTCTCCGGGCCGCTCCGCAGCCATGCTGGCATGGAGGGAGGCTCCCGCTGTGTGACGGCGTCTCTTCGTCTGACGGTTCTTAAATAACGGGGGGCGGGGCCATCCGGTGACCCCGCCCCCCTCTGACGCACGGTGACTTGAGGGACTTCCCTGTGACGTCACGGGGAATGCCACAGGGAAGTCCCGTCATGTGTGCGTCAGAGGGGGGCGGGGTCACCGGGTGGCCCCGCCCCCCGTTATTTAAGAACCGTCAGACGAAGAGACGCCGTCACACAGCGGGAGCCTCCCTCCATGCCACAGCATGGATTGCGGAGCGGCCCGGAGAAGACAGGAAGAAGAGAAGAAGAGAAGAAGGAAGAAGAAGAAGAAGAAAAAGAAGAAGAAGAAGATGAAGAGAAGAGCGGGAGCCTCCCCCCTCATGCCATGGGTGCGGAGCGGCCCGAGGAGAAGAAGATAGAAGACGCCGCGGAGAAGATGCTGGACGAGAACGCCGGAGGAAGAACCAGAAGAGCCAGAAGAACCAGAAGAAGAAGAAGATGAAGGAAGAAAGAAGAAGCATTTAAATAAAGGAATTGTCAAAAACTGTCTCTTGTCATTTTTAACATTTTTGACAGTTTTTTAGTGAAATGGTAGGGGTAAGTACCCCCTTACCATTTCACACAGGGGGGGGGGCCGGGATCTGGGGGTCCCCTTGTTAAAGGGGGCTTCCAGATTCCGATAAGCCCCCCGCCCGCAGACCCTCACAACCACCGGCCAGGGTTGTGAGGATGAGGCCCTTGTCCTCATCAACATGGGGACAAGGTGTTTTGGGGGGCTACCCCAAAGCACCCTCCCAATGTTGAGGGCATGTGGCCTGGTACGGTTCAGGAGGGGGGGGGCCGCACTCTCGTCCCCCCCTCTTTTCCTGCGGCCTGCCAGGTTGCGTGCTCGGATAAGGGTCTGGTATGGATTGTTAGGGGGACCCCACGCCGTTTTTTTTTTTTTTTTTGGCGCGGGGTTCCCCTTAAAATCCATACCAGACCTGAAGGGTCTGGTATGGAATTTAGGGGGAACCCCACGTCAATTTTTTTTTTTAATTTTGGCTAGGGTTCCCCTTAATATCCATACCAGACCTGAAGGGCCTTGTATGGAATTTAGGGGGACTCCCACATCATTTTATTTTTTTAATTTTGGTTCGGGGTTGCCCTGTGGGGAATTCCCATGCCGTTTTTATCAATGAACTTCTATGTGTATTGTCGGCAATGCAATAGCCGCGGTAGTTTTAAATGTGTTTTTTCCTTCAAAATGTCACTTTGCTGTCAGACTGTTCTAAACACGGGAAACATGCGCCCCTTTACAGGCATACTATAGACACCCCCCAGGTATGAAATTTAAAGGGATATTACACTTTTATTGTTTGACTTTAAGCATTATTAAAATCACTGCTCCTGAAAAAACGGCCGTTTTTAAAACTTTTTTTTGCATTGATTCATGTCCCCTGGGGGAGGACCCGGGTCCCCAAACACTTTTTATGACAATAACTTGCATATTAGCCTTTAAAATTAGCACTTTTGATTATTCATGTTCGTGTCCCATAGACTTTAACGGCGTTCGCGTGTTCGAACGAATTTTTTTCCTGTTCGCATGTTCTGGTGCGAACCGAACAGGGGGGTGTTCGGCTCATCCCTACTCCTGAGAAAGAGACATTATGGGTAACATGGAGAGACTCTTTAAAGACTTTATCCAACCTACACGTACATAGACCATACACCCACTTTCCTCCCACAAGGGTTCAGTCTACAGAGTTATGTGTATTCTGCGATGCTTCAGTTAAAGCAATAGGAGCAGTAACCTACCTCAAGTCAGTAGACATCGAGGGCCAAGTTCATATTGGGTTTGTTATGGGCAAAGCCAAGCTAGCAGCATGTCCTGAAACCACCATTCCAAGATTGGAACTGTATGCTGCTGTACTAGCAGTAGAACTAGCAGAACTTATTACATCTGAGATGAATCTAGAAATCGAGGACACAGAGTTTTACACAGACAGCAAGGTAGTGTTGGGGTACATTTACAACGAAAGTAGGAGATTCTATGTCTATGTACACAACAGAGTCCTAAGAATCAGGAAGTCGACACAGCCCACCCAGTGGCATTATGTCTCAACTGATCATAACCCAGCAGATCATGCTACAAGGTCTGTACCAGCATCCCGTCTCAAGGACACTATATGGCTCACAGGACCACCCTTCCTGTACAAATCAGTGCCTACCACTCCAGTAAGGGAGACATATGTACTGCTAGAACCTGAATCTGATTCAGATATCCGTCCTCAGGTTTCCACACTACATACAACAATTTCTAACCAACTGTTGGGATCCAAGCGCTTCCTCAAACTCTCCACTTGGAAGTCCTTACAAAGAGCTACTGCTTCAAAACTCACACATGAGACTCTGACAACCTTCATGGCTGAAGTATCAGCTGTAATGGATGCCAGACCTTTGACATCTATACCTAATGATCCTAATGATCCTTTCTTGCTTACACCTTCCACTTTGCTCACTCAGAAAGTTGAGGTGACCACAGCTCCTCCAGTCAATCTAGACACAAAGGTCTTATACAGATGTCAATGGAAAAGTGTTAGCTGACACCTTTTGGAACAAGTGGAAGAAACAATACTTGTCTAATCTACAGACCAGGAACAAGTGGCAAGACAGCAAGCCCAACTTACAGCCTAGCGCCATCGCTCTCATGAAAGACTTTCAATCGAGGAGAAACGAGTGGCCTTTGGGTCTGATAACCCAAGTGTTTCCCAGTGAAGATGGAAACGTCAGGAAAGTTGAGCTCAAAGTCATTAGGTAAGGCCAGCCTAAACTTTTCCTCAGACCTGTTTCTGAACTTATTTTGTTACTCTCCTCCGGAGTGCCATGATGTGTGGAATCCATGGGAAACCAAGCGGGGAGTGTCATGCCTTCTTTAATAAGGCTTGTGATTTTCCTATTGACTCTTTGATTTAATTAGATTGCTCTATGCTGCCATCTAGTGACCATTTTGCATAACTGCGCTATATCTATTTCATGTAGTCATTTAGTATAGCTGGTTAGATTTGGTACATGAAAGCCTCCGTACTTTCAATCCCATCAGGCCTTGCATCAGCTTCCTCCACCATTTTCATCTTTTCTTACCATGGAAGCATACACATCTGCTGCTAAGCTCTACGTTAGCCATCCGGATCCATCTTCGTTATGTTTACTAATTGTATCTTCAGCTAGATAGATAGATAGGGAAGCACTAATTGTATGATCTTTATTAATTGCATTTTGTCTGTATCTGTTACAGTTTTACTCTATCTTGTATCAATAAAAGTTCAAAAGGATTCTGCGCCTACTGGAATGCATTGGTATGAGAGGAGTTAACAGTGTGCCCGAATACACCTCAGTCACGTGTAGTGAGGGGCATAACAGCAAGACTGGGCACAGATAACAAGAAATCATATGCTGTACCAGGTACAAGCCTCAAAGTGGTTGTAAACCCTTAAAAAACATTTGAAAAACCTGCAAGACAAAGGCATCATGAGCTAGTATGCATAGCATACTAGCTCATTATGAATTACTTACCCTAGATTGAAGCCCCCGCAGTGGTCCTCATTCACCACTCCGGCGGCCGACATCTCTCACGGAGGTTACTTCTGGGTATCGCCACTCTGGCGCTGTGATTGGCGGGAGCCACGATGGCGTTACTCCCACGCATGCACACGGGAGCTGCCGGTAATGGCACAGTATAACTGAAGCAACGGCATGTACATGCCGTTGCTTCAGTTTGCTTAAGTGCGCATGTGCAGATGACGTCGGCACATGCAAATACAGGTTTAGGAGATATCCAGTGTAGCTACAGGTAAGCCTAATTATAGGCTTGCCTGTAGTATAAAGTGGATGTAAAGGGTTTACAACCACTTTAATTAAAACATTTTTTGGGGGTTTATATCCACTTTAAGCTTTAGCGGGTCTTCTGAGTAAGAACATCAATTGTCCCCAAATTGGAACCTCAGTCGTTCCCACACAACAGTCATATGATTGTCCCAAAATAGAAAAAGCTCCACATAGTGTAAAACCCCCAAATTTATTCTAATAGAATGAAAAGGTTGCACTTAGAAAATAGATGCAAAAATCTTGCTTTGTGTGTATGCATAGGCTGTCACACATACATAAAAGCCCATCCTTCCAGGACACGAGTGTAACGGTGATGTCAGCGCGTCACTCTGCCCTATTGAAATATGTTTGTCCAGGGGCAAGGGCGATGCGTACTTGAGTAACCGCCTAATATACCATGAAAGTTAACCACACCTCATCTGAGCTTCAGATGGTAACTATAAGGCTATAGAACTGTGTTGCAACCAAGCCTCACCTTCAGCTGTACAAGGAAAACACCCGGAAGTGAAGCCAAGTACGTGGTTAATAGCTAACCAAGCCTCACTCCCAATTACAGAAAGAGAGGTAAGTAGGTTGAACAAACCTTAAAAAGCTATTAATTATAAATGACCATACCGAAAATGCATGGCTCATAAGGGCACCATTTCTATGTGAGGCACCCCATTTCTTAACCACTTGCTTACAGGGCACTTAAACCCCCCTCCTATCCAGACCAATTTTTAGCTTTCAGCGCTGACCCACTTTGAATGACAATTGCGTGGTCATACAACACTGTACCCAAATGAAATTTTTATCATATTTTCACCACAAATAGAGCTTTCTTTTGGTGGTATTTGATCACCTCTGCAGTTTTTACTTTTTGTTAAAAAAATGTAGAAAAATGAATTAAAAAAAAAAAAAAAATTCTTTTTTTATATTTTGTTATAAAAAATTTTAAACGGGTCATTTTTCTCCTTCATTGATGTACACTAATGAGGCGGCAGTGATGGGCACTGATAGGCGGCAGTGATGGGCACTGATGGGTGGCAGTGATGGGCACTGATGGGTGGCAGTGATGGTCAGCACTGCCAGGTGGCACTGATTGGCACTACAGGTGGGCATTGATAGGTGGCACTTGTGGGCATTGATAGGTGGCACTTGTTGGCATTGATAGGTGGCACTTGTGGGCACTGTTAGGTGGCACTGTGGCCACTGTTAATAGGCACTATTAGGTGGCACTGATGAGGCAGATGTGCCTCTTCCACTTTGGGACCGATGTCCCTCACATCCCAGCCGGTGATCGGCTTTTTTTTCTACTCACGCTGTCAGCGTGAGTAAAAAAAAAAAAACGATTACCGATCTTTTGTTTACATCATGTGATCAGCTGTCATTGGCTGTCAGCTGATCACATGGTAAGGGGCCGGGACCGGCCGCTTACTCGGATCAGTGAGCAGCCGAGTCTCAGTGACTCGGTGAATACAGTGCGCCCGGCGCATGCCCTGCAGGGCGTGCGCAGGGAGCAAGGCATGGAGAGGCCGTCATATAATGGCCTCCCGGGAATTCAGGTCCGCACTGTGGCCGTCATTCGGCCATAGCGCGGATGTGTAGTGGTAAATGAAATTTTAAAAAAAAGCAACTCCATTAAACTGATAGGTTATAATAAAAATGTCCCCCCTATGGATCACTAAAAATATCTTATATTTGAATTACTACATTGTAATGAGAAATTGGAATTAAAAATTTAGATTAACCACTTCCCGACCGCTGCACACACATATACATCGGTGGAATGGCACAGGCAGGCAAATGGGCGTACCTATATGTCCCTTTGAATTTGCCGATTATCAGGCATGCGAGTGCCTGCTGTGCACTGTGGGTGCGTGCCCGCGGGTCCCGCAAACTCGATGTTCACCGGCAGCCCGCGATTGTGGCGAGGAGAACCAGAATGGGGAGATGCCCTTGGGAGATGAACATTTTCCTGTTCTGCCTAGCAACATGACAAGGATCTACTTCTCCCTGTCATTGGGAACAGTGATCTTTGTCATGTTGTAGTGAGCCCACCCTGTCACAGTTATAAGGCGTACACACGGTCGGACTTTGTTCGGACATTCGGACAAAAAAATCCTAGGATTTTTTCCGATGGATGTTGGCTCAAACTTGTCTTGCATACACATGGTCACACAAAGTTGTCGGAAAATCCGATCGTTCTAAACGCGGTGACGTAAAACACGTACGTCGGGACTATAAACGGGGCAGTGGCCAATAGCTTTCATCTCTTTATTTATTCTGAGCATGCGTGGCACTTTGTCCGTCAGATTTGTGTACACACGATCGGAATTTCCGACAACGGATTTTGTTGTCGGAAAATTTTATCTCCTGCTCTCCAACTTTGTGTGTCGGAAAATCCGATGGAAAATGTCCGATGGAGCCCACACACGGTCGGAATTTCCGACAACACGCTCCGATCGGACATTTTCCATCGGAAAATCCGACCGTGTGTACGGGCCATTAGAATCACTCCCTAGGACACACTTAACCCCTTGATCTTCCCCTAGTGTTTAACATCTTCCCTGCCAGTGTCACTTATACAGTAATCAGTGGCTATTTGTAGCTCTGATCCCTGTATAAATGACAATGGTGCCAAAATAGTATCAAAAGTGTCCGATGTGTCCACCATAATGTCGCAGTCCTGATAAAAAATTGTAGATCGCCGTCATTTCTAGTAAAAAAAAAGAATAATAGAAACACCATAAATCTAACCCCTATTTTGTAGGTGTTATAACTTTTGCACAAACCAATCAATAAACACTTATTGCAAGTTTTTTACCAAAAATATGCAGAAGAATACCTATCAGCCTAAACTGTGGAAGAAATTAGTTTTTTTTAAATATTTTTGGGGGATATTTATTATAGCAAAAATTTAAAAATATTGATTTTTTTTCAAAATTATAGTTTTTTTGTTTATAGCACAAAAAATAAAAACCACAAAGGTGATAAAATACCACCAAAAGAAAGCTCTATTTGTGGAGAAAAAAAGGACATCAATTTTGTTTGGGTACAAGGTTGCATGACTGTGCAATTGTCAACTAAAGCAACGCAGTACAGAATCGCAAACAATGCTCTGGTCGTGAAGGGGGTAAATCCTTCTGGGGCTGAAGTGGTTAATATCATATATGTAACAGGAACTAAAAATATTGTCTAAAACATTGTAGACTGCTCAAGAGTGACATCTAATGGACTAAAATCAATGAACTAATTATGCCCCTTACACACGGTCGGATTTTCCGATGGAAAATGTCCGATCGGAGCGTGTTGTCAGAAATTCTGACCAGGTGTGGGCTCCATCGGACATTTTCCATTGGATTTTCCGACACACAAAGTTGGAGAGCAGGAGATAAAATTTTCCGACAACAAAATCAGATTGCGTCAATTCTGACCGTGTGTGGCCTGTTCCGACGCACAAAGTGCCACGCATGCTCAGAAGAAATTCCAAGATGGAACAGCTCGTTCTGGTAAACTTAGCGTTCGCAATGGATACAGCACTTTCGTCACGCTGCAATGTTAAAAATGGTTTAATACAGCGCACTCTTTTCTTCTTTAGAATGTGACAAGAATATATTAGCTTTGCTGCTCATATTCACACACACTTCTCACAAACTTATTTTGTTACTATTTATCGTGATTCCCTCAATATATTTTGATTTCTCACATATGACAACATATTTTTGTATATTTTTTATATATTTTTTGGCTTTAATGTAGATTCTTTTTTTGTGTTTGTATTTTATTTTTATTTTTTTTGCAATTTTGATTTGTACTCCCGAAAATGTTTGTGTGTGTTTTTTGTGTTAAGTTCCCACAACACCATTGATATGTTGTTCTATTTAATCTGTAGGAGATTGTTTGGTGTTGTTGTCTCTTGTTAATTTCACATTGTACTTTAGAAATGTACCTGAATCCTCACCAACAAACTGTCCTTTTTGGATGAAAACACACACAGGAGAGTATAATTTACCTAAAAAATTTTGTTAAGGGCTCACAACTAAACAAAGAGGGAGGCAACGCTGGAGAAACTGCAGAAGTGGACGAAGCCTTGGACCCCCAGGGCAGACATCAACTTTTTTTTAAGCAAAATTGGTGGCCTGAGGAGTCCTTATCTAAGGGAGGGCAGTCTGGTCCAGAAGTCCCAGAGATCCGGAAAGCAGCAGATGACATCTGTGTCCCCTGGCTGTGGTCATACGAGAGACTGCATCTTCTGTCAGACCAGACTGAACCCAGGCCATCACTCTTTGGTCTTCCTTCCACGCTTCCTTCCACGCTGTGGCTCTGGTGGTGGAGTTGTGGCAGCAGGAGGAGGAGGAGGAGGATCGTCCATCTCAATGATATCCATCTTGGGTGTTAGTTCCCCACTCACCCCCTTACGTAGGACTTTATACAGAAGGTCCTCGCAGAGCCTGCGTTGACCCTCCTGCATGCCCTGCAATTTGGTGGCAGCCATGCAGGCAAAGGCCTCTTAAGGAGTTGGTAAGGCTCTGAGGGATGCCAAAGCCTCCTGGATCAGCCTGAACACTGAATCCTGCACGGGACTCGGAGTGGCCTTCCTGGCTCGTTTATATGGCAGGCGGAGGGGAGGAACCTGAGATTCAGTCAGGCTGGAACTGGTCCCAGGCTTCTCCTGGCTGACACTTAGCCCCGCCTCCTCCTGGCTGCCACTAATCCCCGCCTCCTCCTGACTGCCACATTCCACAACCTCCTCCTGGCTGAGGTCTTCCTGTGTATGAAAAAGGGACATAGTTTTAGTATTGTTTTCATCAATCACACACAATTTTCACCTCCTGACTGTTGCAAATTGAATGTTAACAAATATAACAGACTATTATTCTGAGCCCAGCATTTTTCATTCTTGTCCCAATTTTGGGTGCCCACTACCGTCTATTGATATGTAAAACACTTTTTTTAAGCAGCAATTAGTGATCAATAATAACATCTAGTAAACATAATTTATTTATTGCCCAGAAATCTGTAGAAGAATGCTATACCTGACTCCAGCTGGGCTCCTCCATTTCTTCCTGGCTGGAAGGCCCAGGTTGGACATCGGAAGCCTCAGCTGGGGTGGAAGGAAGCGTGGAAGGAAGAGTGGAGAGGGATTCCCTGACTTCAGTGTGGTCTGACAGAAATCGCAGTCTCTCATAGTACCACAGCCTGGGGACATAAACATCATCTGCTGCAGCTCCGGACCTCTGGGAATCTGTGACCTTCTTGCACTCCCTAAGATAAGTGCTCCTCAGGCCACCTGCCTCTTCTGTTTGTGATTATAGTGGGGGTGTCTCACCTGCCACAGACAGGGCAGCTCCCTGTACTTGTCTATGAACAGGGGCAGGAAATTGTGGTCGTTGAACCCATCCATTTTCTCTGCAAGACACAACACAAGACAAACCCTAATGTCAGGCAAAACTCCCCTAATCTTGTTACAATATAGGCTTCCATTTCGAAGCAGTATAGGCGCAAGTTTAGATCTTACCTTCGTTATCACGATCGGCATCTCCGATGCTCCTTCCTCCGCTCACAGATCGTACGTAATACGCACGTGTGTTACGCTTTATACACACTGTGCATGCGTATAACTCCGCCCGCCCCTGACGTTCTTTCTAGTCTATTCCCCCCCCCTTTTTGTTCGGCGCAGTGGGGGAAGAGCACATGGCGGATAGATAGCAGGTGCGTGCTAATTGTAGCAATGAGGAGGAGGAGGAAAGGCCGGAGCCTAAAACGTCCCGATCCAGAAGGAGATTTAAGGACTCAAATATGTCCTTTGGGGAGATGTTGGAAATGGTGGACATCCTGAAGAAGTCCGACTATGATGGAAAGTATGGGCCTTGCCCCAACCCCAATATACGAAAGGCCAAGATCATGGCGAAAATGGTCAGGAGTCTGCACCGGAATTTCAGGGTACGACGATTGAAAGATCAGCTCAGGAAGCCGTGGTCGGACCTGAAATTACGAGAACATGAGCAGTACAGAAAGATCTGGAGAGTGCTGCAAAAAAGCAAGTAGTTGTGCTGTGTTCCTATTCCTTTTGTGTTTATTACGTTCGTGCTGCTCCATGTGCTTTTAGGAACTGTTGTACAGTTTAAAATGGCAACTTTCATGTTCATGGGCACATTATTCGTTCGGATCCAACATTTTTTGTTCCAACTATAAAATACCATTGTTTAGCCCATATGCATTTGGCCACAATTTTGACGCCCTATACTTGTCTTCAAAGAATTGGGTTGTGTAGATTGCTTTGTTACTAGAATGAAATGCAAACTAGATTCTGTGTAAGGAGAGGACACTGAGCAGCTGTTTTCACATCTGGACACTGGAGCACTAGTGTGGGACACAAGAACACCCTTTTTATTAGGGGGTCCACACAGGTGCTCCAGTGTATACTATAGGGGTGTCTCCATCTGTGAAGCTTGTACCAAACAGGTAAAGTATTGCAGCTTGACAAAGGACACTAAAAAAGCTACATCTTGGAACTCTGCTAAAATTGACAATTGTACCCCACTTCCAAGCAATATTTCCTATTTATAGTTCTGACATTAAATATCTGTGTGCTAAGTATACCATTTTTGTTTTACATAGGGGAGAAAAGACTCAGAGGACACCCCTCATCTGAGGAGACCAGAGCCCCCCCCCTCTGGAAGAAGGTGAAATCCCCCCAACACAAGCTGAGCAGGAGGAAGAAGACGTGGTGGAACTAGTCACCACAACAGGTGAGTGTCTGCAACCACAGGCTCAGATAAGAGATGGATGGCGGCATATTTTTTAGACCTAATTTATTTTGGGGTTCCTCTCTTTTTAGGTGATCGTGAGGTTGTGGATCCAGATCCTTTCACATCCGAAAGTGCCCAGATCCTGATCGGGGAGATCATGGGGTGTAATTTACAATTGGAAATCATCAAGCAAAACATCAATGATGTTATTCCAAAATATAAAAACATCATTGATGTTTTGGGGCGAGTTTAAAGCCCCTCCAAATCACTTTCTTCTTTTGTGTGCTACAATGTGCAAAATGTTTTTGTGATTTTTCCCAAAGCCAAATTTGGAGGATGCACACAGTGTGTCAACATGTGCTATCTGCCATCACAGGAGATCAATGGACGCGTTTTGGGGGTGCAACCCCTTCCTCAATAATAAAGTAGCTGAGAAGAAGAGGTTTCTCCCCCAAAACACGTCCCTTGATCCCCCGTGATGGCAGCTAGTACATGTTGACATTGTTAAATTTGTGTGCATCTTCCAAATTTGGCTTTTCCAGGGGTGATTTCACCCCATCTGAACGCAATATCAAACACAGTTCCTAAATACTCATGTCCGATATTGCCTTCAAATTCGAACAAATGTGACGTTTGTAAGTTCAAGATTTGTGTCTTTTCTTGTTGGTTTTACACAGGCCTGTTTTCTATAAAATGGACATTTTGATTTTGGATAATGCCACCACAAAAATTGTTATACAACAAACATGTTGGTTTGTTGGAAAAACCTTTGGTAAATGTACATGTGATTGTGCAGGTATTAAAAAGATTGTTAATCAAGAATGTGTGGATTATTGTCTCAACGCTAAAACACTTTTGGGGTGATGTAATTGTTGTTTTATGAGAAAATGGGGGTTATTTCCTAAGGGCAAATCCACTTTGCACTACAAGTGCAGTTTCAGTGCAGTTGCAAGTGCACTTGTAGTGAAATGTGTTTTTGCATTTAGTAAATAACAGCCAACAGTGCTTTGTATAAGGTTACACAATCACGCCATTTTCTGCACTCAAAACATTTCTGTCAGGGTCAGCTAAAACAAACACAAGCAGTAAATGTTCAAAAGAGTTTTTTAGTTTTTTTTATTATAAAAAGGCTTCACAGATTGTCTGGCATATTGATAGCCCCCCTACCCGCAAAGAACTCCAGGTAGCGTAACCGGACATCACGGGCACTCAGGGAGGGCAAGCCAGGACGGCCACTTTCAAGCGCCGTCAGTGTGGTTTGATGTATGATTCTGGCCTCAGGCCCAACTGAGCCAGCATAGTTGGCCGAATGTTTCCTTAAAAAGTTATGGAGAACACAGCACGCAAGTATAATATGGTTCAGTTTATACTCCGCCATATGGATGGGTGTCATAAATAGGCGGAACCGACTGGCCAGGATTCCAAATGTGTTCTGCACCACTCTTCTGGCTCTAGCCAGCCGGTAATTAAAAACCCTCTGTTCTGGGGTGAGGGTCCTCATTGGGAATGGCCGCATCAGGTGGTCCCCCAGCGCAAATGCTTCATCAGCAACGAACACAAATGGGAGTCCTTCAACATTGTCCTCTGGAGCTGGCAAGTCCAAGCTGCCATTCTGGAGACGCCTGTAGAACTCCGTCTGGGCGATGACTCCACCATCGGACATCCGGCCATTCTTCCCCACGTCCACATACAAGAAGTCGTAATTAGCCGACACCACCGCCAACATCACTATACTATTGAACCCCTTGTAATTATAATAGTACGACCCTGAGTTGGGTGGTGGGACGATGTGGACGTGTTTCCTATCAATTGCCCCTCCGCAGTTAGGAAAGTCCCACCGCTGGGCAAAGTGGGAGGCCACAGTCTGCCATTCCTGTGGCGTGGAAGGAAACTGTTGAGGAAAAAACAATAAACATTACTATTTTTACTGTGAAACATGGCAAGCAGATTAGACACAAACATTATGGGGCAACCTCCAGATAGCATTTAGTAAGGGGAATTTAACAAGGCCAAAGTATAAGGTACACCTATCATATCCCCCCCTCTCATGGGCCATTTCTAACATTATAGGGGGTGTGTGGAAATCTTGGACAGGTAACCCTCTTCACTTCATTGAGAGATGAATGCCTAAATAATGGGTATTACTTGGAACAGCCCCTCCTTAGTTACACTATTGGCAGTCCACTGGACAGGTAAGAAGTGTCATAATACAAAGATATAAATACACATTGTACACATTTGAGGACATTTGGACATTCTGCTATTACCTATGAAGATAATTATAGGATACAAAAACTTTAAACAGTACCATTGGAAAGTATACAGGCAGGCCCTTGCACTACATGCTTTGGGGAATTCATCCATAAATCTGAGCACAAAAGAGATGGGTATAGTGTGTATGGGTTTGGCAAAGTCAGCACATAGATGATTGAGGATAGATAGAGAATTGGGATCAGCTGACTTAGCAGTTGGGGGAGGGAGGGTTACTAAAAATTATTTGGGGACAGCGAAGCCAACAGACGGTGAAACATGGGGTCTGTCATCCTGAGAAAGTTCCTGAAATCATCAGGATTATTCTCACGGATCTCATGGAGCAAAGACATATGAGAGAACTGGTCACGCTGAAGCAACCAATTCTTGGTCCATGAACTCCTCCCCCCCCTGTTCATGGACTGGACTTGTGTCAAGGTCAGGACCCCAACACCAAGCCCCCGCACAGCACGAACTCTACGAGGAGTACGCATACCAAACATGGCTAGAAAACGGTCGGCTGCTCAGAACGAAGTAACAGAACGCACTAAAGAACAGCAAGGCCTGTGAAGAGCGACCTGAAAAACAGTAACGAACGAACAAGAATACAATGACTACCTAAAGTCACGCGGAACTTGCTGCACGCACTGAAGAGCAGATACAAACCCACAAGCACAAACTGAATGGCAGAAAACGATCTGAAAGCCACGAGTCTGAAAAAGCGCGAATCGTCTCTTACCAAACTTTTACTAACACGAGATTAGCAAAAGGAGCCCAAAGGGTGCCGCGCTTGGTTCTGAACCGGCCTTTTCTAGTCTTGTCGTACGTGGTGTACGTGGCCGCGTGGTTGGCGATCGGAAATTCCGACAACTTTGTGCGACCGTGTGTAGACAAAAAAAGTTCGAGCCAACATCCGTCGGAAAATATCCTAGGATTTTGTTGTCGGAATGTCCGAACAAAGTCTGACCGTGTGTACGCCCTATTAGAGTTCATATTCATATGGTTCTAATATATTGATCTATTTACAAAATTGGACCTAATTCCCACAAACCTAATAATCCACAGAAACATCCACGTTTAACCCCATAGGGCCACCCAAGACTCAGATTTGAGTTTACAAACTTAAACCAAATCAAATTCAAATACAAATAGTAATTTTAGAATTGTAAATAAATGCATTAACATCAACATCCACATTTAGGCCAAATAGAACATACAATTTTAATCTATATATCCAGGCCATTTCTAACCTAGAGATCTCCCTAACCAAAGAACTACCTTTCGAGTGAGGTTTGTACCTTTCTATACCCAGGAACAGTGTATTGGAAGGGTCCCTATTATGTGCCATGGCATAATGTTTAGACACAGAGTGGTTCTTGAAAACTTTTTTGATGTTTTAGCCTCACCTAGAAGGCCCTCTGTCCTGCCCACATAGTGAAGTCCACAGGGGTACTGTAATAAATACACTACCCCTGTGGTGAAACACGTGATAAAAGGTTCTATCTCATAGGCACCAGAAGTGCTCAAAAAAGGTAAAGCAATTCTTTCTCCTGTCCCTACACCTATTAATGTTGCACACCTGGCATTTTCTACATTGATAATACCCCTTGAAATTTTGGAAAAAATGTAAGTTCCTAATTGGTTTATTATAAACATTTGGGGCTATTTTATCCCTTAAAGAAGGAGCACCCCTAAAAATCACTTGAGGTTTCTTAGGTAAGACAGTACTCAACACTCTTTCATTGCTCAAGATATGCCAGTGTTTTTGTATTAACCATTTCACATTTTGAAAATGTTGTAATAAATGGGATAGATAGTATTATAATACCGATTTCATTATTTTTGGTCTTTCTCTTAATAGGGCCGACCTATCCATTTTCTGAATTTATTCATAGTCCTAAGGAGGGATGCTGGATCATATCCCTTCTCAATAAACCTATTAGTTAAGACAGCTGCCTGAACTCTAAATTCTTCCACCTCAGTACAGTTACGCCTAATCTGCATATTTTGGCTTTTTTGGCACTGATGTCAGCCAAGACTCATGATGACAACTGTCCATAGGGATATATGAATTCCTATCTGTAGGTTTAAAGGAGGTAGAGGTGATGAATATATTATCAATTCCATAATTTTTAGGTAAAAAAATGTATCTCTTTAGTACTTGCCTCAAAATTCAAAACAATCCCCCTATCGTTATTGAGGGATCCCATAAACTCCTGTAGTTCTACACCATTACCATTCTATAATAGGAGGATGTCTAGCCCACAGGACAATCTGAGGTCTTTCTTGGGCATAGATGGCATCCTCCTCCCATTTGGCCATAGAAAAGTTTTCCAAAGTAGGGGCATATTTAGCCCCCATGTCCACTCCTCTGTCTTGGTGATAAAACTGATCCTCAAACCAAATATAATTGTGCGTTGCCGCAAACTCAAGGAGTTCCATAATAAATTCCAACTGTTTCTTAGGGAGACCTCAGTCTCAATCCAAGTAAAATTTCACAGCTGCAAGACCCAAATGATGTAGTATTATCGTATACAATGAAGATACGTCCACTGTAACTAACCACAATCCTTCTTGAGGCCTAATAGTGGAAATTAACTTTATAGTATCTCTCGTATCTTTTATATACAATGGCATTTTCTGCACTAAAATTTGAAGATAATAGTCTATTGACCTGCCCACACGGACGTAACCAAATCAATACAACTGACTATCGGACATCCCGGTGGGCAGGTCAGACTCTTGTGTATCTTTGGTAAATAATATATTATTGGAGTGCAAGGTGCACTTGGTACCAAAAACACTTTTTCTTTTTTGTTAACAATATCCTTTTTAAAACCTCTATTCATAATAATCTTGAGTTCCCTTTTACATTTCAAAATGGGATCCCTGTTCAAAAGGTTTCCCTAGGTTTCCCTATCATCCACAATGCGATGCATCTCTGACAGATAGTTACATCTGTCAAGAACCACAATCCCACCCCCCTCATCAGCAGGTCTTATAACCAAAGCTTTATTGTTACACAAAGAGTCTAAATCTTTTTCCAAAGCCTTCTGCATTTTAGCATTTTTAGTTTTCATCGGTTCGGAAAATGAAATTTTTTGCTGCAGAAAAGTGCTTGACTCGAGTATAAGTCGAGGGGGGCACTTTCAGCACAAAAAAATGTGCTGAAAAATTCGACCTATACTCGAGTATATACGGTAAAAAACATGTTATACACTACTCTGTGAAGTGATTTTTCACAAAACAGCCCCAATCCTCCTCTTATCGGGTCCCCCGCCAGTGCTCCTGGCCCCCTGGCTCCCTCTACTGTCTCAGGAGGTATACACTCAGGAGAGCCTAGGCTCCCATGCACAGCGCTGGAGGAAGATTGGGCTCAGATAAGTATAAGGTGGGGTTGGGGGGATGCTGCACAAAAACCTTGAGCCTTTGCAACCACTTTAATGATATCTTCTATGTTAGACATTTGATATACTGTATAATCTAATAGAGTATCTTTCCTTTTTGAAAGATGAGGTACCCCAGAGGTCACCTCAAAGAGCTTGGTGGGAAGGGTCTGAAGGCAAATAGACAGTTGCCTACCACATGAGGGATTTGAAACCCTTACTTTAGATCAGCGTCAAATATAAACAGCAAGGCTTTAATGTTTCTTCTAATTTTTTTATTAAATACAAAATTTTACATTATATGACCTGTTCTCCCTTATAGAGTCAGTTACTAAAATTACTCAAGGGTCTTATTCGGCCTTTCCTGAATAGGCTCTGAAAAATGTTCTCTACACATCAGATATTTTCTTACTCGTGTTTTAATTGTGGCTTGATTAGCCACATCAAAACCATGCAAACCTTTGCTCGCATTCACGGTTCCATGCATAAATTTCAAATGATATGGGCCTTCTGGCTCACTGATAGCCATAGTCATATCTTCTAGAGTAACAGATGGTATCTACATATATATTGTGATAAATACTCATGATGAGACCTCTACATGATTGTATCCTCCTTTATTCTTTCTCCTATCTCACTTTTTGACCTTCTCATCTCTTCCCTATAACCCCTTATTATCCCCCCTTTTTTATTCTTAGACTTGTTTTATTGATAGTTTGCAATCTGCACTGGCACATAGGCAGAGCCTGCTGTGCTCTATGGGCAACCAGGAGTAAACGAACACTGTTGTTCATATACACCTGACTACCTCCAATCTGCTTACCTAAAGGGAAGAAGACGGAGTCCCTCCTTCTTTTTTTTAATGGACCAGATCAGACCAAGAGGTAAGCAGGTGTAAATGGACACAAGTCCATTTACACTCGCCTTTCCATAGGAATTAATGGACCTTCTAATCAGGTCTGCCTAAAAAACTGACAGGCAGACCTGATTGGAACGCTCATGTGAAAGGGGCCTTCATTTTCAAGAGCCATAATAAATTTTTTCCAATTCTTTTTTTTATTGAATTTTGTCATAAAGTAAGATACACAACAGAGCCAATTGGTCATACCCTGCCTTTCTTAAATACAAATAGAAAATAGAACAAAACTGAATTCAAACACGCGCTCGGTGTGAGGCAGAAGAAGATAAAGTGTATAGAAGACCTAATAGCATATCCAATGGCATCTCCCAGAATGCAATACTCTCTCAGCTCAAAATCAATATTACACATGACTAATGCCATGTACACACTGTCAGAATTTCCAACTACAAATGTTCGATGTGAGCATGTTGTCGGAAATTCCAACTGTGTGTAGGCTCCATCGGACATTTGTTTTTGGAATTTCTGACAACAAAAATTTGAGAGCTGGTTCTTAAATTTTCCAACAACAAAATCCATTGTCAGAAATTTCGATTGTGTGTACACAATTCCAATGCACAAAATTCCACGCATGCTCGGAATCAAGCAGAAGAGCCGCACTGGCTATTGAACTTCATTTTTCTTGGATCATCATACGTGTTGTACGTCACCACGTTCTTAATGTTCAGAATTTCTGACAACATTTGTGTGACCGTGTATATGCAAGACAAGTTTGAGCCAACATCCATCGAAAATAAATCCAGGATTTTGTGTCGGAATGTCCGATCGTGTGTACGCGGGATTAGTCTATATTACTACACAAGGCCACCTCCACAGTGGACCGTTGTAGGCTCCACAGTCAACTTAGGTCTGACTCAAGGAGGTCGCCTCTGAGGAGGCATTTGTAGAAGTGGCGTTAAGCCTAATATTAGTTAAGCCTAATATCCCAGACCTTGGAGAATTTCTTAGGTCAGCCCCTAGAGGCATATCTGAATTTTTAGAGTGGAATAGCTGAGTTAACTAAGTGCTTCAAATAATCCAATGTGGGGTCCTGAGATTTTTTAAGTAGTAGTAGTTCAGTATTATGGCTTTTCTGGAATAAAATAGAAGGAGTCCAAACAGAACTCAAAGTGCCTTGGTAGGGGTCAATGGGTTTACAGGGCCCAATATAGGGAAGTCAATGCTCAGTGGGATTGGGATAGTAGTCAGCATAAAATTGAAACACATCAATGGAGTGATGTCATCACACCCGGATATGATACCTGAGTGTCCCTATGCTGACTCGCATCCATTAACGGAATGAAAAATAGCCAGCCGGCTCATTACACAAGGTTACAATAACTCAGCATTATGGACAGAGGGATTAAAGAGGCAATAGCCACAACAGCTTGGCATTTTATTGCCACCAGCAACCTGGATGGACATGTGAGAAGTGCTATTAAGTTGAGCTATACATGGAAGGTGAAGCAGTAAGTAGACATATACTTCAGCGGTAGAGTGATATCCTGTGGTTCTGCTTATATTGCTCCCTTCCTTTTCTTCAACATTTATGTCTGTCACTACCTTCATGCTTGAACTTTATACTGTCAGCATGATACTAGTCTGATTGCTTTATGGCTAACGAGAAATCTTTAGAAATTGCCAAAGGACACTGAATATTGGAAAACTAACATCTCAGTGGACTCTTAAAATGAAGCAGTAAGCAAGAAAATGACTGAGTGGTTATGCTGTAAACTGCAGCTTTGCAAATTGCTTTCCATACTCACCTGCTGCTAGCTGTCTTTCTCAGATATCTTTGGCTGTCTTGTGCTTTTACTGAGATCTATCTATCTATCTGCTGCTTGATATATGCTACAGGAATTGTTATTGTCTGGAGCTATATCTGCGTCTATCCACCACGGACCCACCAAAATATGTGTACTTAACATGCAGCATACCATCCATCATTGGATAAGATTTACACCTCATTCCCATTAGATCAGGGCCCAATTACCAAAGTTTTTAAATTTGTGTGATCATATAATGAAAGGTCTTGGTATTCCTGGATATATTCAAACAATGTATTTGTTGAAAAGCTACAGTTATTTTACATCATACCAAACCTACAGTAAGTCCAAGAATGGGCCTTAAAATCAGTTGTGCTTTTACCCATGGGTCACACTTTGACTGATATCTTTTTCTACAGCCACAGGGTTGTTGAATATTAAATAGTGAATATTGTCAAAGACAAAGAAAGAGGAAATACTACAACTCTTATATAGCCTAGAAATGTCTGTATTAAATCTTCATTTGACGTTGGCAAAATCCATGTTGGAATTAAGAAAAAAACTGATGATAGCAAGAAAAAAAGGCTTAAGAAACCTCAGGACCATGGATTCTGCTGAAGCTGCCCACTACCTTCTTTAGTTTAAAATCACTGCACAACACCTTCTTCATCTCAAATTCACTTTCCACCATGTGCCAAACACACTGCTCCCTGCCTGCCTACCACCTTCACAAAAGTGACAGGGCCAAGTATTCCTACATTCCCACAGTCTTGCATACAAAAGTCCACTCTAGCAGCATTACACTAAAGGTGCTACCATGCTGACATTTGTGCCCACCCATCATATGGCACGCACTGCCTGAATTTGCTTTCACACTGGTTACTGGGTGTCACTGTCAGTTATGGACCTGTTACCTGCCCACTCACCACCTCTTTCATTGTAGAGGTGTGTCTCCCTGTCAAATTCAGTTGGCAGAGGAAACCTTCAGCAGGTTGCAAGTTTAAAATGCCTGTTCTAAAGAAAGTAAATTAAAGACTGAATTAATGAACAAATTAAAAAACAGTAAATAATAGACACAATTCTACTTTTCATAAACTGTATGGGTATTAGTTTTTCTGTATGGAAGAATAAAACATAGTGAATACATTTTCAGCGAATGAAAGAATGAAATTATGAAACAATAAAAAATAACTTTATGTAATAATTATCCAGGAAAATACATTTTATAACCACTTTGGTCAGTACAGTTGGGCAAACCAAGCAAAGTCTGGTTTGCTGGATGTTTGAGGAACATAGCAGGATTTCAATGAACCCCAAACACGGTACTGAACCCCATTAAAGTCTATGAAGGTTGGATCTTTTAATTTTCTGGCCTTTTTCAAGGTCAGCTTGTAAAATTATCATGGGTGTCTAGGCATTGTCATGGTAGATATTTTAAAATACCATTAAGCAGGCAGCTGGTGTTTTAATGTGACTTAAAGTGTGAGATTGAAAATACATGAATCACTTAAAACAGAACTAAAGTTCCCCTGTTTGCTGAAGGCAGGCAACTTTTGTTTTGCAGAAGAGACATGTAATGTCTTTTCTACAATAAAGTACATTTACCTTCTTTTTTGCAGTGTCCCTTGGCAGATTAAAGCTGCCAGCCCTCAGTGCCCGAATGACGGCCTCCTGTGCAAGCCCAGTTGTAATGTCATCCCATGCAAGGCAATGAAGCTGGCCGAAAACCAGCACACAGAAAATGATGCTGGTGCTAATGAGGGACATCCATTGGAGGAAAGGTGAGTACAAACTGCCTTTATTCCACTTTATATAATATGATTGGGGGGGTGAGGGGTAACATAAGTCTGCACACTGTTTATATATTTTTTTTAAAAAGGACATTTAATATGGTGTCTGTTTGTATCTGTTTATTTACAATTATTCTTTCTTGTGAATGAGTAACAGAGGGTCCTGTGTACCCCATGCTCAGTCACTGCATGCCTTACCACATACTCAATCACAAAGGAAGGAGGGTCAGATATCTGGGGGCCGCTTTGTACTGAAGGGGGCTTTCAGATTCCTATAAGCCCCCCAAAAAACACTTGCCCCCTATTCAGGGCTGTGGGTATGTTGTCCTTATCCCCATCAACATGGGAACAAAGTTTCAGCAGGGAAGAGGTGGCATACTTGCTGCGCCTCACTTTCCAGGCTAGCCAGGCTGCATGTCTGGAAAAAAACCTGGTATTGATATTTGGAGGGGCTACACACTATTTTTTTCTCTTTAGGGCATCTAGTGTGGCTTGGCATATTTTTAGGAGTGGTGGGGTACATGCTCTTACTCATAGGCGTGATCATGGAGTGTGCCGGGTGTGCCTGGGCACACCCCAATCACCCTGTGCTGTCCCCCGAGATCTGCTCTGAAAT
The DNA here is from genome assembly GCA_037952925.1 of Lithobates clamitans. NCBI lineage: Eukaryota > Metazoa > Chordata > Amphibia > Anura > Ranidae > Lithobates > Lithobates clamitans. The sequence continues at coordinate 4,824,624 of JBBGZY010000580.1, read as the reverse complement.
GCTGCATCCAAGGAGTGTGCGGCCCATGCTGCCCGTGAAACAGTTTCACTTGTAGCAGATTGTGAGGCTTACCAGAGCCGCTCAGTGTGTGAAACTGTCAGGTAATGTAACTGCTTGCAGAGAGAAAGACCAGCTGTTAAAACTCAGCGGTGATGTCGGGGGTGGGCGGGACCGAACAGCTTTTAAACACCAGCTAACAGGATGGGGTCTGGGTGGGCCGGTACATTTATTTGGCTCCACCCCCTTACTTAAGCAGCCCAATCATTGGCTGGTGTTTAATAGCTGCTCGGTCCCGCCCATCCCCGACATCGTGGCTGAGTTTTGACAGCTGGTCTTTCTCTTTGCAAGCAGATAAATTAGCTGGCAGTGTCACACACTGAGTGGCTCTGGCAAGCCTCACTATCTGTTGCATGTGAAACACCCCCTCTACCCTTTGTCCATGAGTGCTGCCAATCAGTGCCCATCAGCGCTGCCTATTAGTGCCCATCAATGCTGCCTATCAATGCCAATCAGTGCCCATCAGTGCCAATTAATGCTGCCAATCAGTGCCCATCAGTGCTGCCTATCAGTGCCAATCAATGCTACCAATCAGTACCTATCAGTTCCCATCATTGCTGTCTATCAGTGCCTATCAGTGCTGCCAATCAGTGCCCATCAGTGCTGCCAATCGGTGTCCATCATTGCTGCTAGGGATGAGCCGAACACCCCCCTGTTCGGTTCGCACCAGAACATGCGAACAGGAAAAAAATTTGTTCGAACGCGCGAACACCGTTAAAGTCTATGGGACACGAACATGAATAATCAAAAGTGCTAATTTTAAAGGCTAATATGCAAGTTATTGTCAATAAAAGTGTTTGGGGACCTGGGTCCTGCCCCAGGGGACATGAATCAATGCAAAAAAAAGTTTTAAAAACGGCCGTTTTTTCAGGAGCAGGGATTTTAATAATGCTTAAAGTCAAACAATAAAAGTGTAATATCCCTTTAAATTTCATACCTGGGGGGTGTCTATAGTATGCCTGTAAAGGGGCGCATGTTTCCCGTGTTTAGAACAGTCTGACAGCAAAATGACATTTTGAAGGAAAAAACACATTTAAAACTACCGCGGCTATTGCATTGCCGACAATACACATAGAAGTTCATTGATAAAAACGGCATGGGAATTCCCCACAGGGCAACCCCGAACCAAAATTAAAAAAAAAAAATGATGTGGGAGTCCCCCTAAATTCCATACAAGGCCCTTCAGGTCTGGTATGGATTTTAAGGGGAACCCCGCGCCAAAAAAAAAAAAAAAACGGCGTGGGGTCCCCCTAAAAATCCACACCAGACCCTTATCCGAGCACGCAACCTGGCAGGCTGCAGGAAAAGAGGGGGGGACGAGAGTGCGGCCCCCCCCCTCCTGAACCGTACCAGGCCATGTGCCCTCAACATTGGGAGGGTGCTTTGGGGTAGCCCCCCAAAACACCTTGTCCCCATGTTGATGAAGACAAGGGCCTCATCCCCACAACCCTGGCCGGTGGTTGTGGGGGTCTGCGGGCGGGGGGCTTATCGGAATCTGGAAGCCCCCTTTAACAAGGGGACCCCCAGATCCCGGCCCCCCCCTGTGTGAAATGGTAAGGGGGTACTTACCCCTACCATTTCACTAAAAAACTGTCAAAAATGTTAAAAATGACAAGAGACAGTTTTTGACAATTCCTTTATTTAAATGCTTCTTCTTTCTTCCTTCATCTTCTTCTTCTTCTGGTTCTTCTGGCTCTTCTGGTTCTTCCTCCGGCGTTCTCGTCCAGCATCTCCTCCGCGGCGTCTTCTATCTTCTTCTCCTCGGGCCGCTCCGCACCCATGGCATGGGGGGGGAGGCTCCCGCTCTTCTCTTCATCTTCTTCTCTTCTTCATCTTCTTCTTCATCTTCTTCTTCTTCTTCTCTTCTTCCTTCTTCTCTTCTTCATTTCTTCTCCGGGCCGCTCCGCAGCCATGCTGGCATGGTGGGAGGCTCCCGCTGTGTGACGGCGTCTCTTCGTCTGACGGTTCTTAAATAACGGGGGGCGGGGCCACCCGGTGACCCCGCCCCCCTCTGACGCACGGGGACATGATGGGACTTCCCTGTGGCATTCCCCGTGACGTCACAGGGAAGTCCCGTCAAGTCACCGTGCGTCAGAGGGGGGCGGGGTCACCGGATGGCCCCGCCCCCCGTTATTTAAGAACCGTCAGACGAAGAGACGCCGTCACACAGCGGGAGCCTCCCACCATGCCAGCATGGCTGCGGAGCGGCCCGGAGAAGAAATGAAGAAGAGAAGAAGGAAGAAGAGAAGAAGAAGAAGAAGAAGATGAAGAAGAAGATGAAGAAGAGAAGAAGATGAAGAGAAGAGCGGGAGCCTCCCCCCCCATGCCATGGGTGCGGAGCGGCCCGAGGAGAAGAAGATAGAAGATGCCGCGGAGGAGATGCTGGACGAGAACGCCGGAGGAAGAACCAAAAGAGCCAGAAGAACCAGAAGAAGATGAAGGAGAAAGAAGAAGCATTTAAATAAAGGAATTGTCAAAAACTGTCTCTTGTCATTTTTAACATTTTTGACAGTTTTTTAGTGAAATGGTAGGGGTAAGTACCCCCTTACCATTTCACGCAGGGGGGGGGGCGGGATCTGGGGGTCCCCTTGTTAAAGGGGGCTTCCAGATTCCGATAAGCCCCCCGCCCGCAGACCCCCACAACCACCGGCCAGGGTTGTGGGGATGAGGCCCTTGTCTTCATCAACATGGGGACAAGGTGTTTTGGGGGCTACCCTAAAGCACCCTCCCAATGTTGAGGGCATGTGGCCTGGTACGGTTCAGGAGGGGGGGGGCCGCACTCTCGTCCCCCCCTCTTTTCCTGCGGCCTGCCAGGTTGCGTGCTCGGATAAGGGTCTGGTATGGATTTTTAGGGGGACCCCACGCCGTTTTTTTTTTTTTTTTGGCGCGGGGTTCCCCTTAAAATCCATACCAGACCTGAAGGGTCTGGTATGGAATTTAGGGGGAACCCCACGTCAATTTTTTTTTTAAATTTTGGCTGGGGTTCCCCTTAATATCCATACCAGACCTGAAGGGCCATGTATGGAATTTAGGGGGACCCCCACATCATTTTTTTTTTTTTTTTTTGGTTCGGGGTTGCCCTGTGGGGAATTCCCATGCCGTTTTTTATCAATGAACTTCTATGTGTATTGTCGGCAATGCAATAGCCGCGGGTAGTTTTAAATGAGTTTTTTCCTTCCAAATGTCATTTTGCTGTCAGACTGTTCTAAACACAGGAAACATGCGCCCCTTTACAGGCATACTATAGACACCCCCCAGGTACGAAATTTAAAGGGATATTACACTTTTATTGTTTGACTTTAAGCATTAATAAAATCACTGTTCCTGAAAAAACGTCCGTTTTTAAAACTTTTTTTTGCATTGATCCATGTCCCCTGGGGCAGGACCCGGGTCCCCAAACACTTTTTATGACAATAACTTGCATATAAGCCTTTAAAATTAGCACTTTTGATTTCTCCCATAGACTTTTAAAGGGTGTTCCGCGGCATTCGAATTTGCCACGAACACCCCAAATTGTTCGCTGTTCGGCGAACTTGCGAACAGCCAATGTTCGAGTAGAACATGAGTTCGACTCGAACTCGAAGCTCATCCCTAATTGCTGCCTATAAATGCCAATAAGTGCCCATCAGTGCTGTCTATCAGTGCCAATCAGTACCCATCAGTGCTGACAATCAGTACCCATCAGTGCTGACAATTAGTGCCCATCAGTGCTGCCTATCAGTTCACATCAGTGCTGCCAATTAGTGCCCATCAACTCTGCCAATCTGTGCTGCCAATCAGTGCCAATCGGTGCAGCCTATCAGTGCTGCCTATCAGTGCCCATCAGTGCTGCTAATCAGTGCTGCCAATCAGTACCACCTATGAGTGCCAATCAGGGCCCATCAGTGAGTCCTATCCATGCCCATCAGTGCTGCCTATCAGTGCTGCTTCTCAATGCTAATCAGTGCCAATCAGTGCTTATAAGTGCTGCTTATTAGTGCCCATCAGTGCTGCCTATCAGTGACAACCAGTGCTGCCTATCAGTGCTGCCTAATAGTGCCACCTATCAGTGCCAATCAGTGCTGCGAATTAGTGCCCATCGACGCTGCCAATCAGTGCTGCCAATCAGTGCCAGTGCCCATCAGTGCTGCCAATCAGTGCCAATCAATACTGCCAATCAGTGCCAATCAATGTTGCCAATCAGTGCCCATCAGTGCTGCCAATCAGTGCCCATCAATGCTGCCTATCAAAGCCAATCAATGCCCATCAGTGCTGCCTATCAGTGCCAATCTTTACCCATCAGTGCTGACAATCAGTGCCCATCAGTGCTGCCTGTCAGTGCCCATCAGTGCTGCCCATCAGTGCCACCTATCAGTTCACATCAGTGCTGCCAATTAGTGCCCATCAGCGCTGTCTATCAGTGCTGCCAATCAGTACCATCTATGAGTGCCAATCAGGGCCCAACAGTTTGACCTATTAGTGCCCATCGGTGCTGCCTATCAATGCCAATCAGTGCTTATAAGTGCTGCCAATTAGTGGCCATCAGTGCTGCCTATCAGTGACCATCGGTGCTGCCTATCAGTGCTGCCTATCAGTGCCAATCAGTGCTGCCAGTCAGTGCCAATCAGTGCTGCCAATCAGTGCTGCCAATCAGTGCCAGTGCCCATCAGTGCTGCCTATCAGTGCCAATCAATTCTGCCAATCGGTGCCACCTATCAGTGCCAATCAGGGCCCATCAGTGTGGCCTACCAGTGCTGCTAATCAGTGCCAATCAGTGCTTATAAGTGCTGGCAATTAGTGGCCATCAGTGCTGCCTATCAGTGCCCATCAGTGCTGCCTATCAGTGCTGCCTATCAGTACCAATCAGTGCTGTGAGTCAGTGCTGCCTATCAGTGCCACCTATTAGTGCCACCTATCAGTGCCCATCAGTGCTGCCAATTAGTGCCAATCAACGCTGCCAATCAGTGCCATTCAGTGCTGTCAATCAGTGCCCATCAGTGCTGCCTATCAGTGCCAATCAATGCTGCCAATCAGTGCCACCTATCAGCGCCAATCAGGGCCCATCAATGTGGCCTACCAGTGCTGCTAATCAGTGCCCATTAGTGCTGTCTATCAGTGCCTATTAGTTCCAACTAGTGCTGCCTATCAGTGCCAATCAGTACCACCTATCAGTTCCAAGCAGGGCCTAACAGTGCCCATAAGTGTTGCCTATCAGTGCCTATCAGTGCTGCCAATCAGTGCCCATCAGTGCTGCCAATCAGTGCCCATCAGTGCTTCCTATCAATGCCAATCAGTGCCCATCAGTGCTGCCTATCAGTGCCAATCAGTACCCATCAGTGCTGACAATCAGTACCCATCAGTGCTGACAATCAGTGCCCATCAGTGCTGCCTATCAATGCCCATCAGTGCTGTCTGTCAGCGCCACCTATCAGTTCACATCAGTGCTGCCAATTAGTGCCCATCAATGCTGCCAATCAGTGCAGCCTATCAGTGCTCATCAGTGCTGCCTATCAGTGCCCATCAGTGCCCATCAGAACTGCCTATCAGTGCTGCCAATCAGTACCACCTATGAGTGCCAATAAGGGCCCATCAGTGTGTCCTATAGGTGCCCATCAGTACTGCCTATCAGTGCTGCCTATCAATGCCAATCAGAGTCAATCAGTGCTTATAAGTGCTGCCAATTAGTGGCCATCAGTGCTGCCTATCAGTGCCCAACAGTGCTACCTATCAGTGCCAATCAGTGCTGCTTCTCAGTGCCCATCAGTGCTGCCTATCAGTGCTGCCTGTCAGTGCCACCTATTAGTGCCGTCTATCAGTGCCCATCAGTGCTGCCAATTAGTGTCCATGAGCTGCCAATTAATGCCCATCATCGCTGCCTATCAGTGCTTATCACTGCTAATCAGCGCCCATCAGTGCTGCCTATCAGTGCCTATTAGTGCCAATCAGTGCTGCCTATCAGTGCTAATCAGTATCACCTATCAGTGCCAATTAGGGCCTAGCAGTGCCTATAAGTGTTGCCTATCAGTGCCCATCAGTGTCACTGATCAGTGCCCATCAGTGTTGCCAATTATCAATGTTGCCAATTAGTGCATGTCAAATTACATGGGGGCGACAGGGCACATTACATGGTGCACAGCAGGTCACATTACATGGGGGTAACAGGGCACATACCATGGTGGGAAGCAGAGCACATTATATGGGGTTACAGCAGGGCACATTACATGGGACACAGTTGGGCACATTACATGGGGGAAACAGGGCTCATTGCACTTTTTAGAGATGCCACACTGCAATACAGCGCTCCTCTGGACCAGCAAGGCACTACCAGCTTTGGCCTGTCCATTGTGGCGTTCCAACTCTTGTGTCTTTTTTCTTCCTTTTTATCATCCTTTCTTATAATTTTTTACCACCATTTGGGCACCTTTGTTTTGGGGGAGGCTTGTGTGAGCCCGCCTCGCCTGCGCTGACTCCAGCATACCTCAGCTCCCGGGACAGATGCACATGTTTGGTCCTGGTCATGCGCTAACCACACACCCTAAAAGTATGGACTCCATATGTCCCCTGAATATCTGCCCCTGATGAGTGTCCTTCACACGAAACGCGTCGGGCACATTGGATCTAGACACATGTCTACAACACACCCTCTATCCAGAACATCTTCTTTACACCATCAACATGTTTACTGTTTTCACCTGGTTTCCCTCCACCGGTGCTGCTGCATTTTACATGTGTATATATATGAAATGTTTGTATTTATGATCCATCAATGAGACCACAATGTGACGCCAAGTTTGATATGTTCTTGCCGTTTTTTGCATATGCACATACATATGTGTTTGCAATGTACCATTGAAATGATGTTTACTACAATGTCTTTTCTTCATGTGTTTCCCTTCTGATTGGGTTTTATGCATCTCATTTTTTAATAAACATGTACATTCATTCTAGTTTCCCTCACCGTGTCCATGACCTCATTCAAAGTCCCGCCATGTCCAACAATTTTCCATTGCACGGTGCATAGCAGGGCACATTACATAGGGGTAACTGGGCACATTACATGTGGGCAGCAGGGCACATTATATGGGAGCAAAAGGGCACATCACATGGAGGTCAGCCAGACACATTACATGGAGGGCTCAGCAGGGAACATTACATGGGGGCACAACAGATTGCATTACATGAGGGGCAAAACAGAGTGCATTACCTGAGGGGGCAGCAAGGTACATTACATGAGGGAAACAGCAGAGCACATTACATGGAGAAGCAGGGAACACACATGGGGAGGGCAGAATGGCATGGTACAGGTGGAGCAGCAGGGCACATTACATGGGGGAGTAGCAGGTCACATTACAGGGGGAAAAGCAGGGTACATTACATGGGGGCTCAGTAAGGCACATTACAGGTGGGACTCGGCAGGACACATTATGAGGATGAGGGGGAGCAGGGCAAATTACGTGGGGGAGCAACAGGGTACATTACATGGAGGACAGCAGGGCACATTTCATGGGGGGCTTCAATAGGGCATATTGCATATGTGGCTCAGCAGGGCACATTACATTGTGGGCTCAGCAGGGCACATTACATAGGGACTCAGCAGGGCACATTATATGGGGGCACAGCAGAGCACATTACATGAGGGGGCAGCAGGGCACAATACAGTTGGGGTAGCAGGGCACATTATATGGGGGGTGCAGCAGGGCAGATTACAGGGACACAGCAGGGGACATTACACGAGGGGCTCAGCAGGGACTTTAAATATGTGGTTCAGCAAGGCATATTACAATAGCTGTTTCCTTTCCATGCAGAGCAGCGCAGGCAAGCTGTTCTGTTGTGGCATGCTGTTCCCCACCAGCCCTCTTTTCTCATCCATCCCATGTGATGTCACTTACAATCACATGGGATGGACAGGAGTGGAGAATGAGCTAGGGGGAACAGTGGAGACACTTGCTGTTTCCCTGTGCTTTACGGAGAGTGTCAGCTGTGGGGATGTGATCTACCTGTCAGCCATCAGCTGTCTGGAATTGATGGTTAGACTGTAAGTCCATACCCCCCTTCGTTTTTAGAAGATGTTAAAATGGGGAAAGCTACCCTTGTTTTTTTGTTATTCCAGACCAGGTTTCTCAATTTAGTATTTAGAATCTTGAAAAAGCTTGAAGGTATTGGAATAGGTATGGCTCTAAAAAGGTAGAGTATCTTGGGTAGGGTTTGCATTTTAAATGCTGCAATTTTGCCTATCCAGGATAGGTGCATTTGTTTTATATTTTGAAAATCTTTAGAAATCAAGTCTAATAACTTAGGAAAATTAGCTGCATATAGTTTTCTTGCAGGAAATGTAAGGTTGATACCTAGATAGATGAACGAAGATGTATCGTTAGATATATTCATAGGTAGGGCAAAGCTTTTCCTATTGTTAATTTTGTAATAAGATACTTTACTAAAGAAGTTAAGTATTGATTGTATCATGTGCAGGGATTTGTTGGGATTAGTTAAAGATAGAATGATGTCATCGGCAAATAGCCCAATTTTATGTATTCTATCACCTACCTTTATTCTTGAATAGGGATGAGCTTCGAGTTCGAGTCGAACTCATGTTCAACTTGAACATAGGCTGTTTGCCAGTTCGCCGAACAGCGAACAACTTGGGGTGTTCATGGCAAATTCGAAAGCCGCAGAACACCCTTTTAAAGTCTATGGGAGAAATCAAAAGTGCTAATTTTAAAGGCTTATATGCATGGTATTGTCATAAAAAGTGTTTGGGGACCTGGGTCCTGCCCCAGGGGACATGGATCAATGCAAAAAAAAAGTTTTAAAAACAGTAGTTTTATTCGTGAGCAGTGATTTTAATAATGCTTAAAGTGAAATAATAAAAGTGTAATATTCCTTTAAATTTTGTACCTGGGGGCATGGCCTGATGCATGGAGTGAGAGGACTGCAGTGCTTCAGCTCCCGGATCCCTCGGCTCCTCAGGGCTTACTCTATTCTCTTTAATACCACCCCTGTGATGCTGCTGCCTGATCTTTCACGTCTAACCCTCACTATGTGGAAAGCTCTAAAACCTCTCACACAGCTACTTCAGTCACGTCAGCTGAAATACCATAGCGCTTCCCTTTCCAATTGTGGGTTCACTATGACGGTAAGACTGCCATTTTTCGCATGCTGGGTGATCTTCCCACATTTCTCAGCACCCTGAAGCTGCCTCACATTTTTTTACCGGATTGGCCCTTCACTCCTTCTACACCTGGCCTGCCATACATACCTCTGTGGCAAAAACAGAGTTGCAAACGATGCCCTGGATCCTCGTCTCGCACAGATCCCGACGATTGATGTCCCCTAGACTGGCTGGTCATCCATCTTTTTCCATTGGAAAGCAGGAAAACTTCCTGTGTCATCTCAGAATCTTTGAGTGTTACCTCTCTGAGACTCTCCTGATGATCTTCTCCTCTCCGCATACCTTCCAGCCAGTTGCTATTGTTTGCTGATATTTCCAGTTGGAAGGATTTCTACTACTTACCCACATTGGGTCTTTCTTTCAGAAGATACAAGGTTCTTCAGTTCAAGGCTGGAAGGATGGACTCAGGCTAACCAAGGGAGAACTTACCCTAAATCACCAGCCCTGTCTCTTGCAACTACCGCCCTCCTCATTTGCCTTGACACCTGTCTCTAAGTGCATCCATCTTTTTAAAACTTGAGGTTTTCGCTTTCTGAACTTAAACTTTTGGTTTTTTTTTCTCTCAGGGACATGTGTGCCTGATTGCACCCCTAGTTGCTCTCATGGCGAGCATAACTGCTTCCAGTACCTCGTTACCTCATGTTTTATCCCAATGTTATATCTCATTGTTTATAACTTGTTTTTTTTCCCCATTATAGCTTAACTTGTTCATACCTATTTCCTACCCTGTAGGACCCGGGGCTCCGGGAGCTCTCCCATGCTAACCACTCCTTATACTTGGCACCGTACCCTGGTTTTTAGATGTTTCCCACAATACATTCTTTTGTATTTTGTACTTTTGTATGCATTTTTGATTACATGGCACCACCTAGTGGCCTATTTCAGTATATTCAGTAAATTGGTTTATTTAATGCTGTCAGAGTCCCAGCTTCCTGAATTTGATCTTGATAAAACATGTAGCTTTGCTACTCTGCTAGTCTTGGAGCCTGGGACCTTCTCTTTCTCTTTCTCTTCCTCCTTGTGCTTTTATGCTGCTACCCTCTTGTCTTATCTGTCTTCCTCTATTTTGTTACCTATCTGTTCATATAGCAGATACTACCACTCCACTCAACCAGTGGGAGGCCCTGAAGTGTGTGGTCAGGGGTGTCCATATAAAAAACGGCTCTCGTTTGAAAAAAATTCTATCGGACGACATACGGCGCCTACTGATCACCATTTCGGATCTGGAATCCTTTCACAAACAAACTTTGGATCCCTCTACCTTCGTTGCTCTCTCAAATTCCCCCTGTGATCTTCTCCAATTACTAGACTTCCACTCCCTAATAGTTAGGGACCGTGCCTGCAAATCTTATTACTCTATAGCTAACAAATGTGGTCAACACCTAGCATTGGTCATTCACCCTAGATCTCCACGTCACCCCATTCCCTTCATTACTAAATCAGACCAGACCAAAGTCTTTGACTGCAAGGGCATATCTACTTCATTTAAAGATTTTTTGTTCGCAATTATATAACCTGCCACAAACGACCCAGTCCTGTGTCTCCCTCTCAGGACCCAATGCAGACATATATATTGGAGACGGCGCTACCTGTGATTGACCCCCCAGGAATCCACGGATCTGGATGGTCCCCTGATGGAGATGGAATTACTGGGTGTCATCAAAGGGCTAAAACCAGGCAAGTGACCGGGCCTAGACGGCTACACCCCGAGGTTTTATAAAACCTTTGTGCCTTTGCTGGTACCATTTCTAACTAGGGCCTTTAACACCATTGATGACACTATCCTCCCCTCCAAAGAACTTTTATCAGCTAATGTTTCCATTCTTCTGAAACCTAATAAGGATCCTTCCCAATGCAGTAGTTATCGCCCTATTTCTTTACTAAATATTGACCTTAAACTTTTTGCCAAAATCCTTGCTAACCGTATTTCTCCTTTACTCCTCGGGATCATACATAGAGATCAGGTTGGTTTTGTTCCGGGTAGGGAGGCCCTGGACAACACTACCAAAACTATTCACCTCATCTCATACTCTCAACACCACCGCCAACAGGTTTGCCTTCTTTGCTTCGATGCCGAGAAGGCATTTGACTGGGTCAATTGGCGCTTTTTGAGACTTTCCCTTGAGCAAATTGGTTTAGGATCCCCCTTCATCTCCAAAATTATGTCACTTTATTCTCACCCCTCTGCTTCGGTCTTGGTGAACGTTACCTCATCAGAAGCATTTGATATATCCAACGGGACTCGCCAAGGCTGCCCCCTTTCTCCCCTTCTTTTTGTTATTGATATGGAACATTTGGCGTGTGCCATCCGCCAAAATGATTCCATACAAGGCATCTGCATACCATCTGCGCACCACAAACTATCATTATACGCGGATGATTTACTCATATATGCCCGCCTGCCCCATATAACTCTTCCTTCCCTTTTTTAAGAATTCCAACGCTTTGGAAAGCTAAGCAACTTTAAGCTTAACATCTCCAAGATGAAGGCCCTTAACATTTCTCTCCCTGCTTTTACCATGTCCTCTCTTCACTCCAACTACTCATTTCCTTGGCAGTTCAAGGGCATCACTTACCTAGGTGTAACAATTCCGGTAAACCTTTCCAATCTTTTTGCATTAAATTATATCCCCCTCCTTTCCCGTCTCCGAAAAGACTTAGCTTCCTGGGGGGACAAAACCATACCCTGGTTTGGACGCATTAATACCCTCAAGATGGACACTCTGCCCATACTACTATATCTATACCAGACAATACCAGTCACTATCCCCAAATCTTTTTTCTCTACCTTACGTTCCCTTTCCATCTGTTTTCTATGGAATAAAGGGTTATCTAAAATTAAATATAAACTACTCACACGGCCAAAATTGCAGGGTGGTACAGGCTTACCAAATTATGAGTTATACTACAAAGCTACATTAATGGCTCGCACCCTAGAATGGTTTCCACGACCCTTTCAAAAAGCCTCGGTAATGGTTGAACAGGATATGTCTCCTGTCGATTTATGGGCTCTCCTTTGGGGCTATAAGGGCAATTTGTCAGACTTACCTAGTTCTTCACCTCTAACCTAAGCTGCCCTTGTGCTCTGGTATAGGAGAGGATTATGCGAGATCCTATCCTCGGATCCGTCCCCCTTATCATCACTTTTTGACAATCCAGCCTTCCCACAAGGCATAGGGACCCATGCTCTAGGTTCATTCCTTCGCTCCTCTTGGCCACAAGCTCACACCTTCATTCATGCGGATAACGGAACTTCAAACATCGCAACGGCAACAAGGGATTGGCTTACCTCCCTACACCTGACAACCTTTACCAAACACTTATTCAGTTCCTCACAGACTCATAGCCCACTGACTGAATTTGAACGCCTGTGCTCTCTCTTTAAGAATTACCCAGACATTTACTTTCACATGTTTACAGCTTGATTCAAACCCTCACACAAAATGACCTACCCACTTACACTAGGATGTGGTCTGCAGACTTGGGAAAGACCATCTCCAGAGCGGAATGGCAGACTGCTTTCCACTTCGCACACAAGTCCTCAATCACTGGTTACTCACAAGAGAAGAATTTTAAGGTTATGTCAAGATGGTACAGGGACCCGGCTACAATACGGAAAATATTCCCCTCTATTCCATAACCTGTTGGCGATGCAATGCAGCCACAGGTGCGTACCTTCATGTCTGCTGGGAGTGTGATCGGATCCGACCCTTCTGGAAGAAGGTATTCCAGGTATATGAAAAAATTTATGATGATCCTTTACAACTGGCTCCTGAAATAGTTCTTCTCTCTATCCTACCGGGATCAATAACCTTTCAAAAATGTTGTTTACTACTCTTCTTTCTGTCTGCTGTTAGCCAACTCATACCTCTCTTTTGGAAGACAACTACTATCCCCCCGTTATCTCTTTGGACCTCCAACATGAATGATATTATGCGTATGGAGGAGATGCTGGCACTGGACAATAACACCTATGATAAATTTACAGTACTATGGTCGGTCTGGCGGCGCTTCTCCTCCTCAGATACGCTGGTTATGTTGCTTCCTACCCCTCCGAATCCAGCTTCCTCTATAACTTGAACTTCACCTGAACCTTGACCAAGTCCCGTAATTGATAAACCGGAGTCCTTCCTCTCTGGTCCCCGCCAGCAGATCCCCTTTCCCTCCCACCCCTTCCTCTCCCTTATCCCCAATCTTACTACCCCTTCTTTTCTTTTCTTTTCCTATCTTACCCTTTTATTGTTTGACATAGCCTGTTAATATGACCAAAAGCAAGAAGTAGCAGCGCTAAATAACCCCTAAAATAGAAATCATACACCAATATAAACAATGTGCAAAAATTTAAATAATGAAAACTAAAAAACAAATGAATAATTGCCCCTTTTAGAAAAATATGCTGAGTCTGAATAGACAGAATGTGCATGTATTTCACTTCTTAAAGTCCATCCTCCACCGCACCATGAGTGAAAAATCACACAGAATGCTCGCTTACCAAACGGCAAGCTCAGATTAGCTTGCAACCTATACCCGGCCAGGGCCTTTACCAATGGAGGACGAAATCCAGACAAAGCCCCTCAGGATGATCAGCATGTATAACAGAGACCGCCAAACTTCCCAATCATAGATCGTATATACGGTCAGAAAATGATGGCATTCAGATGTTCCCAGAATGAAAGAAGATCACTATAGCGTAATACTGATAGACATATTTATTAGATAAAAAGAATGTTACTTACAATGTTCCAAATGGTTAAAAGCGAATCAGCCGGCCGGCTAGTACAACACCCGTCCCTCGAACGGTACACGCGAGACGTCAGCACATCAGCTCCTCCCGACATGCGTTTCGTCATACGGTGACGTCGTCTGGGGCACGGGCGACGCACTGACGTGTCGCGCATATAAACACACAAAAATAAACCAAGCCTCGTTGTGGATCCAGACCAGGAAATCGTCTAGAGTTCCAAAGAGACATGGCATGAGTCCAGATCCGCCATGTTGGATGCTGGAAAAGCAATCCCCCATAGCGGGCCGGACAGAGAGCTAATATAGCCAAACATGAAAGAGATTATAATCATGTCTAACCTAATAATAAACAATAACAAAGAAATGGCACCAGTCCCATTCGACCACAGCGCCTAGGTATTATAGATAATATACTAAAAAAAAAAAACTAAAACATTTTTAAAATGACCAATAAGCAATGCCGTGAAGACGGAGAATTACTAAAATATAAATATATAGAGAGGACAAGAGAACCACCCTAAACTTAACAAATAAAAATAGATGTTTAATGCTAGTTACTCTTGAGTGACATAATAAGCGATATCAAGAGATTTAGTCAGAATATCCTATCTAAATAGAAAGACTCATGCGTATAGACCTCACCATGTAGTCAGTGGACATTATCTTCCACCACTCACACATGTAGTCATTACTGGCAGGAAGAAATGTCGCACTATCCCAACAATGAGGGTTTAAAGACGATTTCCTCTGGTCCACAGAGTCTGGTTTAGACTACACACTTAAAGCATAAAACTAATCATAAATTATATAAAAAATAGATACAGGAATAAACAAAATCTTCAGACAACGGGTAAAGGGCCTATATCCCCTCATGAATTATCTATAAACGCATTAGTGTCAATGTCTACATTAAGCCCATATGGGGTATAACATTTGATTTTATGAATCCATAGCATCTCGAGTCTAGAGATACTCCTGACAAGAGAGCTACCTCTCCAATGGGGACGATATTTATTAATACCCAGGAAGACAGTATTAGAGGGGTCATAATAATTTACATAGGAATAATGATACAAAAAGAAGGGGCTCTTATCAATCTCCCCATAGAACATATAATCAAGATAGAGGAGGCTCAACACAGAGTTACTATCCTGGTCCTTCCCATCGCCCCCCAAAATCAAACCAGGGAAATAGAGGTGGGAGGAATCATAATATCCCGTATTATTGCCCTAATCAAAATCAGGGACGTACCTCTTATCCTTTAGATACCTCCTACCATGGTTCAGGTTACAACCAGGGAGGGGGTCCCCCTGTTCGGGGACAAAATTACCCCAAAACGGGAGGGCCCAGAGGCCCACCACCTGCACGTGATAGTTTACCACACTAATAACTCGGGATATTACTATCCATACTTCCCAACTGACAACTATCAGAATTCATCTGGCACGACTGGTACCGAGAATTGCTTTGGCTTTGGTGGTAACATGCAGAATAGATTTTTTTCCCTTACGGGACCTGGATGGTCCACCAGCAGAGTGTGTTGACGGTAAAGGCACCCCATACCCTGCTGGAAACAGGGAAATTCGCGGCTTATCCCAACATCCTAACAGCGATAGGGGGATGAACTTCATGAATCCAGGCCCTTTGGGCCAGGATACAAAGCAATGGGATTTTCACAGGCCCAATCAGGGTACCAAAAGAATTGCGGATCAAGGAGAGGAACCAGAGGGGGTAGGTGAGTACGAATTAAAAAGAAAAAAACTTTAGCTGGGACAGGCATTTTCAATGTAAGCACAGTCACTTTAAATGATAAAGAAAAACAGGTACTGGATAAGGGCCTTAAATTCGCACCTCCTCGGAAACTGAATACGTTTGAAACCTATATGGATGTTCATAAATGTATTAGAAAAGTCAATGTGAAAAGATACTTGCTTTCCAACCCAATTGCTGTCAATAGAGAGATATTTAACGATTACCAACACACTGGACTCGCCAACGCTTCCCTGTTCAACCCTCCAGGTGCGATGGCCCCGTCCATAAGGGTCTTTAGAGATGTCCTGTTAAGGGATCTCGAAAAAATGCCCATCGGGAGGGCAAGAATGGGTCGAGAATTTCAGATGGGCCTTGAGTCATTATGTAACAACAAGGGGATAGTTATTAGACCTGCTGACAAGGGGGGGGGGATTGTAATTCCTAACCGAGATGATTACTCGGCTGAGATGTATAGAATCTTAAATGATAGGGATACCTACACCCCTCTGAAATCAGATCCTAAGACTTCCTATCATGGCGAATTAACCAAGATAGTTGATAATGGTTTTTCACAAGGAATCATCAAAAAAAAAAGAGAAGCTTTATCTTATTCCAAAGGCACCCCGCACTCCTGTCATATACTACTTACCCAAGGTTCATAAACACCCTACTTGCCCCAAGGACGTCCCATTGTGAGTGGGATAGACTCCCTCACGTCACGGGTGGGCAAGTACATAGATTACTGTTTGCAACTGTTGGTGGCCAAAATGCCCTCCCTCATTAAAGATTCGAGACATATAATTAACATTCTGTCTAACCATACTCCCACTTCCTCTATGTAGATGGTTACCACAGATGTAACATCTTTGTACACAATAATACCCCACGATCTGGGTCTTTTTGCGGTCGAATATTATTTGAGATGGGACTCGGAGTTGTATGATGAGCAGATCAATTTCATCATGGATCTTTTGAGATATGCGGCATCACATAACTATTTCTGGTTCGATCACCAGTTTTACCGTCAGGATCGGGGAGTAGCCATGGGG
Source organism: Lithobates clamitans (assembly GCA_037952925.1). Taxonomy (NCBI): domain Eukaryota; kingdom Metazoa; phylum Chordata; class Amphibia; order Anura; family Ranidae; genus Lithobates; species Lithobates clamitans. The sequence goes on along the minus strand of JBBGZY010000580.1, from coordinate 4,807,875 downwards.
GCAAAATATGCCCCCAGTCTCGCAAATCTTTTTATGGCCTTGTGGGAGGAGGATGTCATCAATGTTTGCCGGAGGCCCCAGCTCAAGCTGTGGGCTAGGTACATTGATGATGTCCTCCTCCTATGGGATGGTACCCGCAATGAACTCGACCTGTTCATGGAAGATCTCAATAGAAATAATAGAGGTATTATTTTGAACTTCGAGGCTAGCCAGTCTGTTATCAGTTTTTTGGATCTTAATATATCCATCCGGCATAATCAGTTCATTACCTCTAGGTTTTTTAAAAGCACGGATCGCAACTCATATATTTCCATGGGGAATTGCCATCATAAATTATGGCTCCAGTCTGTCCCTAAAAGCCAGTACATACGCCTTAAACGTAACTGTTCAGAGGCTACTGAATTTCTGGACCAAGCAGATGTCCTTACGAAAAGATTCCTAGAGAAAGGCTATCCTCTGGAAACCCTTAAATCTACTTTGGATCTAGTCATCAATCTGGACAGAAATGAACTTCTAAGGGAGAGGCCACCTCCTGAGTGGAATTCTTCCCATATTCCCTTTATTACCACCTACTCTGCAACAAAATAGCATTAAAAATTTGGTACAGAAACATTGGCACCTTTTGGAAAATGATCCTATCCTTAAATCCATTTTACCTGCCAGACCACAGGTGGTATTTAGAGGAGCATTGTGCCTTAAAGACAGGTTGGCCCGTAATGTATTAGATCCCCCTACTAAGAAACTAAGTTTTTTTGGCAACCTCACAGGATACTATAAATGTGGGAAATGTAGAGTGTGCTCCATTTATAAGGGCGCACAGAGACGTACCCACAGGTTTACTTTCCACAGTACCCACAGGGAACATGAGATTGAACCATTCATTACATGCTCGACGGAGGGGGTCGTCTATCTGCTCCAGTGCCCTTGCGGGTTACAGTATGTGGGGAGGACTAGACGACCCCTCTCCGTCAGGCTTAACGAGCATATCACCAATATCAAAAACGGATTCCCAAAGCATTCAGTTTCAAAACATTACTTAACATCTCATAACAAGGACCCCTCTAATACTGTCTTCCTGTGTATTGATAAATATCGTCCCCATTGGAGTGGTAGCTCTCTTGTCAGGAGTATCTCTTGACTCGAGATGCTATGGATTTATAAAATCAAATGTTATACCCCATATGGGCTTAATGTAGACATTGACACTAATGCGTTTATAGATAATTCATGAGGGGATATAGGCCTTTTACCCGTTGTCTGAAGATTTTGTTTATTCCTGTATCTATTTTTTATATAATTTATGATTAGTTTTATGCTTGCTTTAAGTGTGTAGTCTAAACCAGACTCTATGTGGACCAGAGGAAATCGTCTTTAAACCCTCATTGTTGGGATAGTGCGACATTTCTTCCTGCCAGTAATGGCTACATGTGTGAGTGGTGGAAGATAATGTCCACTGACTACAAGGTGGGGTCTATACGCATCTTTCTATACGCAGTCTTTCTATTTAGATATTCTATTAGGATATTCTGACTAAATCTCTTGATATCGCTTATTATGTTACTTGAGAGTAACTAGCATTAAACATCTATTTTTTATGTGTTAAGTTTAGGGTGATTCTCTTGTCCTCTATATATATTTATATTTTAGTAATTCTCCATCTTCACGGCATTGCTTATTGGTCATTTTAAAAATGTTTTAGTTTTTTGTTTTTTAGTATATTATCTATAATACCTAGGCGCTGTGGTCGAATGGGACTGGTACTGTTTCTTTGTTATTGTTTATTATTAGGTTAGACATGATTATAATCTCTTTCATGTTTGGCTATATTAGCTCTCTGTCTGGCCCGCTATGGGGGATTGCTTTTCCAGCATCCAACATGGCGGATCTGGACTCATGCCATGTCTTTTTGGAATGCTAAACGATTTCCTGGTCTGGATCCACAACGAGGCTTGGTTTATTTTTATGTGTTTATATGCGCGACACGTCAGTGCGTCACCCGCGCCCCAGACGACGTCACCATATGACGAAACACGTGTCGGGAGGAGCTGACGTGCTGACGTCTCGCGTGTACCATTTGAGGGACGGGTGTTGTACTAGCCGACCGGCTGATTCGCTTTTAACCATTTGGAACATTGTAAGTGACATTCTTTTTTATCTAATAAATATGTCTATCAGTATTACGCTATAGTGATCTTCTTTCATTCTGGGAACATCTGAATGCCATCATTTTCTGACCGTATATACGATGTATGATTGGGAAGTTTGGCGGTCTCTGTTATACATGCTGACCATCCTGAGGGGCTTTGTCTGGATTTCGTCCTCCATTGGTAAAGGCCCTGGCCGGGTATAGGTCGCAAGCTAATCTGAGCTTGCCGTCTGGTAAGCGAGCATTCTGTGTGATTTTTCACTCATGGTGCGGTGGAGGATGGACTTTAAGAAGTGAAATACATGCACATTCTGTCTATTCAGGCTCAGTATATTTTTCTAAAACGGACAATTATTCATTTGTTTTTTAGTTTTCATTATTTTTATTTTTGCACATTGTTTATATTGGTGTGTGATTTCTATTTTAGGGGTTATTTAGCGCTGCTACTTCTTGTTTTGTGCTTATTGTGTGTATCCCACTTTTAGCAGCGGCTTTTCCGATTTTTGATTAATTTATTTAGATATTTGACAATTGCACCTACAGCGCGGTATTTTCTGTTTTATTATTCTGTTAATATGACCACTCATGTTTTCATAGATACCAGCCTTGCTGTGGGCGATAGCCATTTGGCACGCTGGTTATCATTGTGCTGTAAAATATTTTCTTTATGTCAACTGTGCTTTTCCTTTATGTTACCTTATACTAACAAAAATATTTTCAACCCCAAATTTCGTACCGGGGGGTGTCTATAGTATGCCTGTAAAGGGGAGCATGTTTCCTGTGTATAGAAAGTCTGACAGCAAAATGACATTTCAAAGGAAAAAAAGTCATTTAAAACTACTTGCGGCTATTAATGACTTGTCAGTCCAACAATACACATAAAGGTTCATTGATAAAAACAGCATGGGATTTCCCCACAGGGGAACCCCAAACCAAAATTTAACAAAAAATGGCATGGGGTCCCCCTAAATTCCATACCAGGCCTTTCAGGTCTGGTATGGATATTAAGGGGAACCCCGTGGCAATTTTTTTTTTTTAAATGGCATGGGGTCCCCCCAAAAATTCATACCAGACCCTTATCCGAGCACTTAACCTGGCAGGCTGCAGGAAAAGAGGGGGGGATGAGAGAGCGCCCCCCCTCCTGAACTGTACCAGGCCACATGCCCTCAACATTGGGAGGGTGCTTTGGGGTCCCCCAAAGCACCTTGTCCCCATGTTGATGGAGACAAGGGCCTCATTCCAACAACCCTTGACCGGTGGTTGTGGGGGTCTGTGGGCGGGGGGCTTATTGGAATCAGAATCTAGAAGCCCCCTTTAACAAGGGGACCCCCAGATCCCGGCCCTCCCTGTGTGAAATGGTAAGGGGGTACAAAAATACCCCTACCGTTTCATAAAAAAAGTGTCAAAAATGTTAAAAATGACAAAAGACAGTTTTTGACAATTCCTTTATTTAAAGTCTTCTTCTTTCCATCTTCTTTCTTCTATCTTCTTTCTTCCTTCGGTTTCTTCCTCCATCTTCTTCTTCCTCTGTTTCTTCCTCCGATCCTCTGCTTCTTGCTCTGGTGTTCTTGTCCGGCATCTTCCTCCGCGGCGTCTTCTTCCATAGGGAAGTCCCCGTCAAGTCCCCATGCATCAGAGGGGGCGGGGTAAGCGGGTGGCCCCGCCCTCCATTATTTGAGAAGTGTCAGAAGATGAGAAGCGTCACACAGTGGGAGCCTTCCATCATGGATGTGGAGCGGCCCGAGAACGAAGAAGGGAAGAAGACGCCACGGAGGAAGATGCCGGACGAGAACACCGGTGCAAGAAGCAGAGGATCAGAGGAAAAACCAGAGGAAGAAGAAGATGGAGGAAGAAACCTAAGGAAGATAGAAGAAAGATAGAAGAAAGAAGATGGAAAGAAGAACACTTTAAATAAAGGAATTCTCAAAAACTGTCTCTTGTAATTTTTAACATTTTTGACATTTTTTTTGTGAAATGGTAGGGGTACTTTTGTACCCCCTTACCATTTCACACAGGGGGGAGGGCCAGGATCTGGGGGTCCCCTTGTTAAAGGAGCTTCCAGATTCCAATAAGCCCCCCGCCCGCAGACCCCCACAACCACCAGGCAAGGGTTGTGGGAATGAGGCCCTTGTCCCCATCAACATGGAGACAAGGTGCTTTGGGGGAACCCCAAAGCACCCTCCCAATGTTGAGGGCATGTGACCCAGTATGGTTCAGGAGGGGGGGCGCTCTCTCATCCCCCCCTCTTTTCCTGCGGCCTGCAAGGTTGCGTGCTCGGATAAGGGTCTGGTATGGATTTTTTAGGGGACCCCACGCCATTTTTTTAAACATTTTGGCACGGGGTTCCCCTTAAAATCCATACCAGAAGTGTAGGGTGTGGTATGGATTTTGAGGGGGACCCCCACGCCATTTTATTTTTAAATTTTGGTTCGGGGTTCCCCTGTGGGGAAATCCCATGCTGTTTTTATCAATGAACTTTTATGTGTCTTGTCGGACCGACAATTCATTAATAGCCGTGAGTTTTAAATGACTTTTTTTCCTTTGAAATGTCATTTTGCTGTCAGACTGTTCTAAACATGGGAAACATGCGCCCCTTTACATGTATACTATAGACACCCCCGAGGTACGAAATTTAAAGGAGTATTACACTTTTATTGTTTCACTTCAAGCATTATTAAAATCACTGCTCCTGAAAAAACAGCCGTTTTTAAAACTTTTTTTGTATTGATCCATGTCCCTTGGGGCAGGACCCAGGTCCCCAAATACTTTTTATGACAATAACTTGCATATAAGCCTTAAAAATTAGCACTTTTGATTATTATTATTATTGTTCGAGTCCCATAGACTTTAACGGTGTTCGCCTGTTCGAACAAATTTTTTTCCTGTTCGCATGTTCAGCTCATCCCTATTCCTGAAATATTTTCATTGGACCTAATGTTTTCTGCTAAGGGTTCAATTACCAAAGAAAATATAATGGGTGAGAGTGGACAACCCTGTCTGGTGCCGTTTGTGAGGTTAAAAGTCTTAGACAACATTCCCAAGGTGGAAACTTTTGCTGATGGTTGTGTATAAAGTAGCATAATTGAACCTCATGGATAAACCATCATGGATAAATCCTGAAAATCCAAACTTCTCAAGAGTCCTGGAGATATAGTTCCAATGCACTCTATCGAATGCCTTATCTGTGTCCAGACCTAAGAGCAGAGAAGGCGTTCATGTGTTCTCAACGTAGTTAATCAAATTGATCATCCTTCTCGTGCTGTCCGGGGCTTGACGACCCTTAACAAAGCCTACTTGTTCAGAGTCGACCAGGTAAGGGGTTATTTCTAACAAACGATTGGCCAATATTTTGGCATAAATTTTAATGTCTGAATTAAGCAATGAGATGGGTCGATAGTTTAAAGGAAATGTCAAGTCTTTGTCAGATTTCGGGAGAGTAATTATTACTGCTTCTGATAGTTCTTTCAGGCAACATTTGGCTGTAACTATGCACTTAAACAGGTTTGTTAAGTGCGGAGCTAAAATATTAATGAATGTTTTGTAATATTCATTGGATAGACCGTCATTACCTGGCGATTTATGCAGTGAAAGGTCTTTTATGACTTTCTGGGTTTCCATTAACGATATGGGTTGATTTAGTGCGTCAAGTGTGTTATGCCCCGTACACACGGTCGGATTTTCCGATGGACAATGTCCGATCGGAGCGTGTTGTCAGAAATTCCGACCGTGTGTGGGCGCCATCAGACATTTTCCATCGGATTTTCCGACACACAAAGTTGGACAGCAGGAGATAAAATTTTCCGACAACAAAATCCGATCGCGTCAATTCCGACCGTGTGTGGCCTGTTCCGACGCACAAAGTGCCACGCATGCTCAGAAGAAATTCCGACACGGGACAGCTCGTTCTGGTAAACTTAGCGTTCGCAATGGATACAGCACTTTCGTCACGCTGCAATGTTAAAAATGGTTTAATACAGCGCACTCTCTTCTTCTTTATAATGTGACAAGAATTAAGTCGTTTTGCTGCTCATATTCACACACACTTCTCACAAAGTTTGATTTGTGTTTTTTTAGTGGGATTCCCTCAATATATTGTTATTAGTTGTCACATCTGACAGTTTTATATTTTTTTTATATTTTTTTTTTGGTTTTTAAGCCTTTTTTTTTCTTTAATGTTTGGATTTTTTCCAAGGCTGATCTTTGTTCAATGTTATTTTTATTTTTACTCCAGAATATTTTTGTGTGTGTTTTGTGTGGCAAGTTACCACAACACCATTGATATCTTTTATTATTTAATCTCCATGAGATTTTTGTTGTTGGTGTCCCTTGTTCATTTCACATTGTATATTTGAAATGTACCTGAATCCTCACAAACAAACCATCATTTTTGAAGTAAAACACATAGGAGAGTATAATTCAAAACAAAAATCCTTTATTAAGGGCTCAGAACCAAACAAAGAGGAAGGCAACACTGGATCAACAGCAGAAATTAGTGAAGCCTGGGACCCCCACGGCAGACATCAATTCTTAAACCTCAAAATTGGTGGCCTGAGGAGTCCATATATAAGGGAGGGCAGTCTGGTCCGGGATTCACAGAGACTCGGATAGCAGCAGATGACATCAGTGTCCCCAGGCTGTGGTACCACAAGAGGCTGCATCTTTTGGCCGACCAGACTGGATCCAGGGCAATCACTCTCTGGTCTTCCTTTCACACTTCCTTCCCGGCTGTGGCTGTGCAGTAGGAGATGTGGCAGGAGGAGGAGTAGGACCTGGAGGAGGAGGAGGACTGGGAGGACCTGGAGGAGGACTGGGAGGACCTGGAGGAGAGGGAGGAGGAGGAGGAGGACCATCCCAAAGCTGTGTGTGAGGTGTAAGTTGTCCCCTCACACCTTTCTCCAGAGCCTCTGATATGAGGGCCTGACACATGGCTTGTTGGCCCTCCTCCATCCTCTGCATTCTATAGGCAATGAATGCCGCAAGGTTCTCCTGCATGGTGTGGGGTGCTCCCAGGACCTCTGTAGCCCTCCAAAAAAATCTGATAGCAGCCTCCTCTAGGCTACTCCTCCTGCTGCCACTTTCTGTTTTCAGGGTGGGTGGAGGGACCTGCAGATCAGCCACCTCCTGGCTGAGACTTCCCTGTGTATGAAAAAGGGACATGGTTTTAGTTTTTGCATCAGCAATCACAATCATAAATTAGTACTCCCAACTAACATCTAGGTAACATCATTGATTGGACAAGCAGAAATATTTAGAGGAATGCTATACCTGGCTCAATCTGGGCTCCTCCACATATGGCCTGGAAGGCCCAGGTTGGGCATCAGAAGCCTCAGCCGGGGGGGAAGGAAACGTGGAAGGAAGACTTGAGAGGGATGGCCTGGGTTCAGTCTGGCCTGCCAGAAAGTGCAGCCTGTCGTAGTACAACATCCTGGGGACATAGATGTCATCTGCTGCTCCGGATCTCTGTGAATCCAGGACTTTCTTGCGCTCCCTCAGATATGTGCTCCTCAGGCAACCAATTAATATCTTTAAATAAGTGATGTCTGCCGTGGGGATCACCTGCTTCACAATTTCACACAATTGCTCCAGTGCTGCCTTCCTCTTTGCTTGGTTCTTGAAATGGGGGTGGTTAATCTCCCACAGACAGGGCAGCTCCCTTAGCATATCAATGAATAGTGACATGAAGTCAGTATCTCTCATTAAGATATCCATGTTCACTGCAAGACACAACACAAGACAAAGCCTAATGTCACACCAAACTCTCCTAATCTTGTTACAATATAGTCCTCAATCTAGAAGCAGTATAGGCCCAAGTTTGTCTCTTACCTTCGTTCTTACGATCGGTGCGTCCAATGCTCCTTCCTCCGCTCACAGATCGTACATAATACGCACGCGTGTTACGCTTTATAGACACTGCGCATATGTGTAACTCCACCCGCCCCTGACGTTCTTTCTATTCTATTCCCCGCCCCTTTTCGTTGGGCGCAGTGGGGGAAGAGCATGTTGGCGGAGTCACACCAGGTGCGTGCTAATTGTAGCAACGAGGAGGAGGAGGAAAGTCCGGATCCAGGCACGTCCCGATCCAGAAGGAGACGTTTTAAGGCCACAAATATGTCATTTGGGGAGATGTTGGAGATGGTCGACATCATGAAGAAGTCCGACTATGATGGAAAATATGGGCCTTACCCCAACCCGAACATCCGAAAGGCCAAGATCATGGCGAAAGTGGTCAGGAGTCTCGAGCGGAATTTCGGGGTACGAAGGTCTAAAGATCAGCTCAGGAAGCGGTGGTCGGACCTGAAGTTGAGAGAGCCGGAGCAGTACCGAAAGACCCGGAGAGTGCTGCAAAAAAGTAAGTAGTTGTGCTGTGTTTCTATTCTTTCTGGCTTTATTCCGTTCGTTCTGCTCCATATGCTTTTATTAATTGTAACGTTTAAAAAGGTCAACTTTAATGTTCATGGGCCCATTATTTGTTCGTATCAAACATTTTTCGTTCGGCCTCTAGAACACCATTGTTTAGGCCATATGCATTTTCCAACATTTTTTTGGGGCTTACTTGGATGCCAAATATTTGTTTAGGTAGATGGGTTTGTTACTAGAATGAAATGCAAACTAGATTGTGTGTAAGGAGAGGACACTGAGCAGCTGTTTTCACATCTGGACACTGGAGCACTAGTGTGGGACACAAGAACACCATTTTTATTAGGGGGGGCACACAGGTGCTCCAGTGTATACTATAGGGGGGGTTACATGTGTGAAGCTTGTACCAAACAGGTAAAGTATTGCAGCTTGACAAAGAGCAATAAAAAATATACATCTTTGAACTCGGCTAAAATAGACAATTGTACCCCACTTCCAAGCAATGTTTCCTATTTCTATAGTTCTGCCATCAAATATCTGTGTGCTAAGTATACCATTTTTGTTTTACATAGGGGAGAAAAGACTCGGACACTCCTCATCCCAGGAGAACACAGACCCCCCCCCCCCTCTGGAAGAAGGGGAACTACCCCAAACACAAGATGCTGAGCCGGAGGAAGAAGAAGACGTGGTGGAGATTGGCACCACAAGAGGTGAGTGTCTGCGACCACAGACTCAGGTAAAAGAGATGGCTGGTGGCAGATTTTTGAGACCTTTTTTTTTGTTCTTTATCTCTTTTTAGGTGATCGTGATGTGAGGGAGAGAGAACGATTTACATCAGAAAGTGCCCAGATACTGATTGGGGAGATCATGGGATGTAATCTCCGAATGCAAAACATCCAGCAACAAATACGTGATGTTATTACAAAAAATAATAACATCATTGATGTTTTGGGGCGAATTTAAACCCCACAAAATGACCGGTTTTCTGTAATTTCAATTTTTACAATGTTTTGAAAAGCCAAATTTGGAGGATGCACACAGTGTGCCAACATGTGCTATCTGCCATCACGGGAGATCAATGGACACGTTTTGGGGGTGCAACCCCTTCCTCAATTATAAAGTAGCGTTGAGGAAGGGCTTGCTCCCCCAAAACACGTCCCTTGATCCCCCCTGATGGCAGATAGCACATGTTGACATTCGTAAATTGGTGTGCATCTTCCAAATTTGGCTTTTCCAGGGGTGCGTTCCCCCCATCTGAACGCTATCTCAAACCCAGTTCCTAAAAACTGATGTCTGATATAGCCTTCAGGTTTTACCTAATGTGAACTTTGTAAGTTCTAGTTTTTTGGCTTTCTTGTTGGTTTTACACAGGCCTGTTTTATCTGAAATGGATATTTTGATTATTCATAATGCTACTGCAAACATTTTATACAACAAACATGTTGGTTTGTTTTAAAAACCTTTGGTAAATGCACATGTGATTGTGCAGGTATAAAAAAGTGCCTTACTCAAGAATGTGTGGATTATTGTCTCAACACTACAACACTTTTGGGGTGATGTAATTGTTGTTTTATGCACAAATGGGGGTTATTTCCTAAGGGCAAATACACTTTCCACTACAAGTGCAGGTTCAGTGCAGTTGCAAGTGCACTTGAAGTGAAATGTGTTTTTGCACTTAGGAAGTACCAGCCAACACTGTTTTTTATAAGGTTACACAATCACAAAATTTTCTGCACTCAACACATTTCTGTCAGGGTCAGCTAAAACAAACACAAGCAGTAAATGTCCACCAAGAATTGCTTTAGGTTGTTTTTTATTTGAAAAAGGTGTCACATATTGTCTGGCATATTGATAGCCCCCCTACCGGCAAAGAACTCCAGGTATCGTAACCGGACATCACGGGCATTCAGGGAGGGCAAGCCAGGACGGCCGCTTTCAAGTGCCGTCATTGTGGAAGTATTTGGGATTCCGGCCTCAGGCCCAACTGAGCCAGCATAGTTGGCTGAATGTTTTCTTAAAAAATTATGGAGAACACAGCACGCCAGTATAATATGGTTCAGTTTATACTCCGCCATATGGATGGGTGTCAGAAATAGTCGGAACCGGCTGGCCAGGATTCCAAATGTGTTCTCCACCACTCTTCGGGCTCTGGCCAGCCGGTAATTAAAAACCCTCTGTTCCAGGGTGAGGGTCCTCATCGGGAATGGCCGCATCAGGTGGTCCCCCAGCGCAAATGCTTCATCAGCAACGAACACAAATGGGAGACCTTCAACATTGTCCTCTGGAGGTGGCAAGTCCAAACTGCCATTCTGGAGACGCCTGTAGAACTCCGTCTGGGCGATGACTCCACCATCGGACATCCGGCCATTCTTCCCCACGTCCACATACAAGAACTCGTAATTAGCCGACACCACCGCCAACATCACTATACTATTAAACCCCTTGTAGTTATAATAGTACGACCCCGAGTTGGGTGGTGGGACGATGTGGACGTGTTTCCCATCAATTGCCCCTCCGCAGTTAGGAAAGTCCCACCGCTGGGCAAAGTGGGAGGCCACAGTCTGCCATTCCTGTGGCGTGGAAGGAAACTGTTGAGGAAAAAAAAAAAAACATTACTATTTTTTTCACAGAAACCTGGCAAGCAGATTAGACACAAACATTATGGGTCAACCTCCAGATAGCATTTATTAAGGGGAATTTAACAACAACAAAGTATAAGGTACACCTATCATATTCCCCCTCCCCCCCTCTCATGGGCCATTTCTAACATTATAGGGGGGGGACTCTTGGACAGGTAACCCTTTTCACTTCATTGAGAGATGAATGCCTAAATACAGGGTATTACTTGGAACAGCCCCTCCTTAGTTACACTATTGGCAGCCCACTGGACAGGTAAGAATTGTCATAATACAAAGATATAAATACACACTGTACACATTTGAGCACATTTGGACATTCTGCTATTACCTATCAAGATAATAATAGGATACAAAAAAATTAAACAGTACCATTGGAAAGTATACAGGCAGGCCCTTGCACTACATGCTTTGGGGAATTCATCCATAAATCTGAGCACTATAGAGGTGGGTATAGTGTGTATGGGTTAGGCAAAGTCAGCAGATAGATGATTGAGGATAGAGAATTGGGATCAGCTGACTTAGCAGTTGGGGGGGAGGGTTACCAAAAATTTGGGGACACCACAAAAAAAAGCCTCTGGCCCTCTGCCTGAATTTAAATCCAAAATAACATTTCCAAACATTTTAGGGGGTGTTTGGGGTAAAGCACTACTATGGAGCTGATAAAATACATTGTTAAGTGACTACATGAGGTGAATATAGGGCAGGAGACACCATGCTGGAGAGGTTATTGAAGGGCAAATATGTATGAAGGACCTAAAATAATAATTACATAAAAATCCAGCATGCATGAGGACAAAGGGGACATTCACAGCATAATACAATCATGGTAATTAGGGAATGAGGAAAGAAATACAATATATTATCAAACATTCAATACAATAAAATGTGATATAAGGATAAAAATCTTACCTTCATATACTCCTTCTGTAGGACCTGGATGATGGCAGAACAGGTCTCTGGGATAATAAACCCCAGAGCCTGGGGGGAGATGACTGTCGAGAACTTGAGGTCCTGCAGGCTTCTCCCTGTGGCCAAATACCGCAAGGTAGCGACCAACCTCTGCTCTGGAGTGATGGCTTGCCTCATGCAGGTATCCTGCCTGCTGATATAGGGGGTCAGCGAAGCCAACAAACGGTGAAACACGGGGTCCGTCATCCGGAGAAAGTTCCTGAAATCATCAGGATTATTCTCACGGATCTCACGGAGCAAAGGCATATGACAGAACTGGTCACGCTGAAGCAACCAATTCTTGGTCCATGAACTCCTCCCCACCCTGTTCATGGACTGGACTTGTGTCAAGGTCAGGACCCCAACACCAAGCCCCCGTACAGCACGAACTCTACGAGGAGTACGCATACGAAACATGGCTATAAAACGGTCGGCTGCTCAGAACGAAGTAACAGAACGCACTGAAGAACAGCAAGGCCTGTGAAGAGCGACCTGAAAACCAGTAACGAACGAACAAGAATACAGTGACTAAAGTCACGCGGAACTTGCTTGCACGCACTGAAGAGCAGATACAAACCCACAAGCACAAACTGAACGGCAGAAAACTATCTGAAAGCCACGAGTCTGAAAAAGCGCGAATCGTCTCTCACCAAACTTTTACTAACACGAGATTAGCAAAAGGAGCCCAAAGGGTGCTGCGCTTGGTTCTGAACTGGCCTTTTCTAGTCTCATCGTACGTGCTTGACGTCACCGCGTTCTTGGCGATCGGAAATTCCGACAACTTTGTGCGACCGTGTGTAGGCAAAACAAGTTTGAGCCAACATCCGTAGGAAAAAATCCGAGGATTTTGTTGTCGGAATGTCCGATCAATGTCCGACCGTGTGTACGGGGCATTAGAGTCAATTTTGGGTAAGTTCACTTTGTCTAAGAATACTGTAATGTCTTTTAACATTGGTTGGATAGTATCCTTGTCATTTTTTAAGTTGTATAATTCACCATAATAATCCGAGAAAGCATCTGCTATTTCTTGTGGGTTTAATAATGCTTTTCCAGATTTATGATGAATTAGTCTATCAATTTTTTGTGTTCTTTGGTGGTGACGTAGTACAGAGACCATCAATTTTCCTGCCCTATTATTTTGGGAGTAATAATTCAATTTCAGTCGTTTTAGGTATTTGTCATGGTTAGTTAATAAAGTTGTCCTAAGGTCATTCTTTTTGTTGTTTTTTGTAATAAGTTAGAATTATCTGGAGATTGTTTATGTTCTTTTTCAAGACTAGATATATCTTTTAAAAGGGTATTAACACATTTTAGCCTTTCTCTTTTATCCCTAGATGCCATCTAGATAAGGATACCCCCTAATAAAGGCGTTGTGAGTACACCACAGATTTGTAGTGGATGTAGAGCCATTATCATTCAAATCAAAGAATGCTGTCAATTTGTTCTTTATTGCAGACACGTAGCTCTCGAGAGAATAGAAATGTATTATTCCTCCAAAGGGTTGACATTAGGCCTTGTTGGCCTATCGTAATAGATAAAGTGATTGGTTAATGGTCCGACCAAGTGATATTATGAATTTGTGCATCTGAAATTTTTTGTAGAGCATTTTGTCTGCAATGAAGAAATCCATTCTGGAATACGTTTTATGTACATTAGAGAAAAATGTGTAGTCTTTTTCAGTAGTATGCAAACACCTCCATGAATCGTATAAATCTTCCTCAGCGAGAATATTACCAAGACTCAATCTATTTGTGTGGTCTCTTTTAGTAGGATCTACATTAGGATCCATCGGGGCATTGAAATCTCCGCAGATGATAATATGCCCTTTCTGTATTTTCCGTACCTTTCTCAACAGCTTACGGATGAACTTTTGTTGATGCTTGCTAGGAGCATAAATGTTGGCTATTGTTTAAGTAACATTGTCTATAATAGCATCTAGAATTACATACCGACCATGGTCATCTATTAATGAGTCCAAAAGGTGGAATGAGACTGTCCCTTTGATTTCCGTTATAACACCTTTCTTCTTTTTGAGGTTGTTAGAGCAGAAGATATGTGGGAAAAGAGGATGCGAAAATTTAGGTGCTTTATCTTTCTCAAAATGTGACTCTTGTACACATATGATGTCACTCTGAAGTTTGATAGCGTGAGTCCAGAGAGCTTTTTTTTGTATGAGGACTGTTAAGCCTGTTGGTGTTCAGAGAAAAAAAATTTAAGTTGCAACATTTTTTAAGGTGTTGATGAAAAGTAGCAGCGACATCCTATTGTGGATAAGCCAAGATATATAATGATCATGTTCCTAAGTGGAGAGACCAACCTTGAAGGAAAAAAGATAGATTCTCATAGAATGTATGAGTAATTTTGAAATCCCGTTGGAAAAAAATATAAGGAGACAAAATTAGAAACAAACATAAAAATTCAGAACGTTGAAGAAAAACTTTGAGTCGCCATCCAACTGTAGGGTGCACCAATGTGCACTTATAGATAGGGGGAAATCTACCATTTCCTTCCTTGGTAAAAGTTTCCCTGAGAACAGATAGGTTTGAAGGTTTAGCAGTATAAGTAGTGAACCATAGTAATTCAGTGAGTTTAGGCATGACCAAGTTGCTCTTCTTGTGCGATTTATACTGCAAATTATTTGCTCTGAGAGTTATCTTCATCCATAGGGAGCAACCCCCATTTCCCCAACAATTTCAGGTCATCATCCAGTGTATGGATATTGTAGGAAACATCATTACAATCAACGATCAATTTGGTGGGGAAACCCCTTCTATACTTGAGATTATGATTACAAAGTAACTTAGTAATGGAATTCAGGTTTTTCGGTGCCAATAAAGTTGCTTGTGAAAGGTCTGAGTAGAAAAAAATATCTGCATATGGATCAGGTAGTGGGACATGTTGTTGTGCGCTTTGCATATGATAGAAATTAATTCTCATAATAACATCTCTCTGTTTTTCTGGTATATGCGAAGGTTTTGGCAATCGATGAGCCCTGTCAATTGTCAGCTCCTGATGCTGGATTTTGGGGAGTAGGTCAGACATCATTTTTTTCAAAAATCCCTGTAATTCAGTATTTTTGACAGTTTCTGGGATCCCTCTGAATTTGATATTATTGCGTCTGGATCTGTCCTCAATTTCTGACACTTTCAACTTAAGTTGCCTCAATTCTTCTATTAGCTCAAAATGGGAGTCTATCAATTCATTATGCACGTCAGCGACATCCTCCATTTTATTTTCCATGTCATCAATTCTTACTCCTAGACCTTCTATTGCCACATTAGTTTTGTGCATACTGTATATGACTGCACATCTTGTTGAATCGCTCCTCTCAGGGTCAGAAGCATTTCTTTGATATCTGTATCAAGTATAGGCTGTCCAGATGTCGGAAGGCAATCAATTTATCAGCACAGGAATTATTAACAAGTGGCTGGTCATAATCAGGCAGTTAACTACTGGCATGTGCACCTGAGGGGGAAATCCTCCTTCTTTGTCTCTGAGGTCTAATATTTTCCTCCCTCATGTCAGGGTCAGACACATATCTGCTGTTTTCAGTGTTACCAAGCTCACTGTCTCTGTCACTGAGGCTTGCTGGCTGCTGTTCAGCGCCAGAGTGCTGAGGTAAAGCTGTGCCATTTTCCCTCACAGGATTACTATAGGGATTCTTAAATTACCCCGATTTCCTGGGTCCTCCGCGTTCTTTCCTTTTCCCCATTGTGACACGCTATTACTTCAGATATTCCAGTATCTTTTTGTGCCCTCAATACCTCTTTTAGTTGCCGTGTTCCGCTTCAGGGAAAGTCAGTGCTGCAGAGCTCAGCTAGATAGCATCCATCTTCCTCCACTGCCGGCCACACCCCTCATCTACAAAAGCATTTGATACATATCCCCATAAACTTTTACTGTACAAAGTAAGGTCCGTTGGCATGGACCATAGGGTGAGTACATGGATTGAAAAGTGGCTACAGGGGCAAGTTCAGAGGGTAGTGATAAATGGGGAGTACTCGGAATGGAACCAATCCCATTTAATTTATTCATAAACGACCTGGAGGATGGGATAAACAGCTCAATCCCTGTATTTGCGGATGATACTAAGCTAAGCAGGGCAATAACTTCTCTGCAGGATGTGGAAACCTTGCAAGAAGATTTGAACAAATTAATGGGGTGGGCAACTACATGGCAAATGAGGTTTAATGTAGAAATTTGTAAAATAATGCATTTGGGTGGCAAAAATATGAATGATATCTACTCACTAAGGGGAGAACCTCTGGGGGAGTGTGGGGTGGAAAAGCACCTGAGGGTCCTAGTAAATGACAGGCTCAGCAATGCCATGCAATGCCAAGCTGCTGCAAGCAAAGCAATCAGAATATTGGCATGCATTAAAAAGGGGATTAACTCCAGAGATAAAATGATAATTCTCCCACTCTACAAGACTCTGGTCTGGCCACACCTGGAGTGTGCTGTCCAGTTCTGGGCACCAGTCCTCAGGAAGGATGTGCTTGAACTGAAGAGAGTCCAGAGAAGGGCAACAAAACTAGGACCTTAGTTATGAGAAAAGGTTACGAGCACTGAAATTGTTCTCTCTGGAGAGGAAACGCTTGAGAGGGGATATGATTTCAATGTACAAATACCGTAATGGTGATGACCCCACAATAGGGATAAAACTTTTCCGCAAAAGAGAATTTAATAAGACACGTGGGCATTCACTAAAATTAGAAGAAAATCGTTTTAACCTTAAACTGCGTAGAAGGTTCTTTACTGTAAGAGCGGTGAGGATGTGGAATTCTCTTCCACAGGCAGTGGTTTCAGCGGGGAGCATCGATAATTTAAAAAAACTATTAGATAAGCACCTGAATGACCACAACATACAGGGATATACTATGTAATACTGACATAAAATCACACAAATAGGTTGGACTGGATGGACTTGTGTCTTTTTTCAAACTTGCTTACTATGCAACTATGGGGGATAATGGTGTATAAGGACATGACATCCGCTGTTACTAGCCACCACCCTTCCTGAAAAGGGCACTCACCAACAAGGTTAATGACTGATTTGGTATCTTTAATAAAAGATGACATATTTTTAACTAAGGGTTGGAGATAGGTGTCAATATATTTGCCCACCCGGGAAGTCCCAGATCCAATACCACTAACTATGGGGTGATCCGGGGGGTAAACTGGATTTTTATGATTTTTTGGTAGGTAATACATAATAGGTGTTCTAGGAAAAGACGGAACCAAATATAGTTTTTCTTTTTGATTAATTTCCTGTTGGTATCCCCCGTTGACCAATTTCTCCAACTCATACTTAAAGGCCAAAACAGGGTCCCTCTTTAGGTGAATATGTCCAGATCACTCAAGAGCTTAGTCATTTTGGTAATGTATGCTTCTTTATCCAACACTACAATACCCCCCCCCCCCTTTATCAGCCAGTCTGATAACAAGATCCTTTCGCTCGCACAATTGTTGTAACCCTAGCTCCAATAAGGACTGCATTTTAATATTTTGTATTTTAACCCTATCCAGGTCCCTTAATACAACATCCTTGAAAACCCTCACTGATAGGGCCATCCCATCCAGAGAGTTGAACAATGATGCATTCCAAAGGTTAGAAGGTTGAATAGCGGTAGAAATGAATCTACCCTCTTTCATGGGATTAGACGCAATATATCTTTGTTTATCCTGTATTTATTGGCGTATAACACTCACTTTTTCACCATGAAAATTGGGTGCAAATAGCGCTGGCGTGTTATACGCCAATACTTCAATTTTAGCTGCCTCAGAGGGGACAGGGAAGGGGGTGGAACGAGTTCCATCAAGTTACATTCAGTGAGAATCTCCTGTTTACTTGGCGGCCTCTGTAATAGGAAGTCCCGTATCCTGGGCCACCATTAGACCACTGTTCTGTCTATGATAGGAGATCTCACTGTATGTAATCTGTCGGCGCTCATCCTGCCCCCCTCCTTGTCCCCTCTAGGCTGCAGATGGGCATCGATCAGGCTGCACTGATGGCAATGGTGAGGCTGCTGCATTGATGGCAATGGTGAGGCTGCTGCATTGATGTGGACTGATGAGGCTGAATTGATGGCACTTGTGAGGCTGCAGATGGGCATTGATCAGGCTGCATTGATGGCAATGGTGAGGCTGCAGATGGGCCCTTATTTTGCTTCAAGAAAAGTTAAAAAATTGCCCCAGGGATTTTGCGGGTGAGAGGGAGGGAAAAAGGGGTACATAAAAGGTTGTGATCAAATTGTAATGATTGATTGGTATGGATGATATGATCATAAGATTGTAAGAAATATATACTTTATTCAAAATTTTACATAGTAAAAGTTAAAAGCAATAGATATGTCATACAACTAATACACCAATATCATGTTAATGGAAGTTCTAATCAAAGAAGCACATGCATACATGATACGTATTAGTGACCCAACATGTTTCGGAATTTTCTAGATTGTAATTCCTTCTTCAGGGTATTCCTGTGAAGTTGTATGATATAATCTGAAAAGTACCATACATAAAATATACCAATCAAGATAATTTCGATGTGTCAAGATGAAACATAAGTAATCAGGGTACATGGAAAGGGGGCTTTGGGAAGACAAAATAAAGAAATAGTTGATGATGATAGAAGAACTTACTGGTACACACAGCTGTTATAAGGATCAAAAGCTATGCTTAATTTCACAAGTAGCACTCCAGATTCCAATCACCAAAATGCCGGTTGGATATGTTAGTATGAAAAGTAAATCGATATATGGATACATCTATTTGTCATTTCGATAGTGTATAAATACTTAGCAGCATCGCATCACAGGTCCGTCGGGTGTGCCCATACCGTGGGATCCACGAGGAACAGCATAAACAAAGTAGGTGCAGGATTCTAAGTGTAAATATAATATATAGCATATATTACAGAAATATAATATATAACTAGAAAGGGTCTGTATATATAAAAAATACTATGTTCATAAAAACTGGCAGCGCAAGGAGCATAAAAGAAGTAGGATTGTAGTGTGTGTGCTTGTATAGTACAGGCAAAGAGATGATTAGAAATGTAAAGAGGTATGCGTATATAAAATGCTATATTGGTAAGAGCTGACAGCGTAAAAAAGCATGAGAGAGATAGGATTGTAGTATATGTGCTTGTATATACAAGCAGAGGGGTAATAGAAAACTGAGGATTGATGGAGAGATCAAAGTAATCTCTAATAATTGATACATATTGATTAATAAAAGAGAAGATACCAATAAATTAAGAATAATGTGTATAAAAAATAACACAATGTAATGAAAGCTTATATAGCATGAACTGCAGAATAAGCCAAATTGAGTAGATTAGAACAAGGATATATACCATGTATAAATATACTGAGCCCAACCCAATAGGGATTAGTTCAATGGGTAATGTAGTGCAACTTTAAGTTTGCACCCATAAAGATACTCCAATCCTATCCATGAAGGGGCATGATTTATTATACAAGTAAAATGTTTTGTAAAGATAATTAGCAACATGGATAGACTAGAAAATAGTGTACTTACTATATGGTTGAGGTCTGAAGGGAGATCAAATAGCTCCTTGCTAAAAAGTCAGGGTGTGCAGCAAACAACATGCCAACAACCTGAAGTATATAAGCCAGCTAATTATGAGTGGGTGCCACCTATAGGGGCGGGAATACCCATGTGGAAATAATGGCATCGAGAGAAGGAGAAGAGGGGGCTGCACCCAGGTGCCAGCGACGCACCTCCCACAGCCGATCAGAAGTGTCAGCATGGAGGTAGATCGTCGCCAGATGCTAAGTTCCTCCAGCGCAGTGGCATCCGGCATCGCTGCGTCAGAAGACGCGATGAGGTCAGATGTCAGAGCACCGCCGTCACGGGAAGTACGGCCCCCCCAACAGACTAAGAATAGAACATACTAACGCCAGCAGACACAATATGGCTACCAATCAGAGTCCTCTGATACCTCTTCCATTGCCTCTAATATATCACAGTCTTTCCCCAAAGAAACTAAACCTACCAGAAAACCTAAAAGACACAGAGATGGAGATAGCTCTGAAGGGAGACCTAAGCGTAGTCAGGGCAACCGGACACGCAAAACTCTAATCAAAATGCCAGCTTTAACCCCACGGACATCTGAGAATGTAGCAGTTCCAACTCATTTAGGATCTAATACAAACAAAACTACATTTCTGACGAATGTACAAATTCCTAGCCTATTCCAGTCAAAAAACTCGGGCCCCCCTCCGGCCCCTCCAATGTAGAGCCACCACATCCTAATCAATCCCTAAATACAACATCATCAATCTTTCATCTTATCCCTTTTCAGCAGAGGAGGCATCTGTTTTTGCCAGGGGACTTACTTTTTTCCCCAATCACAAAATCAATAAATTTGAAACAATAAAAGATTTACATTTGTTTACACGAAAGCTTCAATTGCAGAGCATGTTTGATAAAACTGATGTAGATTAAAGCACGTTCTGATCTCTTAGGGAACGTCAAGCCTTAAAAGATCTCAATACACTTTTGGAAGAGAGCGATACCCGCGATCTTATTGACACAATAGATTTGGAATCCCTTCTAAACCCACCCGTCACTTCTACATCAAGTGATCAGACTTCCTCTGCATTGAAGAAAAAAATCTGATCTCTACCCCCCCAAGTGCCAACTAGGGCATATCCACCTTTTTAAAAATAAACACTCAGGAGATAAAAGATATGAATGTAAATACACAATCTGATAACTTAACAACCAAAGAAAAACAAGCCCTTGAACAACTATCCAACAATCCAGATTTGGTTATTAAACCCTCAGATAAGGGCGGGAATATTGTATTGATGAGTAACGATAAATACATATCAATGTGTATGAAAATATTGAACAACACCGACTGGTATAGACCCATTAAAGTTGAAACAACTACTCGATTTAACGAGAAATTTTATATCCTCATTGACAGAGCACTTAATAACAATATAATTACTAATCAACCATGGAAATTTGTTCGTACCCCATTTCCAGTCATTCCCACGTTCTATTCCATCCCCAAGATTCATAAGAACAGAACAGACCCTCCGGGCAGACCCATTGTATCGGGCAATGCGTCTATTACCGAGAATCTCTCTAAAGTGGTTGATGAACATCTAAGACCCCTCATATCTGCCCTGCCGTTATACCTAAAAGATACGATCCATTTACTTCAAATCATCGATGGAGTCCAGGTAACTGGCCGTACTATCCTGGTCTCCATCGATGTAGAAATACTTTACAGCTCAATTCCACATGATAAGGGCCTAAATTGTATCCAAAAAATCTTATCACAAACCATCCCCTCCAAGAAACCGTTTAACAAATTCATACTACTGGCACTTGATTTCATACTCCGACATAATGTTTTTGGTTTTCATGGCCAATATTTCCTCCAGGTACACGGCGTAGCCAATCTGTACCTGGGGGAAAGGGAAAAAACTCTAAGGGAGGATGAGAATCTCTCTTTGTACCGGCGCCACATCACTATGTGGAGCAGGTACATCAATGACATCTTCATTCTCTGGGAGGGACCCATTGAATCACTTCAGACTTTTCTAATCATTCTAAACAAAAACAAATTTAATCTAAAATTTACGATGATCTACGATCATACATCGATAACATTTTTGGATGTGGAGATTTTTAAAGATGCCAATAATTTCCTAGCTTGTAAACTCCATCGCAAACTCACGTCTGGGAATACTATCTTATATTCTGATAGTTTCCACCCGAGATCACTCATCAACTCCATCTCTTTCAGTCAATTCCTTAGGATTAAGCGCAACTGTTCCAACAACGGCGATTTCCTCCGAGAGGCCAGAGCTCTAAAAACTCATCTTTTAGATAGAGGCTACAGTCATAGATGTCTAAAAAGAGCCTTCAATAAAGCCAACAGCCGTGATAGAAAAGATCTGCTATGCTCACAGAATAAACCTACCTCTGTCTCAAGCCCTTACACTAGGATAATCACCACCTTTTCAAATGAATATACAGAACTTAGACAGATCCTAATTAAATACTGGCCCGTTTTAACCAACGATCCGATGGTGGGCCCATTCGTGTCTCCCGACCCTTTGGTCACTTTCTGACGGAATACGTCGGTGGGTGACCGTCTGGTTAGGAGCGAATTCAGGGGTCTCACTCGTGGAGACCCCTGCAACACTCATGGCACCTTCCCGTGTGGTTCATGTGGCTATTGCCGATTTATAAATACAGTTAAGAATCCGCATCTTCCCAACGGATGGACATTTTCCCCTAAACACTACACTAACTGTCAGACCACATTCGTGGTGTATTTGATACAGTGCCAGTGTGGTTGTTTTTATGTGGGAAAAACCATCCAAAAATTGTGTAAACGACTGTATCGCCACATCACAGCCATGAAGACTAAAAATCCAGATTTTCCTTGGGAACGACATGTAGCTATAGTCCACAATGACTGATTCTGAAAAATATCAGTGCTGATACTAGACCGTCTCCATCAAACCTAGAGAGGAGGTGATTTAAATAAATTACCCCTCCAATGAGAGATGAGGTGGATCTCGAATTGGAATGCCACCTCACCTCCGTGTTTGAACGAGATACTAAGCTTTAAACCATTTTTACAGGGCTTCAGTTCAGGAGGAAATGAAGGTGACATGTAGGTCTAGATACAGTGTATAGCATGTGTCTTATGACTCTGTCCTTCATGATCACATATGTTTTTTGGCCTTTTGCATTTAGACAGGACTGTGATTCTGTTTCGATTACATTCCTTGTCCCTTATATCCAAACAACATTAAATATTGATGTATTGTAGGGACAATATTGTTATTTATGTATTTCATTTGCATTTTACCCTGGTATTGCTGTATAATATAAGTTCTTTAGTTTTGTGGTTCTGTCCAATATTGTTTATTTTATGTATCGCACAAAGACTGTAAAATTGATGGTTTTTACATCCACTCTGTACTGCTTATGTAACTAGCATTACTGCAATCATGATACTATTATGGATCCATAATTAATATATGCCTTTTGTCTTGTAGCTGTGATCTTCACCTCTGATCCCCTCATTCTATTTTTGGTGCCTAATATGTGTTTTCCACACATTTAATTGCCCCTTATTTGGTAAGCATCCGCGGCAGATTGCCTGTTGTTTGTTGCCTAGTGCCCTCCGGTGTCCCCCGTCATGGGTAGGCCTGCACAATTGCGGTGTGGGGCTGTACTTTTGGCTTTCCGTGGTCCAATGGAGGATCGCCGCTCGCGCATGCGTGATGTGGTTGTCTCTCGGACGGGCCGCGGATATGCCTCTCCTTCCCGTGTCAGCGGTGCTCTGATGTCTGACGTCATCGTGTCTTCTGACGCGGCGACGCCGGACGCCACTAAGCCAGGGGAACTTAGCATCAGGCGACGATCTACCTCTGTGCTGACACTTCTGGTTGGCTGTGGGAGGTGCGTCTCTGGCACCTGGGTGCGGCCCCCTCTCCTCCTTCTCTCAATGCCATAATTTCCACATGGGTATTCCCGCCCCTATAGGCGGCACCCACTCATAATTAGCTGGCTTATATACTTCAGGTTGTTGGCATGTTGTTTGCCGCACACCCGGACTTTTTAGCAAGGAGCTATTTGATCTCCCTTCAGACCTTAACCATATAGTAAGTACACTATTTTCTAGTCTATCCATGCTGCTAATTATCTTTATAAAACATTTTACTTGTATAATAAATCATGCCCCTTCATGGATAGGATTGGAGTATCTTTATGGGTGCAAACTTAAAGTTGCACTACATTACCCATTGAACTAATCCCTATTGGGTTGGGCTCAGCATATTTATACATGGTATCTATCCTTGTTCTAATCTACTCAATTTGGCTTATCCTGCAGTTCATGCTATATAAGCTTTCATTACATTGAGTTATTTTTTATACACATATTTCTTACTTGATTGGTATCTTCTCTTTTATTAACCAATATGTATCAATTATTAGAGATCACTTTGATCTCTCCATCAACCCTCAGTTTTCTATTACCCATCTGCTTGTATATACAAGCACATATACTACAATCCTATCTCTCTCATGCTTTTTTACGCTGTCAGCTCTTACCAATATAGCATTTTATATACGCATACCTCTTTACATTTCTAATTAGGGATGAGCCGAACACCCCACTGTTCGGTTCCACCAGAACATGCGAACAGGAAAAAAGTTTGTTCGAACACGCGAACACCGTTAAAGTCTATGGGACACGAACATGAATAATCAAAAGTGCTAATTTTAAAGGCTAATATGCAAGTTATTGTCATAAAAAGTGTTTGGGGACCTGGGTCCTGCCCCAGGGGACATGGATCAATGCAAACATTTTTTTTAAAAATGGCCGTTTTTTCAGGAGCAGTGATTTTAATAATGCTTAAAGTCAAACAATAAAAGTGTAATATCCCTTTAAATTTCGTACCTGGGGGGTGTCTATAGTATGCCTGTAAAGGGGCGCATGTTTCCTGTGTTTAGAACAGTCTGACAGCAAAATGACATTTTGAAGGAAAAAACTCATTTAAAACTACCGCGGCTATTGCATTGCCGACAATACACATAGAAGTTCATTGATAAAAATGGCATGGGAATTCCCCAAAGGGGAACCCCGAACCAAAATTAAAAAAAAAAAAGACGTAGGAGTCCCCCTAAATTCCATACCAGGCCCTTCAGGTCTGATATGGATATTAAGGGGAACCCCGGCCAAAATTTAAAAAAAAAATGACGTAGGGTTCCCCCTAAATTCCATACCAGACCCTTCAGGTCTGGTATGGATTTTATGGGAACCCCGCGGCAAAAAAAAAAAAAAAAACGGCGTGGGGTCCCCCCAAAAATCCATACCAGACCCTTATCCGAGCACGCAACCTGGCAGGCCGCAGGAAAAGAGGGGGGGACGAGAGTGCGCCCCCCCTCCTGAACCGTACCAGGCCACATGCCCTCAACATTGGGAGGGTGCTTTGGGGTAGCCCCCCAAAACACCTTGTCCCCATGTTGATGAGGACAAGGGCCTCATCCCCACAACCCTGGCCGGTGGTTGTGGGGGTCTGCGGGCGGGGGGCTTATCGGAATCTGGAAGCCCCCTTTAACAAGGGGACCCCCAGATCCCGGCCCCCCCCCTGTGTGAAATGGTAAGGGGGTACAAAAGTACCCCTACCATTTCACTAAAAAACTGTCAAAAATGTTAAAAATGACAAGAGACAGTTTTTGACAATTCCTTTATTTAAATACTTCTTCTTTCTTCTATCTTCCTTCATCTTCTGGTTCTTCTGGTTCTTCTGGCTCTTCTGGTTTTTCCTCCGGCGTTCTCGTCCAGCATCTCCTCCGCGGCGTCTTCTATCTTCTTCTCCTCGGGCCGCTCCGCACCCATGGCATGGGGGGAGGCTCCCGCTCTTCTCTTCATCTTCTTCATCTTCTTCTCTTCTTCATTTTCTTCTCCGGGCCGCTCCGCACCCATGCTGGCATGGAGGGAGGCTCCCGCTGTGTGATGGCGCTCCTCGTCTGACAGTTCTTAAATAACGGGGGCGGGGCCACCCGGTGACCCCGCCCCCTCTGACGCACGGGACATGACAGGACTTCCGTGTGGCATTCCCCGTGACGTCACAGGGAAGTCCCGTCACGTCACCGTGCGTCAGAGGGGGGCGGGGTCACCGGGTGGCCCCGCCCCCCGTTATTTAAGAACTGTCAGACGAGGAGCGCCGTCACACAGCGGGAGCCTCCCTCCATGCCAGCATGGGTGCAGAGCGGCCCGGAGAAGAAAATGAAGAAGAGAAGAAGAGAAGAAGGGAAGAAGAGAAGAAGATGAAGAAGATGAAGAGAAGAGCAGGAGCCTCCCCCCATGCCATGGGTGCGGAGCGGCCCGAGGAGAAGAAGATAGAAGACGCCGCAGAGGAGATGCTGGACGAGAACGCCGGAGGAAAAACCAGAAGAGCCAGAAGAACCAGAAGAACCAGAAGATGAAGGAAGATAGAAGAAAGAAGAAGTATTTAAATAAAGGAATTGTCAAAAACTGTCTCTTGTCATTTTTAACATTTTTGACAGTTTTTTAGTGAAATGGTAGGGGTACTTTTGTACCCCCTTACCATTTCACACAGGGGGGGGGCGGGATCTGGGGGTCCCCTTGTTAAAGGGGGCTTCCAGATTCCGATAAGTCCCCCGCCTGCAGACCCCCACAACCACCGGCCAGGGTTGTGGGGATGAGGCCCTTGTCCTCATCAACATGGGGACAAGGTGTTTTGGGGGGCTACCCCAAAGCACCCTCCCAATGTTGAGGGCATGTGGCCTGGTACGGTTCAGGAGGGGGGGGGGCGCACTCTCGTCCCCCCCTCTTTTCCTGCGGCCTGCCAGGTTGCGTGCTCGGATAAGGGTCTGGTATGGGTTTTTGGAGGGACCCCACGCCGTTTTTTTTTTTGGCGCGGGGTTCCCCTAAAATCCATACCAGACCTGAAGGGTCTGGTATGGAATTTAGGGGGAACCCCACGTCATTTTTTTTTTAAATTTTGGCCGGGGTTCCCCTTAATATCCATATCAGACCTGAAGGGCCTGGTATGGAATTTAGGGGGACTCCTACGTCTTTTTTTTTTTTTTTTTTTGGTTCGGGGTTCCCCTTTGGGGAATTCCCATGCCGTTTTTATCAATGAACTTCTATGTGTATTGTCGGCAATGCAATAGCCGCGGTAGTTTTAAATGAGTTTTTTCCTTCAAAATGTCATTTTGCTGTCAGACTGTTCTAAACACAGGAAACATGCGCCCCTTTACAGGCATACTATAGACACCCCCCAGGTACGAAATTTAAAGGGATATTACACTTTTATTGTTTGACTTTAAGCATTATTAAAATCACTGCTCCTGAAAAAACGGCCGTTTTTAAAAAAAATTTTTGCATTGATCCATGTCCCCTGGGGCAGGACCCAGGTCCCCAAACACTTTTTATGACAATAACTTGCATATTAGCCTTTAAAATTAGCACTTTTGATATCTCCCATAGACTTTTAAAGGGTGTTCCGCCGGCATTCGAATTTGCCGCGAACACCCCAAATTGTTCGCTGTTCGGCGAACTTGCGAACAGCCAATGTTCGAGTCGAACATGAGTTCGACTCGAACTCGAAGCTCATCCCTATTTCTAATCATCTCTTTGCCTGTACTATACAAGCACACACACTACAATACAACTTCTTTTATGCTCCTTGAGCTGCCAGTTTTTATCAACATAGTATTTTTTTATATATACAGACCCTTTCTAGTTATATATTATGTTTCTGTAATATATGCTATATATTACATTTACACTTAGGATCCTGCACCTACTTTGTTTATACTGTTCCTTGTGGACCCCACGGGCCGGGCACACCCGACGGACCTGTGATGCGATGCTACCATCTATTTAGATAGATGTAAAGTATTTATACACTATCGAAATGACAAATAGATGTATCCATATATCAATTTACTTTTCATACTAACATCTCCAACCGGCATTTTGGTGATTGGAATCTGGAGTGCTACTTGTGAAATTAAGCATAGCTTTTGATCCTTATAACAAGTACAGCTGTGTGTACCAGTAAGTTCTTCTATCATCATCAACTATTTCTTTATTTTGTCTTCCCAAAGCCCCCTTTCCATGTACCCTGATTACTTATATTTCATCTTGACACATCGAAATTATCTTGATTGGTATATTTTATGTATTGTACTTTTCAGATTATATCATACAACTTCACAGGAAACCCCTGAAGAAGGAATTACAATCTAGAAAATTCCGAAACATGTTGGGTCACTAATACGTATCATGTATGCATGTGCTTCTTTGATTAGAACTTCCATTAACATGATATTGGTGTATTAGTTGTATGACATATCTATTGCTTTTAACTTTTACTATGTTTAATTTTGAATAAAGTATATATTTCTTACAATTTTACGATCATATGATCCATACCAATCAATCATTACCATTTGATCACAACCTTTTATGTACCCCTTTTTCCCTCCCTCTCACCCGCAAAATCCCTGGAGCAATTTTCTAACTTTTCTCTATTATTTTGGGATGAGGTGAGGGGTTGGCCTTACTCTCCCTTAGACCAATGGTCTCTTATTGGTAGTCCGCCATACATATTATCCTTATTTTGCTTCAAAGTTCCCTATTTAAAATTTTTTTTTTTCCTGAAAATTCCCTCTTAAAGTGAATGTGCGTGTTATACGCCGATAAATACTGTATATATATGTATATATATATGTATATATATATTGTGGGCAATTAGCTTCAAGTAGAGAATTCTCAGAAAGGTAATACATCCATGTGCAAAGTTAATGGTTTCCTGCCCATGTTTATTTGGTCAGCAAAACAGCAACAGACAAGGATTCCCACGCAGGGGAAGAAAACATAGTATCAAAGCAAAAGTCCATCAAACAAAATGTAAGCCTCCTGGCTAATAAATAGACTTCACTGAGTCTGCTTCAGTCCTGCAGGCATGTTCCCTCACAGCCTGCTTCCGTCTCTCTCAGCACCACCACTGATTCTACTCAGGTAAGTCAAAATTATACCCCAGGTGGGGTAGCAAGGTATGGCCAGTCCTTAACCCCTTGCTCCATACAGACCTTTCACTGTCTCTCATTTATCTTAAGAACCTCAAGATCCTGTGTGGCAGATACACCCCATCTATCACTGACAGCGGCTGTCTGTCACATTCCTCCCCCTCTATTTGATCCCATGGGTTTAAACACCGGCTATCAAACAGTGGGTTCTAGAAAGGGCATCTGCATTTTTCTGGTTACAACCCGCCCTGTGCTCCACTTTAAAAGAGAAATCTTGGATTGCTAGGAACCAACAGGTAACCCATGCATTACGGTCCTAAGCTTGGGCCATCCATTTTAAGGGGGCATGGTCTGTTATGATTCGGAAGTGGCGCCCCAGAAAGTAGTACCATAGAGCCTCCAAGGCCCACTTCATGGCCAAATACTCTCGCTCCAAAATACTATAATTTACCTCTGCCAGGGTCAGCTTCTGACTCAAATAGATCATCGAGTGTTCTTCTCCGCCTACCACTTGTGACAAGACAGCCCCCAGACCTATAGGCATTGGTTTGGACCACAAACTCTTTGTTAAAGTCTGGAGCCACCAACACAGGCTTTTTACACAGGACCTCCTTCAGGTTTTGAAAAGCTGCTTCCACTTTAGGATTCCACCTAATCACTACCGAGGAGCTTTTGCCTTTGGTGAGGTCAGTTAAAGGTGCTGCCATTGTGGCAAAGTTTGGGATGAACCTCCGATAATGCCCAATCATGCCTAGGAAGGTTATCACTTGTTTCTTGGTGTCCAGAGCAGGCCAGTCTTTAATGGCTTCTACCTTATGGACCTGGGGCTTGATTAGGCCCTGTCCTATGGTGTATGCCAGGTACTGGGCCTCTTCTAACCCTATGGCACACTTCTTTGGGTTTGCGGTCAAGCCAGCGTTTCTAAAGGCGTTCATGACAGCCTGACTTTCCCAATCTGTGCTCCAGATAACCACATCATCTAGAATAATGCAGAATAACATTGATGTGGGCTAAGGATCTCATAAATCATCTGCTGAAATATAGCGGGAGCTCTATTTAACCCAAAGGGCATCCACACATACTGCCATAATCCCTCAGGTGTTGCAAATGCAGTTTTTGCTTTTGCTTCCTCCATTAGGGGAAGCTGCCAACAATCTCTAGTAAAATCAAGAGTGGTTATGTACCTGGCAGGGCCCAACTTCTCCACTAATTCATCAACCCGGGGCATGGGTTGTTATGTATCAAACTTTGACACCTCATTCAGCTTCCGGAAGTCAATGCAAAATCTTAAGGACCCATCTGGTTTGGGAACCAAGACTATAGGACTACATCACTCACTTTTGGACTTCTCTTTCACCCAGAGGTCAAACATCCTCTGAACTTCCTTGGTTACTGCCTGTCTGCGGGCCTCTGGAATATGATAAGGCTTAAGGCGCACTTGAACTTTGGTGTCAGTGACAATGTCATGTTTAATTATATTTGTGCAGCTCGGCAAGCCTGAGAAGAAGTCTTTATTATGCCCCGTACACACGGTCAGATTTTCCGACGGAAAATGTGTGATAGGACCTTGTTGTCGGAAATTCCGACCGTGTGTAGGCTCCATCACATATTTTCCATCGTATTTTCCGCCACACAAAGTTTGAGAGCAGGCTATAAAATTTTACAACAACAAAATCCGTTGTCGGAATTTCCGATCGTGTGGACACAAATCTGACGCACAAAGTGCCACGCATGTTCAGAATAAATAAAGAGATGAAAGCTATTGGCTACTGCCCCGTTTATAGTCCCGATGTACGTGTTTTACGTCACTGCTTTCAGAATGATCGGATTTTCCGACAACTTTGTGTGACCGTGTGTATGCAAGACAAGCTTTGATTAAATTTACAAGATAGATCTGCTCTTTCTTCCGCTTGTCTGGTTTGTGTACCCTATAGTTTACCTCCTGACCTTTTCCAGTATTTCATAGGGTCCTTGCCACCTGGCTAGGAACATACTTTCCACCGTGGGGACCAAAACAAGTACGCAATCTCCCGAATGGAAAGTTCGAACCTTCACCGACCTTTTGTACACTCGACTCCGTGTTTCCTGGCTTGCTGCATGTGCTCTCAAACAAGGGGCAATACTGAAGCTATTCTATCCTGCATGACTGAGATATGCTCTATGACTTTCCGGTAGGGAGTAGTTTCAGTTTCCCAGGTTTCTTTAGCAAGATCCAGCAACCCTCAGGGATGCCTCCCATACAAAAGTTCAAAGGGTGAAAACCCTATGGAAGACTGGGGGACCTCTCTAATTGCAGATATGGCAGTAGACCATTACAGTCTCTTCCATCTTTAGCCACCACCTTCTTTAGCATACTCTTGAGGGTTTTGTTAAACCGTTCTACTAAACCACGTGTCTGAGGGTGGTAAACTGAAGTATGCAAATGCTTAATACTGAACAATTTGCACAATTCTTTTTCATTACCTTTGACATGAAGTCCCTTGGTCGATTAGAACCTCCTTTAGGATCCCAGTATGGGTAAACATGTGGAACAACTTTTTCGCTATAGTCTTGGAGGAAGTGTTTCTTAAGGGAACGGCCTCGGAATGCCAGGTGACATAGTCCATGATCACAAGGATGTACTGATAGCCTCTTGCAGACTTAACTACTGGCCCTATCAGATCCATGGCAATTCCGTCAAAAGGAATCTCAAACACAGGCAAAGGCACTAGTGGGCTTCGGTAATGGGGCATAGGGGCTGCCTGACACTCAGGGCATGACAATAATTTTTCACGTCGGCATGTATCCCATGCCAAAATAAACGCTGCACAACATGTTCTTTGGTCTTTTCATAAGCCAGATGACCACCCAGGGGATGTGTATAGGCCAGGTTCAGCACAGTCCTCCGATAGGGGCCAGACATCATGAGTTGTTCCACAACCTCACCCTGAATTTTGTCAACCTGATACAACATGTCATGGTTAACTGCCATATGAGGAAACACATTCTCCAGCCCCGGGGCTACCGGGGTCCTATTGTTTACCTTAACATTTTTTCAGGCTTGTATAAGACTCTTCTCCTTCCCACTGCAAAGTTCCTGGAACAGTGGAAAGTCTCTCCCCAATATTACACTGTGCAACAGGATAGGGGACACAGACACTTCATGGCAAATGGAACCTGAGCTGGTTTCAAAGGTCACCAGCACTGTGGGGTATTTCATACAGTCACCATGCACACATACCACTCCTACCTGATGCTGGGTCAGCTGCTTAGGGTCCACCAGCGGTATGGACCAGGGTGACCAGGCTTCCAGAGTCCAGGAGGGCATGCACACTTTTCCACGTTATCTTTACAACAGAGCTCGGCATGTTCGGATCAGCGACTAGGCCCTGGCAAGCAAACAGGGCCTAGTCGAACTACGTCACATTCCATAGGCTCTGAGTTCAAGGGACAGTTAGCAGCGATGTGACCTCATTCTGTACCGCCAACACTGGGGATGGCCTTTCAAGACTTCCTCTTTTTGGTTTTACCCACTGTGTTACTGGGGTTGACCGGACGGCCACGGGAGGGGGTCTTTTGACCATCCGGGATCTTGCACCTGCAGACCCAGCAACCAGGTCCTCTGCCGCAAAGTAGCGTACCACCAGCTCAACCAGAACATCCTTTGAATTTGGATCAGATTGCCTCACCCACCTCTGCAACTCAGGAGGTAGAGCTCTCAGGAACCGGTCCATTGCAACACTTTCCACTATTTTGGGCCCTGAGTATCTCAGGTTGCAGCCACCGTTTGACCAGGCTGATTAGGTCATACATTTGGGAGCAGGGGGATCCATCTGCCTTGAAACTCCAGCTGTGTACTCGCTGCGCTCTCACTGGGGTGACGCCCAGCCGCCGCAAGATCTCAGCTTTTAATTTATCATAATCTCAGGCATCCTCAGCGGACAAGTCAAAGTATGTCTTTTGGGTGTCCCCTGCTAACAGTGGTGCCACAAGCACAGCCCAGCGGTGTTTAGGCCAGGCCTGTCCCTCGGCAGTTCTCTCAAATGTACATAGGAAGGCTTCCACATCATCCTGCAATGTCATCTTTGTAGAAGGTGACTTTTGGTGCCTGTGGTGTCACCAGGGCACCCCATGGAGACATTTGTAACCTGGGCTGGCATTTGCTGGGGTTCTGCTAAGGCCTGTCGGTCTTTCTCAGCTGCCTGAGCCAAAACAGCCACCATTTTATTGGTTTAGTGCTGCTGAGTAGCGAGCATTTTACTGGTTTTTTGTTGCTGTGCAGCCGCTTGCTGCTGCTGAGCAGCCAACATTTGATTAGTTTCTTGCTGTGCAGCATTAGTTTGGACCAAGGCCCTTATCAAGTCCTCCATGTTGCAGATTACTCTGCAGTGCACTGTGCTTTTAAGGGGTTTAGATACACACACTGCTGTCCTTTTAACACAGCTGACACAATGTTCACACAGCTTAATTTAATGCAGTCTTTTAACAACAGGTACACAGTGTAGCCAGCAAACTTGACTTTCAGCATGAATGCTCTTTAATAACGCCCTGTAGGTTGGCGAAACATGTCGACGTATTTCCGGTGGCACTGACGTAATTTCTTGCTCCTTGGAACGCACTTCCTGGTTTCTGGAACACACCGTGAGCAGCGTCCAGATCCATCTCTAATCCCTTTACATGCCTGTTTTTATCAACTACTTTGTAAGTACCCATTTGTATATGAAATAAATCCCTTTTCAAACGGTACTTTTCACTATTAGTTCCATTTTTTTATCCTTTTTTGATGCCTGGTGATTCTGCTAAAAATTCCAACAAGAAATCCTTTGATCTGATGTGCACAACACCACTCCCAAGCATCTCTGGATACCATCACATAAGCCTGAAGTGACCCCCAGACTGCAAAGCTGGGGGTCATCGCCATTTGGTGAGTGGGGACTAGGGATGAGCAGAACACCCCCCTGTTCGGTTCGCACCAGAACATGCAAACAGGCAAAAAATTTGTTCGAACACCATTAAAGTCTATGGGACACGAACATGAATAATCAAAAGTGCTAATTTTAAAGGCTTATATGCAAGTTATTGTCATAAAAAGTGTTTGGGGACCCGGGTCCTGCCCCAGGGGACATGGATCAATGCAAAAAAAGTTTCAAAAGCGGACGATTTTTCAGGAGCAGTGATTTTAATAATGCTTAAAGTGAAACAATAAAAGTGTAATATTCCTTTAAATTTCGTACCTGGGGGTGTCTATAGTATGCCTGTAAAGGGGCACATGTTTCCCGTGTTTAGAACAGTCTGACAGCAAAATGACATTTCAAAGGAAAAAAAGTCATTTAAAACTACTCGCGGCTATTAATGAATTGCCAGTCCAACAATACACATAAAAGTTTATTGATAAAAACGGCATGGGAATTCCCCACAGGGGAACCCCGAACTAAAATTTAAAAAAAAATGACGTGGGGGTCCCCCTAAATTCCATACCAGGCCCTTCAAGGGGAACCCCGGCTAAAAAAAAAAAAAAATGGCGTGGGGTCCCCTTCAAAATCTATACCAGACCCTTCAGGTCTGGTATGGATTTTAAGGTGAACCCCGTGCCAAAATAAAAAAAAATGGCTTGGGGTCCCCTTCAAAATCTATACCAGACCCTTCAGGTCTGGTATGGATTTTAAGGTGAACCCCGTGCCAAAATTAAAAAAAATGGCTTGGGGTCTCCCCAAAAATCCATACCAGACCCTTATCCAAGCATGCAACCTGGCAGGCCACAGGAAAAGAGGGGGGACGAGAGAGCGCCCCCCCTCCTGAACTGTACCAGGCCACATGCCCTCAACATTGGGAGGGTGCTTTGGGGTTGATGGGGACAAGGGCCTCATCCCCACAACCCTTGCTCGGTGGTTGTGGGGGTCTGCGGGCGGGGGGCTTATCAGAATCTGGAAGCCCCCTTTAACAAGGGGACCCCCAGATCCCGGCCCTCCCCCCTGTTTGAAATGGTAAGGGGGTACAAAAGTACCCCTACCATTTCACAAAAAAGTGTCAAAAATGTTAAAAATGACAAGAGACAGTTTTTGACAATTCCTTTATTTAAATGCTTCTTCTTTCTTCTATCTTCTTTCTTCTATCTTTTATTTTCCTTTGGTTTCTTACTCCATCTTCTTCTTCTTCTGGTTCTTCCTCCGGTATTCTCGTCCGGCATCTTCCTCTGCGGCGCTGGCATCTTCTTCCCTTCGTCTTCTGGACCGCTCCACATCCAGCATGATGGGATGGGAGGCTCCCGCTGTGTGACGCTTCTCCTCTTCTGACGGTTCTTAAATAATGGCCACCCGGTGACCCCGCCCCCTCTGACACACGGGGACTTTGCTGTGGCATTCCCCATGATGTCAGAGGGGGGCGGACAGGGAAATCACCGTATGTCAGAGGGGGGCGGGGTCACCGGGTGGCCCCGCCATCCGTTATTTAAGAACCGTCAGAAGAGGAGAAGCATCACACAGCGGGAGCCTCCAATCCCATCATGCTGGATGCGGAGCGGCCCAGAAAAAGAAGGGAAGAAGACACCGGCGCCGTGGAGGAAGATGCCGGAAGAGAATACCGGAGGAAGAACCAGAAGAAGAAGAAGATGGAGGAAGAAACCGAAGGAAATTAGAAGATAGAAGAAAGAAGAAAGAAGATAGAAGAAAGAAGAAGCATTTAAATAAAGAAATTGTCAAAAACTGTCTCTTGTAATTTTTAACATTTTTGACACTTTTTTGTGAAATGGTAGGGGTACTTTTGTACCACATTACCATTTCACACAGGGGGGAGGGCCGGGATCTGGGGGTCCCCTTGTTAAAGGGGACTTCCAGATTCCGATAAGCCCCCCGCCTGCAGACCCCCACAACCACTGGGCAAGGGTTGTGGGGATGAGGCCCTTGTCCCCATCAACATGGGGACAAGGTGTTTTGGGGGGCTACCCCAAAGCACCCTCCCAATGTTGAGGGCATGTGGCCTAGTATGGTTCAGGAGGGGGGTCATGCTCTGCTTCAGTATGTCACAGTACATGTTGGCATTCATGGTTCCCTCAATGAACTGTAGCTACCCAGTGCCAGCAGCACTCATGCAGCCCCAGACCATGACACTCCCACCACCATGCTTGACTGTAGGCAAGACACACTTGTCTTTGTACTCCTCATCTGGTTGCCGCCACACACGCTTGACACCATCTGAACCAATTATTTTTTTCAGATCCTCAGAGAGTTTTTGCCATGAGGTGCCATGTTGCACTTCCAGTGACCAGTATGAGAGAGTGAGAGCAATAACACCAAATTTAACACACCTGCTCCCCATTCACAACTGAGACCTTGCAACACTAACGAGTCACATGACACCGGGGGAGGAAAAATGGCTAATTGGGCCCAATTTGGACATTTTCACTTAGGGGTATACTCACTTTTGTTGCCAGCGGTTTAGACATTTATGGCTGTGTGTTGCATTATTTTGAGGGGGGACAAGGGCCTCATCCCCACAACCCTTGCCCAGTGGTTGTGGGGGTCTGTGGGTGGGGGGCTTATTGGAATCTGGAAGCCCCCTTTAACAAGGGGGCCCCCAGATCCCGGCCCCTCCATATTAATGGGTATCGGGTACATTGTACCCCTACCCATTCACCAAAAAAGTGTCAAAAAAGTAAAAACGACAGGAGACTCTTCTTTCTTTATTAAAAAAACAAAAACAGTGTCCATCTTCAATCACAACGCAGACAGACCCGCAAAATAGAAAAAAAAGCTCTGCCTTGATGGGAGGCGCCCCGTTGACTGCTGTCTCTTGGCTGTGACAGCTGTTATATAGGCAAGGGTGGGGCCACCCAGTGATGTAAACGGGTGACCCCGCCACCCTCTGATGTCACATGATGTCACATGATGTCAGAGCGAGCGGAGTCACCCGTTACGTGATGGGGTGGCCCCGCCCTTGCCTATATAACAGCTGTCACCGCCAAGAGATAGCAGTCAGCAGGACGCCTCACATTTTTTTTCTATTTTTCGGGTCCATTAGTGCCGTGATTGAAGATGGATGGACATTGCAGGACACTTTTTTTTTTAATAAAGGAATTGTCAAAAACTGTCTCCTGTCTTTTTTCTTTTTTTACACTCTTTTGGTGAATGGGTAGGGGTACAATGTACCCGATACCCATTCACATGGGGGGGCAGGATCTTGTTAAAGAGGGCTTCCAGATTCTAATAAGCCCCCTGCCTGCAGACCCCCACAACCACCGGGCAAGGGTTGTGGGGATGAGGCCCTTGTCACCATGTTGAGAGCATGTGGCTTGGTATGGTTCAGGAGCAGGGATGAGCCGAACACCCCTCGGTTCGGTTCACACCAGAACCTGCGAACGGACTGAAAGTTCGCACGAACTTACCGAAAGTTTGCGCGAACTTTAGAACCCCATTAAAGTCTATGGGACTCGAACGTTTGAAATCAAAAGTGCTAATTTTAAAGGCTAATATGCAAGTTATTTTCCTAAAAAGGGTTTGGGGACCCAGGTCCTGCCCCAGGGGACATGTATCAATGCAAAAAAAAGTTTTAAAAATGGCCATTTTTTCGGGAGCAGTGATTTTAATGATGCTTAAAGTGAAAAAATAAAAGTGAAATATTCCTTTAAATATCATACCTGGGGGGTGTCTATAGTATACCTGTAAAGTGGTGCGTGTTTCCCGTGCTTAGAACAGTGCTTAGAACAGTTCCTGCACAAAA
The DNA here is from genome assembly GCA_037952925.1 of Lithobates clamitans. NCBI lineage: Eukaryota > Metazoa > Chordata > Amphibia > Anura > Ranidae > Lithobates > Lithobates clamitans. The sequence continues at coordinate 4,770,516 of JBBGZY010000580.1, read as the reverse complement.
TGACATTTTTAAAGGAACTGCTTGTGGCTTTAATGTAATGTTGGGTCCTGGCAATATGGATGAAAATCAGTGAGGCAAACGTTACCCCCCCAGTCCATTACCAGGCCCTTTGGGTCTTGTATGGGTATTAAGGGGAACTCCGCACCCAAATTAAAAAAAGGAAAGGCGTGGGGCCGCCAGGCCCTATATACTCTGAACAGCAGTATACAGGCGGTGCAAACAAGACAGGGACTGTAGGTTTGTTGTTAAGTAGAATCTGTTTGTAATTTTGAACTGGTACATTTTTAAAGTGTAGCTCCAGCCAAAAAATCTATTTTTAAGCTTTTTGGAAAACATAGGGAAGCGTTATCACACCTGAAACATTTGTTTGGATATCTGTGCACCTTTTCAGAAGATTTCACGTCACTTTCTGTCCCAATGACAAATGTTTTTGAAAATTTGGGGTTTTTAGTGAAACAAGGATAGGTGATAAAGCATCAGTGAAGAGGAGATACGTTTTTCCCATATTAACTCTTACAGGAGAGAATTTCCCTTCCTGGTGGTAGATTTCATCTCACTTCCTGTTGTCTCTTTCCGTTTGCAAGTAGGAGTCGTTTGTAAGTTGGATGTTTGAAAGTAGGGGCCTGCCCTATATACTCTGCAGAAATTGGGGCCTTTGGTGTTGGTACAACACTGTAAGCCCTCACAGTTACACTTGGGCGCAGGAACGGGCCATGCTGTGAAATATTAGATCAAAAATTACATGCCATTGTTGAACAGTGGTAGAAAAATTGGGCCTTTGGTGGTGCTGGTGCCACAACACTGTAATGCCCCGTACACACGGTCGGATTTTCCGATGGAAAATGTCCGATCGGAGCGTGTTGTCGGACATTCCGACCATGTGTGGGCTCCATCGGACATTTTCCATCGGATTTTCCGACAAACAAAGTTTGAGAGCAGGCTATAAAATTTTCCGACAACAAAATCCGATCGCGTCAATTCATACTGTGTGTTGCCAGTTCCGACGCACAAAGTGCCACGCATGCTCAGAAGACATTCCGAGACGGAACAGCTCGATCTGGTAAAATTAGCGTTCACAATGGATACAGCACTTTCGTCACGCTGCAATGTAAAAAATGGTTTAATACAGCGCACTCTCTTCTTCTTTATAATGTGAGAAGAATTAAGTAGTTTTGCTGCTCATATTCACACAGACTTCTCACAAACTTCTTTCTTTATTATTTATCGTGATTCCCTCAATATATTTTGATTTGTCACATCGGACAAAATTTATTTTTTGTTTTATTTATTTATTTATTTATTTTTAAAGGCTGTTTTTATTTTTTTGGGGGGTTTGTATTTTTTCAAGGCTGATCTTTGTTTTATTTTAGTTTTAGTTTTACTCCATAATATTTTTGTGGGTGTTTTGTGTGTCAAGTTACCACAACACCATTGAGATACTGTATTATTTAATCTCAAGGAATTTGCTTGGTGTTGGTGTCCCTTGTTAAATTCACATTGTATTTTTGAAATGTACCTGAATCCTCACAAACAAACTGTCCTCTTTTAAGGAAAACACACATAGGCGAGTATAATTGAAACAAAAATTCCTTTATTAAGGGCTCAGAACCAAACAAAAAGGGAGGCAACGCTGGAGAAACATCAGAAATTGGCGAAGCCTTGGACCCCCAGGGCAGACATCAATTATTTAACATCAAAATTGGTGGCCTGAGGAGTCCATATATAAGGGAGTGCAGTCTGGTCCAGAAGTCCCAGAGATCATGAAAGCAGCAGATGACATCTGTGTCCCCAGGCTGTGGGCATACAAGAGGCTGCATCTTTTGCCAGTCCAGACTGAACCCAGGGTCATCACTCTCTGGTCTTCTTTCCACGCTTCCTTCCACGCTGTGGCTCTGGTGTTGGAGATGTGGCAGGAGGTGGAGTAGGACCTGGAGGAGGAGGAATAGTAGGACCTGGAGGAGAAGGAGGAGGAGTAGGACCTGGAGGAGGAGGAGGACTATGTGTGAGGTCACAAATGTGGGTAGCAGATGTTATTTGGCACCTCAACCCCTTATTGAGAGCTTCCAAAATTAAGGACTCACACAGGAGTCGTTGGCCCTCCACCATCTGCAGCATTTTTCAGGCAGTTATGCATGCAAAGTCCTCCTCCACACTGTGGGGGCTTCTCAGGGCCTCTGTAGCCTTCCAAAAGAGGCCTATGGCAGCCTCCTCCAGGTTACTCATCTTCCTGCCACTTTGTCTTTGAAGGTGGAGGGGAGGGACCTGGATATCAGGGGAGGGACCTGCTTGGCCCGGCCACCTCCTGGCTGAGACTTCCCTGTGTATGAAAAAGGGACATGGTTTTAGTTTTTGCATCATCAATCACAATCATAAATTAGTACTCCAAACTAACATCTAGTTAACATCATTGATTGGACAACCAGAAATATTTAGAAGAATGCTATACCTGGCTCAAGCTGGGCTCCTCCACATGTTGCTGCCTGGAAGGCCCAGGTTGAGTGTCAGAAGCCTCAGCTGGGGGGGAAGGAAGCGTGGAAGGAAGACTGGAGAGTGCTGGCCTGGGTTCAGTCTGACCTGCCAGAAAATGCAGCCTGTCATAGTACCACAGCCTGGGGACATAAATGTCATCTGCAGCTCTGGATCTCTGGGAATCCTGGACCTTCTTGTGCTCCCTTAGATAAGTACTCCTCAGGCCACCAATTAGGATCTTCAAATAGGTGATGTCTGCCGTGGGGATCACCGTCTTCACAAATTCCAACAAATTATCCAGAGCTGCCTTCCTCTATGTTTGGTTCTTATATTCAGGGTGGTTTATCTCCCACAGACAGGGCAGCTCCCTGAACATATCAGTGAAGATTGGCATAATGTCCTCATCTTTCAAGATATCCATTTTCACTGCAAGACACAACACAAGACAAACCCTAATGTCAGCCTAAAGTCTTCTAAACTTGTGCAAATACAGGCCTCAATCTAGAAGCAGTATAGGCCCAATGTTAAATCTTACCTTCGTTATCACGATCGGCGCCTCCGTTACTCCTTCCTCCGCTCACAGATCGTACGTACTACGCATGCGTGTTACGCTTTATAGACACTGTGCATGCGTGAAACTCTGCCCGCCCCTGACATTCTTTCTAGTCTATTCCCCACCCCTCCTCCTTTGGCGCAGTGGGGAAGAGCACATGGCGGAGTCAGAGCAGGTGTCAGATAATTACACCAACGAGGAGGAGGAAAGTCCGGAGGCAGAAACGTCCCGATCCAGAAGGAGAAGATATAAGGCATCAAATATGTCCTTTGGGGAGATGTTGGAGATGGTCGACATAATGAAGAGGGCCGACTATGATGGAAAGTATGGACCTTACCCCAACCCCAATGTCCGAAAGGCCAAGATCATGGCGAAAGTGAACAAAAGTCTGCCCCGGAATTTCGGGGTGCGACGATCTAAGATCAGCTCAGGAAGCGGTGGTCGGACCTAAAATTAAGAGAACACGAGCAGTACAGAAAGATCCAGAGAGTGCTGCAAAAAAGTAAGTAGTTGTGCTGTGTTTCTATTCTTTTTGTCTTTATTACGTTCGTGCTGCTCCATGTGCTTTTCTTAACTGTTGTCCAGTTTAAAATGTCAACTTTCATGTTCATGGGCACATTATTCGTTCGTATCAAACATTTATCTTTCGGCCTATAAAACACCATTGTTTGGGCCATATGCATTTGCCCACATTTTTTAGGACCTACTTGTCTGAAAATAATTTGGTTGTGTAGATGTGTTTGTTAATAGAATGAAATGCAAACTAGATTCTGTGTAAGCAGAGGACACTCAGTAGCTGTTTAGACATCTGGACGCCGGAGCATTAGTGTGGGACACAAGAACACCCTTTTTATTAGGGGTCCCACACAGGTGCTCCAGTGAATACTATAGGGGTGTCTCCAACTGTGAAGCTTGTACAAGACAGGTAAAGTATTGAAGCTTGAAAAGGACAATAAAAATTCTACATCTTGGAGCTCAGCCAAAATAGACAATTGTACCCCACTTCCAAGCAATGTTTCATATTTATAGTTCTTCCCTCATATATCTGTGTGCTAAGTATACGATTTTTTTTTTACATAGGGGAGAAAAGACTCGGAGGGCACCCCTCATCCGAGGAGATCAGAGACCCCCCACCTCTGGAAGAAGGGGAAATCCAACCAAGACAAGAAGAGCAGGAGGAGGAAGACGTGGTGGAAATTGGCACCACAACAGGTGAGTGTCTGAGACCACAGGCTCAGGTAAGAGATGGATGCTGGCATATTTATAATACCTGTTTTTTTTTTTTTCCATCTTTTTAGGTGATCGTGATGTTGTGGATCCAGATCCTTTCACCTTGGAAAGTGCACAGATCCTGATTGGGGAGATCATGGGGTGTAATAGGGACTTGGAAAAAATCAAGAAAAACATCAATGATGTTCTTCAAAAAAATAAGAACATCATTGATGTTTTGGGGAGAGTTTAAAACCCCTCCAAATCCCTTTGTTTTATGGTGTACTACAATTTTAACATTTTTTGTCAAATAGTAGAAAAGCCAAATTTTGAAGATGCACACAGTGTGTCAACATGTGCTATCTGCCATCACGGGAGATCAAAGGACGCGTTTTGGGGGTGCAACCCCTTCCTCAATAATAAAGTAGCTGAGAGGAAGGGGTTGCTCCCCCAAAACACGTCCCTTGATCCCCCATGATGGCAGGTCGCACATGTTGACATTCGGCTATTTGTGTGCATCTTTAAAATTTGGCTTTTCCGGGGGTGACTTCACCCCATCTGAACGCAATATCAAACACAGTTTCTAAATACTCATGTCTGATATTGCCTTCAAGTTCTACCAAATGTGAACTTTGTAAGTTCAAGATTTGTGTCTTTCTTGTTGGTTTTAAACATGCCTGTTTTATCTTAAATGGACATTTCTACTTTTTCTAATGCGACCCCAAAAATTGTTATATAACAAACATGTTGGTTTGTTTTAAAAACCTTTTCTAAATGCACATGTGATTGTGCTGGTATTAAAAAGATTGATAATCAAGAATGTGTGGATTAGTGTCTCAACACTCCAACACTTTTGTGGTGCTGTAATTGCTGCTTTGTGTGACAATGGGGGTTATTTCCTAAGGGCAAATCCACTTTGCACTACAAGTGCAGTTTCAAGTGCACTTGTAGTGCAAAGTGCCTTTGCCTTTAGTAAATAACACCCAACAGTGCTTTGTAAGGTTACACAATCACGCCATTTTCAAGACTCAACACATTTCTGTCAGGGTCAGCTAAAACAAACACAAGCAGTAAATGTCACCAAAGATTTGCTTAATTTTTTTTATTTGAAAAAGGTTTCACACATTGTCTGGCATATTGATAGCCCCCCTACCCGCAAAGAATTCAAGGTATCTTAGCCGGGCATCACGGGCACTTAGGGAGGGCAAGCCAGGACGGCCAGTTTCAAGCGCCATCAGCGTTGGTTCATTTTGAATTCCAGCCTCAGGCTCAACTGAGCCAGCATAGTTGGCAGAATGTTGCCATAAAAAGTTGTGTAGAACACAGCACACCAGGATAATGTTATTCAGTTTGTACTCCGCCATATGAATGGGTGTAAGAAATAGGCGGAACTGGCTGGCCATGATTCCAAACGTGTTTTCCACCACTCTTCTGGCTCTGGCGAGCCGGTAATTAAAAACCCTCTGGTCCGGGGTGAGGGTCCTCATTGGGAATGGCCGCATAAGATGGTCCCCCAGTGCCATTCTGGAGACACCTGTAGAACTCAGTCTGGGCAATGACTCCACCATCAGACATCCGGCCATTCTTCCCCACGTCCACATACAGAAATTCATAAGTAGCCGACACCACCACCAACATCACAATACTATTGAACCCCTTATAATTATAATAGTACGACCCCGAGTTGGGTGGTGGGATGATGTGGACGTGTTTCCCATCAATTGCTACTCCGCAGTTAGCAAAGTCCCACCGCTGGGCAAAGTGGGAGGCCACAGTCTGCCATCCCTGTGGCGTGGAAGGAAACTGTGCAGGAAAACAAAAAATAAATTAGTCTTTTTGCACATAAACATGGAAAGCAGTTTAGACACAAACATTCTTGGCCAACATCAAGATAACATTTATTTAAGTGAAGTTTTAAAGACCAAAGTATAAGGTACACCTATCAGATTCCCCCTCCCCCACCCCCTCACATGGGCCATTTCTAACATTATAGGGGGGGTGGACTCTTGGACAGGTAACCCTCTCCACTTCATTGAGAGATGAATGCCTAAATAATGGCAGGTAAGAAGTGTCATAATACAAAGATATAAATGCACATTGTACACATTTGAGCACATTTGGACATTCTGCTATTACCTATCAAGATAATAATAGGATACAAAAACTTGAAAAGTATACAGGCAGGCCCTTGCACTACATGCTTTGAGGAATTCATCCATACATCTGACCACAAAAGAGATGGGTATAGTGTGTATGGGTTTGGCAAAGTCAGCAGATAGATGATTGAGGATAGATAAAGAATTGGTATCAGCTGACTTAGCAGTTGGGGGGAGGGAGGGTTCCAACAAAAAAGGACAACAAAAATAATTACATAAAAATCCAGCATGCATGAGAACAAAGGGGACATTCACAGCATATTACAATCATGGTAATAAAGAAAGAAATACAATAGATTAACAAACATTAAATACAATAAAATGTGATATTAAAGGATAAAAATCTTACCTTAATATACTCCTTCTGCAGGACCTGGATGATGGCAGAACAGGTCTCCGGGATAAAGATCCCCAGAGCCTGGGGGGAGATGCCTGTCGAGAACTTCAAGTCCTGCAGGCTTCTCCCCTTCGCCAAGTACCGCAGGGTGGCGATGAGCCACTGCTCCGGAGTGATGGCTTGCCTCATGCAGGTATCCTGCCTGCTGATATTGGGGGTCAGCAAAGCCAACAAACGGTGAAATACGGGGTCCGTCATCCGGAGAAAGTTCCTGAAATCATCAGGATTATTCTCAAGGATCTCACGGAGCAAAGGCATATGACAGAACTGGTCACGCTGAAGCAACCAATTCTTGGTCCATGAACTCCTCCCCACCCTGTTCATGGACTGGACTTGTGTCATGGTCAGGACCCCAACACCAAGCCCCCGCACAACACGAACTCTACGAGGAGTACGTATACGCAACATGGCTATAAAACAGTCGGCTGCTCAGAACGGAGTAACAGAACGCACTAAGGAACAGCAAGGCCTGTGAAGAGCGACCTGAAAAACAGTAACGGACGAACAAGAACACAATGACAAGTCAATGGTACTCGCTGCACGCACTGAAGAGCAGGTACAAACCCACAAGCACAAACTGAACAGCAGAAAACGATCTGAAAACCACAAGTCTGAAAAAGCGTGAATCGTCTCTCACCAAACTTTTATTTTACTAACACGAGATTAGCAAAAGGAGCCCAAAGGGTGCCGCGTTTGGTTCTGAACTGGCCTTTTCTAGTCTCGTCGTACGTGGTGTACGTCACCGCGTTCTTGGCGATCGGAAATTCCGACAACTTTGTGCGATCGTGTGTACGCAAAACAAGTTTGAGCCAGCATCCGTCGGAAAAAATCCTAGGATTTTTTTGTCGGAATGTCCGATCAATGTCCGACCGTGTGTACGGGGCATAAGTCCTCACAGTTATGCCCTGTACACACGATTGGACATTGATCAGACATTCCGACAACAAAATCCATCATTTTTTTTCGACGGATGTTGGCTCAAACTTATCTTGCATACACACTGTCGCACAAAGTTGTCGGAATTTCCAAACGTCAAGAACGCGGTGACGTACACTACGTACGACGAGACTATAAAAGGGCCCTTCAATACCAAGCACTTTGGGCTCCTTTTGCTAATCTCGTGTTAGTAAAAGTTTGGTGAGAGACGATTCGCGCTTTTTCAGACTTGTGGTTTTCAGTTTGTTTTTCTGCTGTTCAGTTTGTGCTTGTGGCTTTGTATCTGTTCCTCAATGCGTGAAGTGAGTTCCCATTGATTTATCATTGTGTTCTTGTCCGTTCATTACTGATTTTCAGGTCGCTCTTCACAGGCCTTGCTGTTCTTTAGTGCGTTCTGTTACTTCGTTCTGACCAGCTGACCATTTTCTAGCCATGTTGCATGTACGTACTCATCGTAGAGTTCGTGCTGTGCAGGGGCTTGGTGTTGGGGTTCTTACTTTGACACAAGCCCAGTCCATGAACAGGGCGAGGAGGTGTTCCAGGACCAAGAATTGGTTACTCCAGCGTGAACCAATTCTGTCATATGCCTTTGCTACCTGAGATCCGTGAGAATAATCCTGAGGATTTTAGGAACTTTCTCCGGATGACGGACCCCTTTGGCTTTGCTGACCCCTTATATCAGAAGGCAGGATACCTGCATGAGGCAAGCCATCACTCCGGAGCAGAGGCTCGTCGCGACGTTGCGGTACTTGCCGATGGGGAGAAGCCTGCTGGACCTCAAGTTCTCGACAGGCATATCCCCCCAGGCTCTGGGGATCATTATCCCAGAGACCTGTTCTGCCATCATCCAGGTCCTGCAGAAGGACTATATTAAGGTAAGATTTATCCTTTAAAATCTCATTATATGTATTTAATGTTTGCTAATGTATTGTATTTCTTTCCTTATTCCCTAATTGCCATGATTGTAATATGCTGTGAATGTCCACTTTGTCCTCATGCATGCTGGAATTTTTTTAACGTTTTTTTTTGTCCTTCATGCATTTGCCTTCACTTACCTCCCCAACATGCTATGCTGGGCCTATATCCACCTCGTCTAGTCACTTAACAATGTATTTTGTCCACTCCATAGTAGTGCTTTACCCTAAACACCCCCTAAAATGTGTAAAAATGTTATTTTTGCTTTAAATTCAGGCAAATGTCAACAAATGTTACTGTTTAAAGTTTTTTTATCCTATTATCTTGGTAATAGCAGAATGTAAACATGTGCTAAAATGTGTACAGTGTGTATTTATATTTTTGTATTATGACACTTCTTACCTGTCCAGTGGGCTGCCAATAGTGTAAGTAAGGAGGGGCTGGCCAAAGTAATACACATTATTCAGGCATTCATATCTCAATGAAGTGGAGAGGGTTACCTGTACAAAACATCTCCCCCCCTAAAATTTTAACAATGGGCAATCAGAGGGGGGAGGAATCTGATAGGTGGATGTTATACCTTTGTCTTTAAATACTACCTAAAATAAATGTTATACTGATGTTGGCCAAGAATGTTTGTGTCTAATCTGCTTTCAATGTTTATGTGCAAAATGACTATTTTTTTTTTATTCTTGTTTGACTCCACAGTTTCCTTCCAACCCACAGGAATGGCAGACTGTGGCCTCCCACTTTGCCCAGCGGTGAGACTTTCCCAACTGCGTAGGGGCAATTGATGGGAAACACGTCCACATCGTTCCACCCCCCGACTCGTGGTCATACTATTATAATTACAAATTGCAAAGGAAATCTGGGAACTGACCCCTAACATAAACCACCTCCATCCCTAAATATCAGAGAAACAGACGTCGCCCCTGAGACTTTAAATGAGGTGTTAATGGTGATCAAAAGGGTAAACAAGTATGAAGTACAAAGTACAAAAACAGATAAAGTATATGATTAGAGTGTCGGTTATGATTGGACAGAAGCAAGAGGCCTGAACCGATCATCCCATACTTACTTGTCAGACCAAGGCCACAGAGACTGAACCCAGGTGGGGGTGGGCAGAGGGCATCTCCCCTGGGAGCTGAAGAGACCGAGGACCCAGCTAAGAGGTGCTTGTGTCCAATCATAACCGATACTCTAATCATATACTTTATCTGTTTTTACAGACAGCAGATATGCACATCAGCCCCTGATGAAGCGAGGAAAGCTCGTGAAACGCGTCGGGTTAGAGATGTATCATGCATACCTGTATCACATATAATACTATTATATTATGGCTATGTTTTGAGATTATAATGCAATGTTGCTGTTTTATGAACTTGTTCACCTATGCTCATGTCCTTTAGTGGATTATGTTGTTGTTCTTAATAAATCATTTGTACTTCATACTTTTTTACCCTTTTGATCACCATTAACACCTCATTTAAAGTCCCAGGGGTGACGTCCGTTTCTCTATTATAATTACAAGGGGTTCAATAGTATTGTGATGTTGGCCGTGGTGTCGGCTACTTAAGAGTTACTGTATGTGGATGTGGGGAAGAATGGCCGGATGTCAGATGGTGGAGTTATCGCCCAGACGGAGTTCTACAGGCGTCTCCAGAATGGCAGCTTGGACTTGCCACCTCCAGAAGACAATGTGGAAGGACTCCCATTCGTCTTTGTTGCAGATGAAGCATTTGCGCTGGGGGACCATCTTATGCGGCCATTCCCTATGAGGACCCTCACCCTGGACCAGAGGGTTTTTAATTACCAGCTGAACAGAGCCAGAAGAGTGGTGGAGAACATGTTTGGAATAATGGCCAGCTGGTTCCGCCTATTTCTTACACCGATACACATGGCGGAATATAAACTCAATCACATCATCCTGTGTTTCTGTGTTCTCCACAACTTTTTAAGGAGAAATGATTTGAACTATGCTTCCTCAGTTGGGCCTGAGGCCGGAATTCAGAATGAACCAACCCTGATGGCGCTTGAAACTGGCCATCCTGGCTTGCCCCCCCAGAGTGCCCGCGAGGTCCGTATAGGATACATGGAATACTTTGCAGGTAGGGGGACCATTGATATGCCAGACAATGTCTGAGACATTTTTTAAATAAAAATATATTTAAAACTGAACAAATATTTGCTTTGATTTACTGCTTGGCTTTCTTTTAGCTGTCTCCTCGGTTATCTTTTATTAATGTTCTAATTTTTTGGCCTTTTTCTTCAACAGTGCAAATGAAATTTCGTTGACACATGAGGTGACAATCTCTTCTTCGTCCAACTATTATTATTATGTTGTGGATCTGCTACATACACACCTTGTTTTTTTTTTGTTAATGTATGTAATGCATTACTGACAAAAATATAATTAATTTTCAACACCATGACCAAAATTTGGAGAGTCCTGAAAATGGCGTGATTGTGTAAAATTAGAAAGCACTGTTAGGTGGTATTTACTAAAGGAAAATACACTTTGCACTACAAGTGCACTTGAGACTGCACTGAAACTGCACTTGTAGTGCAAAGTGGATTTGCCTTTAGTAAATAACCCCCATTGTCACTGAAAACAACAGCCACACATTGTTGATTATCGATCTTTTTAATCAAAGCACAATCACATGTGCGTTTCTAAAAGGGTTTTTGAACAAACCAACATGTTTGTTGTATAACATTTTTTTAGGTCACATTAAGTAGAAATCGCCTTTTAAGGTAAAACAGGCATGTTTAAAACCATAAAAAATACACAACTCTGGAACTTACAAAGTTCAACTTTTATAGAAAGTGAAGGCAATATCAGACATGAGTATTTATAAACTGTGTTTGATATTGCGTTCAGTAGATGGGGTGATGTCAGCCCTGGAAAAGCCAAATTTTGAAGATGCACACAAATTGCCTAATGTCAACATGTGCTAGCTGCCATCATGGGGGATCAAGGGACATGCTTTGGGGGTGCAACCCCTTCCTCTCAGCTACTTTATAATCGAGGAAGGGGTTGCACCCACAAAATGCATACATTGATCTCCCGTGATCGCAGATAGCACATGTTGACACACTGTGTGCATCTACTAAATTTGGCTTTTCTATAATATGTCAAAAATTAGTCATAAAAACAAAAATAAACCTGCAATAAGTTATGGATTTCTGGCTGTTTTATATTCTCCCTAAAACATCAATGATGTTCTTTATTTTGAACATCATTGATGTTTTTCTTTAGAGTTTCTAAATCCCTATTACACCCCATTATCTCCCTGATGAGGATCTGGGCACTTTCACTTGTGAAATGACATTCTTCTTCCATAACATCACGATCACTAGGGATGAGCCGAACACCCCCCTGTTCGGTTCGCACCAGAACATGCGAACAGGAAAAAAGTTTGTTCGAACACGCGAACACCGTTAAAGTCTATGGGACACGAACATGAATAATCAAAAGTGCTAATTTTAAAGGCTAATATGCAAGTTATTGTCATAAAAAGTGTTTGGGGACCTGGGTCCTGCCCCAGGGGACACAGATCAATGCAAAATTTTTTTTTAAAAACGGCCATTTTTTCAGGAGCTGTGATTTTAATAATGCTTAAAGTCAAACAATAAAAGTGTAATATCCCTTTAAATTTCGTACCTGGGGGGTGTCTATAGTATGCCTGTAAAGGGGCGCATGTTTCCTGTGTTTAGAACAGTCTGACAGCAAAATGACATTTTGAAGGAAAAAAGCCATTTAAAACTACCCGCGGCTATTGCATTGCCGACAATACACATAGAAGTTCATTGATAAAAACGGCATGGGAATTCCCCAAAGGGGAACCCCGAACCAAAATTAGGTCTGGTATGGACAACAACAAGGGGACCCCCAGATCCCGGCCCCCCCCTGTGTGAAATGGTAAGGGGGTACAAAAGTACCCCTACCATTTCACTAAAAAACTGTCAAAAATGTTAAAAATGACAAGAGACAGTTTTTGACAATTCCTTTATTTAAATACTTCTTCTTTCTTCTATCTTCCTTCATCTTCTGGTTTTTCTGGCTCTTCTGGTTCTTCCTCCGGCGTTCTCGTCCAGCATCTCCTCCGCGGCGTCTTCTATCTTCTTCTCCTCGGGCCGCTCCGCACCCATGGCATGGGGGGAGGCTCCCGCTCTTCTCTTCATCTTCTTCATCTTCTTCATTTCTTCTTTTCTTCTCTTCTTCTGTTCTTCATTTTCTTCTCCGGGCCGCTCCGCACCCATGCTGGTATGGAGGGAGGCTCCCGCGGTGTGACGGCGCTCCTCGTCTGACAGTTCTTAAATAATGGGGGGCGAGGCCACCCGGTGACCCCGCCCCCCTCTGACGCACGGGACATGACGGGACTTCCCTGTGGCATTCCCCGTGACGTCACAGGGAAGTCCCGTCAAGTCACCGTGCGTCAGAGGGGGGTGGGGTCACCGGGTGGCCTCGCCCCCCATTATTTAAGAACTGTCAGACGAGGAGCGCCGTCACACAGCGGGAGCCTCCCTCCATGCCAGCATGGGTGCGGAGCGGCCCGGAGAAGAAAATGAAGAAGAGAAGAAGAGAAGAAGAGAAGAAGAGAAGAAGAGGAAGAAGATGAAGAAGATGAAGAGAAGAGCGGGAGCCTCCCCCCATGCCATGGGTGCGGAGCGGCCCGAGGAGAAGAAGATAGAAGACGCCGCGGAGGAGATGCTGGACGAGAACGCTGGAGGAAGAACCAGAAGAACCAGAAGATGAAGGAAGATAAAAGAAAGAAGAAGTATTTAAATAAAGGAATTGTCAAAAACTGTCTCTTGTCATTTTTAACATTTTTGACAGTTTTTTAGTGAAATGGTAGGGGTACTTTTGTACCCCCTTACCATTTCACACAGGGGGGGGCCGGAATCTGGGGGTCCCCTTGTTAAAGGTGGCTTCCAGATTCCGATAAGCCCCCCGCCCGCAGACCCCCACAACCACCGGCCAGGGTTGTGGGGATGAGGCCCTTGTCCTCATCAACATGGGGACAAGGTGTTTTGGGGGGCTACCCCAAAGCACCCTCCCAATGTTGAGGGCATGTGGCCTGGTACGGTTCAGGGGGGGGGCGCACTCTCGTCCCCCCCTCTTTTCCTGCGGCCTGCCAGGTTGCGTGCTCAGATAAGGGTCTGGTATGGATCTTTGGGCGGACCCCACGCCGTTTTTTTTTTTTTTGGCGCGGGGTTCCCCTTAAAATCCATACCAGACCTGAAGGGTCTGGTATGGAATTTAGGGGGAACCCCACGTCATTTTTTAAAAAATTTTGGCCGGGGTTCCCCTTAATATCCATATCAGACCTGAAGGGCCTGGTATGGAATTTAGGGGGACTCCTACGTCTTTTTTTTTTTAAATTTTGGTTCGGGGTTCCCCTTTGGGGAATTCCCATGCCGTTTTTATCAATGAACTTCTATGTGTATTGTCAGCAATGCAATAGCCGCGGTAGTTTTAAATGAGTTTTTTCCTTCAAAATGTCATTTTGCTGTTAGACTGTTCTAAACACAGGAAACATGCGCCCCTTTACAGGCATACTATAGACACCCCCCAGGTACGAAATTTAAAGGGATATTACACTTTTATTGTTTGACTTTAAGCATTATTAAAATCACTGCTCCTGAAAAAACGGCCGTTTTTAAAAAAATTTTTTGCATTGATCCATGTCCCCTGGGGCAGGACCCAGGTCCCCAAACACTTTTTATGACAATAACTTGCATATTAGCCTTTAAAATTAGCACTTTTGATTTCTCCCATAGACTTTTAAAGGGTGTTCCGCCGGCATTCGAATTTGCCGCGAACACCCCAAATTGTTCGCTGTTCGGCGAACTTGCGAACAGCCAATGTTCGAGTCGAACATGAGTTCGACTCGAACTCGAAGCTCATCCCTAACGATCACCTAAAACCAAAAAAAACAAAACACACCATGTATTATCAATATGCAGGCATCCATCTCTTACCCGAAGCTGTGGTCACAGACACTCACCTAACAAGTTCTATAATGTCTCCCTCCTCCTCCTCTGGGTGGGTTTGGGGGGTTTCCCCTTCTTCCTGAGGTGGGGGGTCCATGGTCTCCTCTGATGAGTGTCCTCCGAGTCTTTTCTCTCCTATGTGAAAAAAAATAGGTATACTTAGCACAGATATTTGAGGCCAGAAATAGGAATATGAAACATTACTTGGAAGTGGGGTACAATTGTCTCTTTTAGCAGAGTTCCAAGATTTATTTATTTATTTATTTTATTTATTTATAAGATGAAGAAATATTTTTGTCCTTTGTCAAGCTTGAATACTTACCTGTTTTGTACAAGCTTCACAGATGGAGAGACCCCTATAGTATCCACTGGAGCACCTGTGTGGGGCACCCTAATAAAAAGGGTGTTCTTGTGTCCCACACTAGTGCTGCTGTGTCCAGATGTGTAAACAGCTGCTGAGTGTCCTCTCCTTACACAGAATCTAGTTTGCATTTCATTCTAGTTACAAACTCATCTAGAAAACAAACTTATTTTAAGAGACGTAGGCCAGAAAAAATGATTAAATTGCATCTGACCAAACCATGGTGTTTTATTGGCTGAACGAACAATGTTTCCTACGAACGAATAATGTGTCCATGAGCATGAAAGTTGCCATATTAAACTGTACAACAGTAAAGAAAAGCACATGGAGCAGCATGAACATAATAAAAAGAAATAATAGGAACAGAGGACAACTACTTACTTTTTTGCAGCACTTTCCTGATCCTTCTATACTGATCGTGCTCCCTGATTTTGAGGTCCGACCACCGCTTCCTCAGTTGATCCTTGGATCGCCGTACCCCAAAATTCCTGTGCAGACTCTTCACAACTTTAGCCATGATCTTGGCCTTTCTCACATTTGGGTTGGGTTAAGGTCCATACTTCCCGTCATAGTCGGTCCTCTTCAATATGTCGACCATCTCCACCATCTCAACAAAGGCCATATTTGATGCCTTAAATCTTTTCCTCCGGGATCGTGAGGTTTCTGGCTCTTGGCTTTCCTCCTCCTCCTCATTGCTGGAATTATCACGCACCTGTTGTGTCTCCGCCATATGCTCTTCCCCACTGCACCGAAAGAGAAGGGGCGGGGAATAGACTAGAAACAACGTCGGGGTGGGCGGAGTTTCACGCATGCACAGTGTATATAAAGCGTAACACGCATGCGTCATACGTACGATCTGTGAGCGGAGGAAGGAGTATCAGAAGAGTGGATTGTGATAACGAAGGTACAATTTTAACTTGGGCCTATACTGCTTATAGATTGAGGCCTATATTGGGACAAGATTAGGAGACTTTAGCCTGATATTAGGGTTTGTCTTGTGTATTGCAGATAAAATGGATGGCTTCAATGACCACAACTTCCTCCCCCTGTTCATAGACAAATACAGGGAGCTGCCCTTTCTGTGGCAGGTCAAACACCGGCATTATAATCATAAACAAAAGAGGCAGGCAGCACTGGAGAAACTGCTGGAGTTGGTGAAGCCAGTGGTCCCCATGGCAACCATCCCCTATTTACAAGCCAAAATTGGTGGCCTGAGGAACACATATCTTAGGGAGCGCAAGAAGGTCCAGGATTTCCAGAGATCCAGAGCTGCAGCAGATGACATTTATGTACCCAGGCTGTGGTACTATGAGAGACTGCGATTTCTGTTAGACCAGATTGAAGTCAGGGAATCCCTCTCAACCCCACTCTTCCTTCCACCCTACCTTCCACTCTTCCTGCCACCCTATCTTCCACCCCAGCTGAGGCTTCCGATGTCCAACCTGGGACTTCCAGCCAGGAAGAAGTGGAGGAGCCCAGCTTGATTAGGGTATAGCATTGTTCTACAGATTTCTTGTCAATAAATAAATGATGTTTACTAGATGTTATTATTGATCACTAATTGATGATTTAATAAAGTGTTTTACATATCAATAGACAGGAGAGTGCAAAAATAATTGGGACAAGAATGAAAAGTGCTGGGCTCAGAATGATAGTCTTTTATATTTGTTAACATTCAATTTGCAACAGTCATGAGATTTGTGTGTGATTGATGAAGAAAAAACTAAAACTATGTCCCTTTTTCATACACAGGAAGACCTCAGCCAGGAGGAGGCTGTGGAATGTGGCACACAGGAGGAGGCTGTGGAATGTGGCACACAGGAGAAGGCTGTGGAATGTGGCAGTCAGGAGGAGGCGGGGGGTATGTGGCAGCCAGGAGGAGGCCGGGCCCAGTAGGAGCCTCACAGAATCCTAGGTTCCTCAGGACATACAGGAGGGCCAATGCCTCATGTGTGAGTAAATCCTTTATAAAACATTAACTAAGGGGGTGAGGGGCCAAATCACACCCAATACCTACCTGTGTGAGTTGCATCATCCTCCTCTTCCTCTTCTTCCTGCCACACCTCCACCACCACAAACACAGCGTGGAAGGAAGCGTGGAAAGAAGACCAGAGAGTGATGACCCTGGGTTCAGTCTGGTCTGGCAAAAGATGCAGCCTCTTGTATGACCACAGCCTGGGAACATGTATGTCATCTGCTGCTGTTCATGATCTCTTGGACTTCTGGACCAGATTGTACTTCCTTATATATGGACTCCTCAGGCCACCAATTTTGCATTAAAATAGTTGATGTGTGCCCTGGGGGCCAAAGGCTTTGCCAATTCCTGCAGTTTCTCCAGTGTTGCCTCCCTCTTTATTTGGTTAGGCCCCCTTAATAAAGGAATAAAGGTTTTTTTTTTTTTTAAATAATACTCGCCTATGTGTGTTTTCCTTCAAAAAGGACAGTTTGTTTGTGAGGAGGCAGGTACATTTCAAAAATACAATCTGAAATTAACAAGAGATACCAACACCAAACAATCTCCTTGAGATTAAATAATACAAGATAGTAATGGTGCTGTGATAACTTGACACACAAAAGACACCCAAAACTATTCTGGAGTTAAAAAAAATAATAATTTTAAAAAATAACAGGAGATCAGGATTTAAAAAACTAAAAAAAAAAAATACAAAATCTAAAAACATAAAAAAAAAATTGGGAGATGTGACAATAAAAATATTATATTCATGAAATAACGATAAATAATAAAGAAAAAAGTTTTTGAGAAGTCCGTGTGAATATGAGCAGCAAAACAATTTCATTCTTTTAGCATTCTAAAGAAGAAGAGAGTGCGCTGCATTAAACAATTTAAAACATTGCAGCTTGACGAAAGTGCTATATCCATTACGAACGCTAATTTTACCAGACCGAGCAGTTCCATCTCAGAATTTATTCTGAGCATGCGTGGCACTTTGTGCGTCGGAATTGGCAACACTTGGTTGGAATTTACGCAAACGGATTTTGTTGTCGGAAAATTGTATAGCCTGCTCTCAAACTTTGTGTGTCCGAAATTCCAATGGAAGAAGTCCGATGGACCCCACACACGGTCGGAATTTCCGACAACAAGCTCCGATCGCACATTTTCCATCGGAAAATCTGACCGTGTGTACAGGGCATTACTCTAGGTTTGTGCTGGAACAGGCCCTGCTGTGAAATATTATATCAAGAATTGTAATTACATGCACCTGTTGAACAGGGGCAGAAAAATTGGGCCTTTTGTGGTGGTGGTGGTGTTGCCACAACACCGTAAGCCCTCACAGTTACTCTTGGTGGGTGCAGGAATGGGCCCTGCTGTGAAATATTAGATAAAGAATTGTAATTACATGTCCCTGTTGAACAGGGGCAAAAAAATTGGGCCTTAGGCACTGGTGCCACAACACTGCAACCCCTCACAGATGCTATAGTTGGAGAGCAGGAATGAGCCCTGCTGCAAAGTAATGCATCAAAAATTGTAATTACACGCCCCTGTTAAACAGGGGCTAAAAAATTGGGCCTTGGGAACTGGTGCTGGTGCTACAACACTGCAACCCATCACAGATACTCTAGTTGGAGCACAGGAATGAGCCCTGCTGCAAAGTATTGCAACTAAAATTGTAATTACATGCCCCTGTTAAACAGGGGCTGAAAATTGGGCCTTGGGCACTGGTGCTGATGCCACAACACTGCAACCCCTCACAGATACTCTAGTTGGAGCACAGGAATAAGCCCTGCTGCAAAGTATTGCATCAAAAATTGTAATTACATGCCCCTGTTAAACAGGGGCTGAAAAATTGGGCCTTGGTGGTGGTGCCCAGAACCAAAAATGTACTTACAAGCTATCAGCATGAAAATTGAGGAGGAAGAGGATTGTGACTCAGCATAACAGGATAGTCACTCAGCATCAGCATAGACAGTCTTGAAGGGATCTCACATTTAAAAAAAAATCAATCTGTTACATCAGCATCAGGTGCTTGGTAGCTGGTGATATAAGACTGATTCTTTTTTATGAAGGTCCGCCGATCAACCGATTCGGTGGACAGGTGCACCCTGTGATCGGTTACAAAGCCTCCAGCAGCACTGAATGTGCGTTCCAAAAGAACGCTGGATGCAGGACAGGCCAGTAGCTCAATTGCATACTGTGCAAGCTCTGCCCAGTGGTCCATCCTCAAGACCCAGTAACCCAGAGGATTTTCGGTGGGAAAGGTGTCCATGTCTGATCTTGCCCCTAGATAATCCTGCATCATGTGAAGCAGGTACCTGCCCAAGAACCACTGCACCACCAAGTTAAGGACATGAGCCAAACAGGGCACATGGGTCAGTTGACCCTGTCAGAGGGTGGAGAGGAGGTTGGTGCCATTGTCGCAAACCACCATACCTGGCTTAAGCTGGTGTGGCGTCAACCACCTCTGAACCTGCCCCCGCAGAGCTGACAGAATCTCTGTCCCAGTGTGGCTCCTGTCCCCCAAGCACACCAGCTCAAGCACCGCATGGCATCTTTTTGAACGCCCCTTGATCGCCTACGGAGCACCGCTGGTTCCGAGGAAAAGTCAGCACAGGAAGAGGCCATGAAAGAAGAAGAAGAGGAGGGGGTGGAGGAGAGAGGTGTGGCAGAATCACCACTAGTAGAATTTTGGAGGTGTGGTAGCGGAACAACCTCCAACACTACTGCACCCTGTCCTGCATCCTTCCCAGCTGCCAGCAGAGTCACCCAATGTGCCGTGAAACTTAGGTAACGTCCCTGTCCATGCCTGCTGGACCGTGAGTCAGCGGTAATATGCACCTTACCACTGACCGCCTTGTCCAGTGAGGCCAAGACATTGCCTTCCACATACCGGTAGAGAGCCGGAATTGCCTTCCGTGAAAAAAAGTGGCGTTTGGGAACCTGCCACTGAGGAACCGCACATTCCACACACTCATGGAAGGGGGCAGAGTCTACCATCTGAAAAGGCAGCAGTTGAAGTGCTAGCAATTTAGCCAAGCTAGCATTCAACCGCTGGGCATGTGGATGGCTGGGAGCGAACTTCTTTCGGCGGGGCAGCAGCTGGAGCAGGGAAATTTGCCTGGTACAATCTGACGTTGGTGTACTGATAGCAGATTGCCCGCAAGTACTTGGCTGTGACACACCTAATTCTATACCTTCATTCCTCTCAGTGCAGGTTTTAGAGAGGACTGAAGGTATAGTGGGGTCTGAGATCCCAGCTGATGAGGAGCAAGGAGAGGTCCGCTTTGTTCTTTGGTGTGGGTCTTTTAGGTACGCTTGCCAGCGAACTGCATGGCAGGTCGACATATGTCTGGTCAAGCATGTGGTGCCCAAGCGGGTGATGTTTTAGCCACGTGAGATACGCTTGAGACATATGTTGCAAATAGCAGCGGTGGGATCTGATGCACTCGTCTCAAAAGAGGCCGAACTTTTGGAATAACGCAAAGAGACAGCAGCGCCCTACACCTGCGGAGCTCTGGGGTGTGATGCAGTCGGTGTGCTGCCCTTAAGCTGGCCCCTGGATGGCATCCTGCCTCATTGGAGATGTGTCTCCTCCTCCTCCTCTCTCCTATCAGGCACCCACATGGAGTCAGTGACCTCATCATCCCCTCCCTCCTCATCACTGGAGCAAACCTGGCAGTATGCTGGAGCTGGCGGAACATGACAACCAGATTGCTATCCTTCTTGGGCATCCCCTCTCTCTGGGCTCACGTTACTGCCTTCCTCTAGCTGGGTACCATCATCTGAGCCTTCAAAACGCTGGGCATCCTCCTGGAGCATGTACCCAACACTGTGGTCAAACAGTTCGGGGACTCCTCAGGAGGACATGGTGGGGCTAGGGAAGGAGTGACTGATGCCACTGAGCAGAGGGAAGAGGCCGCGTTGGCAGCTGCCAGACAAAGTACCCTGAGCCTGAGTGAGAGAGGATGAGGAGGATGAGGACTGCTTGGTCATCCACTCTACCAAGTCTTCCGCATGTTGTGGCTCAACATGGCCAGCTGCCAAAAAAAAGGACAAGCGTGTCCCACGGCCACGTGCTGATGAGGATGCACGGTCTCCATGACCAGCACTGTTGCCTCTAGACACAGAGCCTGCTTGCCCTCTTTTATTGGCTTGTGACTGCCTGCCTCTCCTTGTTGGCCTTCCAGACATACTAATGGCCTGCAGTGAGATGTAGTTGCACAAAGCTGGGATGTATATATACTGATACTGCAGCTAGCAGAATCAACTGACTGCCTGTAGTATTATTAGTATGAGAACACCAGCAATTGTCTTCAGGTAGCTTTAGGTGCACACTGTGCAGAGGACGCACTACACTAACTGTAAATACTGCAGCTGCCTGCCTGTGGTATTAATAGGATCAGAACAACAGCAATTGTCTTCAGGTAGCTCTAGGTGCACACTGTGCAGAGGACCCAGTACACTAACTGTAAATACTGCGGCTGCCTGTCTGTGGAATTAATAGGATCAGAACAACAGCAATTGTCTTCAGGTAGCTTTAGGTGCACAATGTGCAGAGGGCACACTACACTAGCTGTAAATACTGCAGCTGCTTGCCTGTGGTGCTAATAGGATTAGAACAACAGCAATTGTCTTCAGGTAGCTTTAGGTGCACACTGTGCAGAGGATGCACTACACTAACTGTAAATACTGTAGCTGCCTGCCTGTGGTACTAATAGGATCAGAAGAACACCACCAATATTCTTCAGGTAGCTTTAAGTGCATACTGTGCAGAGGACGCACTACACTAACTGTAATTACTACAGCTACTTGCCTGTGGTACTAATAGAATCAGAACAACAGAAATTGTCTTCAGGTAGCTTTAGGTGCACACTGTGCAGAGGACGCACTACAGTAACTGTAAATACTGCAGCTGCCTGCCTGTGGTATTAATAGGATCAGAACAACAGCAATTTTCTTCAGGTAGCTTCAGGTGCACACTGTGCAGAGGACGCACTACACTAACTGTAAATACTGCAGCTGCCTGCCTGTGGTATTAATAGGATCAGAACAACAGCAATTTTCTTCAGGTAGCTTTAGGTGCACACTGTGCAGAGGACACACTACACCAACTGTACACACTGCAGCTGCCTGCGGTAATAACAGGATCAGAACACCACTAATTTTCTTCAGGTAGCTTTAGGTGCACACTGTGCAGAAGACGCACTACACTAAATAATGTAGCTGCCTGCCTGTGGTACTAATAGGATCAGAAGAACACCAGCAATTTTCTTCAGGTAGCTGTAAATACTGTAAAAACACCTGCCTGCCTGTCAGTAGGAAAAGAATAACAGGAACGGATCTACCTAAACTGAATACAGTGTATATATATATATTTACAACACCTAGGATGCATATATATATACACAATATACTGTAAGTGCAGCTAACTAACTCATCTGCCTACTCTATCTAACTTAAATCAAATTACACTGTCTCTCTGTCTATCTCTCTGCCGCCGCAACACACTACACAAGGCTGCCACGCAGGCGGCCTTATATAGTGTGGGGCGTGTACTAAACCCCCTGAGCCATAATTGGCCAAAGCCACCCTAGCTTTGGCAAATTACGGCTCTCCGTACAGACTGCACTGTAATTGGCCAAGCATACGGGTCATAGTGTATGCTTGGCCAATCATCAGGCAGCAATACACTGCAATGCCGCAGTGAATTATGGGCCGTGACGCGCCACTCGAATTTGGAGCGAACGGCCCATAACGTTTGCAATTCGACGAACGGTCGAACATGCAATGTTCGAGTCGAACATGGGTTCGACTCGAACTCGAAGCTCATCCTTATTCAGGAGTTGGGGCTGCTCGTTCGTCCCCACCCTATCCCTCTTTTCTTGTGGCCTGCCAGGTTGTGTGCTTGGATAAGAGTCTGGTATGGATTTTGGGGGACCCCTATGCCATTTTTATTGTATTTTGGCGTGGGGTTCCCCTTAAAATCCATACCAGACCTGAAGGGCCTGGTATGGATTTTGGGGGGACCCCCACGCCTTTTTTTAAATGTTGGCACGGGGTTCCCCTTAACCACTTCAATACACTGTGTTATATATACTACACTGCCTGCACTGACTGAATATCTAGTCTACACTAAATTCAGAGTATATATATATATATATATATATATATATATATATATATATATATTAGACTGTCAGGATAGGTGCATGCTTTGGCCAATCATCAGATGTCAATGCACTGCGATCTCGCAGTGCATTATGGGGCGCTCCATGGCGCTCAAATTTGCCGCAAACGCCCCATATGTTTGGTTCGTTTGCAAGCAAATGAACACCTTATGTTCAAGTCAAACGAGCTCATCCCTACCCAAAAGATATAGCCAATACTTTTGCAGATTATTACCAGTCCCTCTATGACCTTCGTAATGTCACCTTCACCCCTCAAAAATCACCTGCGCTTATTTATGCGTTTTTACGTAAAATGAAACTCCCTAACCTTTCTGAGAGCCAAGTTGATTCCATCTCCCAACTGTCTACAATTAAGGAAATCTGTTTGGCAATCAACAATTTCCCCAATCGTAAGTCCCCAGGAGACAATGTTTTTTCAAATGAGTACTACAAACACCTCTCCAAAAAAACTGCTCCATATTTGCAATCAGTCTTCAATTTTGCTTCATCCTCTGACACCTTTCCACCTGAAATAATACTACGAGTCCTGCAAACTATAGACCTATATCCCTTCTCAATACAGACGTAAAATTATTTGCTGCCATGCCCCTGATGGTACTAGATGCCTTATCAACCTAATCTCACAGGCTGGACCCTCTCAAATGCTCTCTCTCTCTCTTTGGATGTGGAGAAGGCATTCAACAGAGTCCACTAGGGATACCTTCAGATGGTACTCAATGCCTTTGGAATAATGGGTTGGCTACAGTCAGCCATCCTATCCCTCTAATCCACCCCGTCAGCTATTGTTCTTACTTCAGGGATTACCTCCAATCCGATACACATAACCAATGGGACGAGACAAGGGTGCCCCTTATCGACAATCATTTTTACACTCCTCACGGAACCATTGGTGGAGAGCATCAGGTCCCACCCTAGCATCGTAGGCCTCTCTATAGCTGGTAAAGAACATAAAATATGTCTCTTTGCAAATGATGTCATGCTCCTGCTATCCAATCCTAAGGCGTTGTTACCTGAGACACAGAAACTCCTAAATGAATTTAGTGCCATATTATGTTATAAATTAAACACAACAAAGTCCCAAATCTTAGGTAGCGATGTCCCTACTTTTGTTTAACCCAAAAATTGCCCTTTGGTTAGTCTCCTCACTCTCTGTCCTTTTTGGGAATTCAATTGACTTCACATACCTCCAAACTTTATAAACACAACTTTAAGCTCTTCTTGGAATCACTACCCCAACAGTTATCCCACCTAGGAACCCAAGAACTGTCAAAAGCAGGGAGAATAGCGACCCTAAAAATGCTGATCTTTCCTAAACTCCTCTATTTATTTCACACCCTAATAATCCCACTGCCACGTACCTTCCTCTCCTTGGTTCAAAAACGCTTTACAAAATACATATGGAGCCACAAACCTCCTAGGTGCTCCCTCACTATTATGCCAAAGCATAGAAGGCATGGTGGAATGGAAGTCCCTAATGTTATGGCCTATAATAAAGCTTGTGTCATCATAGACCAGATTAAATATTGGAAGACCCCCTCCAAACATAAATCATTGGCACTTGTGGAATCTACTAGTTTTCCACAACAAGATCCTAAATTTGCACTTATTGCTACCAAAATAGGAGCCCCAGCACCAACCTCCCTTATCCCAACAGTCCAGGTCTCCATTAAACTTTGGTTGGAGCTTCCTCTTTCCTCCTCACCTAGCGGGTCACTTTGCAAAATTCCTACTCTGAATTCCGTGCTCCAGCATTTCATACCTTGTCTTGACCTAAAGTGTTTGGCAACAAAATGCCTTATTCTTTTAAAAGACCTATATCAGGACACCTCCCTCCATAACTTTAAATATATTTGTCCTTCCAATTTAATCTTCCTCCCTTGGCACGCTTTCCCCATTTACAAATTCGATCCTTTCTGCAGAAACACCCCCTACCTTTATATTTAGAGATACCAGCCTAGGTATATACATTCTTCCATGAACCTACTTCTCCGATAAGAGGAATTTCCTTATTTTACAACTTCTATAATGACCAAGAATCCTTCTCCAAGACTACCACTATTATTAAATGGGAAAAAAACCCTGGGCAGGACATTTTCAGATATCTGCTGGAAAAAAGTCTTCTCCACCACAAACCCATCATCCCAATGTGTAAACCACTGCGAACATTTCCAGAAGGTTGTACACCCTTGCTACTTTACTCCCTACAAACTTTCTAAGTTTTACCGCACCCAAACAGCCCTTTGCTGGTGGAATTGTGGAGAACCTGGCACATTGCACGCGTCCTTTTGTCATGTAGATATATACGATCCTTTTGGAACAAAAGTGCTCTGTATGATTACCTTAGTATGTTCTTATTACCAAGGTAATAAGGGCTACCGTATTATACTGCCTCCTCCACCAATGGGTGTCTCTTGTTACCTACACTTTTATTTAATTTTATTTCTTGTTTCTATATTACTTTATTTTCTTCTTTATAGGAAGTGTTACATTGAAGGATAGGTGTGTTATCCTCCCCTATGACACAGTTTGCTCCCATATGAGGTGTCTGGGGGGAGTTGGACAATACCCCTGCCTGATAATTAGCAATTAATATCTTCCTATCGTTCACTGTGTTATAACTTTTGTTCTGTCATTTGTACTCAATTAAGTGATTTTCCTCCTTACATTGTCAACTGTATGACATATACTGTTCACAATTTGTTCTTTGTGATATAATTCAATAAAAACGATTGAACATAAAACGCCAGAGGGAACCACACATTTACTTAAAGCTGTATTAAATTTAAAAACAAAAATGTAATAGATGGTAGCTTACCCATCATTAGATTTGGTAGCTGCATTTCCACCTGGTGATTCTGCCAATAACAGTGCCTACATTCTGGATTAAGAAGCAATGCCATTAGACAGCAGCATTGTCAGTCTGGGGGAGGGTAGTGTTGGATGTACTAGTAGATGTAGATAAACTAACAAATTAAAGTCAAACTCAAAATAACACTTAAATAGCAGGTACATCTACAGTTTTTTTCTTTTTACTTTGGCTATAAAAGTTTTACCGGTACATTAAAAAAAAAAAAACCTGACCATTGTAAGCACCCCTGTCAGTTTTAAATGGTTTGTCTTAGCCCCCTAACTGTTACATTTGCAGGATAGCTTGTTCTGTTGAAACACAACAGACTTACTGGCAGGATCACCAGGTAAAAATAAAAGCAAGAAAGCCCAAAAAAGAAAACGAATGCAATCACCACAAGATTTGGTGTACTGTAATATAGTAAATGTTTTGTATGTATACTGATGCGTGTGCCACACATAGACTAGAGAGTTAGAGAAAATATTCGAATGAAAGAATGATAAAAAGGAAAATATGGGATTTCCAGGAAGATGTTTGTTATCCGATAATTGTTAAAGGTAAAAATAAAAGTGAAAACCAAGCTACTATTCCACATAGCAAAGGCAGCTCAGCTTGGTCATGTCTTAATTATGGGAGATCTTAACTATTCAGATATTAATTGAAGTAATGAGGCTTATGGTACAACAAGGGTAACAGGTTTTTGAGCATGCTTTGGGACAGCTGCGTGGCACAGATGGTAATGGAACCAACAAGGAATTAAGCTTTATTGGACCTAGTGAAAACAAATGTAGATAAGGGGGCACATTTATCAAAGTGAGAATTAGCCAGTTTGACTACCTTTTTCCCAGATTTTTCCTTACTTGGTTATTTGTCTATTTATTAACTTTGGAATTGTCCTACTTTTGTATAACACTAGATCGAACTCTCTTGTTCAAACATGCCGATGTTAGTTAACACCTATGAAAGGTTTTAGCTTGCTTCAGGAACTCTGTGGATTTTGCCAATTTTATCTCCAGACGAATCACAAATAGTTTATTTAATGTTCTATTGTTGCTAATATTTTTCCCTTATTTACACTACCTTTACTTTTAGCAAAGCACCACTAGTGTACTTGATGAACAATTTTTAAAGCAAATTGCAATTTATTTAATTGCCATTCTAACACCTTTACACAAGAGAATTTGTTGATTAACTCTGAAGCTGTATACTTGTTTTAAAGACTGCTTTAGGAGATGGGGAATCTGAAACTAGTAGTATTGTCTGCTACAGTGCATAGTGAGGGTATGCAGAATCTCCTATAATGCTGGCTATTAACAGGTGGACCAGACCTGCTTATTTATGAATGATCAGGAAATCCCAACATGAAAAACCATTATGTCTGTCTTCTACCCCCCCCCCCCCCAAGACAGTACAGTATGCTGTTGCATCCTGTTCATTAAATACAGTAACTACATACCTTAAAGAAGAATTATACAACAAAAAAAGATTGGTTAAAACCACAAGTGCTTTTTACCACTACTTCTCTTTTACATTATATTTTTATATTGACTTTTAGAATTTACAAATGCAGACGTTTAGAAATTGAATGAAAGATTTAGCACTGTAAAACACTTTTTGATAGATAAGTAGTACATTTTATATACAACTATATAAATCAGACCAAAATGAGGGACAAATGAGGAGAAAAGAGGGAGAGAGAGACTTTGTCCTGAATGAGGGACAGTCTCTCGAAATCAGGGACAATTGGGAGCTATGTATTTAGGTTGAAATTTTCCAGCCTGATCGATAGCCTGCAATCCTAAACTCAAGATCTTCACTTGTTGTTTCTACTTCATAAACCACGGTCTGACTAAGGACCCGTGCATGCTCCGAAATGCGTTGCCGCCCACCACCTTCATCTGATGTCACATCAGCCGCATGCATTCCAGCTTGGTTCTACAACCCGGGCCGCCTCATCGCATCTTCACCTCCTCGCTAATCCACATCACCAGGGACTCTGACAGCTGCAGGATGTCTCTCTCTCTCCCCCAGACAGACAAGGAGTACAGCGATCCGCATGAGGACTAATAATTATATGCCTATGACCTCTTACTCTGTTGTAAGTGTTTTTAATCCCATCAAGCCTGTAATAAATCTTTTAACCACTGCACTTAGAGGCACCTTTCTCTTTCCTTTATGACCCTC
Source organism: Lithobates clamitans (assembly GCA_037952925.1). Lineage (NCBI taxonomy): Eukaryota > Metazoa > Chordata > Amphibia > Anura > Ranidae > Lithobates > Lithobates clamitans. The sequence goes on along the minus strand of JBBGZY010000580.1, from coordinate 4,742,346 downwards.
CAAAGCTGCTTCTTCTCTACAAAGTGCTGCCTTCAGTGCCATCTCTCCACTGCTACTAAGGAATGGATACCCAGCCTCACCAGAATCGCCCTCAACTCTCCTTTTTTTCTACATACAGTAAGTGTGTCTCTGAAAGCAGCCCCTGTCTTTGAGCATTGATCTACAGCTCTCATCCACTCTCATTACCCCTCATTCCAGACAGCAGCTCTAGGCACACATTCCATCCTGAGTTCTGTCAAAGTAGTGGGCAGGGTTAACTACTTGGCCATGTGACAGCCAATGGGATTTCTGTTGGCACTGGTGGCCTTTCAGGTTCCCTCAATTCTCCATTGCTAGGATCAGGCTCCTCTTCAGCTGTGGTAGCAGCCATTGAATGTCTTTTCAGCCTTCCCTTTTCTTCATAGCTGTACATCACACCAAAGGGATGGCACCTGAGTTATTTGGATTGCAACAACTGTCCACTATTTATGGCTGTAATCCTAAAAATATACATAATCAGTAAATCGCAACCTAAGATGAGGACCCTGCTTCTCTGTGCATGTGCATTTTCTGAGAGTGGTGTGTAAGAAGTAACTGGTGTTCTCCCAGAGACCCTTTTACAGGGGTTTGGTCTTGGGAGATGGTTACCCCCAGGTCAGGGTGGGAGGGTGCCCAGTAAGGAGGAACTGGAGTGAGAGAGGCATGAGACATTGGGTAGCTGGAAGAAGGAATGAGACAATAAGTTACAAAAGCAAAGATGACACAGCAGAAGTTTAGATTGTCAATGCAGAGGAATCTGCTGGTGCAGAAGTGGCACAGCGGAGGTTCAGACTGAGTCTGCAGGAGAGAATAAGGGTTAAAAGATTGTGCAGTCAGACTCAAACTATAGATGCAGCAGAGATTGTGGGGGCAGAAATGGTACAGCAGAGATACAGACTGTGGCTGTAGCAGGGATAGTAGGTGCAGAGAAGGTACAGCGGACATTATGGATGAAGAAGAGTTACAGTGGAGGCTGCAATACAGGTGGAGGCTGAGTCTGTGAGTGCAGCAAGAGCTACAGGAGCAGCAGAGGTGCCGTGATAATTTTAGTTGCAGCAGTGGTGCATTTATAGGCTGCAGGGGCAGCTGAGGTGCAACCAAGTCTGCAGGTAAAGTGGGGACTGTGGATGTAGCAGAGGGCAGTGGATGTGCAAGGGTGGCTGCAGGTAGCATTAGAAAAAGTATAGCTTTGATAGTTCAGGGTAACGAACTATAGCTTTGGTAGCTCAGGGTAGCAAAGTATAATTTCAGGGATCAGGGTAGTGTCTGACACGCTTGAGTGAGGACAGACTGCCTCGTTCAAGTTTAAATGATGGATACAGTGTGCTGGACATTACATTACCCCCCATATTACCCCCCACTGTTATGGGGTCTCCCAACCCATCAAGGGTCTGGTTTCAAAGGGAAGAGGCGATGGAATTCCAAGGTCCGGAAGCATTCTTCTAGGCCAAAGTCTTTCCACTCAAAAAGATGATACAACTTAGAATTTAGGATTTTTTGGATCTCTCATTTCTGTGAGGAAGCTGTGTCAAGATGTTACTGACCATACAGTATCTCACAAAAATGAGTACACCCCTCACATTTTTGTAAATATTTTATTATATCTTTTCATTTGACAACACTGAAGAAATGACACTTTGTGTAAATTTGCTGTCCCCTAAAAATAACTCAATACACAGCAATTCATGTCTAAACTGCTGGCAACAAAAGTGAGTACACCCCTAAGTGAAAATGTCCAAATTGGACCTAAAGTGTCAACATTTTGTGTGGCCGTCATTATTTTACAGCACTGCCTAACCTGCTTGGGCATGAAGTTCACCAGAGCTTCACAGGTTGCCACTGGAGTCCTCTTCCACTCCTCCATGATGACATCACAGAGCTGGTGGATGTTAGATATCTTGTGTTCCCTCACCTTCCATTTGAGGATGCCCCACAGATGCTCAATAAGGTTTAGGTCTGGAGACATGCTTGGCCAGTCCATCACCTTTACCCTCAGCTTCTTTAGCAAAGCAATGGTGGCCTTGGAGGTGTGTTTGGGGTCGTTATAATGTTGGAATACTCCCTGGCAGCCCAGTCTCTGAAGGGAGGGGATCATGCTCTGCTTCAGTATGTCACAGTACATGTTGGCATTCATGGTCCACTCAATGAACTGTAGCTCCCCAGTGCCGGCAGCACTCATGCAGCCCCAGACCATGACACTCCCACCACCATGCTTGACTGTAGGCAAGACATACTTGTCTTTGTATTCCTCACCTGGTTGCCGCCACACACGCTTGACACCATCTGAACCATATAAGTTTATCTTGGTCTCATTAGACCACAGGACATGGTTTCAGTAATCCATGTCCTTAGTCTGCATGTCTTCAGCAAATTGTTTCCAGGCTTTCTTGTGCATCATCTTTAGAAGAGGCTTCCTTCTGGGACGACAGCCATGCAGACCAATTTGAAGTGTGCCGCTTGTGTTCTGAGCACTGACAGAGTGACCCACCCACCCCTTCAACCTCTGCAGCAATGCTGGCAGCACTCATACATCCATTTCCCAAAGGCAACCTCTGGATATGACGCTGAGCATGTGCACTCAACTTCTTTGGTCGACCATGGTGAGGCCTGTTCTGAGTGGAACCTGTCCTGTTAAACCGTTGTATGGTTTTGGCCACCGTACTGCAGCTCAGTTCCAGGGTCTTGGCAATCTTCTTATAGCATAGGCCTTCTTCATGTAGAGCAACAATTATTTTTTTCAGATCTTTAGAGAGTTCTTTGCCATGAGGTACCATGTTGAACTTCCAGTGACCAGTATGAGAGAGTGAGATCGATAACACCAAATTTAACACATCTGCTCCCCATTCACCTTGTAACACTAACGAGTCACATGACACTAGGGGAGGGAAAATGGCTAATTGGGCCCAATGTGGACATTTTCACTTAGGGGTGTACTCACTTTTGTTTCCAGCAGTTTGGACATTAATGGCTGTGTGTTGAGTTATTTTGAGGGGGCAGCAAATTTACAATGTTATACAAGCTGTACACTCACTATTTTACATTGTAGCAAAGTGTAATTTCTTCAGTGTTGTCACATGAAAAGATGTAATAAAATATTTACAAAAATTGAGGGGTGTACTCACTTTTGTGAGATACTGTACATGGATTAAAAGGGGGAGGTGCATGCTCGTCCCCCCACTTCTCCTGGCCTGCCATCTTGCATGGTCAGATAAGAATCTGGTGTGGCTTTTATGTGGGGGGGCACTCTTTTTATTTTATTTTGGTATGGGGAATTTAAGGGTCTGGTATAGAATTTTGAAGGAACAACATGTTGTTTTTTCTTTTTTTTTGAGTAAAGCCCCCTTTAAAATTCATACCGAGCATGAAGGGCCTAGTATGAGTTGGGGGAACCCCATTCTATTTTTTTAACTATCCCCAGGATTTCTGGCCATGTAAATGAAAGGATCCATTGACATCAATGGTTGTTAAGGGCTCATCAGTGCCTGCACCCGCCAATATTCTTAACAACCTTTGACAGTGGGAAGCTGTCATTGATAATTGTCGTAATAATACTGATATTATACATGGCATTCAGCTCCTGACAAATGTGTAGATGGTGGTCAGGCATTCCTTAGTGTTGCAGTGAGCTATCCAAATATTTGCAGTGTTCAAATTTAGGAACTCAATTGGACTCCCTTGTCTGAATCAATGTGCATGCCATCCAGTCTATAAATTTTACCAATAAAGTTAAATATCAGGGCTGCAGCAGAAGGAATAGTGGAGAAAAGAATGAAGTGTGCCATTTTAGAGAAAGTCTCCACCCTAATCCAGATGACTGTGCAGTCTTCAAAAGGTGGAAAACCAGTGATTAAATCAATAGACAGATGTTCCTACAGTTCCTTGGTTATAGGAACAGGCACTAAAGGGCCCGTAAGTGCATGAGAGGAAACTTTGTTCTGTGTGTAGATGGTACAAGCAGCCACAAAATCTTTAAGGTCTCTCATTACTCCTGGCAACCAATAGCATTGGGAAAAATGGTGAACATCTTGTGAAACCCTGGATAGCCTGCCAGTTTGGGGATGTAGGCACTATGTAGGATTTTGGTGCTGAAATTCAGTGGTACCAGAGTAAGGGGGTCACTGCCAGAATTAAAGAAATAGGAAGGAATAAGAGGCTACCGTTCAGAGAAAGATTCACTATCGTGGGAGTAAACAAAATAAGCAAGAGAGGGCAATTGTTTAGGTTTTACCCAAACCAGGCTTGTGTGTAACAAAAAGTTTGATATGAGTAAAGAAAGGGGACCAATGGGCTTGGTTTATATTGAGCTGCTGAGCAAACTTAAGATATTGTACATATTGTACATTTGATCAGTAAATAGAGCCAGACAGTGTGAAGATCCCCCAAGAAGATACTGCCATTCCTTTAGGGCAGCTTGATTACCAATAACTTCCAATCCCCACTGCCATATTTCATTTCCACAGGTGAAAATGTTCTGGAAAAGAAAAAACAAGGGCACTTTTTATATCAGACATTTTGCAGAATCAAAGCACCAACACCCATGGTGGAAGTGTCAACTTTGAGGTAGAAGGGTGTAGTGGTGTCTGGCTGATCTAAAGCTGGTCTATTTAGGAATGTGTATTTCAGAATATCAAAAACTTCCTTAGCTTCATGGAGAAATGTTGTTTTTCACAGGTCAAGGCAGTAATAGGTGCCACCACAGAGGAAAAACCTTTGATAAGCTGATGAAAGCACCATAAAGGGGTTCCTGGGAGAACACCATCTAATTCCTACATTCCACTATCAGAAAATGCACATACATAGAGAGGCAGGACCATCATTACAGGTTGTGACTGATTATCTACAAATTGTCAAGATTACAGCCATACACAAAGGATTTCCCCCCCAAGGGGCATCGCATAACCCAAAGAGCATCACGCAATACTCATAATGTCCATCTCGTGTATTGAACATGGTTTTCCATTAACCTCCCTCCTTTATTTGAACCAAATTGTATATTGCACTTAGGTCCAGTTTGTAGATGTAGATACTGACTTTTGGTAGTGATAGCTTTCAGGCCCCCGATAGTCTATGCACAGCCTTAGGATTCTATGTTTCTTCTCAACAAAAATAGAAAAGACAGCTCTAGCTAGCTAGGTACATTTTCAGGCTAATTAAGGCTTTTTAAACATTTTCTAAAATATATTCAGATCTGGCCTGCATTTTTGGAATATAAATTGGGTAGATTCTTCCACAAAAAAGAGGGATCAGACCGATGGAGCAGTCAAAGGAGTGGTCAGAAGGTAAGGTGTCATTAGCGCTTAGAGAAGACATCAGAGAAATCAGCATTAGTAACAGGAACCTGTGGAATGGTCTTAACATTGGCCACTATATATTACTTTCATAATTGTAATGTCGGGAAACACTGGAAATGTCAAAGCGGGCCCCAAGCTAGAATTTTGATAGTGGTCCAGTTTATAGCCAATGGTAGCCGTTGCAGCCAATTAATTTGGAGGAGGTGACCTATGACAAAACAGGAAGGTGAGGTCTTCCCTATGAAACACTCTGATAAATATCTCAGTATGTTGGTGGGGAAGACCCATTGGAAGGTAAAGCACCATTAATGGCCTACACAGAGAATGAAGTGCAGATGGGTTGCAACATAAGCAACATATCTAGCGCTAGGTTTGCCCCAATGAAAAGCCCCTGTGCTTGAGTCAATAAAGGGATTGACTGACTTCTGGAATGCAGATGGATAGTGAGAGTGAGAGATTTTGCAAAGGGTAAAGAAGAATGATCCAGTAGGCCCTCTCAAGGGGTACGAGACTGCTGGAGAACTTACTTTAATTCAGTAAAATTCTCCTTCCTGCAAAACATGAGGAGACCCCAGGCTCTGTCTAATTGCATTGGTTCAATAAATGCAGATTTCTAGCAGGAAACATCCACCTACTGATGTAGTTGGATGAGGAGCAAAGTAGAAATGGCGCTGGTGGCTATGCTCCTTGGAGACACCTCTGGACGTCAATATGGATAGAAACAGAAACCACCCAGAGAGAAGGGTAGTTCTCTGCCCACCAGATTGTCCTACTTAACATAACAGATAGATTTTGCCAGAATGCAGACATTAGGCCTCATTGTTCTGGGCCAGTTTTGCCATCTGGATCCAAAATTGTATAGTGTACTGAACCACTGTCATACTTCCTTGCTGAAAGTGTAGAGAGGCAATAGAAGTGGAGAAGGCACATCTAGGCTTGCCAAACATTGGTAAAATACAGCATGCACCTCTGAGAAGTTGTCAGCCACCAAGGTCTTTCCCCCAGAGGGTAGAGATTACCTTGGAAGTGGGAAAATTCTGGGTCTGCAGTGCGAAGGCAATTTCGCTCTAATTAAAGAAGCACCAGCAGCTTTTAGGATTCCTAAGTAGTGATAAGGTGGTGGGAGAAGCAAAATTGAAAAGGACTTGGCTGTATTTGTACATGCATGCAGGATCTTGCAAGTATTACACAAGGCTGTCTTGTGTGTCCTGCTGGTCTGTAAGACTTTCAAAGGGTCATACGAAGGTAGAGGTACCTGGAAAAGCTTCATGCTTGGCTCAAGCATAATGTTCCAACCTGGGGGAGGACTCTACTTTTCTTTTTGGTTGCTTTCTCTGAGGTCTAAAAGGTAGCGGGTGTTCTGCCAGGGACCCCTGTACACAGGTTTAGGCCCATCTGATGTTTACCGTCAGGTCAATGTACTGATTATTGCAGATGCAGAGGAGGGACAATGCCCAGCCATGAATAAATGGAGTGAGAGAGATGTACAAGACATTGGGTAGCTCGCAACATGAGTGAGCCTATAGGCTGTAGGTGTAGAGGTGGCAGATTCAGGTTCATATTTCTGAGGCAGCAGAGACTGTGGGTGCAGTCTCTGGATAATGGAAGTCAGCAGAGCTTTACTATATTCCCTAAGTTCAGAGAACATTAGCTGAATGAGGGGCAAAGTAAACTGCCTTTTTGCCTTCTATAAAGCAATCATAAAATAAGCTTCGGTAGCTCGGGGTAACTATTCACAGGTTTAGTATCTCCGGGTAGCAAAGTATAACTTTGATATCTCAGGAATGCATCTGACACAATGCTTATGCAAGGACCAAATGCCCTTCTCAATTTTAAATAATGGATCCAGCATGCTGCTTTGTAACATAATACGTTATGTGACACATAACGTGATGCAGCCACAACACTCTGGGTAAAACCCATAATCGCCGTGGCAGCATGAGAGGAAGCAGGTGCCAGCATTGGATCACAGGGTGTATGTAACGGTAACCCAGTGCACCTCCTTTCTGCTGTTGGGCTGGCCTAAAAAGAAATTATATACATGCTACTGTAGTTTTTGGCATTTCCTCTACAGTGTGTCTTTTTAATTGCGTTTTTCATAGCTCCAGCTCTCATCATGTGGGTCAAACAATTGTCAAGAAACCCTAAATGTTTCAAGATCATGTACTTTATCCCGTAGACTAAATATATGGACACCAACCTATACTTTTAGTTCATAAGAAATTGAAGATCTGTATACAACTTTGTGACTGTCATTGCTTTAGAATACCATTTGGCCATAGCTAGAGTGTCTTTACTCAACTGTATTCTATATTCAGCCTTTGCCAGTACACTAATGCCACGTACACACGGTCGGATTTTCCGCCGGGAAATGTTCGATGTGAGCTTGTTGTCGGAAAGTCTGACCACGTGTATGCTCCACCGAACATTTGCTGTCAGAATTTCCACCAACAAATGTTTGATGGAAGGTTCTCAAATTTTCCGCCAACAAAACTTGCTGTCGGAAAGTCCGATTGTGTGTACACAAGTCCGTCTCACAAAAGTTCACGCATGCTCCGAATCAAGCAGAAGGAGCCGCACTGGCTATTGAACTTCTTTTTTCTCGGCTCGTCATACCTGTTGTACGTCACCTCGTTCTCACGTTCGGAATTTTTGGCCAACATTTGTGTGACCGTGTGTATGCAGGACAAGTTTGAGCCAACATCCTTCGGACAAAAATCCAAGGTTTTGTTGTCAGAAAATCAGATCGTGTGTACGGGGAATAAGACTTGAAGTGCCATAAACAAAGGGAAGGCAGGATCCCAAAAATCTGAACAAGATTCCCCCTCGTCTGTTCACCCACATGACTGTTAAGCCAAGGAGGAACTCTGGCTAATCTCCTTACTACACATGAAGCTAGATGTGATGATATGATACAAAATGAATAATCCACAAAGTTTTTTTTTCTATCTTTGAGCTCACTTACCCAGTAATAGACAACAAATACTTTAACCACTTGACCTCCGGAAGATTTACCCCTCTACATGACCAGGCCATTTTTTGCGATATGGCACTGCGTTACTTTAATTGCGCGGTCATGTGACGTAGCGTCCACATAAAATTGATGCCCTTCTTTTCCCACAAATAGAGCTTTCTTTTGGTGGTATTTGATCACCCCTGTATTTTTATTTTTTGCATTATAAACAAAAAAAGACAGACAATTTTGAGAACTATATTTTTTTACTTTCTGCTTTGAGACCTATCTAATAAAGAAATGGAAAAAAATCTAATTTCTTCATAAATTTAGGCCAATATGTATTCTGCTGGTAAAAAATATCCCAATAAGCGTATTTTGATTAAGTGACACAAAAATTATAGCATCTACAAACTATGGGATATTTTTATTAATTTTAATTTAAAAAATGTTTTACTAGTAATGGCAGCGATCAGCAACTTATAGCGGGACTGCGATATTGCAGCAGACATTCTGACACTAGTTGACACTTTTGACACTTTTTGGGGACCAGTGGCACTAATACAGTGATCAGTGCTAAAAAAATATGCACGGTCACTGCACTAATGACACTGGCTGGGAAGGGGTTAACATCGGGGGGCGATCAAAGGGTTAACTGTGTGCCTAACCAGTGTTTATGTGTACTGTGGTAGGTGCTTTTACTTGGGGAAGAGATGGAATTTGTTACCTGCTTTGTAGGGACTCAAATTCCATCCCTCCCCTCTTGTCAGAATGACAATCTGCCTTGTTTACATAAGCAGATCGCTGCTCTGTCCCTCCACCTGATGATCAGTGGGTGCCAGAGGACATTGAGTCCACACAGCGGGAGCGAACACCCCCTAACGGAAGAGTCGGATCATATATATATATATATATATATATATATATATATATATATATATATGTGTGATCCAGCGCAGAGGTGCTGCCCTGTAGCAGTAAAACTGCTATAGGACAGACTTTAAGTGGTTAACATCTTTAAACAGAATTTGCTTGGTGCTACCATGTAGTAAATCAGGTCATTTCCTGAGCACAGTGATATGATGACTAAAAACTCTTAAAGAATTCTCCTACAACATTCTATCGCCAACTCTTTGTAAAGAAATCTTTGTTATAGGAGGCATTAAATATAGACTTTCCAGGCATATGCTGTCTGACAAGGATTTCAGTTCTTTTTGTCAAAGAGAAAGATTGCAAATGTCCTCCTTATTTACTATTTCCATATCCATATAGAAGTCTCATTAAAAGCTGAAAATAGTAATACTTATGAACTTGTAATGGATACTTTCGGAGTTTGGCCCCATTCTTCCCTCCATAGAACAGTAACAGAGGACCTGTTCTGAGTGGAGGAAGGTTGCTGCTAGCTGGGTGGGAAAGGTTAGAAAGTTGTTGAAGTAATGGGTTTCTCGATCACTTGATCAGTTTTCTGCATCCTGGAGGGAACACAGGCTGACTATTGGACTCAGCAGTTTTATGAAGTTCTGCAATGTCAAGCTAATAATTTTTGTCTGTTTTTTTTAGGGAAATCACCGAACACCATTCAAAAAATGTGAGCCACATTTCAGATTTTAATTTGGCATACAAGCTCTACTACCACAGCAGAATTCTGAGGAATGAGCCTAAGCAGACTGTACTTTAAAACTTATGCCCCGTACACACGATCAGAAATTCCAACAACAAAGTTTTGTTGGTGGAAAATTTGAAAACCTGCTAGCCAACATTTGTTGGCAGAAAGTCTGAAAACAAATGTTTAATGGAGCATACACACGGTTGGACTTTCAGCCAACAAGCTCACATCCAACATTTGTTGTCAGAAAATCTGATCATGTGTATGGGGCATTAGTCAATAAAGTTCACTAATCTGAGACTGAAGTCCAGAGTGTGGCTCACATATCTTTGCATGCAGTGGATTTATAAGGAGAAATAAGCCAATAACTGAGATTGAGTGGCACATTTTATGAATTGTTTTATTGTCTGTACTTTAGACATAATACAAATATACTGAACCTTGAATGTTTCTTCCAAGATTCCCTCTCATCCACCTCAGAATGCATCTCAACTAGGTTATTGCGCCACCCTAAAAAGTACCCATATTTATTAAGTAATAATATCTCTGATACATTCAAAAAATGGGAATACATTTTTGGCTCCAAAGTGGGATTTTAGAAGTGTTTTAGGGGAGGGAGACCAGGGTTAGATATGTGTGTGGTGTGTGGCTGTGGTAGTGTGTCTGGTGTGCATGGAGGGGGGGGAGGGTAGGAGAGAGAGAGAGGGGGGATACCTCCTGGGGGACATATGGATCTTCGTGTTAACCTGTTGGTGTTGTTAGCTGTAGTCTGCTACCAGGTAGGAGGGGTTAGTTATACATGTCCCTAACCCCATGTGCTATCTCTTGTCAATTACCACTATATATGTTCGTATCCAGGATATGGAGGGCTGGCTGTGAATACTGTTACGTTGAATTGGGCTGAGATATATCAGCCATGTATATTCCTTGTGTCTGCTGTCAGAGATACATTGGATCTGTTGAGACGGGTCTTCTATATCTTAATGTAGAGATACACCCGCAGGAGCTGCTTAAGTAATTTCAGTTTATTACTCTGCCTCTCAACCCCCAAAACAGTCTTAGCCCCTTCTGGCACACCTGGCAATAATGTAAGTGCAATGACCAATGAGAAACCCACACATTATGATAAAACACAGAAATTGTCTTTACTGCAATATTTCTGTGGAAGAATAAAAGAACGGTAACGATATATATTCGAGTAATCAACTAGATAGCAATAACTGAGATTTAATGGCAATGTAGCTCTCAATACTATATTCAAGCTGCTTTCAGGGGATTCCAAACACTAGAATGTCCCTGAGAGCAGAGGCAAACTTAAATAGCAAACAAAGCACAATATGAAACTTTAAATTGGATTGGTTACCTCTACCCAGGTTCGCTCTATGAGTCCAGGCAGGAGGAGAGCAGAGTAATGACTCCCTTTGTGTCAGGCTTCTCTCTCCTGTCCCCTAACAGGACTCTGTGCAGGCCAGTCAAGTTCCTCCACCCCAAACTCACTTTTCCATGTCTTCATGGACCTTGCTTTGTGCACTGGTCCAACTTTTGATTTTTCAAGCGTTAGGCTTGGCCCCTTATTTCCAGTGAAGGGAATTCTTAAGGCATCAGCATACCCAGACATTTTGGACAATTTTATGCTCCCAACTTTGTGGGAACAGTTTGGGAATGGCCCCTTCCTGTTCCAACATGACTGCGCACCAGTGCACAAAGCAAGGTCCATAAAGACATGGATGAGTGAGTTTGGGGTAGAAGAAATTGACTGGCCTGCACAGACTCCTGATCTCAACCCGATAGAACACCTTTGGGGTGAATTAGAGTGGAGACTGCGAGCCAGGCCTTCTTGTCCAACATCAGTGTCTGACCTCACAAATGTGCTTCTGGAAGAATGGTCAAACATTCCCATAGACACACTCCTAAACCTTGTGGACAGCCTTCCTAGAAGAGTTGAAGCTGTTATAGCTTCAAAGGGTGGACCAACTCAATATTGGACCAAGACTGGGATGCCATTAAAGTTTGTGTGCGTATAAAGGTAGGCGATACTTTTGGTAATATAGTGTATATTTCAGTGGAACTCCGGTGAAAGATGGGGGGTTGCAGAGGTTGAGAGTTGTGGATAGGAGTGTGCTGTAGATGGGGGTGCAAAAGTGAAGTGTGGAGGGGACAGAGTTGAACTGTGAATGGGGTGCAGAGGTGATATGTTGGCAGGGGTTAAAAAGGTTGTGAACAGGATGCACACTAAGGTGAACTGTGGACGGAGGGGAGTAGAATGTGAACTAAGGATGGAGGGGAGGAGAAGGTGAGCTGTGGACAGAGGGGAGGAGAAGGTGAGCTGTGGCTGGAGGGATGGAGAAGGTGAGCTGTGGATGGAGAGGAGGAGAAGGTGAAATGTGGATGAAGGGGGGAGAGAGTGAGCTGTGGATGAGCTGAGGGGAGAAGTTGAACTGTGGATGGAGGGGAGGAGAAGGTAATCTGTGGATGGAATGAGAAAAGGTAATCTGAGGATGGGCTGGGGGGGAAGAGATGGTGAGCTCTGGAAGAAGAGGGAGAAGGTGAGCTGTAGACAGGGGATACAGAGTTGAGCTGTGGATGGGGGGAGGGTGCAAATGTAAGCAAAGAGTTGTACAGTGGTGAGCAATAAATGGTTACTTTGGGGGTTACTTGAGGGAAAGGGTTTTTTTTCTTGAGGAGGACAAGGAAAATCTGCTGGGGCGCAGCAATGCAGGGTGCAGTGGTCAGGAGTTTTTAACTTACCTTGTGCATTACATATCCAAAACCTATACTCTGGATGCTGTGCTAAATATTATATACCTGTTACTGTTGTAAGTTACATACTCATGGCCCCTGAACAGTACTAGTGAATTTTGCACTCTGTACAATAGGTTGTATGTTACATACCCCCCCCACACATAGATGTCATCTTCCAGTGCAGGGGGGGTTAATAGAGCTGAGGGACCTGTCACTGGGGCAGTTTTCAATGAAAACAGCAACCAACAGCACAAGGGATGTTTTGCAGCGAATGTAAGTACTGTCCCATGTGCTGATTTTTTTGTGTGGATACACATGCCTCAGCACTGCACAATACACACTCCTGTGTGTTATTCACTCCTGTACTCTGTGTGTTACACATTCCTAAACCTTGTGTCATGTCCAAAATACAGTTCTGAGCCTTGACCTCACCCATTATTTGGCATTGCTTTACTTTTTTTCCCTGAGAAAGGGCGGGGTTGGGTTTGGGAAGTTGGCTGGGGGGTGTGAGTTCCTGCACCTATTCTATGAGACAAAAGGCCAATATATACATATATACAGTGTATATAAATACATATATATTTATATCTAGATAGATAGATATAATTATATGAGGGTTTATTACTTTTTGCCAGCCTGAACTTTTTGAACTTGTTATGCAATTATGTTTTATGGAATTGTGTACAATAAACTTTGATGGTTTTATATAATATTATTATTTTGTACAGACACTAGTACATTCTTGTGTGCCTTGAAAGAAAGTCCCCCACACCCACCCACAGTGTATTTTGGACATTTTCTATGTGTGATTGGGATGAAGGTACACCTAAACAATTATTAATCCTCTACGTTTGGTTTTTACATTAATTTATTAAGAAGATAATACAGAAGTAATTGTACTAATGTTGACATTTCTGATATTCATAACATTTTTGTACCAGAAAAATCCTATCCTTTATTTTATTTAAAGCAAATATTTGCCCTCAGTGTAAATTACACTAAGATACTAAGCTCAAAAAGCTGGTGCTGTATAAATGTCTATGCTGAATAGAGCTAATCTGTGGGAAGACGTTAAGGTTGCCAGGAGCACTACATCCAGACTGATACATGTTAAGCTAGCAGCCAGAAAACAACATAAGGTACATTCGACTGGAGTTGCTTTGTGAGTAACCCCTGCAGAAATTGCATGGGTGGTAATGAAAGGGTTTAACATATTTCATATTTTGTGTGCAGCTTGTCCTAAAATACACAATGGTTAAAAAGAAATTTGTACAGTGCATGAATGATTTGCTACAGAGTGAAAATGTAATTTTACCTTACCTGGCTGGGAAGCCTCCAACTTAGTTAATTCATCTGTCCCTATCCCTAATAGCATTTCACTATTATCCAAGTAATCCCTCTGTAAAGCTTTATGTGGTCTGTATTTCCAAACACCATAAAAAGTCTTGCTTTGGAGGAAAAAAAAGCTTATGTTAAATCTTTTTGCAAAACAGAGGTGCAGAACTAAATGTGGGCAAGTGTATCTGCCAACATGCCATATGGGAGCCATGGTTGGGGATTTTTTTCCCTTTTTTTTAGAATAATTAAATGTTGATGGCAGAGTTCAAATGGATCATTAAAATTCGAAAGTGTAAGAAACAGATTTTTTCTTATGTTGCTGAACGCTCCAGAGGGCTGAATAGCTAGCAGAAGTGAGCCAGGCTGCAGCAGCGAGCAGCGTGTGCTGTGATGGTGCTAATTTGATCATAATATAGTCATCTCTGAAGATTACAGCTATTCAATTAAATATTCTAATTAACCTGAAGTATTAGGCAAATGATACTAATTACAAATATTCTCCTGAGATTTAGAGCAATGAAAATCCCACTTGCAACTGATACTTCGAGCCAATGTTTCGTAACACAATGTCCTATATCATAGGCTTTTAGAATATTAAAATGCAGTTAATTTGCCTAAACCTCATTTGTTTAATGGCATTAGCATTTTGTTTGAAATTGTAATAAACGTACATCCCGCTTTCAAGTAAAATTTAAAATGAGTGTACTCTTGGGGTAAGTTAAGATTCCTGTTTACAGACCTAGCACTTTATTCAGTAAGCGGAACAGTTTGAGCTTAAACTTGAGTCATTAAACATATTGAAATTGTTTAAAAATGCTAATAATTTGTCTTTTCAAATAAGAAGGGGGATATTTCTGCGGAAAATTCATTATCCTACACATTTTATCAGTTTCCTACCGAGAGTGCCCTGATGCCTGAACTTTCCTTATAGTTTTGTCAGAATGGGAATTTCAGATGTTTTTTTTCACAGCAAGCAATGTGAACTCTGCACAGCAGCTCTCAAGAGAGCCTTTGACTCCCTTTCTATATCAAGCTTGAACCTGCTCCAGGGTAGCACCCTTTCTATTACTGCCTCTTTATTCTTACACAGCAAGTACACTAAAATGGTTGATGTTATCAGCTCACTCAGCTTGCAGTCCCCAATCTAGGGAAAGAAAACAAAAAAAATGATTTACCCAGATTGCAAACCAGTATAGAAGGTAGCGGAGCTCTGTATAGCAATGTTAAACATGAGCTTGTATTGTAAGCTAAAATATAAAATAAAAATAAAATAAAATATATATTAACCAACACTTTTTAAGCTTAATTTAACATTTGCATAATATTACAGAATAATAACTGGAAATGTGTCAGTTCTGATAGTGTAATTAGGTTACAGGAATTTAGGAAATTAGAGGAAAAGAGGAAGAAATAAAGTGTGCAGCACGCTGAACATTTTAATTGCTCTGCAGAAAAATATGTTTTTCATTTATTAAATAAGTATTTAAAGGATGTTCATTGAAAACAAGGCTCTATTAGTTTGTTCCTATTTGTAACTACAGTATAACATATTTGTTTAGAAAGTTTGTTTCTAACTGTAGCAGTAGGGAATACGCCATACAAAATATATTATTAGCAATGTATGTGTAATTTATTATAATCATTTCACTAGAGTAGACATGTTCTATAGGGCACTTCAGAGACCATTTTATCATTCAAACACTATCCCCCTGACCATAAAGCAGTCTGCAATCTAATATTTCTGTCACAATCACACACATGCACTAAGATCCTTTTGGATAGAAGCCAATATGTTATCGGTGGCACAAAAATGGATTAATATCTAACCCATAACACATTATGCTACCTACAGTATAACAATATTAGTATTATTGTTATTATTGTTATTATTATTATTAATAATAATAATATTCATACATATCATATTATGCTTAAATGCATTAGAATTACTAAAGATTCTTTGTTAAAAATAGCACAAGTAAGTGTCAAAGTAATTTATTTCTGAAGAAAACGGTGGATGACTCTTGAGTTGCATTGTGTGCTTACACAAAGTTTAAAAGGATTGTGCTATCCAACATTTACTTGAGGTGATAGAGTGATTCAAAATACATTAGAGGTTGTAAAATGATACAATCTTTAAGCATGGTTTATGTATGTACAGTGATCAATTGGTGCTATCATGCAGGGAATGAATACGCTGTAGTGATTTACCTCAGTACTTAGTACTGAAAAAGAATACAGAGTTCTAATGAAATTCTCATGTCCCGCATTGATCCCTTTGCTCCATAAGACGAGATAATAGATCAATGTGTATAAAAGGACAATTGGAAAAGAAAACACGTTGATATTTAAGTAGATTTTAGTAGAAAACCTGGTACAAAGAACCGATCTAATGAAAAAAAAAAAATAACAATAATTGCATTGCAATAAACATTAATATATATATATATATATATATATATATATATATATATATATATATATATCTATCTATCTATCTGTTTATGCTTTTATTTCATATGTAATTGTTGGCACGTTAATATTTTTAGAAATAATATTATGTTGTATGATA
Organism: Lithobates clamitans; assembly: GCA_037952925.1. Taxonomy (NCBI): domain Eukaryota; kingdom Metazoa; phylum Chordata; class Amphibia; order Anura; family Ranidae; genus Lithobates; species Lithobates clamitans. The sequence goes on along the minus strand of JBBGZY010000580.1, from coordinate 4,725,826 downwards.
GTATGATATATATATATATATATATATATATATATATATATATATATATATATATAAATTTATATAAACTTTATTTCCTAGTGAACATATCTGTCAGTATCTACATAACTCTATTCTGTATATCTATGTACTTGGGAGGTCCTTTTATTGAAAGAACAGGATATGGCCTTTTGATCTATGAGCATCTCTGTTACATGAAGACTAGTGTATGTAGAGAACTTCATTATACTCTTTGACATTCTACATATGTTATAATTCTGTTTCATAGTAAGAATTTCCAATAGCAAAAAGCACAGAAAAGCAAGCATTCACAAAGCATTATTGGTTTGTTGGGAATACAAATTTTTGGAGTTGGGTTTTGAATAAAGTGACATCTATCAGGCCTTAAACATGGGTCAAAATATTTGAAATGGTGCTGCAATCTGTGAATAGCTAAACAGGAATGCTTCAGAAGGGGTTTCTATGGGAACCAAGTGACGCTGTTCTGCCTTTACTCCTACAAAGGAAGGAAGAACTATTATAACCCTCTTACAGCAGGGGGAAATAAATCATATAATAGTAAATTAATATAAAAAAACTCTCCAGAAAGGCACCGGAATGTCCTATTGACTCAGGTAATCAATTGAAAAAAAAAAAACTGGAATAGCATTTGGAAATTAAATCTGGAAATTAAAATGTACCTCCAGCCATTATTTCTGGTTTGGACAGAGTTTAGATTGGATAAATCTCCTGCCAGATTGTTTTTCTCTTATGGAGTTCCATAGACAATACAGGGGCAATTCTTTTTAACACAGTTGTTGCTAGAACGGGGGTTTCCATATGGAGCTTCCCTTCCTTCTTCTCTGCTAGCAACTGGAATTCCCACTACATTCCGTACTAGTGGCAATAATCACCGGAACAAGTAAATTAAAAAAATGGCTACAGATGTATTATGTAGAGCAAATTTGATGGTTATATTCTATTTGATTTTCATAAAGATATAAATAATACATGTATTAAGCAGTAAACAAAAAATGGTGTACATTACTAAAAGCAAAGATTAGAAAATACAATATTATAGCTGAAGCAAAGTAGGTTGTAATTAGTGATGTTGATGATAATGATATTTCATTATCATCATCATCATCATCTTCATCATCATTATATTAGATTTATCAGATTAAAAACTCTCTTTGGTTGTGGTTTGGTTTGGGTGTAAATAATGTCAAATTAACTTTTTAATGTACAATGCTGCGAAATCTGTTGGTGCGTTATAAGTAAAAAATATTACTACTATTACCTATATAACAACTATTTATTATTAATAATAATAGTAATAATAATAATAATAATAATATATATACAAACAAAATAGACAAAATATAAATTAAATAGTTTATCTTTTTTACAGCAGTACATCTCCCCCTTCCATCTTCCCTAATTATGATGACGTCAATAAATGTTATAATTACATATTGTACTCTGTACATGCTTAAAAAGTTTAAAACAAAGTAAATTATCAATGGCCTCTAAAATACAAATAGGTTTTAGAAATGATAGCAATAAGTATTTCCCTTTACTATCCTCTATGATGTTCTTTAATACTGTATTAAACATTAGCATGGCCCGATGATACTTTGCCATACCTGTTGTTTTACTGGACTTTGAATAATTTTAGTTTACACTTTCTTTTTCCAACATTACTTCAATATAAAAATATTTTGGCTTATTGTAACTAAATAGGCCATTATTTAAGTAAATGATTTCTGCAGTAGAATATATACAACATGTAATACAAACATGAATATTTTGAACAATAAAATTACATAAACCAACCCTAGTTCCATTGGTCCAATATAGGGATTGGTGAACATCAAAAATCAAATAAAAAACACAAATACAAAGAATACTAATTACAATAAACTACATTACTACCAAAAAAGAATACATCCTCAAAATACATTCAAAAATATAATGTAGTTTTTTTTATTTCAAGCAAAGTTTGCCTAAGTAAATCAGTGAGCATAACTGTGAGTTTCTGTTTTGGCGATTTCACCAACAGTGAAATCAGTAATTGTGTGGCAAAATCATTTTCCATCAAAATCACTTCACTCATCTCTATCCACATGCTATGTAAAGTCTTTTGAATGAAAACCGTGATCAACAAGAACAGTTTAGGTGAAGATGTGGTGTTCCCTAGAAAAATTGAAAACGATTCCTAACCCTTCTGCTGATAGATATAAATTAGTGATTTCCCCAATCACCAATTCTTTTCAGTTATTCTTTTTATCCTCCTAATTATAAGCCCTATTATGCCAAAATGTTGCTCCTGTGATCAACGAGACTACTATCAAAACTCAGCTTCTTATTCTAAAAGTGTTATGCCAATTGGGCCATCCAAATGGCTGCCTAGTATGCATTTTGGCAGCAAAATATCACTCAAAAGGGTCACAAAATCTGTGAATGCATAACTAAATTTATCTAAGGGAAAACTAAGAATTTAAATAACATTTTGTAGCTGAGCTAGCATGAATTATTAATATTATTGTATTGCTGGAAGCTTCAAACACCTGCTACATTCAGAAATTAAAAGACTTTAACTGGATTAAGCTAAGCTATAGACCCTTTTCATTTTACTATGTTTACAGAATGACACAGAAACCTTCTGTCTACGGTAATAAAGCAATTTTTAAAGCGTAAGAAAAGCAAACAAAACTAGAAAGGAGAAAAACAATCTTCCCACAATATAGAATCAGGGAACTGTGAAGGACTGTGAATGACTATTCTGTTATATGTTTTTATGACATAATTATATTGATCTGAAAAACACTCATCCAGAACCACAACCTTCTATACCCAAAAGGGAAAGCCTGTATAATCTTTTCAAGTGCTTGATATTCATAGTCTTACTCAAAGGTCTCTGAATATGTCATGTGTGTAATACCAATGCAAAATTTGGCACCAGTCACTACCAGCAATATGTTTCAATAAGGTAATTTTCTTTCTGCCTAGGAACATCAGCAGGGTGCAATCCTGAACTAAAACAGAGTATGACATCTTATTCAAACATACATCTGGAGAACAAAACTATACTTTATTAAATGAAAATGGGATTTTGTTTTGACAAGCAGTAAAATGTGTGTGGTGCTTACATACAGTATAGAAACTTAGATGAAGCACCATTTTAAACTGTGTACTTGTGTATATATGTATAATATATATATATATATATATATATATATATATATATATATATATATATATATATATATATATATATATATATATATATATATATACACATATATATATATATAGTTATATATATAGTTATACATATAGTTATATATATTATAACATATCCAGGTTGTTATGTTAAATTCATTATGCCCATATTGGAGGTATAGATTAGTATTGAGTGTTCCCAAATAAAAGATTTTTAAGCTGCTAATTTTCCACCTCTGATTACTTGGCAAAGGCAGCTTGAAAGTAAGCATCTTATTTTTTTTAATTTTTATTATCATCATTGTCATATTCAGTTGTCAAGTGTAAGTGTAAAAAAATAGAGCATGTTTTCAAAGCATGTAAGAGAGTATATGAATAGAAATTAATATTTGGTGTTCTTGCATGTATAAGTGACGATTTCTACATAAAAACTCTGTGATTTCTGTGAACGCATATATTAAAATATGTCACCAGTGATAAAGTTATTCTAGAGTGATCCTGTCTTCTTTATGTGTGAAATGAACCAGAATGACCCTGAAAAGCATCTTGACTTCAACATCACTTACAGACAAAAATCTTTGGGGAATTTCTTGACTCCAAAGATGTCAGACACAAATCTAAAGATACATTTTCAAATAAATAAAAAAGAGGTAAAATAAAATGTGCATTTGCCACATGCTAGTGTTACTTCAAAGCAAAATTAACAATCACATATCAGGCATAAAGTAGGGGTAGCAAAGCCCACATAGCTGTTATGTGACTGGTAATGTTTTCCTAGACCAGATATTTTATATCAGATATTATATGTAACTTATGGTGTCCCTTTTTTAGCATGGCCTCACACTGTTTTTTAACTAGGTATATCAGATACATTTGTGTGTTTGTATTTGTGTGGGTTTGTGTATTTGTTGATATAGAGCGGGAGTGCTACGCCTTTCTTTCGTATTGATACTGCAAGTAATTATCAAGTAAGTATTGTAATATATTCTGGCTACCCTAACTAGGAAATTGAGGGTTGGGCCTTATACAACCTTTGTTAGATCAGTTCAAGACTGGCTACCCATTTTATATCTGTAATTACACTGTTGCTAAACATATAAACACACTGTTGACCTTGTGAGTTTACATTTTATGGTTGGATAATGCTTCATTTTTCAATCTATCATGTACATTTACAGTCATGTGAAAATGTAAAAACGCCCCATGGAAGCTGTTGTATTTTTTACCCCTCTTTAAACTGGCAAACATTATAACTTGATTCAAATAGTTCAAATAGCGCTTACAAATAAATGCGATGAACATATTATGCTTAAAAATTATATAGTGCAGTAAAACCTTGGATTGCAAGCACTTGTATATCAAAGTAAATCTCCCCATAAAAAATAATGGAAATTTAAATGATTCATTCCACAACCATTTATTCATAAGTCCTTCTGTGTATAGTCCATATAAAAAGATTATAGCAATGTGATAGGTTGTGTAACCATATAATGTCCATCTACAAATGGAAGCCTCCACAAGGGGATTAGAAGCAAAATCCAGCAGGAGCTACAATGTATAAAAGAGAGGCGCCCCTAAGAGTAGCAATATGGTTATATTTAATGAAGCTACAACATTTAGCAACTCACATAGTTGATGATTAAAAGAAGAGCATGGCACAGATATCCGGGGTAAATCTGTCCACACAGACCATCACCCACACCGCCGGCTCTCAAAAACTCTCTGCAGTCGTGACCTGGAAGACTACCCTGCAGTAGAGAGATCTGAAAACATGGCTTGAATCGCTTGTAGAGTGCAGCGTGGAAGGGATGACGTCGATGGCGGTGAGGAGGATGGTCTATATGGACAGCTTTACCCCAGATGCCTGCATACTTCGATGTGCCTGTTTTAATCATCAACCATGTGAGTTGATAAATGTTGTACATTCATTAAATGTAACCATATTTCTACACTTAGAGGGACCTCTCTTCTCTTTTATTCTCCATTGTGACGTGACGCTACTTGTATATCAAGACCACTTGTATATAAAGTCAACATTTATTAAAACATTTTGCTTGTCTTGCTCTCAAACCAAGTTACTCTCAAACCAAGGTTTTACTGTGTATTCATTTTCATTATTTAAATTAATGACGCTGTAGATTTGTCATATGCAAAAAGTAAGTACACCCCTACATTTACCAGTACTTCAAATCTAAAATCATAGAACCTAGAATCTGGTATTCCAGATTAGGTGTTGATGGTTAGAACCCTCTTAGGGAGTATGCAGGTTGAATCTTTGACATCTGGAGGATGATTTACTAAAACTAGAGAGGGCAAAATCTGGTGCAGCTGTGCATGGTAGCCAATCAGCTTCTAACGTTAGTTTGTTCAATTAAGCTTTGAAAAAAAAAATCCTGGAAGCTGATTAGTTTCTATTAAGGGCTGCATCAGATTTTGCACCCTCCAGTTTCAGTTAATCAACCCCACAGTCTGGTGCAGCTGTGCATGGTAGCCAGTCAGCTTCTAACTTCAGCTTGTTCAATTAATCTTTGACAAAAATACCTGGAAGCTGATTGATTTCTATGCATAGCTGCACCAGATTTAGCACTTTCCAGTTTTAGTAAATCAACCCCTGCCTGTCTAAAAGTTGAATTTGAACTCAAATGGGTCTTTTAATATGATGCTGATGTGAAGCACAATAGTAAATCCACCAAGGAATGGTTTAAACATATTTTGAACTGCCCTAGTCAAAGCCCTGATTTGATTCCCATTGAACCTTTGTAGGGGAATTTTGAAACCTGCAGTTCATACAAGTAAACCCACAAACTTCTTTCAACTGAAGGAATTTTGCATGTAGAAGTAGTCAAACATTTATCGTCAATGTCAGAGACTGGTGGGCAGTTATACAAAAAGCTTACAAAAAATAACTTATGCCAAAGGGGACAAGATCAGCTTCTATAACCAAGGGTGTCCTTAATTTTTCCACAATACACTATTACATGTATTGATATTTTTATCAAATATATGAGGTGTCCCTAATTTTTCACTTGACTGTATATGGATATACTGTATATGACTGTATATGTATTTCCTTTGAGTCTGATGTCTAGGAAGCCAATAATTTTAGTAAAAAAAAGTTAAACAAAGTAGGAACTGTGGGTGGGCTATTCATCTTCTTCTGGATGTCATAGCTATAGAAGTATGAATCAAGAATAATAAGGTCTACTTTCATCATTTAGGAGGAGCTTTCTTGTGCTTCATCATTTAAGTAGATGTAGTTGTTATACTGGGCACAGATCTCTCACAGACTGACAGTACTTTTAATGGAGGTTGTGCACAAGCAATATTATCATTGTCATCTGCTTTGGAGGTTAAGCTAATTTTCTTTCTACGCATCCTATCTTCAGAAACAATTGGTAGTGGGTTCTATATAGGGGTATAAACAGCTCTGCAAACAGAAAAGATAGACAGCATTAGAGTTCTACAGTACTTAAAATACTTTTAAGGTAAAGTTTTTTTTAATTACTTTTCATAAGTAATATAAATAATAAATGCTGGACTACAATAAAAACATGCATGAAAATATAACATTCAACATTGCATTTTATTAGTGACATGAAAGTATACCAAGTTAGTTTTGACACTTTAGCCACCATTATCTCATTGCCATATTATGATTTAATAAGAGTCACTAAAGCCATAGCAACAGGATCCTATGCTGTTTAAACAAAATACATTTAATTTGACTCCATGTATTACAAGCAATATAATCCCTCTTCTGATTTCAACATGATCGACTAATCTGCTCAAAGGGATAAGCCTTGTCTCAGCCATGATGACAGGCTTAAAGAATGATAAAAATGAGGGCATTCTCACAGATTATAAACTGTAACAACAGATAAGGCTTATGAATAAACAATTTACTACAGGTAATATATAGGAAATGTATAGAACATTGATTGGCAAAGTATTGATTAATTGTGTAGTGACATATATTTTTAAGAAAGAACAGATATCACATTACCCTACTTGTAAGGAATATGTAAACATATATTTATCTTTTTATACCTCTAAATATTTTTAACATGGAAATGCGAAGTGCCATAACTATTCAAAGTATCACTTCCTGGGCAGCTGAATTTAATTTTCTACTGATCTGACTACAGTAAACTGAAATCCAAATGGTTGCTAAGGAATGCTGCATTGGGTCACTGTACTTTGCATGTCCTTACAGACACAACTAAACATAAATTAAGAAGCTTTTACCTTTGCCACCTGAGTGTATGCTTTGCCCATACTGGGAACTGGCTCACTTAGCTGCTGCCAACCTGATACTGGGAGTGTATCACTCTCTCTCCTTCATACCAAATGACAGTGATGTTTAATAATTGGTCAGGCCTCCAGGTTGTCACATGGGTGAAAGCCAAGCGATTTCAGCAGTGTCAGCTCCAAAAAACAGCATAGAACTCACCCAGAGTTTTCTCTGTTTGCTCCCTGTCAAAATACAGAGTGGGATGGAGGGAAAAGAGTTCGACATTGGGCAGCATGGGCAAAGTACACGTACCCCCTTAATCTATGTTTAGTTACATACATATTTATATGCATACGGTTATACTCAATTGTGTCTAGTGGTGTTCTTTGTGCCCATTTTTCCTCATAACCCAGAGGTTTAGTTCAGTTCAGTTCAGTTCTCTACATGTCTAACAATAGACATGTAGAGAACTGAAAACCGTTGAAGGTGAGCATCTCTACTTTTGTGTTTGGTGCTATATTTTGTTAACCAAATGAGAGCCTTTACTAAAATATGTACATTTTAACATGTTAAGACCATACAGAGTCTCTATGGATTACCAAAATTGCAATCCCCCAGTAAACTGGCCTAATTTCCTCATGTAATCCAGTCTTCTTGTAAAAGGGTCCTTTGAAGGGGGCTTCAAAATAAATTTTCACTATCTAACTTCCAGTCAAGGAGTGAGTGCATTTTCTATTAGAGGGTAAACCAAATAGAAATTGACAGTGCAGAGAATCCTGGGGGATTACTTGTTTGTATTCATGATATCAGAAATTACACAGTAACAGTAACCAGATTAATTAAAGTGTTTGTAAAGTCACTACGTGACTTTACATGTATCCCTTCCAGGTATCCATTAACAATAGAGTATATGTTTGTTTAACCACTTTAGCCCCGGAAGATTTGGCTGCTGAATGACCGGGCCATTTTTTGCGATTCGGCACTGCACCCAAACAAAATTGACGTTCTTTTTTTCCTACAAATAAAGCTTTCTTTTGGTGGTATTTTATCGCCTCTGTGGTTTTTATTTTTTGCGCTATAAACAAAAAAAGAGCGACAAATTTGAAAAAAACACAATATTTTGTACTTTTTGCTATAATAAATATCCCCATTTAAAAAAAAAAAAAAATTCTCAGTTTAGGCCGATATGTATTCTTCTACATATTTTTGGTAAAAAATTGCAATAAGCGTATATTGATTGGTTTGTGCAAAAATTATAGCATCTACAAAATAGGGGACAGATTTATAGCATTTTTATTATTATTATTTTTTTTACTAGTAATGGCAGCGATCTGCAATTTTTATCAGGACTGCAACATTATGGCGGACACATCGGACACTTTTAACACATTTTTGGGACCATTGGCATTAATACAGCGATCAATGCTATAAAAATGCACTGATTACTGTAAAAATGTCACTGGCAGGGAAGGAGTTAACACTAGAGGGCAATCAAGGGGTTAACTGTGTTCCCTGGGAGGTGTGTCTAACTGAAGGGGGAGGGGACTGACTAAAGGAAGTGACGGATCGTGGTTCATAGCTATTAGCATAATTGTCATTCCTCACAGAGCAGAACACGGATTTGTGTGTTTACACAAATCGCTCATTGCTGGCGGTCATCACAACCGTCGGCCACGAGCAATGGCACCCCGCAGTGCAGCGCGCGCCTTCTATTCGAGCCGACGTATAGCTATGATGGCTCATGGGATCGTGCCGACCTGCTGCCGTAGAATGACGGCAGCTGGTCCGCAAGCGGTTAAACTGAAAAGACTAAATACTTTTAGTCACACCGCAGCTGTGCGTTAATGTGATCCCCTTGTGCTGGCCAGCCTCAATCTATGGAGAGAAGCAGGTGGGGCCGAGATTCCCTTGTGATGTCAGCTGGTCAGCAGAAGGGAATCTTGGCCCCTCCTGCTTCTCTCCATAGATCAAGGCCGGCCAGCACAGGGGATTTATGTGACCGCACAACTGCGATGTGACAAAATGTATTTAGCCTTTTCATGTCAAACAAACACATACACTATTGGTAAAGGAAGTATAATCAGTAGGGGATACATTGATATGTGCTGCATTATGCAGCTGAATAACGATGGGAGGGGCGGGGGGGAAAGCCGCTCTCATGATGACAGGGAGAGAGGGGGAGATGGGAGAGAGTGTCAGAGGAGAGCTGCGGATGACAGAGGCATGTAAACTGACCATAGCAATCAAGGCTCAGCAGCCATGATTACCATGTAGGGATGGGCCGAATGACCCCTTGTTCGGTTTGCACCAGAACTTTCGAACATTGGGAAAGTTCAGAACCAAATAACGAACCCCATTGAAGTCTATGGGACCCGAACGTGAAAAGTAAAAAAAAGTGCATATATATATGCAAGTAATCTGGCACACAATGGTATGGGGGTCTGGGTAATGTCCTGAGGGACATGTATCAGTGAAAAAAAAGTTTGTAAAAAATGTCATTTTTAAAGGAGCAATGATTTATTGATGCTTAAAATGAAAGTATAAAAATGAAAAATTCCTTTCAATATAGTGCCTGGGGGATGCCCTTAGTCCACCTCTAAAGTGGCACATCTGTACTGTGTATAAAAGCTGCTGCAGCAATATTTGTATTTATAAAGCCCTAAAAATTACATTTTCCCTGCAAGCTTTCTTTATTTTGTAAGCAACGGCTTGGGAAGCCATTCTGTATGATGAGGCCACAATGTAGTGCACGGGGAACAAGATTGCTACTTCTGTAACGGGTGCGGAAAGATTGTTCTTTGGGTGTCAGTGGCACCTTCACATCGTAACCCTATCGTAACCTTAATGAAAGCAAGAATTGGCCTTACTGTCAAAAATTGTAATGATATGCACCTGTCAAACAGGTGCGGAAAAATTGGTCTTTGGGTGCTAATTGTGCCCATGAAACCTACACCAAAAACATTCTTCCAGATGAAATCAACACCCACAACACTAGGCAGCCTAGAAGTCTGCAGATATTCCACATCCCAAAAACACTTAAACTGGACATCTGCATCAGGGGCTTCATAGCTGCTGGTAATCCAGGACTGATTCACTTTGATAAAAGTCAGACGGTCCACCGAGTCTGTGTACAGACACGTTCTATGATCAGTAATAAAACCTCCAGCAGCACTGAATGCCTGTTCAGAAAGAACATTAGATGCAGGGCAGCCCAGCAGCTCAATAGCATACTGGGCAATTTCTGGCCAGTGGCCTATTCTCATGACCCAATAAGCCAGTGGATCGTCGATTAGAAAGCTCTTCATCTCTGTTTGTGCCCCTAGATAATCATCCACCATGTGATGTAGACGCTGCTGATGGGATGTGGAAGCTGACAGCCCTTGGCGGCGAGGACTAAAAAAATTGAGAAATGCATCACTTAGGCGACCGCCTTCTCCACCTCTCCTCTCTTGACCAACAGAAGCCTCAACACTATGTTTTCCACACTGTAAACTACCAGAGCCGGGAAAAGCATTACATAAACTTCTCTTTAAGGTGTCCTCAAGAGATTTCATCTTCTGCACCCTCTGTGGGGATGGGATGAGTTCTGAGAATTTCCCCTTATAACGGTGGTCAAGGAGAGTTGCCAACCAATAGTGATCCTTCTCCTTTACGTCAAGTTTCTTGGGTCCATTTGCAGGCTTTGAAGCCCATGCGCTGCAAATTTTTGGAGGCATGAAAAGCAGACTCCTCGGGATCACTGAGGATTAGAGTATCTGTAACTGCCTCCTCCCAGCCACGTACTACTCCCAAGGGTTCTATGGATGGAAAAACATCTCTTACTGTTTGAGGTATTTGTGCAGCACAGTGGTGTAGTGGGTAGCACTCTTGCCTAGCAGTAAAAAGGGTTACTGGTTCGAATCCCAACCACGACACTACCTGCTTGGAGTTTGCATGTTCTCCCTGTTCCTGCGTGGGTTTCCTCCGGGTACTCCGGATTCCTCCCACACTCCAAAGACATGCTAGTAGGTTAATTGGCTTCTGTTCAAAATTGGCCCTAGTATATGATTGTGGGTTCCTTGAGGGTAGGGACTGATGTGGGTGTACGATGTATGTGTGGAGTGCTGTGTGAATTGGTGGCGCTATATGGGTACCTTAAAATAAATAGGGATGATTGTAGACACGCACCCACACTCACTCAGGTTGAACTGGATGGACTGGTGTTTTTATTCAACCTTACTAACTATGTATGTAACTATGTATTTGTTTTCCTCTGCTTCAAGGTCTCCAAAACTGCCAGAATCCTTCTCCTCCGCCTCTCTCTCTGTGTTCTGTGGCATAGGAACAATTGTGTCTGCATAAAGTGGGCCTTGAGAGGAAAGGAAGTCCTCCTCTTTCTTCTGCTGCTCTGCCTCGAGTGCCCTGTCCATAATGCCACGCAGAGTCTGCTCCAGCAGGAACACAACAGGGATTGTGTCACTGATGCATGCATTGTCAGGGCTCACCATCCTTGTGGCCTCCTTAAATGGTGACAGTACATTGCATGCATCCTTCATGAGCAGCCATTGGTGTGGGGAAAAAAAGCCGAGATGGCCTGAGCCTGTCTTTGTGCCATACTCACACAGGTACTCATTGACAGCCCTCTGCTGCATGTGAGTCGAGTTTTTAGTAGATCTTCCAACCCTGGGTACCTATTTAGGAAATGCTGAACCACCAAATTGAGGACATGTGCCAGGCATGGCACATGTGTCAACTTTCCCTGTCTAAGCGTGGACAGGAGGTTTTTTGCCATTATCACACACCACCATTGCTGGCTCCAGCTGGCGTGGCATGAACCACCTCTTGGTCTGTCCCTGCAGAGCTGCAAGAATCTCTGCTCTGGTGTGGTTCCCGTCCCCTTGACAGACAAGCTGAAGCACTGCATGGCACCTTTTCGCTTGACTCATTGAATAGCCCTTTGAACACTTAGGGGGTACTTGAGCTTCATAGGACAATTCAGCAGAGGAGGACATGGAGAAGGAGGGGGAGGAGGGGGGTAGAGCTGACAAATATGGCATCATCACCAGCTGTAAGGAGACATGGGGCACAACAAGCTGGAGCCCTGAGCCCTGTTCTGCATCCTTCCAAGTTGTAAGAAGAGTTATCCAGTGTGCTGTGAACTAAATATATCATCCCTGCCCATGCTTGCTGGACCATGTGTCAGCAGATGTGGACTTTGCGGCTGACTGCCCTGCCCAATGATGCCACAACATTTCCTTCCACGTGATGGTAGAGAGATGGAATGGCCTTTCTTGAAAAGAAATATTGGCTGGGAACCTGCCATTGTGGTAGAGCACATTCTGCAAATTCATGGAAGGGGGCAGAAACCACCAGGCGGAAAGGCAGATGTTGTAGAGCCAGCAGCTTTGACAAGCTTGCATTTAGAGGCTGGCCATGTGGGTGGCAGGGACTGTATTTTTTTTCCACTGCAGCAGATGGGGCAGAGAAATTTGCTGGCTATAGTCTACAGCTGGTGGTGTGCTGCTGGCTGATGTGTTACAAGGACCTGGGACACCCTGCGCTACACCATCATCCCTGTCAGTGGAGGCTGCTAAGAGGTCATGAGGTATAGCAGGGACAGACTGAGGTAAATAAGGTGGAGGAACAGATTTGTGCCCCTTTTGTGTGGCTTTTAGGTGCTCTTACCAATGGGCTAAGTGGCGGGAGGTTAAATGCCTTGTCAAGCATGTGGTACCCAAACGGTTGGTGTTTTTGCTATGCTTGATGCGCTTGAGACAAACTTTGCATATAGCAACAGTGCAATTGGCAGCACATGTACTATAAAAGGCCCATACAGCTGAGCTGTGGGAAATGGGCCGGGAGATAACAGCTGCACAATGTGATGGAATAGGGTGGCTGCGCTCAACTCTTCCATGATAGCTGCCTCGTTGGGGTTGTTCCTCACCCTCACTTTCCTCCTCTGCTCTATCCGGCATCATCATCATCTCCTCCATCCTTATTACCACTGGAGACAACTTGGCAATATGCTGCGGCTGGGGGAACATGACTGCCAATTTGTGTACCAGTGTTCTCCCCTCTCTGTAGGCTCACGTTCCTGCCTTCCTCAACCTCAGACTCAGAACCAACATCTGAATCGAGTAATGGTTGTGCATCGTCAAGGAGCAAGTGGCTGATGCTGTGTTCAAATAACTATGCAGACTCCTCAATGCCTGATGCTGGGGCAAATGCAGGAATAGCTGTGGACAAGGAGGCATGTTTTGCTACTATGGCAGCTGCAGGGGACTGCACACTAGTCTCTGCTTGGGTGACGGAGGATGAGGAGGATGAGGATGGTTAAGTAAGCCAGTCCACCACCTCCTCTGCATGCTGTGGCTGGATAGCACGGGCAACATCACTTAACAGAAGTATGCCCTGCCTGAGGACTGACTAAGTCCACCTTTGCCTGTGGACACATATGCTGCTGGCCCCCTTACAGTGCCATGGGAATTACTGCCTCTCCTTGCTGTCACACATGATGAGGGGTGCTTATTAACAAAATGTAATAAGGATGTGTACGTGAATGCACATCAATCAATGGAAAGTGGTGCTTGGTGCACTTTAATTTTGAGTATTCACGACACAGACAAACTCCACAGATACACTATAATATTGCAGTAACGCACAGAACTATACGGCGTTAAACTTTCAGTAATGCACAGAACTATATGGAGTTAAACTTGCACTAACACAATGAAATATACAGCATTAAACTTGCAGTAACGCACAGAACTATATGGCGTTAAACATTCATGTAGCTCTGGTAGATTTTTAATCTACTGCTTATAAGTAAATTTAGTGGGTCACCTGTTCTGTACATAGTTCAGATTTAATCTATGGCTAAATTAGCTTCTGTTCTAGCCTTGGTTGTGTTGCGTGCAGTTCCACTCCGTCGCCTGTAGGTGTCGGTGTCGCTACAGACCGGAGCTGGAAAGCGACAGACTGAGGTGTATTGAGTGCTCTTCTTTCTCGGAAGTAACTTGGCAGAGGTTGTCCCCTGCGGTGCATTCTGGGAAGGGGTATTTAAGGGACAAAAGCCATATTGCTTGGTCTCTTTCTTTCCACCTGCTGGCCCTCCTGGCCGACAGGTATGTTCTAGGAGTCCTACATCGTGGTCCTCGGGGCCTGGAGGACTGCGTTGCTGCAGCATTTGGGTGGGCCCAGAAGTCTGTCTGGGGCCTACTACAACTGTTGCAGAGATGGTCCTGTGCTGTCTGTCCTGCGGGAATAAGCCGGACAATTGAGAAGAATCCAGGGGAGGACCCATCTTGGAAGGATCATGTGGAGCGCTGGTCTGGAGAGGGGCCTGGTGACTCAATTGGAGGACACATCTTAAGCAGTTAACCAACCACATAGTACTGCCGGGTCAGCATAAAAGTTCTGGTACTGTGTTGCTGTTCATCGGAAACTACTACATCCTGTGGCAGAGGATCGTACAGTTTTGTTCTACTCAATTCTGTGGCAGAGACTTTCTGTTCGTGCTGTGCTCCGGCTGCTAGGTTAGTGAGAGAGGCCTATCCGGGCGGGCAAAGATTTAATCCTGAATTGAAGATACATTCATCCTTGAGATTTCAATTCCTTAGTGCTACACCAAGAAAAGGTATTTGAACTTCCCTGCAACTCTTCTTCTACCTCTTTCCTGCTACTTCTTCCAGTTATCTCCCATTAAAACATTGGAAAAGTACTAAAGTGACTGTTGCCTACATTGCCAGATAATAAGCTCAACGTGGACTCTAATGCCCCGTACACACGGTCGGATTTTCCGATGGAAAATGTCCGATCGGAGCGTGTTGTCGGCGTGTGTGGGCTCCATCGGACATTTTCCATCTGATTTTCCGACACACAAAGTTGGACAGCAGGAGATAAAATTTTCGGACAACAAAATCCGATCGCATCAATTCCGACCGTGTGTGGCCTGTTCCGACGCACAAAGTGCCACGCATGCTCAGAAGAAATTCCGAGACGGGACAGCTCGTTCTGGTAAACTTAGCGTTCGCAATGGATACAGCACTTTCGTCACGCTGCAATGTAAAAAATGGTTTAATACAGCGCACTCTCTTCTTCTTTATAATGTGACAAGAATTAAAGTAGTTTTGCTGCTCATATTCACACACACTTCTCACAAAGTTTTATTTGTGTTTTTTTTAGTGGGATTCCCTCAATATATTGTTATTAGTTGTCACATCTGACATTTTTATTATTTTTATGGTTTTTTTTTTGTTTTTAAGCCTTTTTTTTTCTTTAATGTTTGGATTTTTTCCAAGGCTGATCTTTGTTCAATGTTATTTTTATTTTTACTCCAGAATATTTTTGTGTGTGTTTTGTGTGGCAAGTTACCCCAACACCATTGATATCTTTTATTATTTAATCTCCATGAGATTTTTTGTTGTTGGTGTCCCTTGTTCTTTTCACATTGTATATTTGAAATGTACCTGAATCCTCACAAACAAACCATCATTTTTGAAGTAAAACACATAGGAGAGTATAATTCAAAACAAAAATCCTTTATTAAGGGCTCAGAACCAAACAAAGAGGAAGGCAACACTGGATCAACAGGAGAAATTAGTGAAGCCTGGGACCCCCACGGCAGACATCAATTCTTAAACCTCAAAATTGGTGGCCTGAGGAGTCCATATGTAAGGGAGGGCAGTCTGGTCCGGGATTCACAGAGACTCGGATAGCAGCAGATGACATCAGTGTCCCCAGGCTGTGGTACCACAAGAGGCTGCATCTTTTGGCCGACCAGACTGGATCCAGGGCAATCACTCTCTGGTCTTCCTTTCACACTTCCTTCCGGGCTGTGGCTGTGCCGTAGGAGATGTGGCAGGAGGAGGAGTAGGACCTGGAGGAGGAGGAGGAGGACTGGGAGGACCTGGAGGAGGACTGGGAGGACCTGGAGGAGAGGGAGGAGGAGGAGGAGGACCTGAAGGAGGAGGAGGAGGACCATCCCAAAGCTGTGTGTGAGGTGTAAGTTGGCCCCTCACACCTTTCGCCAGAGCCTCTGATATGAGGGCCTGACACATGGCTTGTTGGCCCTCCTCCATCCTCTGCATTTTATAGGCAATGAATGCCGCAAGGTTCTCCTGCCTGGTGTGGGGTGCTCCCAGGACCTCTGTAGCCCTCCAAAAAAATCTGATAGCAGCCTCCTCTAGGGTACTCCTCCTACTGCCACTTTCTCTTTTCAGGGGGGGTGGAGGGACCTGTAGATCAGCCACCTCCTGGCTGAGACTTCCCTGTGTATAAAAAAGGGACATGGTTTTAGTTTTTGCATCATCAATCACAATCATAAATTAGTACTCCCAACTAACATCTAGTTAACATCATTGATTGGACAAGCAGAAATATTTAGAGGAATGCTATACCTGGCTCAATCTGGGCTCCTCCACATATGGCCTGGAAGGCCCAGGTTGGGCATCAGAAGCCTCAGCCGGGGGGGAAGGAAGCGTGGAAGGAAGACTGGAGAGGGATGGCCTGGGTTCAGTCTGGCCTGCCAGAAAGTGCAGCCTGTCGTAGTACAACATCCTGGGGACATAGATGTCACCTGCTGCTCCGGATCTCTGTGAATCCAGGACTTTATTGCGCTCCCTCAGATATGTGCTCCTCAGGCAACCAATTAATATCTATAAATAAGTGATGTCTGCCGTGGGGATCACCTGCTTCACAATTTCACACAATTGCTCCAGTGCTGCCTTCCTCTTTGCTTGGTTTTTGAAATGGGGGTGGGTAATCTCCCACAGACAGGGCAGCTCACTTAGCATATCAATGAATAGTGACATGAAGTCAGTATCTCTCATTAAGATATCCATGTTCACTGCAAGACACAACACAAGACAAAGCCTAATGTCACACCAAACTCTCCTAATCTTGTTACAATATAGGCCTCAATCTAGAAGCAGTATAGGCCCAAGTTTGTCTCTTACCTTCGTTCTTACAATCGGCGCGTCCAATGCTCCTTCCTCCGCTCACAGATCGTACGTAATACGCACGCGTGTTACGCTTTATACACACTGCGCATGTGTGTAACTCCGCCCGCCCCTGACGTTCTTTCTATTCTATTCCCCGCCCCTTTTCGTTCGGCGCAGTGGGGGAAGAGCATGATGGCGGAGTTACAACAGGTGCGTGCTAATTCTAACAACGAGGAGGAGGAGGAGGAGGAAAGCCCGGATCCAGGCACGTCCCGATCCAGAAGGAGACGTTTTAAGGCCACAAATATGTCGTTTGGGGAGATGTTGGA
The DNA here is from genome assembly GCA_037952925.1 of Lithobates clamitans. Classification (NCBI taxonomy): domain Eukaryota; kingdom Metazoa; phylum Chordata; class Amphibia; order Anura; family Ranidae; genus Lithobates; species Lithobates clamitans. The sequence continues at coordinate 4,708,142 of JBBGZY010000580.1, read as the reverse complement.
GATGGTCGACATCATGAAGAAGTCCGACTATGACGGAAAATATGGGCCTTACCCCCACCCCAACATCAGAAAGGCCAAAATCATTGGTAAAGTGGTCAGGAGTCTTGAGCCGAATTTCGGGGTACGAAGATCTAAAGATCAGCTCAGGAAGCGGTGGTCGGACCTGAAGTTGAGAGAGCCAGAGCAGTACCGAAAGATCCGGAGAGTGCTGCAAAAAAGTAAGTAGTTGTGCTGTGTTCATATTCTTTCTGTCTTTATTCCGTTCGTTCTGCTCCATATGCTTTTAGTAATTGTAACGTTTAAAAGGGCAACTTTAATGTTCATGGGCCCATTATTCGTTCGTATCAAACATTTTTTCTTTCGGCCTCTAGAACACCATTGTTTAGGCCATATGCATTTTCCCACATTTTTTTTGGGCCTACTTGGATGCAAAATATTTGTTTGTGTAGATGGGTTTGTTACTAGAATGAAATGCAAACTAGATTGTGTGTAAGGAGAGGACACTGAGCAGCTGTTTTCACATCTGGACACTGGAGCACTAGTGTGGGACACAAGAACACCATTTTTATTAGGGGGGGCACACTGATGCTCCAGTGTATACTATAGGGGGGGTCTCCATCTGTGAAGCTTGTACCAAACAGGTAAATTATTGCAGCTTGACATAGGGCAATAAAAAATATACATCTTGGAACTCGGCTAAAATAGACAATTGTACCCCACTTCCAAGCAATGTTTCCTATTTCTATAGTTCTGCCATCAAATATCTGTGTGCTAAGTATACCATTTTTGTTTTACATAGGGGAGAAAAGACTCGGAGGTCACTCCTCATCCCAGGAGACCAGAGCCCCCTCCCCTCTGGAAGAAGGGGAAATACCACCAACCCAAGAAGAAGAGCAGGAGGAAGAAGAAGATGTGGTGGAGATTGGCACCACAACAGGTGAGTGTCTGCAACCACAGGCTCAGGTAAAAGAGATGGATGTTGGCAGATTTTTGAGACCTGTTTTTTTTGTTCTTTATCTCTTTTTAGGTGATCGTGATGTGAGGGAGAGAGAACGTTTCACATCTGAAAGTGCCCAGATACTGATAGGGGAGATCATGGGGTGTAATCTCCAATTGCAAAACATCCAGCAACAAATCACTGATGTTATTAAAAAAAATAATAACATCATTGATGTTTTGGGGCGAATTTAAACCCCACAAAATCACCTGTTTTATGTTACTAAAATTTTTCCAATGTTTAGAAAAGCCAAATTTGGAGGATGCACAGTGTGCCAACATGTGCTATCTGCCATCACAGGAGATCAATGGACGCGTTTTGGGGGTGCAACCCCTTCTTCAATTATAAAGTAGCGTTGAGGAAGGGCTTGCTCCCCCAAAACACGTCCCTTGATCCCCCATGATGGCAGATAGCACATGTGGACATTTGTAAATTGGTGTGCATCTTCCAAATTTGGCTTTTCCAGGGGTGATTTCCCCCCATCTGAACGCTATATCAAACCCAGTTCCTAAATACTGATGTCTGATATAGCCTTCAGGTTTTACCTAATGTGAACTTTGTAAGTTCAAGTTTTTTGGCTTTCTTGTTGGTTTTACACAGGCCTGTTTTATCTGAAATTGATATTTCGATTTTTGATAATGCCCCCCCCCAAAAATTGTTATACAACAAACATGTTGTTTTGTTTTAAAAACCTTTGGTAAATGCACATGTGATTGTGCAGGTATAAAAAAGTGCCTTTCTCAAGAATGTGTGGATTATTGTCTCAACACTACAACACTTTTGGGGTGATGTAATAGCTGTTTTATGCAAAAATGGGGGTTATTTCCTAAGGGCAAATACACTTTGCACTACAAGTGCAGGTTCAGTGCAGTTGCAAGTGCACTTGTAGTGAAATGTGTTTTTGCATTTAGGAAGTACCAGCCAACACTATTCTTTATAAGGTTACCCAATCACGACATTTTCTGCACTCAACACATTTCTGTCAGGGTCAGCTCAAACAAACACAAGCAGTAAATGTCCACCAAGAATTGCTTTTGGTTGTTTTTTATTTGAAAAAGGTGTCACAGGGAGGGAGATGGGCGGAGCCTAACGGAGCAGACATGCATTGTTAGAGCTCTGCACCGCTGAGGAGAGAAGAGAAGGACAAAGCGGAGCCTGCAGGCTCAAAAGGTATCCATTTGAACCTTTTTACCCCAGGGAACAAACTGTGAAAGTTTGGGCAGGAAATATGGTACTGGGAGGAAACCGTGGCAGAAATAAAAATCACCTCACAAAGAGCTCACAGGCACTCACTGCAGCTGAAGCAGCTCCAGTCACCTCACAAGATACAGCATCAGGGCGCTCTCACAGACAGAAAATGTCACAGCAAGACTCTCCATTTGAGTCAGATACAGAACAAATCCTCTCACAAACTTCTCCACAAGACTCCTCAGCATCCCCAGTAATATTATTACAATTTGAAAAGATGCTTCATAAGGCTTTAAAACAAACCTCAGACCAAATAACAAAAAGCCTAACCAAAGAAATAAGAGAGCTGGGAAACCGCACCGCAGCCTTAGAAATAAAAATGGATGAAATTGAAATTACAACCCAAGTAAATATAACAGAATTGGAACAATTAAAAGAAGAGAATTTAATACTTCAAACTAAGCTCGAAGATTACGAAAATAGAGCCAGACGTTCAAACTTGCGCATAAGGGGAATACCTGAAACTGTGACAGACCTGCAATCTACTATTACTGCTCTATTACAAGAACTAAAGCCAGATATCCCTATTGAACGTTTAGAACTGGACAGAGTACACAGAGCCCTCACAGCCAAAAAGAAAGATGGACCCCCACGTGATATAATCACAAAATTTCATTATTACAGAACGAAAGAACAAATACTAATTGCTGCAAGAGAAAAAAAGGAACTTAATTTTCAAGGACACAATTATCAAATTTTTGCTGACCTATCCCAACTTACTATTACTAAAAGACGATCCATGAAACCCCAACTAATGGAACTGCAACGCCACAACATTATGTATCAATGGGGCTTCCCCTTTTCAGTCAGATTTAACTACCAAGGTACAATTTACAGAAGCAGATCAGCAGATGAACTACAAGAAACCCTTTTAAAATTAAATCTGACAGAACCCACAAGCAGCAACTCTCCCACACGCAGAAGAATGGCGTCATCTTCACCTTCAGGCAGCACCCAGAAAATTTCAGAACAAAATGGCACATCATCCATGGACCAAGAAGATTCAATAGACTGACATCCTAATTCCTGATATCTCCTCATTTATTATACTAAGAGATGGTTCTCTATAAAAAACCTGTATTTATAACTGAATGTAACTGCATTCTGATAGTCACACACTGTGTGGGATCATGTTACATTTCAGTTATATTTCTTATTACTTCTGATACATATAGCCTTAGAATATATAAGTGAAATAAGAAAATTCTTGTTCAGTTATATATTATCAGGTAATAACAATAGATTTATTACTTTTTAGGACAAATATGTTCAATAATCCAGAAGTAATGGAAGCTTTTTCTTTCTTTTCCTAACTAGTTCCTAGAATTATGTTTTTGTTTATTCTAATCTGAAGCAATACAACCTCAATTTTATGAGTTAACATATCTAAACAGTTACATATAAATAAAATATGTAATTGTTTACTCTAAAAGGGTTAAAATCCCAAAATAATTCAAACTATCTTCATCAATACCAAAATTATTAACAGTACCTTTCTAACTGAATTATTTAGCCTAGGGCAAGACTAACCATATACAACCACCCTGGAATAAATAATTTCAACAAAAACTATATTCTGCACTCCAATTAATGAAACATCATTTTGATGTCTTTTGACATAGCACTTCTCTCCTGTAAGCGGAAGATCCGTGTACCCCCATTAGCCCTCCTCATTCTCCCAACCATATTATGTGGGAGTGTGACGAAGGCACTTATTCCCCTGAGAGAGATATTTATTCTCTTTCATGGGTAAATTGTGATTACTTGCAAAAAATAATTTATACAATGTATCAACTAATCTCATATGTTTTTTGTTTACTCTTTACTCCAGAATTCACTGGTTTCTTTTCTATCTATTCATCTCTTCAGTCCACACAGGTTGATCTGCGCAGTCAGCTCTGCATAACAAAAAGTAAGTCAAAACTATTTGATCTGTTGACATGGCACCACTGAATATACTTTCCCTGAATGTTCAGAGAATAAATGTCCCTCAAAAAAGGACCAAAGCCTTCCGTACTTTTCATAACAAGAAGGCTCACATAGTATGCCTCCAAGAAACACACTTCACCAAAGATTCTACTCCAAAATATATTTCTCCTTTTTATCAACAAATTTACATGGCTTCTGCCTGTACCAAGCAAAGGGGAACTCTAATTGCATTTCACCGATCCACACCATTCACCTTATCATCAGAAATTAAAGACCCAGAAGGTAGATACCTGATACTCATGGGTTATATAATGGATACAGCAATTACGGTGATTTCCTACTACGCTCCTAACAAACAACCTACACCATTCCTCTCACATATATTACAAGTGATTAATACACACAAAATAGGAACAGTGATAATGTGTGGGGATTCAAACCAGGTCCTCCTCCCATTTCTAGATAAATCACCTTTTACACCATCCAAAATAACCTCTAGATTACCATTTTCTCAACTTCTTTCCAAATACAATCTGGTAGATTCGTGGAGAGAAAGTAACCCAATGAAAAAGAAATTCACTTATTTCTCGCACCCTCATCAAACCTTCACCAGAATAGATCATATTTTTCTAACAATAGGAATGATACCAGAAATTATTGCATCAGATATAATTCCGATTCCGTGGTCTGACCATAATGCAGTATACACTACTATAGCCTCAGCCATACCAAAAGCGCATGACCCAACGTGGTACTTACCGGACATAATGCTCAAACACCCACTACATCAGATGGCCATTGAACAAGCTTTAAAGGAATACATATCAATTAATAATACAACAGACATCTCCCCAATAACACTGTGGGAAGCTCATAAGCCTGTCTTGCGTGGTACAATACAAAGACAAATGGCACTATTTAAACGGGAACGCAAAAATCTAGCAAAAAAACTAGAACTCAATTTTAATGCAGCCTACATATCATTTCAAGATAATCCATCTCAGAGTACAAAATCTCATCTGGAAAAATCTAGATTGGAATACGATCTATTTCTCACTGAGTCAGTTGATAAATCCCTCAAACGCTCCAAACACAATTTCTACATGAATACAAACAAACCAGGTACATATTTGGCTCGGGCATTAAATTCAACTAACAAATCTTTCAAACCAATACGTTTGAAATTATCAAAAAATGTTTACACTTGTAATCCAGTTAAAATAGTCCATAAATTTCACTCACATCTCGCAACTTTATACAAGAAAAACAATGAATTTAATCCTACAGAGGCTGAATCCTTCTTCTCAAAAATAACCTTACCTGAGTTATCTCAGAATCAAAAAAGCAGTTTGGATGAGCCTATAACTATAGATGAAGTTGCTAACGCCATAAAAGACCTAAAACTTAACAAAAGACCAGGCCCAGACGGCTACTCGGCTTTATACTATAAAACATTCTCAGAAATACTCTCTCCCATTCTCACTGAAACTTTTAACAAACTTCTAGATGGACATTCTTTTCGGCAAGAAACACTAATGGCAATTGTTTGTATGATCCCAAAACCCCTTTCTGATGATACTTCCTGTGTGAATTATCGGCCTATTTTTCTGTTAAACCTCGATATTAAATTATTAGCAAAAATAATAGCAAAACGCCTCAATAGCATTATAGGAAAATTAATACATAGAGATCAAGTAGGCTTCATGCCAAATAGACAGGCAGGCGATAATATACGCAGGGCAGTGTTATTGGCACATATTGCTAAAAAACGGAAAATCCCTTTATGTTTTCTATCTCTCGATATTAAGAGGGCATTTGACACAGTATCCTGGCAATATATGCAATATTCATTACAAAAATGGGGTTTTGGACCCCACTTTTTAACATGGATCAAAGCATTATATAATAAACCCAAAGCCTATATAAAATATGCTGGATACAAATCTGAAGCCTTTAATATCGAAAGAGGTACCCGACAGGGTTGCCCATTATCTCCCTTATTATTTGCCCTTATACTCGAACCCATGGCCCAATACATCAGAACAAACCAAACTATAACTGGCATTGAAGTAGGAGGTATTACACACAAATTATGTATATTTGCAGACGATCTATTACTTTTTCTATCATCACCACAGGTCTCTGGTCCTAACTTAATACCAGCTCTTGATGGATTTACAGCCCTATCCGGCCTTATGATTAATCCTAAGAAATGCCTAGTGCTTAATATTTCGCTCACAAACGTGGAATTGATCCCGGCTAGGACTGCACTCCCATTCACATGGGCAGAAAAATCAATCCCATATCTTGGAATTCATTTAACAGCATCTCATTCTGACTTATTTTCAACCAATTATTCTCCTGTATTAAGACAGATCACAAATCTAATAAAACAATGGTCGCAACTTCCTTTATCCTGGATAGGGAAGATTAATGCAATCAAAATGACTATTCTACCCAAATTGCTTTATCTATTCAGAGTCCTCCCTATTCCAATTCCTTCCTATTTTTTGAGAATAGTACAAAAAAGAGCAACTTCGTTTATATGGGGCTCTTCTAAACCACCTATACCTATACACACACACTACATCTTCCCAAAAATAAAGGAGGCCTGGGATACCCTAATTTTACTAACTACTACAGAGCAGCACATTTGTCCAAATACCATGCAAAACAGGAAATCCCATTATGGGTATTTATAGAGGCTTCAGAAAATGACCCTCTATTGATATCAAATTTATTATGGCTTGATCCTAAAGACCGCTTTAAAATTCATAATCCCATAACTAAACACTTCTTATCTCTCTGGGATAAACTAAAAACCAAATATCAGTTACAATCTCCACACAATCCTCTCCTTTCTTTTATCAGAAATCCGGCCTTTTATCCGGCATGGATCTACCCAAATTCTTTTAAAGCTTGGACAACATCAGGTATTCAGACACTAAATGACTTCATAGCATCTAAATCATTCCTTTCATTCCCATCGCTTAGAGAAAAATATGATCTACCAAACTCTGAGATATTTAGATATCTCCAAATCAAAAATTTCTATACACCATTCCTAAAGGGGGATACACCATTATCCCAATTATCCATTTTTGAATCAATCTGTACAAAAGATCCATTTGCTAAAGGTACAATTTCATCACTTTATAATCAATTATTTGGAGTAGCAAATCTTAATAGACCCTCTTACGTTCAGAGGTGGGAGGAGGACCTGGGACGAACTTTAGAAGACACGGACTGGTCTAACATATGGCTCACATCTAAGTCATCTTCACCCAACATCTTAGCACTGGAGACAAATTATAAAGTCCTAACTCGCTGGTACCTTGTACCCGCTAGAGTGGCAAAATATTCACCTAATACCTCAACTCTTTGTTTTCGAGGATGCCCAGAAATAGGCACATATTTACACATATGGTGGACGTGCCCAGTAATCCAAACCTTCTGGAAGGAAGTCTTCGTGATTGCATCTAAAATATTTAAAAAAATAATACAACCAGATCCATATTTAACTTTACTTAATCTAAAACCGGAATGGTTAACACTCTCTCAATTCAAACTTATGATCCAACTAATAATGGCTGCAAAACAAACAGTGGCCAAGGCATGGAAATCTCCTACATTGGTACTAGCAGAAACAATTCACAGAATGAATAATACAATGTCCCATGCTAAGATGGTAGCCATCGATCAAAATCAAATTCCAAAATTTGAAAAACTTTGGCACCCTTGGATAAAACAACAGTTCCTGTCAAACTTCAATGACTCTGTCCTGTTGCCATGGTAACAGATTAAATGACTTACAGAGACACCCATTCTAAGGCTTCAAAGAGAACTAAAAAGAATAATAAACTGACGAGCGGGACAACCTTGTGGACCATACCTCTACCTTTCAACCCTTTTTCTTCTTTCTCTTTCCTTTTCTCCACCTTACGATTAAAGCTCATTATCAGAATTTATTTGACCTATATACACTCTACTTGTAAACAATATGTATAGTAGGTATAAATCATTTAAATACCTACAAAAGTAACTAAGGAAATGATATATATCTTTAATTTAGGTTTACGTGAACCCAATGTTTAATATTTGAAATTTCATGATATTTACCTATATAAACCCTACTGTAAAACAATGAGCTTACTTTATAGATCCTTGTAAACTTACTTTATGTATCTTTATAATATTGTATACTCAATAAACTTCTTTTGACAAGGAAAAAGGTGTCACAGATTGTCTGGCATATTGATAGCCCCCCTACCCGCAAAGAACTCCAGGTATCGTAACCGGACATCACGGGCACTCAGGGAGGGCAAGCCAGGACGGCCACTTTCAAGTTCCGTCATTGTTGATGTATTTGGGATTCCAGCCTCAGGCCCAACTGAGCCAGCATAGTTGGCTGAATGTTTTTTGTAGAAAATTATGGAGAACACAGCAGGCAAGTATTATATGGTTCAGTTTATACTCCGCCATATGGATGGGTGTCATAAATAATCGGAACCGGCTGGCCAGGATTCCAAATGTGTTCTCCACCACTCTTTGGGCTCTGGCCAGCCGGTAATTAAAAACCCTCTGTTCCGGGGTGAGGGTCCTCATCGGGAATGGCCGCATCAGGTGGTCCCCCAGCGCAAATGCTTCATCAGCAACGAACACAAATGGGAGACCTTCAACATTGTCCTCTGGAGGTGGCAAGTCCAAGCTGCCATTCTGGAGACGCCTGTAGAACTCCGTCGGGGCGATCACTCCACCATCGGACATCCGGCCATTCTTCCCCACGTCCACATACAAGAAGTCGTAATTAGCCGACACCACCGCCAACATCACTATACTATTAAACCCCTTGTAATTATAATAGTACGACCCCGAGTTGGGTGGTGGGACGATGTGGACGTGTTTCCCATCAATTGCCCCTCCGCAGTTAGGAAAGTCCCACCGCTGGGCAAAGTGGGAGGCCACAGTCTGCCATTCCTGTGGCGTGGAAGGAAACTGTTGAGGAAAAAACAATAAACATTACTATTTTTTCACAGAAACCTGGCAAGCAGATTAGACACAAACATTATGGGTCAACCTCCAGATAGCATTTATTAAGGGGAATTTAACAACAACAAAGTATAAGGTACACCTATCATATTCCCCCCCCCCCTCTCATGGGCCATTTCTAACATTATAGGGGGGGAACTCTTGGACAGGTAACCCTCTTCACTTCATTGAGAGATGAATGCCTAAATACAGGGTATTACTTGGAACAGCCCCTCCTTAGTTACACTATTGGCAGCCCACTGGACAGGTAAGAAGTGTCATAATACAAAGATATAAATACACACTGTACACATTTGAGCACATTTGGACATTCTGCTATTACCTATCAAGATAATAATAGGATCCCAAAAATTTAAACAGTACCATTTGAAAGTATACAGGCAGGCCCTTGCACTACATGCTTTGGGGAATTCATCCATAAATCTGAGCACTAAAGAGATGGGTATAGTGTATGGTTTTGGCAAAGTCAGCAGATAGATGATTGAGGATAGAGAATTGGGATCAGCTGACTTAGCAGTTGGGGGAGGGAGGGTTACAAAAAATTTGGGGACACCACAAAAAAAAGCCTCTGGCCCTCTGCCTGAATTTAAATCAAAAATAACATTTCCAAACATTTTAGGGGGTGTTTGGGGTAAAGCACTACTATGGAGCTGATAAAATACATTGTTAAGTGACTACATGAGGTGAATATAGGGCAGGAGACACCATGCTGGGGAGGTTATTGAAGGGCAAATATGTATGAAGGACATAAAATAATAATTACATAAAAATCCAGCATGCATGAGGACAAAGGGGACATTCACAGCATATTACAATCATGGTAATTAGGGAATGAGGAAAGAAATACAATATATTATCAAACATTCAATACAATAAAATGTGATATAAAAGGATAAAAATCTTACCTTCATATACTCCTTCTGTAGGACCTGGATGATGGCAGAACAGGTCTCTGGGATAATGATCCCCAGAGCCTGGGGGAAGATGCCTGTCGAGAACTTGAGGTCCTGCAGGCTTCTCCCTGTGGCCAAATACCGCAGGGTAGCGACCAACCTCTGCTCCGGAGTGATGGCTTGCCTCATGCAGGTATCCTGCCTGCTGATATAGGGGGTCAGCGAAGCCAACAAACGGTCAAACACGGGGTCCGCCATCCGGAGAAAGTTCCTGAAATCATCAGGATTATTCTCACGGATCTCATGGAGCAATGGCATGTGACAGAACTGGTCACGCTGAAGCAACCAATTCTTGGTCCATGAACTCCTCCCCACCCTGTTCATGGACTGGACTTGTGTCAAGGTCAGGACCCCAACACCAAGCCCCCGCACAGCACGAACTCTACGAGGAGTTCGCATACGAAACATGGCTAGAAAATGGTCGGCTGCTCAGAACGAAGTAACAGAACGCACTGAAGAACAGCAAGGCCTGTGAAGAGCAACCTGGAAAACAGCAACGAGCAGACAAGATCGCACAGAAAACTCCAATACGAACTGACTGCACACACTGAAGAGCAGATACAAACCCACAAGCACAAACTGAACGGCAGAAAACGATCTGAAAGCCACGAGTCTGAAAAAGCGCGAATCGTCTCTCACCAAACTTTTACTTACACGAGATTAGCAAAAGGAGCCCAAAGGGTGCTGCGCTTGGTTCTGAACCGGCCTTTTCTACTCTCGTCGTACGTGCTTGACGTCACCGCGTTCTTGGCGATCGGAAATTCCGACAACTTTGTGCGACCGTGTGTAGGCAAAACAAGTTTGAGCCAACATCCGTAGGAAAAAATCCGAGGATTTTGTTGTCGGAATGTCCGATCAATGTCCGACCGTGTGTACGGGGCATATGTCTGGTATTGCTGAAACTACAGGTAAAAAGGTGACGGAAACAGCCCGCTTTAAATCAGCAGCTCCACCGTGAGTTATTGTTACATGTGGAGACATCGTCCGGGATTGTTTGCCGTTGCCCTAAGCAGCCCTGAGAAGTATTTCGTCGAGAGTCTATGCTAAAAGAGGTTTCTGGACTTTGTCACTTTCTCCAGGAAAAGAAGGGGTTAAATTGTAGGATTACATTTCTGACTGCATAGGTGAGAAGTAAAAGCCCGGGAGCTACGTGATCAGAGGAACAAGTGGGAGGAGCCACATCTACTTGTTGCCGCGTGAGACGCATGTGTGTGTCTGGCGCCAAAGGAGAAGAGAGACCTTGTGATCGTGTTGAGAGGATCAGAGTGTAGCCATGTCTTCTTTTCTGTTAATACCGTCAACCATGGGATCCAAGATGTTTCCCACAAGTACCGCTGTGGATGCTATGTTAACCGGAACCCTGCTGACAGATACCGGCATTCGTTTGAAGCCACAGGGGTGGTTCGTACTATACACTGTAGGAGATATTGAAGGGCTGGGCATGCTTTGCCACAAGTGTGAAGGACTGCCATACATCCGTCCATTTGTTCGATGTTTTCAGTGCGGAGAATATTTGTTCACAGTGGAGCAACCTACAATGTCACCCCACGCTTATCGTGTGGACTGGGCTACAGGTACCGCCACAGTGGAAACTACTGCCATCACTGCTGGAGAGCATATCTGGGACTCTTTGTAAATATTTGCCAGTGGAAGATTTGAGAGACTTGGAGATAGATTCTATGTCAAATCTTTCCGGTGATGATGATTTGTTTGAGACAATGTCACAGGAACTATTGTGGGCCCAGGGTGAAGATGTTGCTTCTGCTCTTACTTTCCCAGAATGGATAGCCATGGATTCTGGGAAGACATCACCTTGTGTTGAGCCGCACAGTACTACCAAAGAGACATTGTCTAAAGTTGTTAGTTTGCTTGAGTTTGAGCCGATGCCCATCAGATCTATGGTGTGTAAATCATCCAATTCTTGTGTACCTCCTGGTTTGGGGAAAAATAGAGCATTATCTAGACTTGCCCATTTACAGAGAGTTGCTACAGAGTATGGTCTGGAATTTGCCTACGTTACTCAGGAAATTATGCAGGAAATTGAGGCCAACCGGGAACAGTGGTACCGTGAAGCTGTCTGGGACTATTTGTCTGTACCAAAACCTTTCTGGAGAGCTGGGTATTCTGATACTATGGATAAACGTTTCAACGGATGTTTGCTGCATTGGAACTATGGTCGGCACATCTATGCTGACAGGGTGTTCATTTGCAGACCCGGAAAAGATGACATTGTTTATTTTATCACCACCGTGGATAAACAAGAGAAGAAACTGACATTACTGATTACCAGATCCCCGGTTTTATTAGTGATTATGCAAAGAGACTGCTGTCTTCTGTTCTGCTAAAAAAAAAAAAGAAGAAGAACTTTGGGGTATATAGCCAGATAGTGTCAGGGTTTAGAGAACTCCGTGGTCAAGAGACTTTTTTCACCTCAGCGCTTCTATATCCAAAGAATTTTGCTAGCTGGATTTTCTTTTACTAAAAAGATATAATTTGCTCAGAGATGGTATGGACTTATTAAGTTACGTTTAGTTCATTTTCATTCTAAGGAAAATATGTGGGGAAGAAAGTGTCATTCTCTGGGGAATGAGGCTTTGCTCCTAAATTGTTTAGTGATGCTTTTGTACATTTTTGTGTGTGTTTAACTTTGTTTTTTCTAGGAACAACTAGATCTCCTATCAAGCTGTTAGGCTTTTCAGCTAGAGAGATAGTGGGGTTTTGTGACATTACTGATGTGAATATGTTGTATAAATGTTTGAAGCTGTAACATTTCTCACTGCCGTTCTTCTTTCTCATCCAAGTTTTAAGTTCAAATACCTACTCTCAGGCTTGAGAGTTATATTTTGACAGACATTGAGGACAACGTCTATTGTAGTGGGGGGAGTATGTAGCGCTGGTAGATTTGCTACATTCAGTAACTCAAATAAATATATGGCGTTAAACATGCAGTAGTGCAATGAAATATACAGCGTTAAACTTGCAGTATCGCAATGATATATATGTCTTTAAACTTGCAGTAACACACAGAACAATATGGTGTTAAACTTGCAATAAAAAATGAATGGTCACACTACACTCACAAAAACTGACACTAAAGTAAAAATGAAAGGTCGCACTACACTCACACTGAACTATTACTAGATTCACACTAAACTGATATTCTACACTGACAATAGAAGCACAATAACACACTATAAAACACTAACTCGATAGCAGCACTGAATAGAGCCCTGTTCTATTTCTCTTCACACCAATATCACACTGCAAATGGTCGCTATGGGGAGAATATTTTTATAGTGTGGGGCGGGACTAAGAGCAATGAGCTATGATTGGATAGAGTCATCATTACGTTCTCCAATCATGGCTCTGACAGTGCTCAGTGCCCAGATTGGGCAAAGCTTTCATTGTTTCAGCCAATCAGGGCTTCCAATGCACTGTGCGTCGGCTCAGTGCATTGTGGTCATTCAGGGGGCCAAACAAACGGTCAAACGCCCCATTGGGTGTTCGTCGAATGGGCGAACAGCCAATGTTCGGCTCAAACTCATGCTCAGGCCGAACCCGACCAACTCTATATGATCATTACAATCATTACAAGTGCCAGTGTCACTACTCATAGCAAGTGTCAGTGTTACTGATCATAGCAAGTGTCAAAGTAACAAGTTCCAGTGTTTCCATTTCAATACTTTTTTATTGAGTTTTCAAGAAACAAAAATATACAAGAAATAGGCTTATTGCTAAATTCCCAATAACAAAGCATAAGTCAGTTAAGGCAAATGTATCCTATTACACATTTGGCAAATGCAAATAAGACAAAAAGAAAGAATAGTACAACTATTATTTAAAAAGTAACCAAAAGTGGAATCTGGAATATCAAATATATAAAACTCTACAACTATGCCTCATAATGTACAAGTATCATGAACATACATTTCACATAATTCAAAGATAATTGTCAGTGCCTTTGGCAGAAGCCCACATTAGTTTATATTGACAGTGTGTGTGGACAGTATCCAGTGTTAAGAGTAGACTTGGGGCTTGAATAGTTTTACAGTTCCTGGCTATCATCAATCTACCTGCTAGTTAAATATGGGTTACTATAGTGCAGAGATGGTAAGGAATGGGTTCAATGCCTAAGTTTAATAAGGCTATGCCAGGTGTGGGGTGAAAATGTAGGGTTGAGATTTCTGTCAGAACTCGGAAGATCTGAGACCAGAAACTTTTGATTCCTCTGCAAGACCACAGTGTATGGTACAATGTGCCTTTAACACTGCACATCCTCCAACACTCCTGAGGTTTCTGGGGAGCAAATTTAGAAATGCAAGAGAGTGTGAGATATCACCTCAAGAAAATGTTATGGGCGAGTTCATATAGATTGACATTCTATGTTGCTTTATAGGACTGCCTGATAGCTCTTGACCATTGCAACAGGGAGTAGTGAGAATTAACTCTACCTATGTTCGATGTTTAAGGTTCTACTTAGTATTTACTTCTCTCCGAGAAGGTTATAAAAAAGTGAGATACCCTTTATATTGGAAAAAAAATATAGTCATGCCTTAAAGTGGAAGTTAAAGGGTGCTTTAAAGTACTGTTTAAAAAAGGTGGCAACTTGGATATACCTAACATATTCCGACAAGAGTAGTTGAAATTCTCAGTGAAGGGATGGGAAAGATTTCAAGTTGTCTCTGACGTAAATATCATCAAGCTAGTGAATACCACAAGTAGGGATGGGCTTAACACCCCACGGTTCGGTTCACACCAGAACATGCGAACAGGCAAAAAGTTTGAGCGAACATGCAAAACCTATTAAAGTCTATGGGACACAAACATGAAAAAATAAAAAGTGCTAATTTTAAAGGCTTATATGCAAGTTACATAAACAAAAAATTGCTTTGCGCTTGGGGATATATCTAAGTGTCTATACACCCTGGTGATATCACATGAAAAAATCTAAAGTGCAATGTACAGATAATATGGATCTAAGACCAATTCTGCATACTTAAATAAATAAATATATCAACACGTGCAGCAAGGTGCCGTGTGCAATGAATCCCAAGGGGGCCAGGACGGAGCGATCAGCACAGAGCTGGGTTGTGGATCTCTCATACCCCGCAGCATGCCGTATAGCGTTTTTGGCTTGAAATGTATGGTGCACACTAGCACCTTATAAATGTGAGTACCCCACTGTGGGGATTGGGTGCCATTTTAATAAAATATTTAGCGGTATCACACTATATAGCCTTTCTCTTTTTTTGGTATGGTATTTGTGGAGCCATAGAGAATCTGCTTGGAGAATCAGCTGTTATCAATCATTGAGCCCAGGGGTGGCTCCAAAGCGTGTATTGACGCAGCTGGACACTGTGTCACACGCTCTAAGGTGAGCGCAACCACATTGGGGGTCACCGAGGCACTTCACGGCATGACTTGGACACTTTTGATTTAGCACTGGAACTTTTTCTCTGAAGCACTATTATTATATTGATCTCTGTTGAAACTTATCACTTCACATTGCTGTGTTGGAAGATTTCTCACAAATAAGGACGATTATAGTCTTCAACATTATAAATAAGGACGATTATAGTCTACTTATCACACAAGTGGTTTATTTACTTATTTATTTATTTTCTTTCACCTATCACTTTTATAATAACAGTGGATTTTTTATGTGATATATGCATAGTACATCATTTATTGTGCATACTTATTCAAGTATTTATGTTTTGTTGCTTCATATATTTATTTATTCAAATGTGTTCTTAGATTCATATTGTTATATTTTTATATTACATGATCTAGATACGTATTGTTTGCACATTACACTTTGGGATTCATTGCACAAGGCACCTTGCTGCACGTGTTGATATATTTATTTATTTAAGTATGCAGAGTTGGTCTTAGATCCATATTATCTGCACATTGCACTTTAGATTTTTTCATGTGATATCACCAGGGTGTATAGACACTTAGATATATTCCCAAGCACAAAGCAATTTTTTGTTTATGTTTCACCGCACAGTTATTAATACGTGATCTGCGTTTGCAGACGGGTATTTATTCAGTTGTTTCTCCAATAAGGTACTGGATTATTGTGGCTCGCAAGATCTTTTCCTCTGCTTATATGCAAGTTATTGCCATAAAAAGTGTATGGGGATCATACCCAAGCCAGATAAGGATCCCTCACTCCCAGACAGTTATAGGCCGATTGCACTTTTAAATTCAGACTATAAGCTTTTTACTAAAATTCTGGCTAATCGCCTTTCTCAATTTCTGACGAAACTGATAGACAGAGACCAAGTGGGTTTTGTCCCCACTAAACATGCAGGGGATAACACCAGACGAACCATGGACCTCATTGACATGCTGAACAGAGTCCAACGCCCTGCCCTGATCCTTAGCCTTGATGCCCAAAAGGCATTCGATAGATTAAGCTGGCCTTATATGTTTGCGACCCTTACTAAATTTGGACTACGGGGTCCTTTTCTTATGGCATTGTACTCCCTCTACTGTAACCCCTCCTCTCAGGTCCAATTGGCTTCCTTTAAATCCCGTTTGTTCCCCATGTCAAATGGTACCAGGCAGGGATGTCCCCTTTCTCCCCTCCTTTTCATCCTCTGCCTGGAGCCTTTAGCTGAGGCCATCAGATGACACCCAGACATACTAGGGGTTCCCATGAGACAAAGGGAATATAAATTGTCTCTATTTGCTGACGACGTGCTTTTGACTCTCACTAACCTCCATGTCTCATTTCCATCCCTGCACGCTCTATTATCCCAGTTTACAAAATTAACACATCAAAAACAGAAGCCCTGCCCTTACATCTCCCTCCTGCAGATCTCCTCTCGCTTAGGAACTCGTATCCCTACCGCTGGTGCACCTCTTCTCTCGAATATTTAGGGGTTCAACTTACACTGTCATATTCCACCCTTTACTTAGCCAACTATGTTCCCCTGTTCAAATCTATCAAAGCCATGCTAAATAGATGGAACCCCCACCTGATATCTTGGATAGGCAGGATTAGTGTATTGAAGATGTCTGTTATACCAAAAAATATTGTATTTTTTTGAAATGCTACCTGTCCCTATCCCAGTGGCTCAATAAAACTCCTTAAAAGGTGGTTTCTTAATTTTATATGGAAAGACAGTGCACATAGAGTGGCCAGATCGGTCATCTTTTCCCCCAGAGGTCAGGGAGGTATGGGTGCTCTGGATATTCAAAAGTACTACCTGGCTTCCCACCTTCATGTGGTGGTACCTGGTCTAGTATGCGACCCTGAATCGATGGACAGAGATAGAGATGGGTTCTCTGTTCCCGACTCATCCATGCTCCCTGGTTTGGTCTCCTGCATTATTTTCGGGTCCCAAGCTCCATGACCTCTGCTTGGGCCCTATGCTGTTCTCACTCAGGGTTTGGTGTTCCTGTCGCACAAAATTTTCTCTGGCATCCCTATGTCCCCCCCTTTCCAATGTACTCTTCAATCCCTTGCTCCCTGATAGTCTATCCCATCCTCAGATGTTTCCCTGGGCCAAGGCGGGCCTGTTCCAACTCCGACATCTTGTGCACCCTGTCAACCGCAAACTTGGCTCCTTTCAGGACCTTCAATCTACAAGCCAAATCCCAAACCAGTTGTTATTCTCCTATCTCCAAATAACCCACTATATAGCATCTCTCTCGCCCTCACTTACTCTAACCAAACCTACGCACTTCAAAGTTATTTGTTCTCAGGGACCATACCAAACACGACTAATATCCACTATATACCAACTCCTGCAAGAGAATCTCCCGCTTTCCTTGGAACCCCACTCATACATGAGTAAATGGTCGCATCTTACACAACAACAAATCTTCCCCCCAATAGGCTAAAATTTGGACCTCAACTTCCAAAATATCCTGATGTGTGGTGCAAAGAGAGACAGCATTCAAAGTATTATTTTTTTGGTATAGGACTCCTGAGGTTTTACACCTCTATGATCCTTCCCTCTCTCCTCTCTGTTGGAGAAGCGGTAAATTCAGAGGTACTCATTATCATATTTTTTGGCAATGTGAACTGATTGCTCCTTTCTGGTCCATGGTCGTGTCCTTGCTTCAGCAGATTTTAGATTCCCCATCCCGCTAGATCCGGTACACCTCCTTCTGGGCCTCATTTATTTAAAATAAATTGGCCTCCTATGTCTTACTAGTAGCAAAAAGAGCTATTGCATGTTGGTTGTCCACCTCCCCTTCAACTCAGGCCCAGCTTATACAAGCTATTAATGATATCCGCAGAATGAAGCATATGACAGCCATGGTAGAGGATGCGATTGATAGATTTGACAAGATATGGGATTCTAGGGACCGCTCTATTTACAGTACTTCTCATTGATATTACTACTAACATCGTACACTTGCTTATATTTAACTTGTGAAGGTTTCACCCCCGTCTCCCTCTGTGGTTTTGTTATGGTTTTTGTATGCCCCTTACTACCATCTTCCTCCTCTTTTATTATTATTACTTTGACCCCACCTCTTGATACCTATTCAACTCTCATCCTTTTAATTATGGACATAGTCTCTCACTGTATGGTAGCTCTCTCTGT
Organism: Lithobates clamitans; assembly: GCA_037952925.1. Lineage (NCBI taxonomy): Eukaryota > Metazoa > Chordata > Amphibia > Anura > Ranidae > Lithobates > Lithobates clamitans. The sequence goes on along the minus strand of JBBGZY010000580.1, from coordinate 4,689,396 downwards.
TCGATGATCAACATACACTGATTCTTATTTGCCTGTTTTTATATTATTTTCAATTATTATCATTTATATTACGTTTAATACCACTGTTTTATATCTTTTCAAATGCTTATTTTTCTAAATTTCAAAATACTGTTTGATATACAGTGGGGACGGAAAGTATTCAGACCCCCTTAAATTTTTCACTCTTTGTTATATTGCAGCCATTTGCTAAAATCATTTAAGTTCATTTTTTTCCTCATTAATGTACACAGAGCACCCCATATTGACAGAAAAACACAGATCTGTTGACATTTTGCAGATTTATTAAAAAAGAAAAACTGAAATATCACAAGGTCCTAAGTATTCAGACCCTTTGCTGTGGCACTCATATATTTAACTCAGGTGCTGTCCATTTCTTCTGATCATCCTTGAGATGGTTCTACACCTTCATTTTAGTCCAGCTGTGTTTGATTATACTGATTGGACTTGATTAGGAAAGCCACACCCCTGTCTATATAAGGCCTTACAGCTCACAGTGTATGTCAGAGCAAATGAGAATCATCAGGTCAAAGGAACTGCCTGAAGAGCTCAGAGACAGAATTGTGGCAAGGCACAGATCTGGCCAAGGTTACAAAAACATTTCTGCTGCACTTAAGGTTCCTAAGAGCACAGTGGCCTCCATAATCCTTAAATGGAAAAGGTTTGGGATGACCCTTCCTAGAGCTGGCCGTCCGGCCAAACTGAGCTATCGGGGGAGAAGAGCCTTGGTGAGAGAGGTAAAGAAGAACCCAAAGATCACTGTGGCTGAGCTCCAGAGATGCAGTCCGGAGATGGGAGAAAGTTGTAGAAAGTCAACCATCAGTGCAGCCCTCCACCAGTTGGGGCCTTATGGCAGAGTTGCCCGACGGAAGCCTCTCCTCAGTGCAAGACACATGAAAGCCCGCATTGAGTTTGCTAAAAAACACCTGAAGGACTCCAAGATGGTGAGAAATAAGATTCTCTGGTCTGATGAGACCAAGATAGAACTTTTTGGCCTTAATTCTAAGCGGTATGTGTGGAGAAAACCAGGCACTGCTCATCACCTATCCAATACAGTCCCAACAGTGAAGCATGGTGGTGGCAGCATCATGCTGTGGGGGTGTTTTTCAGCTGCAGGGACAAGATGACTGGTTGCAATCGAGGGAAAGATGAATGCGGCCAAGTACAGGGATATTCAGGACGAAAACCTTCTCCAAAGTGCTCAGAACCTCAGACTGGGCCGAAGGTTTACCTTACAACAAGACAATGACCCTAAGCACACAGCTAAAATAATGAAGGCGTTGCTTCACAACAACTCTGTGACTGTTCTTGAATGGCCCAGTCAGAGCCTTGACTTAGACCCAATTAAGCATCTCTGGAGAGACCTAAAAATGGCTGTCCACCAACGTTTACCATCCAACCTGACAGAACTGGAGAGGATCTGCAAGGAGGAATGGCAGAGGATTCCCAAACCCAGGTGTGAAAAACTTGTTGCATCTTTCCCAAAAAGACTCATGGCTGTATTAGATCAAAAGGGTGCTTCTACTAAATACTGAGCAAAGGGTCTGAATACTTAGGACCATGAGATATTTCAGTTTTTCTTTTTTAATAAATCTGCAAAAATGTCAATAATTCTGTGTTTTTCTGTCAATATGGGGTGCTGTGTGTACATTAATGAGGAAAAAAAATGAACTTAAATGATTTTAGCAAATGGCTGCAATATAACAAAGAGTGAAAAATTTAAGAGGGTCTGAATACTTTCCGTCCCCATTGTATATTCATCTGATTTTTTTTTTCAATAAAAATACAATTTAAAAAAAAAAAGTGTATAGGTACTGGCCTAGGGGGTATGTAAATCTGCAAAAAAATTTTTTTTAGGGATTTTAGCAGTGATTCAATCAGCAATCAGCAGTGATTTTAATAATGCTTAAAGTGAAACAGAAAAATGAAATATTTCTTTAAATATCGTGCCTGGGGGGCCTGTAAAGTGGCACATCTGTGTGATGTGTAGAACAGTGCCGCAGCAAATTGACATTTCTACAGCTTGTGGCTGTAATAAATTGCTGGCTTATGGCAATATAGATGAAAGATCAATGAAAAAAATGGCGTGGGTTCCCCCCAGCCCAAACCAGGCCCTTCAGGTCTGATATGGATTTTAAGGGGAACACCACGTCAAAATAAAAAATAAAAAATTGGTGTGGGGTCTCCCCAAAATACATACCAGACCCTTATCCAAGCATGCAGCCTTGAGGGCAGGATGGGGGGGAACGAGCTAACCCCTCCCCTCCTGAACCATACCAGGCCACATGCCCTCATAATGGGGAGGGTGCTTTGGGGTCGGTCCTCCCCAAAGCACCTTGTCCCCATGTTAATGTGGACAAGGACCTCTTCCCGAAAACCCTGGCCATTGGTTGTTGGGGTCTACGGGTGGGGGGCTTATCGGAATCTGGAAGCCCCCTTTAACAAGGGGGCCCCCAGATCCCGCCCCCCATGTGAATGGGTATCCATTACATTGTACCCCTACCCATTCACCAAAAAAAGTGTCAAAAAGTAAAAACAACAATAGACAGTTTTTGAAAATTCCTTTATTAAAAAAAAAAGTTTCCTGCAATGTCCATCCATCTTCAATCAGGCCGCCCAATGGACCTGAAAAGATTGCTGTCTTTTGGGATTGACAGCTGTTATATAGGCAAGGGCAGGGCCACTTTCTGACGTAACCGAGTAACCCCCGCCCCCTCTGACATCACATGGTGTCAGAAGGGGGTGGGGTCACTCGGTAACGTCATCGGGAGGCCCTGCTCCTGCCTATATAACACCTGTCACAGCCAAGAAACAGCAGTTGGCAGGAGGCCTCCCATTGAGGTGGAGCTTTTTTTATCTTTCTACTTTTTGGTCCGTCGTTCGGTGTGATTGAAGATAGGTGGACATCGTGGGACACTTTTTTTTTCTTTTTCAATAAAGGAATTGTCAAAAACTGTCTGTTGTGGTTTTTACTTTTTGACACTTTTTTGGTAAATGGGTAAGGGTACAATGTATCTGATACCCATTTACATAGGGGGTAGGGATCTGGGGGCCCCCTTGTTAAAGGGGGCTTCCAGATTCCTATAAGCCCCCCACCCGCAGACCCTGACAACCAATGGCCAGGATTGTCGGGAAGAGATCCTTGTCCCCATCAACATGGGGACAAGGTGCTTTGAGGGGGACTCAAAAGTACCCTCTCCATGTTGAGGGAAAGCTGCTTGGTATGGTTCAGGAGGGGGCGGACGCTCGCTCACCCCCACCTTTTCTTGGCCTGCCAGGCTACTTGCTCGGATAAGGGTCTGATATGGATTTTGGGGGGACCCCGTGCCCATTTTTTTTGTACATTTTGGTGTGCAGTTCCCCTTAAAATCTATGCCAGTCCCAAAGGACCTGATAGGATTTTGTGAGGGGCCCCATGTCATTTCTTTTTCTTAATTATGTCATAGGGTTCCCCTTAACCACTTCAATGCACTGTATTATATACTCTGCACTGCACTATATACCCTGCATGCATTGTATTATATATACTACACTGACTGCACTATATACTCTGAACTGCATTACATATACTATATGGACTGCACTCTACAGTATACTTGGTGGTGCCAGAACACTGTAACCCCTCACAGTTACTCTTGTTGGGCGCAGGAACGGGCCCTGCTGGCAAACATTAATTCAAAAATTGAAATTACATGCCCCAGTCAAACAGGTGCAGACAAATTGGGCCTTGGGTGTTGGTGGTGCCAGGACACTGTAACCCCTCATAGTTACTCTTGTTTGGCGCAGGAATGGGCCCTGCTGTTAAAAATGTGTTCAATAATTGAAATTACATGCCCCTGTTAAACAGGGGCAGAAAAACTGGCCTTAGGGTGTTGGTGGTGCCCTAAACCAAAAATATTGTTGGAAGCTAGCATTATCAAGATTCAGGAGGAATAGGATAGGCAGCATAGGCAGTTTTCAAGGTATCCCTGATCCCTAGCAAATTCAATCAGTTACATCAGCATCAGGGGCTTGATAGCTGCTGATCCAGGACTGAGTGATTTTTCATAAATGTGAGCCTATCAATGGAGTCTGTGGACAGGCGCACTCTTTAATCCGTTATAAACCCTCCAGCAGCACTGAATGTCTGTTTAGAAAGACCAATAGCTTGACCCAGTAAACCAGTGGATGCTCAGTTGGAAAGGTCTCCAAGTCTGCTCTTGCTCCTAGATATTCCTGCACCATGTAATGCAGACACTAGTGTGGGTTTCTTGATCCTATCAGCCCTGGGTGCTGAGGCCTAAAGGCATCGGTCAGCCGGCCACCTTCTCAACCGCTCTTCCTCTGATCGAACGAAGCCTCAGAAACATGTTGTCCAGCATCATGAAATGGTAACCTCCCAGGGTCTGGAAAGGCGTTACAAAAACGTTTCTTCAAGGCATCCTGAAGATGTTTCATCCTCTGCTCCCTCTGCCAAGGCAGGATGAGCTCTGCAACTTTACCCTTGTAATGTGGATCAAGAGGGGTTGCCAGTAATGATCCCTCTTCTTGATACTACAAATCCTGGGGTCCTTTCGCAGGCTTTGCAGAATCAGGGAGCCCATGCAGCAGAGGCATTAGATTCTGAGTCCTCTGGGTTACTAAGGATGACATTGTCAGGAACTACCTCCTCCCAGCCACGCACAACTCCTTGGGTTTCTGGGGACTGAAAACCAACCCTTGAAGACTGCTGCGTGTTATCCTCTACATCCATGCTGACACAATCCTCCTCCTCCTCTTCTTCTGTGTGTTTAGTGGCCCTGCAGGAATGCTATCTGCATAAAGGGGGCCTTGAGAGGAAAGGAACTCCTCCCCTTCTTCCCGCTGTTCTGTCTCAAGTGCCCTGTCAATGATTCCACAAAGCGTGTGCTCCAGCAGGAAGACTAGAGGGACAGTGACACTGATGCATGCATTGTCACTGCTCATCATCCTTCTGGTCTCCTCAAATGGTGACAGGAAAGTGCATGCATCCTTAATCAGTAACCACTGGCATGGAAAAAGAAGACAAGCTCCCCTGAGCCTGTCCTGGTGCCATACTCACACAGGTACTCATTGATGACCTCTGCTGTGTGTGCAGTCGCTGCAGCATTGCCAATGTTGAGTTCCACCTGGTGGGCATGTCACAAATGAAGCGGTTGGTGGGCAGGTTGAATTCCCGTTGAATGTCAGCCAGCCGTGATCTGGCATTGTATGGCCCTGGGAAATGACCACAGACTTTTCTGGCCTGCCTCAGCAGATCTTGTAAGCCTGGGTACCTGGTCAAGAAACGCTGCACCACCAAATTCAGGACATGTGCCAAGCTTGGAAAATGGGTCAAGTGTCCCTGTCAGAGGGCGGAGAGAAGGTTGGTGTCATTGTTGCATACAACCATTCCTGGCTCAAGCTGCTGTGGCGTCAACCACCTCTGAGTCTGCCCCTGCAGAGCTGACAGAATCTCTGCCCCAGTGTGGCTCCTATCCCCTTGACAGACCAATTGAAGCACCGCATGGCTTCTTTTAGCCTGACTGCTTGCGCAGCCCTTTGAACGCTTAGGGAGCACTGCTGGTTCAGAGGACAATTCTGCAGAAGAGGCCAAAGAGGAAGAAGAGGAGGGGGTGGAGCAGACAGATATGGCACAATCATCACCAGCATTTTGAAAGCGTGGTGGCAGAACAAGCTCCAACATGGAAACCCTGTCCTGCATCCTTCCTAGCTGCCAGCAGAGTTACCAAGTATGATGTGGGTCTTTCAGGTGCTGTTGCCAATGGACTGCATGGCAGGTCATTATATGTCTTGGCAAGCATGTGACGCCCAAGCGGGTGTTGTTCTGGCCACGCTTTATCCACTTCTGACATAGATTGCAAACAGCAACGTGTGATCTACTGCACATGTGTCAAAAAAAGCCCACACCAATGAACTTTTGAAAGTCAGCGGGGAGTCAGCAGTGCCCTGCACCTGTGGAGCTCTGTGGTGTGATGCAATAGGGTGGCTGCCCTTAAACTGGCCCCTGGAGGACATCCTGCCTCATTGGAGTTGTGCCTCCTCCTCCTCAGTTTCCTCCACTCTTCTCTCAGGCACCCAAGTACAGTCAGTGACCTCATCATCCCCTCCTTCCTCGTCACTGGAGCAAATTTGGCAGTATGCTGCAGCGGGGGAACATGACTGCTAGTTTCTTGTTCTTCTGTAGCACCCCTTCTCTCTAGGCTCACGTTATTACCTTCCTCAACCTGGGAACCAACATCGGAGGCTTCAAATTGCTACGGATCCTACAGCAGCATGTAAACGACACTATGGTCGAATAATTATGGTGACTCCTCCATGCATGATGGTGGGGCTACTGAAGGAGTAACTGTGGACAAAGAGCCAGAGAAATAGGCCACTTCGGCAGCTGTGTTGGAAGGCAAACTAAAATGAGCCTGGGTGACAGAGGATGAGGAGGATGAGGACGGCTTAGTTATCCACTCCACCAACTCTTCTGCATGTTGTGGCTCAATAACATGGCCAGCAGCAGAATAAAAGGACAAGTGTACCCCACCTGCAGAGGATGCACCATGTCCGCGACCACCACTTTTCACTGTAAACACAGAGGCTGCTTGCCCTCTTTTAGTGGCCTGTGAGTGTCTGCCTCTCCTTGGTGGCCTTCCGGACATGATAGGGATTTTTTTTTTTACACCGCACTACACTGTATTATATACTGTGTACACCGCCTGCGCTATATTATATACTGTACACCACCTGCACTGTATTAGATACTGTACATCGACTGCATGGTATTATATACTGTACACCGCCTAAAGTGTATTATATACTGCACTGTATTAGATACTGTTCACCGCCTGCACTGTATTAGATACCATACACCGACTGCACTGTATTATATACAGTACACCGCCTGAAGTGTATTATATACTGTACACACTGTATTATATGCTGTGTACACCGCCTGCGCTGTATTATATACTGTGCACCGCCTGCGCTGTATTATATACTGTGCACCGCCTGCACTGTATTAGATACTGTACACCTCCTGAAGTGTATTATAAACTGTACACACTGTATTATATACTGTGTGTGTGTGTATATATACATACTACATGGTATATATATATATATATATATATATATATATATATATATATATATATATAATTTCACTAGGAAAGCTTGAGTAAGAGGTGGCATAGTTATACAAAGGTTCCCAGTGCTTGCTCAGGTATGGCTAAACTTTTCATAATATTCTCCCGTAAAACTGTTCGGTCCTGGTGATTTGTTATTAAGGAGTTGGGCAAAGATTTTGGTTATCTCAAGGGATGTAAAAGGGGCATTAAAATCTTCCACTTGAGATTGTAAAATACTAAGCAGGTTAATTTTAGACAGGAATTGTAAGATCAAATCAGATGGGGGTTGGATGATCCTTTAGGTTGTATAAAGATCCATAATAATTGCTGAAAGTGTTTGCGATATCTTGAGGGACATATGGCTGAGTCTTAAAGACTGGATGATAAATAAAGGGAATTTTGGCTTTACTAGAGTGTCCTTTTAATGCCCTCACCAAAAGTTTTTCTGCCTTGTTGCCAGAACTATAGTAGGTCATCTTCAATCTCCAGACAAACTTTTCAAAAGAATAAAGTAATAAGGGCTGTAGGTCTTGCCTACATTTAGTTAACAGGGAGGTAAGGACAGGAGGAGGAGTACTTTTATTTTTGGCTTCCGTGTGTTTTATATCTGCTAGAATAGTATCTAGCTGCCACATCTTTTTAACTTGGGATCCTAGCTGTATAAAAATCCCTTGCATGAAGGCTTTGTGAGCATTCCACAAGCTAAAGGGGTTTTTTACAGAATCGCAATTGTGATGGAAAAAAAATCTGTTAAATGCTGCTATAGAATAGCACAATAAGCTGGGTTCTGCATCAGAGCCTAATTAGAATACCATAGACATGTGATGTTTGCAGGGGGACCATCTTCTATTTCCAAAGTAATGGGTAAGTAATTCGACCAGGTTATTTTGTGAATCTCAGCTGCAGAGACCCGGAAGAGTAGTTCCTTGTCCACTAGAAGTAAATTAATCTTGGAGTATGTGCCATGCCTAGAAGAAAGTTATATCCTTTAAGTTGTTATGATGACATCTCCAGACATGGTATAAATCATGCTTGTCTAAGAAAGGTTGTACTGTAGGCAAATAGCGTGACAAAACTTCTGGGCTGTAGAGTCCATACTGCAGTCAGGAATCAAGTTCAACTTTCCACACAAAATTGGTAGACCTTGTTGCAGTTTGTTCACATTTTATGTAGTTTATTAAGAAAGGCGAGTTGGTGCGAATTAGGTGCCTAGATACTTACTAGGGTGTATATGTTACCATTCATGGAACAGATTACCATAATTTAATGATAAGCGGGTCTAGGACTGAATTATGTAGAAGAAAGTTCACCATGTCTCTAATAGCCACCATAACCCCCCTTTTTTTTAGTGGTCATGGTCGTTTGAAAAATATGGGGAAAGTTCCGGTGAGAACATGGCGGTGGTGAGTGGGTCTCCCAGACTCATAGCACATCGCAGTGTCAGTCAAATGCTTCACACCACTGGGAGAGCCTTTTAGTTGGATGATTTAGACCATTGGTGTTTAGGGACAGAATTTTAAGACCCATGGTACCAGTGTCTTTTCGCTGCACATGCTAAGGAGACATTAAAAAGAGAATGTTGGGGTGTGGTGTACACAGTTGTTTCATCTAAAGCGAAGGATCAAACAGCAAAAAATGCAACAATACCAATCCAAAAATCTTCATTAAGGCAAAATGGTGCATTGCTATATAAGAAAATATGACTTCATAACAAAACAAAGAGAACATTGAGAAAAAAAAATCAAAATTGTGTTAACAGGAATAAGAAAATGCTTCCAAAAGCCCTGTGCAGTAATTATCTGCAACCAGTGGTAAGGGGAAAACTTCAATTTATGACACGGTATGTCAAACTGGGCACCTTAAGCACTTCAGGGTGAGGAGTTGCTGCTCAAACAACTTGAAAATGGCAGGAAACCGAGTCTTATGTTTTCATTTGCGGGACACCACTTGCTATAAGTGATAAGATACAGGACACCACTTGCTTATGATAACATGTGATTTACTGTGAAAAAAGGGGAAGGATAGATATGGCTCTGCTCTTATTAAGAGGTAATTTGCAACCTCTAAATACTTGAGGGGTGTGTATACCACGGGTGCATATAGAGCAAAAAGTGAAAAAAGTGCAAAAAATAAGAAATGTAAATGATATCCTACTGTGTAAACTTCCTGATCGCTTATTTATAATGCATACTGTTAGAAGCTATGTGCATTCAAACAAAAATAAAATGAGAAATAAAACTGACAAAACAAATAGAAAAGTGCTAACTTTTCCTGTGTGAAATCCACAATCCTGTGCAAAATCTGCAATTCAAAGTAACATTTTTGTGCTAAAAAAATACAACATATATGACTGGTATATTGTATTGCTGTGAAACTGGGCTCAGAAACATGCATATACCGTCCTTAAACCCTGGTGTGTAAAAAAAAGTCCAATAATAAAGTGACAATGTGCTCCTTCAAATTGTTCTGTGCTTCTTAGAAAACCGTGCCACAAAATAAACGCACTCACCGCTATTATTCACCCCACAAGGAGGTATTTCACTTTCACAGTATGAGCCATTGTGCTGCCTGTGGAGTAGGAAAACTTCTTGTCCTATATCCTCCAAGTGCCTCCTTGTCTATGATGTAAGTGGTCTCCTTCCTGTTAACCTCTTAAATGTTGCCCACATGTAGAGAGGAAAAAACCCCATAGTGTATGGTGCATGATTTTCTAAGAAGCACAGAACAATTTGAAGGAGCACATTGTCACTTTATTATTGGACTTTTTTTATACACCAGGGTTTAAGGACGGTATATGCGTGTTTCTGAGCCCAGTTTCACAGCAATACTATATACCAGTCACATATTTTTTTGGCACATAAATGTTACTTTGAATTGTAGATTTTGCACAGGATTGTGGATTTCACACAGGAAAAGTTAGCGCTTTTCTATTTGTTTTTTCATTTTTATTTCTCATTTTATTTTTGTTTGAATGCACATAGCTTCTAACAGTATGCATTATAAATAAGCGATCAGGAAGTTTACACAGTAGAATATCCTTTACATTTCTTATTTTTTGCACTTTTTTTCACTTTTTGCACTATATGCACCCGTGGTATACACACCCCTCAAGTATTTAGAGGTTGCAAATTACCTCTTAATAAGAGCAGCGCCATAGCTATCCTTCCCCTTTTTCACATTTTTCTAGATTTACCTTAGGGTAAATTTATTGATAGAGGCTGCAGCTCTTCACATATTTTACATTTCATTTGCATTTGTACCATAAGCGCGGGAGTCAACATACGATTTACTGTCTTTTGTGACTGAGAGCTTAGAGGGGTAATTCCAAAGGTACAAAATACTATGAATTTGCAATACCTTTGTTATGGTATTTAGTTGTTTCTGCATCTGTAATCTGTATTGCGATAAATCAGTAAAAGCATATGAAGTTGGGAGTTTACACAGATATCTAGCTTTATCCATCAGTATCTCCTTCACATGAAAAAAGTGAACATTCATCAATGCATCCCACAGTAGAATTTCAGGAATGTGAGACGGTTTAGGAATGCGATTGATGCGATCAATAATCACCTCCATTTTGTCCAGGTCAGGCAGTAGAGCTTGTATTAAATCACATGCATAGCCTCTCAGCTCTAACTGTTGTGCAAATTTGGGGATCCCCCTCATTTTAACATTATTACGGCTTGACTGATCTTTCAAGTCCGCCATTTTGGCCCTCAGTCATGCTCTATCCTCCACACTTTCATCATGTGCATTCACAAGATCATTTATGGTGGTCGCAAATTCCTCCATTTTATGTTCAACGTGACCCACTCTGTCTCCTAAGGAATTCACTTTTGTAAAAAAATGCTGGATGAGTGACATAGGGGTTGATTCACTAAGAGTTAAATAACAGCAAATAAAATGCAGTAAAATACTGCATGCGGTAAATCAGTTGTGAAAGTTCAATTCACTAAGAATTTAGCGTTAAATAATGACAGCGGTATTCTTTTGATTGTGCAGTAACTACCGCATTTTCTCATGTGGTAATTTATCGCACATGTCAGTGGTTAAGAGTCGTTTAAGGTAATTTCCTGTGGGCCAAAGCCGGGCGTTGCATTAATTCAGCCACGATGTCGGGTCTAAGCAAGAGACACAAGGAGAAGCCAAATATGGTGGACTCAGTGGAGCGCAGTCAGTATCTACGTTCCCATTGTATCCAAAAGCATTTGTTTGAGAAATATCTACTAAATCCAAACCTGACAGTAATCTGATTTATATGACCAACTACTATTGTAATATTGTCCCATGTAATGTTATGTCTCATTAATACAAAAAATCATATTTTAAAGCGGAGTTCCACCCTGAATTTTTTTTTCAGAATCGGACTCCTCTAAACCTATAAAGAAACATTTGGAGGAACATTTTTTTTATACTTACCAGAATTGCCCTGTTGCTATATAGTCCTCCTAATCTGCCACTTCCTGGTCCGCGGGAGCTCCTCGTCACTTCCTCCCTCGCCTGTGCTCCTGGGAAATGATGATGAGTCTGTGGGCAGTATCGTGATGTTGCCATAACAACAGGGCGGCACTTTTCTCCGTCGCCGCCCGTTGTTATGGCAACTTTAGAAACAATCGACGCTATGGACTGTGAATTGGGCATGCGCGGGATCGAGAGGTGCATGCTGGTCTTTTAATACCTTAATTTATGCCTCTGCCGTTTCCCTTCTTTGTGATTCAGTATAGATAGCATGAAGGAAGTACCCACCCACTGTAGACACTGTCCTCTTCTCTTTTTTACTTAAATCCAACTCCTTAAGGCTAAAATCTACAAAATGATCTGAGACTTTATCACCCCAAGTCTTATTCTAGGGAGAAGCATACTTTACAAGTTTTTTAGCAAGAGGCTCAAACTCATTGTCTCTGGCCCAGATAGGTAAGCTGCACACTTCCTTCTGGCCACCAGAACCCTCTGCAGCCTTGCTTTTCCTAAACAGCTTACGCAGCATTTTTACCTAGCACAAGCTACACAACACACCACAGAAAAACATGTCTGCTTCAGTTGAACTTTAGCACAATCCTGGCATGAGCCCCCAATTTTTTGCTTGCCATACAGGGGTTATTACTTCCACTGGGTAAGGGATATTCAATGATGTCCCTACTAGAGACAAAAACCTTTAAAAAAGATAAGAAATTCATGACAGGTGAGCTATTCAGTAAGGTATGGCTAGCAATAAAAAGGATTACTAACATTACAGGTTATACTTCCTATACACCAATATGGAATAACGCAAATTATGAGGAAGTGCAGAGATTGGAGGGATTTGGGCTTTGGCAAACTCAGGGGCTGAGATATATGGAACAACTGTTTTGGAACGATAAGATAAAATCATTTGCGCAAATATCTGAGGAATTCGGGATTCCAAGACAGAGGTTCTTTCAGTATCTCCAGCTTGCTTTTCATGTCCAGGCCCGTACATCTGTATTTAAGCTTAATGTCTCTAAAATAACAATACTGTTGAAGAAAAGGGATCAAAAGAAGGGACTTATCTCTGAAATATATGAGATATTGCAGTGTAAATTTAAGGAAACGATAGTGGTACCGGCCAGGTCGCAGTGGGAGCGAGACCTGGGAGCACTGACTGACGCTCAGTAGTCGGAGGTCTTGTCTGCGATCCCAAAGGTATCTCTGTCAGCTACTCAAAAATTAACACAACTTTTTATTACACATAGATCATACTATACCCCCGAAAAACTATTTAAATGGAAACGCAGGGAGTCCCCCTTATGCCCCCGATGCAGTGGTGCACCGGCTAATCTAATACACATGTTGTGGAAATGCCCCAAACTCCATCGTTACTGGCAGGATATAATTAAAAACATAAATAGCGCATTGGGTATAGAAATTTCACTAGATCCAAATTTATGTTTATTAAATATAGTGGAGGAACCAAATATTTCAAAACATACCCATACCGCAATGACGAGAGGCTTGTTTCAGGCACAAAAGCTAATTACTCAGAAGTGGATATCTATATACCCCCCAACGGTCGAAGAATGGAGAACACAAATAAAAGAAGCCATAATAAAGGAGGAATTTATTTATACACATAGAGGGAGCCAAGATAAATGACGCTATCTGGAAAAGATGGGTAGAGGCCTGGGACAATGAAAATAAAAGATGAATCAATATGGGAGAGGGACAATGTTGGGTCTGGGTAGAGGATGGGAGGGGGGCTTTTGGGGTCATGGGGGGGGGGAGAGATACAGCAGGGGGAGGAAATCTATTTTTGTTGTCGTTGAGTTTTGCCCCCTTCTTTTTTAATTTTTTATTTTATTTATTTATTTATTTATTTGGGGCGGGTGAATGTTAGAAGTAAGATTATGTATCTGGAATAAAATGTATGGAGAAATGTATAACTTGTACTGCTATGAAAAGAATAAAAAAAGTACTGAATTCAAAAAAATGTTTTGCTTGCATCTATCTTGCAAGGTTACTTTGTGGTATAAGCAAGGAAGCTGAGACCTCTGCAGTTTATAAATGTGCTTTTACTATACAAAAATGCTGTACATACAAAACTATTACAATATTAGGAATACAATACAAGACTGACAGATATCTATAGCAAGATGCCTAGCAAATAAGCAGAAACTATGGTCTATACACAGTAAAAGTATGCTTAAAAGTTACTTAACTCTGGTTACTGTGTGTTCATGATCTCAGTTGCTTCTGGAGATCAGGCACCTTCTTCTTGGCTGGAACAGATTCGAGTGTCCTTGGTTCTAATTCATGATGAGTGACTTGTGTTTAAGGCATCATAAGTCCTTTTATATGTCAGCTTGTTCACAATAGTTACAAACTCGATTATCTCAACAACCAACTAACCTACATCTCGGTAGCTTCAGTTTGAAAGGCACTCTCTTACCTGATTACTGTAGCTATATAGACAATAGACTGTTCTCAAACTGCAAACAAAATACAACAATGGTATCTACGTTCCCATTCTATCCAACAGCAATTGTTTGAGAAATATCTACTCAAGCCAAACCTGACAGAAATCTGATTTCTATGACCAACTACTATAGTAATATTGTCCCAGGTAATGTTATGTCTGATTACTACAAAAAAACATTTTAACAAACGCAACACACACAGGTATAAGCTAGCAGAGGTGAGACATGCATTGGAAAAAGGGGGCACATTACTGAGCAGTCACAGGTAAGAGCCATGAAATAATCTTACAGGTATGTAAACAAACATGCATGCAAGAAAACATATATGAGGATTTTCCACTATTTCCCGAGTAGCCAGCCATGAGAGAATGGGCCCTTTTTAAACTTCTCAAACAGCTGCAACTGTCAGAGAATATGAGTTTCATGGACTGACCCTGGAAATCCAATCACCACATTCCTGATGAGCATCTGGCTGTCACACAGCACCTGTAGGTTCATAGAGTAGTAGCCCATTTGGTTCAGGTAAATATGTTCCTTCTTGCTCAGGGGAAAGAGGGGGACATGGGTGCAATCTATTGCACCCATTACATTGGGGATTTCAGCCACTCCATAGAAGCCCCCTTTTATATGATCCCACTTCTGACAAGATGCAGGCATGTTGTCAGGAAGGGCACGCCAATAATGAAGATGGCGGCCACATAAGTTCCCCTGTACTGCATGTCCCACTGAAAAGGGCTTGCGCGGGCACACTTGTGTGCACCGATGCACACGTGCATGCGCATGTGCACTAATACAGAACAGAATGCCAACAAGTGTGCACGTGCGCGCACCCTGTGACAGCTCTTGGCGCCAAGCAGACTCATTCCCCAGGATCAGTGCTGTCTGGTCTACAGCATTCCCTGTGATTTCTGATATCCGTTTGCCTTTACCTGTTCCAGTTGACCTACCCGGCTTGTCTCTGACTATTCTTGCTATCTGCCTGCACCCAACCTCGGCTTGTCTTTGACTACACTCCTGCCTGCTCCTTCTGCTACCTTGCTGCTGGCCTGTTGCCGAACCTGCCTGCACCTGACTCTGCTCCTGAATCCACGTCTGTTCTGGACTTGTTTACCAGTGTCTCCAGCCAGCCTGCCTGCATCTGCCTGAGCTCCAGTCTCCAGCCTGACAGTTGCTCCTGGTCCCATCTCAGCTCTACCATCAGTTTTGGTCCAGCTCCACTGCTAGCAACTCTGCAAGGCACTCGTGTAACTCTGCACTCCCGTGCCGCCTGTTAACTCCACCAGGGGCCTCGAGTCAGAGGTGTAAGAGAGGCCTCCCTCTGCATATCAGACTCTACCACCAGGTACGTGACAGTACCAGACGACCATGTCTGAGTCTGCGCAGGGAGTCTCTCCCATGGGTGAACTTTGCCTACACCTGGCGGGCCTTACCCAGGCTGTCAAGAACATACAAGAGGGTTACACCCGACTGGAGGAATGTGTCCAGGCTCTATCCTCACCTACTACTGCCCCGTAAGGATTTGTCCATGAATCCACTTCCTCCACTGGAGCGTCCGCTACCCCTGCAGTTGTGATGCTACCTCCAGAGCCCAGGGTTCCTACGCCTGAAAGATTTGCTGGTGAATGCAGTACATTTTGGGCATTCCGCAATTCTTGTGAGCTCTACTTTGCCCTGCAACCACGCACCTTCTCCCTGGAAGTCTGACCGAAAAATTGAGAACCTGCTCTCAATCTTTTGCTGGCGGGAATTCCACCAGCAAAAGTCTGATGGAGCATACACACAGTCGCATTTTGCGACCAAAAGCTCTCATCGGTCTTTTGCTGGCCGAAATTCCGATCGTGTGTATGCGGCATTATAGTCTATAACAGTTTATTTCAATTCACCTCATAGTGGTAGTAACAGGTTAAGAGAGAGAGAGAGAGAAAGCTTTCCTTAAATAGGATGATGTATAAATATTATGACAGCAATATTACGCTATTTGAGCAATACAATGTAACTATGCATTAATGTTTAAATGCTATTATTAAATGCATCTACTTGTAAACAATAATTTTTATACTTTTTACATATTGGAATTCGTTTATTTGTGGTATTGGGATAGTTTAGTATGAAAAGCACTTCATGTCATGATGACCACTTTTGGCATATGGTATATTAGGAGAGATTTCCTTGCAGGGATGGCTGAGTGAGGAGATATATGTATTTTTTGACTGGTCCTTGACTCTGGTGGTGCTTTTTGGCCTGGCTTGCTTTGTGGCTGTGGCGCCATCACGTGCGTGCACCTTGTGTTTATAGTGCATGGCGCTGGTGGGTTCACTGGTGTGCTTGTGGGCATCCCTACCGGCATGGGCAGGGCCGCCTGCATGGTCTCCGGGTGCTGTGCCTTTTCTTTCGGGCTGGACTGTGCGCTGTTTGTATGTTTGCGGCTCTTGTTTCTGGAGTCGGCATTCCTGTCATGACAGCACGGCGCCGTTGGCATGGTGACGGCGCTTCTGCATTGTGATCTTGTTCATGCGGATGCCGCCTGGTGACGGCATCAATGTTGGACCTACCTTTGTGTGCTTTTGGCGCAAATTTCTTGGCGGGAACTTCTTGGCGCCAAATATAGCTATAAATTGCCCTCTCTTTTTACAACAAAACGAAGAGCATCTTGCTCTCTCCCAGGGGATTATCGTTATAATGTTATATCAACAGTAATTTTTTTGACTCTATACCCGCACTCTACCACCTCTTTTGTTTGGAGTGATCACAGGGGTTTCCTAACGTATGTAATATCTGTATAATTTTCTTCCCTTGTAGACTTTTTGGAATGACAACAATTTGGCTTGGATCGCTATTGAATATTCTACTTGGGTATAGCTGAGCCTCTTTATTGGTCACCCTGGACTGAGGGACTCTTTCCTCTCATAGTTAAGCAACCCTTGTATGGCTGTTTGTTGTTCTCCATTCAATATCTTATCCCTGTCTGAGGTGAATACATTAAGATGCCTGTCGTTATGAGCCAACAGGTATATATATGAATTATTTCTATAGATACCATTTGGTGTGAGAAATTTATAGTTATATATAAGCTAAGTTATGGTTTTATATTGGTTTTCAGTCGGCTCTTATGGATCCTTGTGTCGTGATTTGCTCTTGCTGTGAGCCACCCCTTCCTTTATTGGAAATTTCCCCTTTTTAACCACTTGTTGAACAAGGTTGACTCTCTTGCAAGGTATTCTTTTTAGTCATGATACGTATACATATGCCACTATCTCTCATCTGTACAAAACAGTGTCTTTTCTTTTTATAAATATATGTTACGGTTATTACAATTATGTGTCTTTAGTTTTTAGATAGTGAGACCGTTTCCTTTTCTTGCAATAAATGAATCCGAATTTGTCCTGAAGAAGCCTAACAGCGAAACGCGTTGACACACTAGGGCTCACATATTATATTAAGTATTTGTTTATATATGATTTTTAACCTTTTTTCATTGTCCCCTTTCATACCATATGTATATTTACATCTATGCTTCAATAAATATTAATACTTTTTCATTTCCTTATTGTCTACTGTGCATTTAAAATCCGACCTTGAGTTACCTTTTGGAACCCTTCTTTTTTGCGATGTCATAATAATCTCTGTCTGTATTGTGGGGAACCAGTACACTATGTGCGATCATGTCCGGCCAAGATCTGTAAGTGCCTAACCATTTCTTCTGTCTGCATAACTCTACCAGCTTTTCACATCTAGAGAGTGACATTTTTGCCCATTCTTCTTTGCAAAATAGCTCAAGCTCTGTCAGATTGGGTGGAGAGCATCTGTGAACAGCAATTTTCAAGTCTTGCCACAGATTGTCAATTGGATTTAGGTCTGGACTTTGACTGGGTTATTCTAACACATGAATATGCTTTGATCTAAACCATTCCATTGTAGCGCTGGCGGTATGTTTAGGGTTGTTGCCATGCTGTAAGGTGAACCTCCACCCCGTCTCAAGTTTTTTGCAGACTCTAAAGCCGCGTACACACAATCAGACTTTCCGACGGGAAATGTTCAATGACAGGCCTTTGGCGGTAAATCCGACCGTGTGTATGCTCCATCGGACAATTGTTGTCAGACTTTCCACCAACAAATGTT
This sequence comes from Lithobates clamitans, assembly GCA_037952925.1. Classification (NCBI taxonomy): domain Eukaryota; kingdom Metazoa; phylum Chordata; class Amphibia; order Anura; family Ranidae; genus Lithobates; species Lithobates clamitans. The sequence goes on along the minus strand of JBBGZY010000580.1, from coordinate 4,671,212 downwards.
GGCTAGCAGGTTTTAAAATTTTCTACGGACAAATGTGTGTTGTCAGATTTTCCGAGCGTGTGTACACAAGTCCGTCGGACAAAAGTCCAAAGTACAAACACGCATGCTCGGAAGCAGAAATGGACGGTCGACTAGCGTTTGTAATGGAGAATTAACATTCGTGACGTGGCAAATTATGAAATCTCCAAATGCAGCGCACAATTCTCTTCTTCTTTAATGGGATAGTAATCAAGCTGCTTTACTGGTGATACTGATGGAGTTATTGCAAACAAATTTTCAATTTTTCTAGTGATATCAATAATAATATTTATGCTTTTTTTTTTTTTTTTGGGCAAGTTACCACAACACCATTATCCCGTAGTTTTTAAGATCAAAGATACAACTATGTTGGTGTCCCTTGTCAATTTTATATTGTATTTTTTAAAATGTAACTGCCTACTCCCAAACTGTCATTTGAAGTAAAACACATAGCCAAGTATTATTCTACACAATTTTTTTATTGTGCATTAAAAAAAGAAAACAAATCAAATTAGGCATGCTATCTGCCAATAGAACTTAACCAAAAAGTGCAATTCTATGCATCCAAAAATATATAAAATATATCAAATCAAATCAGTATTCAACCAAAAAAATAATGTCAAAGCAATAACTCCAAGGCCAATAATAAATAACACGTTATCGCCTCCGATTCCGCAAAATGGCTGGTTGACGAACGACCGTTCAGAAATTAACTGAAAAGCGCAAAATGAAAAGTGCGAAATGAAAAACACGAATCAACAATCATCAAACTTCTACGAACACGAAATTAGCCCAGGAGCCCAAAGGGTAGCGCTATTCGCTAAAGAGCTGAAAAACAACGTAGTACGTCTAGTACGTTACTACGCTTGTAATTGTTGGTCAACAATTGTGTGGCCGTGTATATGCAAGACACGTTTCGGCCAACGCCCTTTGGACAAAATTCCACGGTTTTGTTGGTCAGCAATCCAACTCTGACCAGCTTCCCTGTCCCTGCTAAAAAAAGCATCCCTACAACATGATGCTGCTGCCACCATGTTTCACGGTGGGGATGGTGTGTTCAGGGTGATGTGTAGTGTTAGTTTTCCACCACACATAGCGTTTTGCGTTTAGGGTAAAAAAAGTTCAATTTTGGTCTTATCTGACCAGAGCACCTTCCTCCTCATGCTTGCTGTGTCCCCCACATGGCTTCTCCCAAACTGCAACAGGACTTTTTATGGCTTTCTTTCAACAATGGCTTTCTTCTTGCCACTCTTCCATAAAGACCAGATTTGTGGAGTGCACGACTAATGCCCCGTACACACGGTCAGATTTTCCGATGGAAAATGTGTGATAGGACCTTGTTGTCGGAAATTCCGACCGTGTGTTGGCTCCATCACACATTTTCCATCAAATTTTCCAACACACAAAGTTTGAGAGCAGGATATAAAATTTTCCGACAACAAAATCCGTTGTTGGAAATTCCGATCGTGTGTACACAAATCCGACGGACAAAGTGCCACACATGCTCAGAATAAATAAAGAGATGAAAGCTATTGGCCACTGCCCCGTTTATAGTCCCGACGTACATGTTTTACGTCACCGCGTTCAGAATGATCGGATTTTCCGACAACTTTGTGTGACCGTGTGTATGCAAGACAAGTTTGAGCCAACATCCGTCTGAAAAAATCCTAGGTTTTTGTTGTCGGAATGTCCGAACAAAGTCCGACCGTGTGTACGGGGCATAATAGTTGTCCTATGGACAGATTCCCCCACCTGAGCTGTGGATCTCCAGAGTTACCATAGGCCTCTTGGCTGCTTCTCTGATTAACGCTTTCCTTGTCTGGCCAGTTTAGGTGGACGGCCATGTCTTGGTAGATTTGCAGTTGTGCCATACGCTTTCCATTTTTGGATGATGGATTGAAGAGTGGGGGGCTCTGATGGTGACATCTGCTGTAAAGGGGGACTCTGATGGTGACATCTGCTGTAAAAGGGGGCTCCGATGGTGACATCTACTGTAAAGGGGGACTCTAATGGTGACATCTGATGTAAAATGAGGCTCTGATGGGGTTATCTGCTGTAAAGGCGGACTCTGATGGTGATATCTGCTGTAAAGGGGGGCTCTGATGGTGACATCTGTTGTAAAGGGGGACTCTGATGGGGACATCTGCTGTAAAAGGGGACTCTTAAGGGATCATCTGCTGTAAAGAGAGACTCTGATGGTGAAATCTGCTGTAAAGGAGGACTCTGATGGTGACATTTGCTGTAAAGGGGGACTCTGATGGTGACATCTACGGTAAAGGGGGGCTCTGATGGTGACACATGATATAAAGGGGGGCTCTAATGGTGACATCTGATGTAAAGGGGGGGCTCTGATGGTGACATCTACTGTAAAGGGGGACTCTGATGGTGACATCTGCTGTAAAGGGGGACTCTGATGGGAACATCTGCTGTAAAAGGAGACTCTGATAGGGACATCTGCAGTAAAGGGGGACTCTGATGGGGACATCTGTTGTAAAGGGGGACTCTGATTGGGACACCTGCTGTTAATGGGGGGGCACCTGCTGTAAAGGGTACTCTGATTGGGACATCTGATGTAAAAGAGGGCTCTGATGAGGGCACCTTATGTTAAGTGGTTTTATTTTATTTTACTTGAAATGTGGTAACTATTTGGTAAGACATTCTAAGCGACAGTTAACACAAGCAGCACATTGTTGGTTCTGGAATTGATTTTTTCTTTTATAATTATCTTAGGCCACATTCAGCAACAGCACCCCAATTTGAGTCATTTCAGTTTGAAAAAAAAAGGCTTTTATGAGGTAATTGTAGCAATGACACATGCTGTTTCATCAAACAAGACCAGCACATAGAAATTGGCCAGAAGTTTGCTGAGACTGTTCCTGTTCTTACTGATGGAAAACTGTCCTGCATCTGGACATTTTTTTAATCAAACTGCCATTACGAATTAAGAGACCACAGATGATACAGCAATGTAAAATTAAACAGCAGAAGGACATTTTTATTAAAGAAGAACTGCTTGAAATAGAGACAAAGGGGGTTATTAACTAAAGGTAAATCCACTTTGCACTACAAGTGCACTGAAAGTGCACCTGGAAGTGCACTTGGAAGTGCAGTCGCTGTAGATCACTGTAGATCTGAGGGGAAGCTCTGAAATGAGGCAAAGCTCTGCTGATCTAATCAATAACAAGCAAAAATGCTGTTTTTTATTTTCCTTGCATGTCCCACTCAGATCTACAATGACTGCACTTCCAAGTGCACTTGCAGTGCACTTCTAAGAGCACTTGCAGTGCACTTGTAGTGCAAAGTGCATTTACCTTTAGTAAATAACCCCCAAAGAGTACATGCCGGTTTTTCACTACAAGAATTAGGATACTGCAGAGGAGACAGCAGTGTAAAAACTGGCAAGTGCCAGGATAGATTTAATCAGGGATAATATGTCTAACTGGTGTATTCTTAAAGCATTTCTAAACACACTACTGTCATAGTCAACTGTTACAAATTACAAAGCATTTTCTAACTAAAACTGAATTTATTTAAAAAAAATAATAATAATACTGTTGCAAATCACTACTGAACATACAGGCATGCAGTGCAACACAGTGTACTATAATTCCAAGCAAGGTGAGCAGCTACATAAACTGTTCACACTACCTCTGATTTGCTTCCATGGTTGGAGGGGTCAAATTGAATCTGGATAGAAAAGGGACAGTTAGGATCACCAGGGATTTTTTCATCAAATAAAAAATAAAAATGAAGCAGCTTCTTCTGTAACCCTCTGGACATTATGATCATTTAACCCTTGCAATGTGGGATGGGAGGGGGGGTGTTCACTGCAAAAGTTTTTTTAAGTGGCCACCAGAGTTGGGTAATTTTTCTTCCAAATGATGTAGCTGCATGTTGTAAATAAAAGGCATCCCAGAGAATAGATGGTCAGTTACCGCAAACTTAAAAAAGTCATTTTCAACATAACAAAAAACAAAATAAGTTTAAATTACCAATCCTAAATTAAAGCCCACTTTGTTAGGGGAATCTTATAGAAAAAAAAAAGAGTTGCAACGAAAAAAGGTCCTATAACATTTAACCCTTTCATTGCCAGGTCTGTATGTTGTACGGGCCTACAGCAATGCTTTCAGCTGGTCAGGTACATATGCTGTATGGACCTGACTTTCCTCCTTCTGTTATAAGTTCATGGTCACTCCAACAGAACTGTTCAGAAGACCCTGCTAAACAAACCAATAACTCTCATCAGTGGATGACAATTCACCTAAAATGTGACCCCTCCCGGTGATGCTGCCGATGTCTGCTTCCCCGTGTCTCCAGCCTGTCCACCTCCTGTAGCTGTTCTATGCACCAAATGGATACAGGGAGTAATCAGTACTTATCACTCCTATGACCATTCCTCACTGAAGCATAGTAAACAGTGTTTACTATGCTTAAGTTTGTGAATGAATAGGAGTCCCTATACAGACACCTATTCATTCATGTACAGGTGTAACACAGGCTGCAGCAAAAGGCACCTTCTTCAGTCAGTTTCTCTGTCTCAAAAAAGAGACATCGGGGTCTGTCTAGACCTCTGATATCTCACAAAAGCCCCACCATCCCCACCCCCAAAAATACAAAATGTTATAAAATAAAATAGTAAAAAAAAAATAAAAAAACATAATAAAAACATAGTAAAACCGTGTTCACACGGGGCATACTACAGCATATGCCCCTGTAAGGCCACGTCAACCTGTACAGGGATGCACAGGTGTTCCATGCATCCCTGTGCAGGCAGTCCCATTAATGTCATTTGGGATGTGGCAACTGCACAAACACAGCCGTTGCTCCCAATTTGACATCCACACGAGTCCATGTGCATGTCCCTGAGCTCGCACTGTCTGTGTTCAGGGTCATGCACACACACCCAAATAAATGTCAGATTGGGAGCTGCAGATGTGCCTAAGCAGCTGTAAGTGAAAACTGATAACCTCCAGATTTTTTCAGTAAATTGTTTTTATTTAGTTTTGTACACCTTCAGTTTTTACCATTTCACAAAAAGGAGCAATTTAAAATGTAAAAATATTTGTTATTTATTAACTCAATACAGTCTTAACTTTTATATTTAGTAGGAATTTAGCAGGAATTTTTAATGTTTTAATAAACATTTGCACAAATATCAAAGGTTCAAAAATAAAAAGAAAAACTGCGCTGCAGAGCAAAAAAGGTCAAAGGTAAAAGTTGCACACAAAATACACCAATATCTGTGTATACCATGAAAAATAAAAAATAAATAAAGTGCGCTAATTATATGAAAATACACACATAGATGTGAATACACCCTCGTGGCGGCTTACAACGTAGCCCTGGGCGTGGCTACGTTGTAAGCCGTCACGATTGCCCCATGTTATGCACGGGTTATTACGATTTTTATATGCCGGCTTGTTTTTAATTGTATTTTCACCTCACGGAGCGTGCACTCTCCGTTGCGGTCTGTACTTTTATTTAATAAATTCCGAAACTTTTTACACTATTGGAGCTTTCCTTCCCCCCTCTCCAGGCATTTCACTTGGACCAGCCCGGATAGGAGACAACATTCCTAACAGCTGCTGGGGAGATCTTCTCATTACATGGTCCCTGCAGAGGGCAAAAATCTGCATGCCTGATAGACCCTGCCAAGGAGGGGGTCCAACACGGAGGGTAAGAGTCCACCTTTATCACTTTCTCACTTATTGGAGTCACCGCCAGTGGATTTGCACCATCCTGCACATCTCTCTCCTTTGTCAATCCACTCATAGGGGGATTAGTTGCTGCTGAGCTGTATAGTGGATGGAAGCTTTTTTTCACTGATGAACTTTTTATATTTGAACCCATGGACTGCGTTTGTTTGATTTTCAGATTGTCACGCTATTAATATCATTGTATTTCACATGTACACATTTTTTGTTTCTTCTTTTTATTTGAGTTTTTATGTTTTGCACTTATATATTTTTACCACTCATGGAGTCATTTACTTGCTCTCAGTAGATTGTGGTTTTTACCACTACCCACATGTATTCACATCTATGTGTGTATTTTCATATAATTAGCGCACTTTATTTATTTTTTATTTTTCAAATATCAAAGGGCCTAATAAAATCATTCTACTGGTCCTATGCGTTCAGAAAATGTATGGTTTGTGGGGGTCTTTCACAAACTCTGAAAGCTGTAAGGTAAAAAAAAACAAAAAACTACATAATTTTAGATTGCAAAAATGGCCGGTCACCTGAGTTTAAAAGTGGAGTACAGGGTCTGGCAGCAAAAGGGTTAAACATAAATAAAACTAATATAACCCCCAAATACATGAAACCCCAAAATATAACCCCCTGACATAAAAGGAAGTTTTTTAAGGTGATGCCTTGCTGCAAAAATTCTGTTTTACCAATAATTGAGGATCTATTAACATAAAATATGAAACAATATACCCCCACAATAAATTAAACCCACTATATACAAGAACCCCTGAAATAATAGCATTTTTTTTTCTAAAAAGGAAGACTTGTATAAAAAGAAAATCTTGCTATACTGTAGATTGGACACTAGCTAAAAGTAACAACTGACCTGACAACCCACAAAGGAAAGAAACCCCAAAAAAACATTAAAAGGCAGCACAGAAAATAATTGTCTAAAGAGCAAGAAATCAGGATTGAGGTACAATTTCCTAACTGACTCTAATATCTCTCTCTGCAATGTATCATTTTTCCTATCCTTTCCCTATAGCACCATTCAATACAATGATACTATGGCTGCCCTGTGCCCCTCTTTTATAGTAAGGGGGCTGGCTTATCCAAAATCCCCCTTATTAGCCCTTTTTGAGCCTGCTGGCCATATAGTCCATAGGGATTTAAAAAATCTCCCAGGCACATTTGCACATAACTTTGCTGGGACCAATGATCTTGAACCTGCAGGATTCACCTTAAACCCATGGTAGTGGCAAAGCCAAACCTCATCGCTAATGATCAGTTAGGATATCAAGTGCTGGAATTCAGCCAAAGCTGGTGTAACCAGATAAGTGCAGCTGCACAGAGGAGACCAGCCTCAAAACTAAGAGCAAAAAAACAATTATATTTATTGAGCAACCAACACAAGTAAACAACAACATAAACACAGCGATCTATATAACATATATGCAAAGTATAGACCACGTAACTGTCTAACTATATACAAACAGGGAATAAAAGGAAATTGAGTGAAGCAGCAGCAGGGGTTACAAGGAAAAAGTGTGTAAAACAAAAGTCAGGAACAGCACCGGAATAGACGGTCAGGTTCATGGAGAACAGGTACAGTAAGCAGGAAAGGATGCTGCAGTTTGCATGAAACAGTTAGAGACAGGATCAAGATAACAGATTTCTAGTAAACAGGGAGTATGGGCATACATGTAAAATGTTGATGTACTGTGAGCACCCTGAGGTGGAAATAAATGCCCTCACATAGCCAGCATTGTTGGGAGGCACCCTCTGTTTGACACTAGAACTACACCCTTCAGGTACAAGGAACACAGTGCCACCAGCAGGTTCTCTAGTTCCTAACATGACCAGTGGAAAAGTGCCACAAACCCTGGTAGTCAGTAGTGATGAGCTAAGAAGTTAGTTGTGATGAACTAAGGGCCATGTGGTTATATTAGGTCAATGACATTGACAAAATATGGCTATTTTGGCCATATTAGGTCAATGATATCACCTGCCTTTGTTATGTGGGGTGGGGAATTCCCTGGCTGCAAATGGTTGAGCTGGTGACCTGTTACCATGTGACTGTTTCCTGTGAATTTGACCCAAACCTTAGCTCATCAACAGTTTTTAGTAGAGAACGTTCACTTTATATTTATAGTAAGTAGATAATTACCCCTTACAATGGTAGTCAGTAATTGATCAGTGGAGGGGGGGGCTCCTTACAATGTTTGTTAGTGAAGAAAGACCCCTTATATTGAGAATGAGTGGAGAGGTGCCCCCTCACACAGTCAAGAGATAAATACCCCCTCACATTGTTAGTCATTTGAAAAATGCCTTTTTACAGTGTCATTTATTAGAGAAGTGCCACCTTTACATTGACAATCTGTAGAGAAGTGGAGAATGTGTATTGGATTTTATACATTTCATATGTTTATCCTATGGTGGAAAAGAAAAAAAAATGCTTATGCTTATGCTTACTTTTTCTGGAAAATATCAAATTCTTGTGTTTTCCACCAGTACATGTATCTGAGCTTTTATTTATGCTTCCCAATAAAATCCAGATTTATTTTGCTGTCTGAATCCCTTGATTCATCAGTGTATGCACAATATTTCTTTCATAGCTTGAAGAGGGACTGTGGTAGGTATAATATTTACAAAATATTGTTCACAAACAAGTGGAATATACTTTATAATTAAATCTCTAACAATACAAATGTGTCCCTTGATAAACACACTAAAGATTAAAACATTTGTTTTACTGTACACTAATTTCGGATCTAAGAATTAAAAAGGGATTGTTCACTCACAAAAGTTTACTTCATGCCTCTGCTTGACATATGTGGGATTAGGTACACAATTACATGTAGTTTATGACCCTCAAAAAAACTACTGACTTTTATAAATTTATATGTAACCTCCTGTCAACCCCTGACTGTTCCATTTTAAGATTCTTGGATAAAATATTTTAAATGCTTCTGGCTATTGACATATGATTGTCACTAGATTTAGACCACCATGAATAGAGTTTTTCCATGTTTCCTATAAAAATGAAAGGTCACTTATTTTAATTCATGTCAGATGTTACTTTCCAACCAAAGATTCTAGCTAGCTAAGGATCTATCTAACTGCACACATTGTAATTTAAAGTGAACTCCTGTCAGATCAAAAAGTGCCACCATATTACTGTATATAATATTGTTTTTTTTTATACTGTTTTAATTGGAACAGTTCATTTTGTGAGAGAAAGAAAGACATTCTCTATATGTCTGTTTATGTCTTGCAATGATTTTCGAAAGCTTTACTGTAGACTTTTACCTATTGCTGTTTGGTCTAAAGCTGTGATGGTCAAATTAGGTGGTATAAGGGCCCTCAGCTATGGTCTGTGATCTCACCAATGGGCTTCAGATGTTTTTCCATGTATATAAAGCTATACAAGACTATCAGAGACTGCAGAAATACCATAGGACAGTGGTCATCAACCCTGTCCTCAGGGCCCATTAACAGGCCAGGTTTGCAAGATAACTAAAATACATCACAGGTGATATTGTTTGCTGCTCAGTGATTGCAGTATTCTAGTCTGCATCTCCTCAAGATAATACATAAAACCTGGCCTGTTAGTGGGCCTTGAGGACAGGGTTTATGACCACTGCTACAGGAGAAGGTTAGAGAGTACAGCCATGCTAAAAGTCTGGTTAGAAACTGAAGACATGCTGCAGGAGATAGTCAGAGATTGGGAAGATATTGCATGACACTGCCAATGATCACTGTGATTACAACCACCTTAAAAATACAGGCTTTGACTCACACTACCAGCTGCTGGGATCCAAGGGCTTTACCACAAATATCAAAGGTTTGCATACATCTTTGGTTAGAATCTGGGCACCTGCATTTCAGTCACTGTTTGCTTCCTATGTACTCTATACTGCCTACTGATAGGAAGGGTTGTTTTACTGGAAATGGAAGTAATTTTAAATCTCAATAAAAAGTAAGACATTTTAAAATTAGTATGTACTGTACATCACCTTCATCTTAAAAATTTACTTTTACCTAGGCCATAGCCAGCCTACTTGCATCACCTAATCAGATGATGTTATAATTCTCTGTTTTATAATATTATTATTCATCACTTCAGGTATATTTGCTCCATAATTGAACTTCCCTGTCTGTGCAGCCACTATTGACTTAATACCAGAAACCAAGAAGAGAGGAGAGCAATGCTGCAGCGCTGGAACGGTGAGAGGAGTCAGGTAAGTATATGGATAGGGGGAACATTTAGTGGGGTGTTTTTTACCTTAATGCATTAAGGTAAAAATGGTTTGACTTTAGAACCACTTTAATAACCAAGTAGCTAACTAGGGGACATTTGGATGAGGTACTAGGAATATTTGACAGCTAATCATTTGGGGCAGGGGCAGAAAGGGAAGGGTCAATGGAAAAGGAAATATGGTAAGAAAAGGAAAAGTAACAGGTTAGACAAAGTTAAACAGAAAAAGGGTGGTTAAGGGATAAGGGACCAGAGGAAAAGAACATGGCCTCAGCAATCATCTGGAACAGAAACATTTCCCATAAGTATTGCAGATATTAAGGGGATTATTGGAATTCTTCTGACTTCCAACTTATTCCTGAGGGCACAGATAAAGTTTGGTGGAAATAATGCATTAAAGGATAGGGCTGTTCATCATACCTTTACAGAAAAGCTTCAGATATCAATTTAGCAAGGAGATATAACTGGCACAAGGAGATATAACTGGCCTATAACTGGCACAGAGTACTTACCCTGTTTAGGAATCACAGAAATGCTAGCTCAGTGTAAGTGTGGGGGGAACCTATGGCCCTCTTTGATGGCATTAAATGCCTCTAGGAACTGTGGAGATAATTGGAGCAAAAAAATGTTTTTTATTATTAAGGTATGGTGATGCCATCAGCGCAGAAAGTTGTTCCTCAGAGGTGATAGACTGAGAACTAGAATCCCTTTCCTCTTCCATTATGGAAGGGAGAGTCACTGACTCAAAGTAGAAACTTTTATACTTACTATATATATCTGTTAGTTTGGCATTGTGTTGATCCTCAGATAAAGGGAGTTTCAAACTATACAAATCCACATAAAAGTCACTGAAAGTTTTCACTATTTTGGGGTTAGTATATCTTTTTTTCCCTTGAATGAGGCTATGTAGGTACAAACAGTATTTTTGAGATCTCTGGGTCCAGAGAGCATAAAGTAGGAAGGGACTATATTTATTACCATACTAGTAGAAATATAACCTGTTCCTAATCAGCAGTAGGGATGGGCTGAACGGACGCCTGTTCGGTTCACACCAGAACTTTTGAACACCGCAAAAGTTGGGACCCGAATAACGAACCCCATTAAAGTCAATGGGACCCAAACATCAAAAATCAAAAGTGCACATTTTGAAGGCTAATATGCAAGTAATTTGGCATACAATGGTTATAGGGGTCCTGTCCTGGGGGACATGTATCAATAAAAAAAAGTTTGTGAAAAACATCATTTTTAAATGAGCAGATTTTTTGATTTTTAGTGAAAGCATAAAAATGAAAAATTCCTTCCAATATAGTGCCTGGGGGGTCCCCTTAGTCTACCTGTAAAGTGTCAGATTTGTACCAAGCTGCCTTTATTTTGCTCAGCAACAGCTGGGAAGCCAGTGTGTATGATGAGGCCACAATGTAGTGCACTGGGCATAAGATTAGAGATTTTTTTGGATACATTCTGGTGTCAAAAATTGCTTTAAAAAAATGCATTGATATGCACCTGTCAAACAGGTGCAACAAAAATTGGTCTTTGGGTGTCAGTGGCACCTTCCCACCATAACCCTATAAAGGTACTCTTGATAAAAGCAAGAATTGGCCTTGCTGTAAAAAATTGCAATGATATGCACTTGTCAATCAGGTGCAGAAAAATTGGTCTTTGGGTGTCGGTGGCACCTTCCCACCGTAACCCTATAGAGGTGCTCTTTTTTTTTTAAAGAAATTTTATTAACGTTTTACAGATTTACAATAATCATAAGCATAAAGTACAATAAAAAATCGTCAATATAAATTGATGGAAAACATACATTGCGAATAACAATAGGATCGCTGTTAGTCGACATCTTATCAGCGCCCTGACACATGTAGTAAACTTAACCTATTGTAATCAGATTTGTCTGCTTCCCTGTGAGGGTAAAGTGGTCAAGAAGCATGTGGATAAGAGGTTCTCCATGTATCTCCGTATTAGAGGGTTGGGGTAATCGCATGCGTTGGGCTCTGAGCAGTGGAAAGGCATACACCGATGGCAACTACCCCTGCCCCCAATTACCCCTAAAGGGATCTGACTGTGACCGGGGGGGGGGGTTGTAGGTATGTGCGTATTTGGTTTGAATAAGATCGGTATACATCTTCATGTGGGAGAGCTCACTCTTTAGGTGTTTGGACCCCAGGCTTAGGAAGCCTAGGTTTGTTATGTGGTGCTGATCTCTAAAAGCCATTCAGGGGTGCTTTCCTATCTTAAAAAGCCAATAAGGCAAGTGTTCAGAGATCAGATCAAAAAAGTCGTTCAACAGAATGGTTATGTGGGAGTTATTGGTGGGAGGGGGGTGGTAGAGAAAAAGGGGGGGCAGAGGTCCATGGTGAGTTTATTAGTTTCAGAGATGGATTTCTCTAGTTGGTGGAGGGTGAGTTATTATTTGGACTGTTAGCCTTTGTGGATTCTCGAAAATGTGTCCAGCATGCCCAGGTTTCCCTGTACTTTGTCGGGTTGTCTCTGGCTTGTTTTATGAGGTTTTCCATCTCTGCTGTTCTATCAACCCGATGGAGCCATACATTGATTGGCATTAATGAGGTGTAGGACGAGGGATTTTTTATAGGATGACATAGGAATGGAGGTGTAATGAAGTAGAAATTGTGCAGGTGTGAAGTCGGGGGTGTATGTTGTAATTTGTGTGATCAGGTGATGAATTTCTATCCAAAATGGTTTTATGAGCGAACAATCCCACCAAATGTGGAATACTGTGCCTTGCACTGTGTTACATCTCCAGCATAGTGGGGGGAGACTAGGATGAAATTTGTGGATCTTGTCCGGTGTCCTGTACCATCTGGAGAATATCTTGTATCTGTTTTCCTGGGTAGAGACATTGATGGAACCTTTGTGGATGTGACAATATATGCGCTCCCATTCCTCATTAGTTAGATCTATATTAAGGTCTGATTCCCATTGTTGGACAAGTTTGTCTTCTTTGATGTTGTGGGTCGAGAAGAGGAGCGCATAGACAATCGAGATTAGGTGTCTGTGGGGTTCTCCGCTATTGCAAAGTAATTCAAATGGCGTGTTTTCTGGGTACCAGAGTGCGTTGGGTTTGGAGTCTTGGAAGAAGTGCCGGAGTTGTAGAAATTCAAAGAAGGGAATGGTATAATCTGGGAATTTAGATGACATAGCTTGGTGCGATAAAAGTTCATTGTTCTGGAAAAATTGTTGAGCTCTTATTTGGGGTCTGTGTGGTTCCACAGTTGGGTTGTGTAGGGACAGGCTCAGTGGAAAATTGGGGTTTTTATCTAGAGGAGTCATGGGTCCGGGTGTAGGCTTCAAATTCATTTTATTGCATGCAGCCCTGAAGTGCAGCAGGGTGGCATTAATTAGTGGGTGTGAAGTAAGTTCTTTAGGGACATGAATGTGGTTAATCCAAGGAAAGCGGGGTAATGGAATCTGAGTAAATGAGTTTTCAAGCTGAATCCAGTCCTTACTATGCCCATGTACATGTCAGTCGACTATTCTGGTCAGGTGAGATGCCCAGTGATATTTTTGAATGTCTGGAAGGCCTAGACCCCCTTGTAATTTAGGGTCAATATCTCCCAACTTAGTCTGGGTGTTTTGGAGGTCCAGACGAGGTTCCTGCACATTCGTTTGTAAGACGAAAAGAAGGAGGAGGAGAGCACATTCATTTTTAATATAGCTGTTCTGTCAAACCATGAGAAAGGTCCCGCGTGCCATTTGTGAAGGTCTCCTTGGATGGCTTGGAGAACAGATTGGAAGTTCTGTGCATATAGGTCAGTCAATCTGGTAGGGATCTTGATGCCAAGGTAGGTGATAGCGTGGGGTTCCCAACAAAAAGGGAAATTACTTTTACATTGTGTAATGAGGGTGATGTTCAGAGCTTTCGATTTTGAGAAATTTATTTGCAGATTAGAGATTATTTTGAAAAGCAAGAAGTTTTTGAGGAGGTTGGGGATGGTGTTTACAGGGTCTGTTAGGAAGAGTAGGATATCGTCCATGTAGGCTGCTATTTTATATTTTTTATTATTGATCTCAACACCTTTGATATCCAGGTTCCATGGTGAGCATGAAAATTAAGGGAGATAGGGGACATCCCTGGCGTGTGCCATTTGAAATGGAGAAGGCATTCGACAAGTGGCCGTTAACCCTAATTTTGGCTGTTGGGGATGAGTAGAGAGTTAGGATCATCTGGAGTAGGCGATGTGGTATTCCCATCATATGTAGTGTCGCCTCCATATAGTCCCAGGCCACCCTGTCAAACGCCTTCTCCGGATCTAGGGATAAGAAGAAGCCCTGAGTGGATGTAGTGGAAAGCCAATGGTGGATGTTTAGAGCTTTAGTGGTGTTATCCCTGGCCTCCCTGCTAGGGACAAAACCAACTTGGTCCAGAGAGATTAATCTCGGGATTAGGGAAGGATGTGGTTTGCCAGAGCCTTGGTGTAGAGTTTCACGTCCACATTAAGAAGTGATATGGGACGATAGTTAGATACCATCGAGATGTCTTTGTCCTGTTTTGGAATAAGGGTAATGTGGGCCTCTAGGATATCTTTGTTGGCGACACTGGAGGGTGATAGGTTCCTGAAAGCCTGAATGAGCTGGGGGATAAGAGTGTCAGGGAAGGACTTATAATAGCTGACAGTCAAGCTGTTCCGGGCCCGGGCTTTTTCCTGTCTTTAATTGTTTCAGTGCTGTCAGGGTCTCTTCTACAGAAAGTGGGAGATCTAGACCTGTCGATTCTTCAATAGTGAGAGGGGATGGGGTGTATTGTTTTGCTGCCGTCCGGTCATTTGGGGTGGTTGTCAGTTGTGAGGTGGGGAGATTGTACAATTTGGAGAAATATTTTACACATTGGTCTGCAATGTCTTCTGATGTAGCTTGGGTGCTGGCCGTGGGGTCTTTGATCGTGTGGATAGTGTGCGCTGCTTTCTTGACCTGTAGGGCTCTGGCTAACAGTCTCCCGGATTTGTTGCCAAATTTGTAAAATACTTTTTGGGTTAGGGCATATTTATGTTTTAGTGTTTTGTGTATCTCTCCCAAGAGTTCTTCCCTGGTTTGTATCAGTGCAGTCAGGACGCTAGCAGCCAGGAAAGATTTGTGCTATTGTTCTAATGTGTAAATACGTTTAGTTAGTTCATCAATGCGTGCCTTCCTAAGTTTGTTCCTTTTGGTGGCCAATGAGATGAATTCACCCTTAATTACACACTTGTGTGCCGCCCAGATTGTTGCCGGGAAGGAGTCTCCAGATATGTTTTCTGTAAAGTAATGGGAAAGGCTCTTGGATATTGTCTGAGCAATCTCTGGATCTGTTAGGAGGGAATTGTCAAGGCACCAGATATTAGATCTGATATGTGTCGTAGGGAGAGTTAGTGTCATGGTGATTGGGTTGTGGTCAGACAGTAACATAGATAATTAGGGGACGTATCATCGCACAGTGGTCATGCGGATACAAGGTAAGTATGTGTGCCACGTCTAATATAAATTGTTTAAAGGACGTAAGAGTGTGGGCAGGCACCAAGACTTTATAGGCACAATAAAGATAGTTGTATCATTAAAATTCTAGTTTTATTTCATTTCAAAAAATGGTGTATTAAAAGCAGGGAAAGACAAAGACAGGATAAAACCTTATATAGTAAACATCATTTACAGAATATGCACTCCATACAAAGTAAATCAAGAGACAACGGAGCTATTGGATCAATAAGGGATACAGACAACCCATTGATCTATATAGTTACAGTACATATCGTTGAATCAGCGCCATGTGGTGATGGTAGCCAAGATTCTGTAAAAGATTATTATGGGCTCGACATGTTGCGCGCTCAAGCGCTTCTTCAGGAGCATATACTACGATAGCTGTAATGGATAGTACATTATTAACAGCCTTCCCAAGTTATTTTTGTATATATACAAAATTAATATGCATATTTTCATACAAGTCAACAGATAATACATGGGGGCCGTTAGAAACAGGGACACCAGGAGGACAACAACGCTGCAAGCATATCAAGTCAGAAAAGGGGCAATGTGGGGACGGATGTAACATAATGTAGATGTGTAATGAGGGATAGAGAAGATGTGTAGGTAAATTGGAATAAAATATATATTTGGTGAGGGGGGAGAGAGAGGCAAAAAATAAAAAACAAAGAGAGGAAAAAAGTATGGAAAAAGGGGAGACAGCAAGAGGGGGAGGGGCAGAGGAGGAGGAAAGGAGAAAAAAGGGGGGGAAGGGGGGAGGGGGGAAGGGGAAAGGAGGGGGGGAGGGAAAAAGAGGGGGGGGGGAAACAGGGGGGGGAGGGGAAACAAGGGGCAGGGAAAGGAAGGAGAGGAATGATATGGGGAAGGGGATGGAGGGGGAGGGAGGGGGGGGGAAGGGAGGGGGAAGGGGAGGGGTGAGGGAAAAGAGGGGAAAGAGAAAAGAATAGATGGATTAGAGATAGTGGTGACAGATGAGCTATGCGGTATGTGTGTGGTTATTAATGTATATATGTATATATACGAGTTTAGTAAATATGAGTAATTCCCAATAGTGGTAGTATGACTCACATGTCCATAGATATGTAGCTTTAATTTAAATGAGATATAGTACAAAAAGACTTACCCAAATTAATGTGAGGCTATATTTAGAAGCGGGAGGGGGCAGAAGTAGCCAACCCTCAGCTGTTACTCTGTTAGATAGAGGTAGTTCCCAGCAAATAGATAGAACAGGGGAGAAACAATTGTTGGTCATAAACTGACTCCTATGGTTCATCTACATATAAGACCATAATAGTTTCCAGCGATTTATATCCCCAATCTTGCTGAGTCTGTTAAAATAGGCAGACACAAATGATAAGATAAAGTGGCATCTGAATTAAGTGGGAGTGGAAGGAAGGAAAGGAGATAAGAGCGTTGTAGGCTTACCTAGTTGTAGAGAATGTGGGTATAGTAGTTGGTGGTGGAGCGCTGATGCGCCGTCCCACCACAATTAGTAGTAAGTGCAGGTAATGTTGTAGGAGACGCCATTGCGGCGTCTCTTGTACACCCGCCCCACCTGTAGTCACCAATCGGCGTAGCCGACGTGACATCATCCAGGTCGGCCGCAGGCGCGTACTGCGCATGTCCCGACTCCCGGCGCTGTTCCATGACGTAAGAGCGTCAGGCTGGGAAAAGGCAGCCGCATCTAGGTATCCAGGCAACCACGGGGGGAGGCCGGGCCCGTCGCGTCCATCCATAGTCACCCGCCCACAGGGGGAGGGGAAGAGGAGGGAGATAGCGGTGAGCCCATGTCGCCCCGGCAACCACGGAATACCATATGCGCCACCATCTGCAGACAAGGAGCATGCAGATGTGGCGCTGGGCGGCCGCACATTGCTCCTGGTAATCCCGACCAGATCATGCAATACAGGAGGTGCATCCATGGTGTCACAGGATAGCCCTCATATAATATGTGTAAGGGAAATTGTCTATGAACTATAGACATATTAATAAGCAAATATTTTATAAGGCTAAATAGATGTTAATGGAAATATGAACAGTAAAACCGGCATCCAAGGGTCATGATCACAGTATAGTAAGGAACAACAAAACAAAACAAAATAAAGGCGAAACAGGAACAGGACGAGGCAAAAACAAACACAAAAACAAAAACAGAAATTGGCAGCAGGTACATAATATACAGTATATAGCAGTGCATGATATATATGCAGAAGATTCTATTCAGTAGTGTTTGATATATGATGTCTTAATGTATACCCAAAACCATACAAACACTGGCCGATCCTTCAGGAGGATCCCATTTTAAACAAGTATATCAACCCCTTCCCACAGATCACATTCAAACGTACTAAATCTCTAGGTGATCAATTAACTTCAAGCCACTTTTCTGTTACACCTAAAACTACACATTCCAAACCAGGAATGTACCAATGTGGGAAATGTTCCTTCTGCCCTTGGGTGAAAGAAGGAAACTCTTTTATATTACCTAATGGAGAAAAATTTACACCTAAATTCCACGCAGATTGTGATACAAAAGGTGTGGTATACTTAATGACATGCCAATGCGGCGCATTTTATGTTGGGAAGACTATTAGACATCTACGCTGCAGAATTAGGGATCATATCTATTATTCTGGGGAAGGAAAAATGATTACGGCAGTCAGCAGACACCTTGACCTCTATCACAAATTTAATACTTCCCTTGTTTCATTTATTGCACTAACAGTTATCCCACTGGACCCCAGAGGCGGGGAGTGGGACAAAAAAGTATGCCAACAAGAAACACTCTGGATTGAACGTTTGGGGGCCACTGTCCCCCCTGGGATTAATGAGGCTCAATCTTACAAACCATTTCTCTAATCTAATTTACTTTCTTATTCAATTCTATCAAACATTATATATAAGATACATGCATACTAAACTCAAATCAAGCTGTTTGGGAGTCCAACAGCTTTGGCTATTATCTATAAACTCCCTATATGCCTCTGTATATGCGTCACCACCTTTTTTTAAAAAAATCTTTTGTATGGTTTTGGGTATACATTAAGACATCATATATCAAACACTACTGAATAGAATCTTCTGCATATATATCATGCACTGCTATATACTGTATATTATGTACCTGCTGCCAATTTCTGTTTTTGTTTTTGTGTTTGTTTTTGCCTCGTCCTGTTCCTGTTTCGCCTTTATTTTGTTTTGTTTTGTTGTTCCTTACTATACTGTGATCATGACCCTTGGATGCCGGTTTTACTGTTCATATTTCCATTAACATCTATTTAGCCTTATAAAATATTTGCTTATTAATATGTCTAAAGTTCATAGACAATTTCCCTTACACATATTATATGAGGGCTATCCTGTGACACCATGGATGCACCTCCTGTATTGCATGATCTGGTCGGGATTACCAGGAGCAATGTGCGGCCGCCCAGCGCCACATCTGCATGCTCCTTGTCTGCAGATGGTGGCGCATATGGTATTCCGTGGTTGCCGGGGCGACATGGGCTCACCGCTATCTCCCTCCTCTTCCCCTCCCCCTGTGGGCGGGTGACTATGGATGGACGCGACGGGCCCGGCCTCCCCCCGTGGTTGCCTGGATACCTAGACGCGGCTGCCTTTTCCCAGCCTGACGCTCTTACGTCATGGAACAGCGCCGGGAGTCGGGACATGCGCAGTACGCGCCTGCGGCCGACCTGGATGATGTCACGTCGGCTACGCCGATTGGTGACTACAGGTGGGGCGGGTGTACAAGAGACGCCGCAATGGCGTCTCCTACAACATTACCTGCACTTACTACTAATTGTGGTGGGACGGCGCATCAGCGCTCCACCACCAACTACTATACCCACATTCTCTACAACTAGGTAAGCCTACAACGCTCTTATCTCCTTTCCTTCCTTCCACTCCCACTTAATTCAGATGCCACTTTATCTTATCATTTGTGTCTGCCTATTTTAACAGACTCAGCAAGATTGGGGATATAAATCGCTGGAAACTATTATGGTCTTATATGTAGATGAACCATAGGAGTCAGTTTATGACCAACAATTGTTTCTCCCCTGTTCTATCTATTTGCTGGGAACTACCTCTATCTAACAGAGTAACAGCTGAGGGTTGGCTACTTCTGCCCCCTCCCGCTTCTAAATATAGCCTCACATTAATTTGGGTAAGTCTTATTGTACTATATCTCATTTAAATTAAAGCTACATATCTATGGACATGTGAGTCATACTACCACTATTGGGAATTACTCATATTTACTAAACTCGTATATATACATATATACATTAATAACCACACACATACCGCATAGCTCATCTGTCACCACTATCTCTAATCCATCTATTCTTTTCTCTTTCCCCTCTTTTCCCTCACCCCTCCCCTTCCCCCTCCCTTCCCCCCCCCTCCCTCCCCCTCCATCCCCTTCCCCATATCATTCCTCTCCTTCCTTTCCCTGCCCCTTGTTTCCCCTCCCCCCCCCCTGTTCCCCCCCCCCCCTCTTTTTCCCTCCCCCCCTCCTTTCCCCTTCCCCCCTCCCCCCTTCCCCCCCTTTTTTCTCCTTTCCTCCTCCTCTGCCCCTCCCCCTCTTGCTGTCTCCCCTTTTTCCATACTTTTTTCCTCTCTTTGTTTTTTATTTTTTGCCTCTCTCTCCCCCCTCACCAAATATATATTTTATTCCAATTTACCTACACATCTTCTCTATCCCTCATTACACATCTACATTATGTTACATCCGTCCCCACATTGCCCCTTTTTCTGACTTGATATGCTTGCAGCGTTGTTGTCCTCCTGGTGTCCCTGTTTCTAACGGCCCCCATGTATTATCTGTTGACTTGTATGAAAATATGCATATTAATTTTGTATATATACAAAAATAACTTGGGAAGGCTGTTAATAATGTACTATCCATTACAGCTATCGTAGTATATGCTCCTGAAGAAGCGCTTGAGCGCGCAACATGTCGAGCCCATAATAATCTTTTACAGAATCTTGGCTACCATCACCACATGGCGCTGATTCAACGATATGTACTGTAACTATATAGATCAATGGGTTGTCTGTATCCCTTATTGATCCAATAGCTCCGTTGTCTCTTGATTTACTTTGTATGGAGTGCATATTCTGTAAATGATGTTTACTATATAAGGTTTTATCCTGTCTTTGTCTTTCCCTGCTTTTAATACACCATTTTTTGAAATGAAATAAAACTAGAATTTTAATGATACAACTATCTTTATTGTGCCTATAAAGTCTTGGTGCCTGCCCACACTCTTACGTCCTTTAAACAATTTATATTAGACGTGGCACACATACTTACCTTGTATCCGCATGACCACTGTGCGATGATACGTCCCCCTAATTATGTAATTTAATATGGGTGGAAGCACCCGGGCAATTTCTAGTGGCCAGTATACCCCTTTTGTTTTTCTCATAAAAACATTTACTGGACGGCCTATCTACCTCAAGGACATCACTGTATAGTTTCCCCTTGCCCTTTTCTCCTCCCTCCTTTTTTCCTTTTTTCTAGTACTGTTGTGTGTTTCTCCTTCTCCTCCCTCTTTACAGCTAGCAATAACTGTATACCAATTGTTTTGCATACAATATGGAATTTATTGGGAATGGTTGGTTGGGTTATATGACAGAGATTCAAACGAACTGTAACACAGACACTGAGCAAGAAATTGGTATAAACCAATATATGGCCAAACTTAAACGTGTCCTTAAAAAGAAAGCCAACCTGCACTGGCATATTGAGTTTCTCCAGAAATATGTACGGGAAACTATTAACCCGTTAGGGCTTAGGATTCAACTTTATCCCTCCTTTCAAGTAACCTCCGCAGAATTCAGACTTAAATGGGAAAACATATTGACCCAATGCAGCATAGAACTTATGAAATTGTTGATACTTCATTATCAGACAGAATTAAACACACTAGATCAGGAGATTCTTCTACTACAAACATCTAACGAAACCATTAGGGAACATACCCTCTTCTCCAAACGAGTCCAAGAAATAAAAGAGTACATAACCAAGATTACCAAAGACATCATTTATAAAAAACAAAATCAAAAGATCGATTAGCCTTCTCTGAAGGCTTCGCATATCACTGGCAGAATACCATGCTACGCAAAGGCTCTAGAAACCATCAACGGGCCACGAAAACTAACAATTATGGAACTACTGATGAAGATACTGAATCAGATTCTTCATTCAGATCCACATCTTCTGCCCCCAGACATAACCACCACTATCCCCGCAACAACACTGCAGCACAGAAAAGAGATTATGGTGGGGACCCACATACACCTTCTTCCAAACGTCCCCCGAAAGTAGACACGAGATTTTCGACACACCCACAAACAAGAGGACATACACCACAACCCAATGGAAAATCACTAGCACAACCTAAATATTTAGGAGCTACTGCTTTACAAGCAATACAGCTATTGAATAATCAATCTCAAACACCCAATTTGACACAACCCAGCACCTCAGGCCCAATTGATATGGGCATAAATCCCCCAAATATCCCCTTACCACTGGCACAAAGAACACTTAACACTAGACAAAGCACACTAGATGCACATATTCAAGTCCCATTGACACAGTCAAATTTTCAAATTCCTATGAACGCGACAATGCCGACATGACTTCAGGCATGGAAATTATTAACTTAACTCCTTACCTGTTTGAGAAGGAGATACTTGAGGTCCTCAAGCTTGGACTAAGTTTCTGCCCCTCAACTAATATTGACAAATATGAGACAATAAAAGATGTCTATCTTTTTTCACGTAATCTAACATACAAATTCCTTTTTGATAAAGATGTAATACAGTCTAAACAAGACAAGGCGATATCAGAACAAGTCAAACATTTCTCTATGGAAGACTTTCGAGCTCTTCGAGACCTCATATTGCTACTGGAGGAAAATGAACCCTCTAATTCCATACAAGAAATAAACACACCTATTGTACATACAACCAACACCAAAAAATTCAAACCCAAATCACAACGATTTCCAGAATTAACTTCAAATGCATATATTTGGGCCTTCCTGATTGGAACTATCAAAGATATAAAAGAGATGACTATGCCAATAACCGTAGGAAACCTGTCTTACTCACAAAGACAAGCCATCCTAGCCCTAAAAAATCAACCTGACTTAGAAATAAAACCTGCGGATAAAGGAGGGAACATTGTCCTAATGACTAAAACTTACTACGAAACTATGGTTAACAAAATCTTAGCGGATAAACACTGCTATCGTCTGCTACCTGAGACACAAATTACAAAATTTAAGCAAGAATACCTAGAGATCATTGGTAAAGCCTTCCAAAGGGGCCTAATCGATCAAGATATATACAATTACCTGAATGTTAGAAATCCTAAAGAGGCTACCTTTTATGCCCTACCGAAAATACACAAGCATCCTACACTGCCCCCTGGCCGACCAATTGTCTCAGGTATTGGCTCTCTATCTGAACATGCTAGCCGTTTTGTAGACTCTGTATTAATGCCACATGTACTAAGTCTTCCGTCTTATACACGTGACACATTGGATCTACTGAAACATATCGAGGGGTTGCCGGTCCCTCCCGATGCCCTCCTCGTGACCTTGGATGTTGAGTCTCTGTACTCTAGCATCCCTCACGAGCAGGGCATCGGGATGGTACGCATCTTTTTAAGGGAACAGGATCACTATAGTTGGGAATTCTGTGAATTCATACTCGAATTACTCCATTTTGTATTGACTCGCAACTACTTTTGCTTCAAGGAGTCCCACTTCCTCCAGGTGCAGGGCGTGGCTATGGGCACTTGCTGCGCGCCAGCCTACGCTAACCTGTACCTGGGGGGGTGGGAACGTGCCATCTTCTCACAGGAGGACCTGTCTATATACACCGACCATATTCTCATATGGCGGAGGTATATAGACGATATTTTCCTAGTATGGACAGGAACTCATATACTACTGGACAAATTTGTCCATATAATCAACCACAATTCAATGAACCTCAAGTTCACTATTTCAACCCATGTAAATCAAATTACTTTTCTAGATCTAACCATTTTCAAGGATCAAGATAATTGTCTAGCCACCACTTTATACAGAAAAGAAACGGCAGGAAATACCGTATTACATGCGGACAGTGCCCACCCTAGACCACTGATCAAGAGTATTCCCTATGCACAATATCTTAGACTACGCCGTAACTGTACACATCTAGAAGAATTTAAAGCCCAAGCTCTAGCACTCCGCCGGAGACTGCTATTGAGAGGCTATAAAAAAACCATATTACGCAGTGCATACAACAAAGCCATTCGCCAATCAAGGAACTCTTTACTCTATAAACCAAAAAAAGTCCTGACCAACACCCCAGTGAGATTCATTACCAGATTCTCCCAACAACATCATAAACTAAGGGATATATTGAACAAACACTGGCCGATCCTTCAGGAGGATCCCATTTTAAACAAGTATATCAACCCCTTCCCACAGATCACATTCAAACGTACTAAATCTCTAGGTGATCAATTAACTTCAAGCCACTTTTCTGTTACACCTAAAACTACACATTCCAAACCAGGAATGTACCAATGTGGGAAATGTTCCTTCTGCCCTTGGGTGAAAGAAGGAAACTCTTTTATATTACCTAATGGAGAAAAATTTACACCTAAATTCCACGCAGATTGTGATACAAAAGGTGTGGTATACTTAATGACATGCCAATGCGGCGCATTTTATGTTGGGAAGACTATTAGACATCTACGCTGCAGAATTAGGGATCATATCTATTATTCTGGGGAAGGAAAAATGATTACGGCAGTCAGCAGACACCTTGACCTCTATCACAAATTTAATACTTCCCTTGTTTCATTTATTGCACTAACAGTTATCCCACTGGACCCCAGAGGCGGGGAGTGGGACAAAAAAGTATGCCAACAAGAAACACTCTGGATTGAACGTTTGGGGGCCACTGTCCCCCCTGGGATTAATGAGGCTCAATCATACAAACCATTTCTCTAATCTAATTTACTTTCTTATTCAATTCTATCAAACATTATATATAAGATACATGCATACTAAACTCAAATCAAGCTGTTTGGGAGTCCAACAGCTTTGGCTATTATCTATAAACTCCCTATATGCCTCTGTATATGCGTCACCACCTTTTTTTAAAAAAATCTTTTGTATGGTTTTGGGTATACATTAAGACATCATATATCAAACACTACTGAATAGAATCTTCTGCATATATATCATGCACTGCTATATACTGTATATTATGTACCTGCTGCCAATTTCTGTTTTTGTTTTTGTGTTTGTTTTTGCCTCGTCCTGTTCCTGTTTCGCCTTTATTTTGTTTTGTTTTGTTGTTCCTTACTATACTGTGATCATGACCCTTGGATGCCGGTTTTACTGTTCATATTTCCATTAACATCTATTTAGCCTTATAAAATATTTGCTTATTAATATGTCTATAGTTCATAGACAATTTCCCTTACACATATTATATGAGGGCTATCCTGTGACACCATGGATGCACCTCCTGTATTGCATGATCTGGTCGGGATTACCAGGAGCAATGTGCGGCCGCCCAGCGCCACATCTGCATGCTCCTTGTCTGCAGATGGTGGCGCATATGGTATTCCGTGGTTGCCGGGGCGACATGGGCTCACCGCTATCTCCCTCCTCTTCCCCTCCCCCTGTGGGCGGGTGACTATGGATGGACGCGACGGGCCCGGCCTCCCCCCGTGGTTGCCTGGATACCTAGACGCGGCTGCCTTTTCCCAGCCTGACGCTCTTACGTCATGGAACAGCGCCGGGAGTCGGGACATGCGCAGTACGCGCCTGCGGCCGACCTGGATGATGTCACGTCGGCTACGCCGATTGGTGACTACAGGTGGGGCGGGTGTACAAGAGACGCCGCAATGGCGTCTCCTACAACATTACCTGCACTTACTACTAATTGTGGTGGGACGGCGCATCAGCGCTCCACCACCAACTACTATACCCACATTCTCTACAACTAGGTAAGCCTACAACGCTCTTATCTCCTTTCCTTCCTTCCACTCCCACTTAATTCAGATGCCACTTTATCTTATCATTTGTGTCTGCCTATTTTAACAGACTCAGCAAGATTGGGGATATAAATCGCTGGAAACTATTATGGTCTTATATGTAGATGAACCATAGGAGTCAGTTTATGACCAACAATTGTTTCTCCCCTGTTCTATCTATTTGCTGGGAACTACCTCTATCTAACAGAGTAACAGCTGAGGGTTGGCTACTTCTGCCCCCTCCCGCTTCTAAATATAGCCTCACATTAATTTGGGTAAGTCTTATTGTACTATATCTCATTTAAATTAAAGCTACATATCTATGGACATGTGAGTCATACTACCACTATTGGGAATTACTCATATTTACTAAACTCGTATATATACATATATACATTAATAACCACACACATACCGCATAGCTCATCTGTCACCACTATCTCTAATCCATCTATTCTTTTCTCTTTCCCCTCTTTTCCCTCACCCCTCCCCTTCCCCCTCCCTTCCCCCCCCCCCCTCCCTCCCCCTCCATCCCCTTCCCCATATCATTCCTCTCCTTCCTTTCCCTGCCCCTTGTTTCCCCTCCCCCCCCCCTGTTTCCCCCCCCCCTCTTTTTCCCTCCCCCCCTCCTTTCCCCTTCCCCCCTCCCCCCTTCCCCCCCTTTTTTCTCCTTTCCTCCTCCTCTGCCCCTCCCCCTCTTGCTGTCTCCCCTTTTTCCATACTTTTTTCCTCTCTTTGTTTTTTATTTTTTGCCTCTCTCTCCCCCCTCACCAAATATATATTTTATTCCAATTTACCTACACATCTTCTCTATCCCTCATTACACATCTACATTATGTTACATCCGTCCCCACATTGCCCCTTTTCTGACTTGATATGCTTGCAGCGTTGTTGTCCTCCTGGTGTCCCTGTTTCTAACGGCCCCCATGTATTATCTGTTGACTTGTATGAAAATATGCATATTAATTTTGTATATATACAAAAATAACTTGGGAAGGCTGTTAATAATGTACTATCCATTACAGCTATCGTAGTATATGCTCCTGAAGAAGCGCTTGAGCGCGCAACATGTCGAGCCCATAATAATCTTTTACAGAATCTTGGCTACCATCACCACATGGCGCTGATTCAACGATATGTACTGTAACTATATAGATCAATGGGTTGTCTGTATCCCTTATTGATCCAATAGCTCCGTTGTCTCTTGATTTACTTTGTATGGAGTGCATATTCTGTAAATGATGTTTACTATATAAGGTTTTATCCTGTCTTTGTCTTTCCCTGCTTTTAATACACCATTTTTTGAAATGAAATAAAACTAGAATTTTAATGATACAACTATCTTTATTGTGCCTATAAAGTCTTGGTGCCTGCCCACACTCTTACGTCCTTTAAACAATTTATATTAGACGTGGCACACATACTTACCTTGTATCCGCATGACCACTGTGCGATGATACGTCCCCTAATTATGTAATTTAATATGGGTGGAAGCACCCGGGCAATTTCTAGTGGCCAGTATACCCCTTTTGTTTTTCTCATAAAAACATTTACTGGACGGCCTATCTACCTCAAGGACATCACTGTATAGTTTCCCCTTGCCCTTTTCTCCTCCCTCCTTTTTTCCTTTTTTCTAGTACTGTTGTGTGTTTCTCCTTCTCCTCCCTCTTTACAGCTAGCAATAACTGTATACCAATTGTTTTGCATACAATATGGAATTTATTGGGAATGGTTGGTTGGGTTATATGACAGAGATTCAAACGAACTGTAACACAGACACTGAGCAAGAAATTGGTATAAACCAATATATGGCCAAACTTAAACGTGTCCTTAAAAAGAAAGCCAACCTGCACTGGCATATTGAGTTTCTCCAGAAATATGTACGGGAAACTATTAACCCGTTAGGGCTTAGGATTCAACTTTATCCCTCCTTTCAAGTAACCTCCGCAGAATTCAGACTTAAATGGGAAAACATATTGACCCAATGCAGCATAGAACTTATGAAATTGTTGATACTTCATCAGACAGAATTAAACACACTAGATCAGGAGATTCTTCTACTACAAACATCTAACGAAACCATTAGGGAACATACCCTCTTCTCCAAACGAGTCCAAGAAATAAAAGAGTACATAACCAAGATTACCAAAGACATCATTTATAAAAAACAAAATCAAAAGATCGATTAGCCTTCTCTGAAGGCTTCGCATATCACTGGCAGAATACCATGCTACGCAAAGGCTCTAGAAACCATCAACGGGCCACGAAAACTAACAATTATGGAACTACTGATGAAGATACTGAATCAGATTCTTCATTCAGATCCACATCTTCTGCCCCCAGACATAACCACCACTATCCCCGCAACAACACTGCAGCACAGAAAAGAGATTATGGTGGGGACCCACATACACCTTCTTCCAAACGTCCCCCGAAAGTAGACACGAGATTTTCGACACACCCACAAACAAGAGGACATACACCACAACCCAATGGAAAATCACTAGCACAACCTAAATATTTAGGAGCTACTGCTTTACAAGCAATACAGCTATTGAATAATCAATCTCAAACACCCAATTTGACACAACCCAGCACCTCAGGCCCAATTGATATGGGCATAAATCCCCCAAATATCCCCTTACCACTGGCACAAAGAACACTTAACACTAGACAAAGCACACTAGATGCACATATTCAAGTCCCATTGACACAGTCAAATTTTCAAATTCCTATGAACGCGACAATGCCGACATGACTTCAGGCATGGAAATTATTAACTTAACTCCTTACCTGTTTGAGAAGGAGATACTTGAGGTCCTCAAGCTTGGACTAAGTTTCTGCCCCTCAACTAATATTGACAAATATGAGACAATAAAAGATGTCTATCTTTTTTCACGTAATCTAACATACAAATTCCTTTTTGATAAAGATGTAATACAGTCTAAACAAGACAAGGCGATATCAGAACAAGTCAAACATTTCTCTATGGAAGACTTTCGAGCTCTTCGAGACCTCATATTGCTACTGGAGGAAAATGAACCCTCTAATTCCATACAAGAAATAAACACACCTATTGTACATACAACCAACACCAAAAAATTCAAACCCAAATCACAACGATTTCCAGAATTAACTTCAAATGCACATATTTGGGCCTTCCTGATTGGAACTATCAAAGATATAAAAGAGATGACTATGCCAATAACCGTAGGAAACCTGTCTTACTCACAAAGACAAGCCATCCTAGCCCTAAAAAATCAACCTGACTTAGAAATAAAACCTGCGGATAAAGGAGGGAACATTGTCCTAATGACTAAAACTTACTACGAAACTATGGTTAACAAAATCTTAGCGGATAAACACTGCTATCGTCTGCTACCTGAGACACAAATTACAAAATTTAAGCAAGAATACCTAGAGATCATTGGTAAAGCCTTCCAAAGGGGCCTAATCGATCAAGATATATACAATTACCTGAATGTTAGAAATCCTAAAGAGGCTACCTTTTATGCCCTACCGAAAATACACAAGCATCCTACACTGCCCCCTGGCCGACCAATTGTCTCAGGTATTGGCTCTCTATCTGAACATGCTAGCCGTTTTGTAGACTCTGTATTAATGCCACATGTACTAAGTCTTCCGTCTTATACACGTGACACATTGGATCTACTGAAACATATCGAGGGGTTGCCGGTCCCTCCCGATGCCCTTCTCGTGACCTTGGATGTTGAGTCTCTGTACTCTAGCATCCCTCACGAGCAGGGCATCGGGATGGTACGCACCTTTTTAAGGGAACAGGATCACTATAGTTGGGAATTCTGTGAATTCATACTCGAATTACTCCATTTTGTATTGACTCGCAACTACTTTTGCTTCGAAGAGTCCCACTTCCTCCAGGTGCAGGGCGTGGCTATGGGCACTTGCTGCGCGCCAGCCTACGCTAACCTGTACCTGGGGGGGTGGGAACGTGCCATCTTCTCACAGGAGGACCTGTCTATATACACCGACCATATTCTCATATGGCGGAGGTATATAGACGATATTTTCCTAGTATGGACAGGAACTCATATACTACTGGACAAATTTGTCCATATAATCAACCACAATTCAATGAACCTCAAGTTCACTATTTCAACCCATGTAAATCAAATTACTTTTCTAGATCTAACCATTTTCAAGGATCAAGATAATTGTCTAGCCACCACTTTATACAGAAAAGAAACGACAGGAAATACCGTATTACATGCGGACAGTGCCCACCCTAGACCACTGATCAAGAGTATTCCCTATGCACAATATCTTAGACTACGCCGTAACTGTACACATCTAGAAGAATTTAAAGCCCAAGCTCTAGCACTCCGCCGGAGACTGCTATTGAGAGGCTATAAAAAAACCATATTACGCAGTGCATACAACAAAGCCATTCGCCAATCAAGAAACTCTTTACTCTATAAACCAAAAAAAGTCCTGACCAACACCCCAGTGAGATTCATTACCAGATTCTCCCAACAACATCATAAACTAAGGGATATATTGAACAAACACTGGCCGATCCTTCAGGAGGATCCCATTTTAAACAAGTATATCAACCCCTTCCCACAGATCACATTCAAACGTACTAAATCTCTAGGTGATCAATTAACTTCAAGCCACTTTTCTGTTACACCTAAAACTACACATTCCAAACCAGGAATGTACCAATGTGGGAAATGTTCCTTCTGCCCTTGGGTGAAAGAAGGAAACTCTTTTATATTACCTAATGGAGAAAAATTTACACCTAAATTCCACGCAGATTGTGATACAAAAGGTGTGGTATACTTAATGACATGCCAATGCGGCGCATTTTATGTTGGGAAGACTATTAGACATCTACGCTGCAGAATTAGGGATCATATCTATTATTCTGGGGAAGGAAAAATGATTACGGCAGTCAGCAGACACCTTGACCTCTATCACAAATTTAATACTTCCCTTGTTTCATTTATTGCACTAACAGTTATCCCACTGGACCCCAGAGGCGGGGAGTGGGACAAAAAAGTATGCCAACAAGAAACACTCTGGATTGAACGTTTGGGGGCCACTGTCCCCCCTGGGATTAATGAGGCTCAATCATACAAACCATTTCTCTAATCTAATTTACTTTCTTATTCAATTCTATCAAACATTATATATACGATACATGCATACTAAACTCAAATCAAGCTGTTTGGGAGTCTTTGGCTTTGGCTTTGGCAATTATCTATAAACTCCCTATATGCCTCTGTATATGCGTCACCACCTTTTTTTAAAAAAATCTTTTGTATGGTTTTGGGTATACATTAAGACATCATATATCAAACACTACTGAATAGAATCTTCTGCATATATATCATGCACTGCTATATACTGTATATTATGTACCTGCTGCCAATTTCTGTTTTTGTTTTTGTGTTTGTTTTTGCCTCATCCTGTTCCTGTTTCGCCTTTATTTTGTTTTGTTTTGTTGTTCCTTACTATACTGTGATCATGACCCTTGGATGCCGGTTTTACTGTTCATATTTCCATTAACATCTTTTTAGCCTTATAAAATATTTGCTTATTAATATGTCTATAGTTCATAGACAATTTCCCTTACACATATTATATGAGGGCTATCCTGTGACACCATGGATGCACCTCCTGTATTGCATGATCTGGTCGGGATTACCAGGAGCAATGTGCGGCCGCCCAGCGCCACATCTGCATGCTCCTTGTCTGCAGATGGTGGCGCATATGGTATTCCGTGGTTGCCGGGGCGACATGGGCTCACCGCTATCTCCCTCCTCTTCCCCTCCCCCTGTGGGCGGGTGACTATGGATGGACGCGACGGGCCCGGCCTCCCCCCGTGGTTGCCTGGATACCTAGACGCGGCTGCCTTTTCCCAGCCTGACGCTCTTACGTCATGGAACAGCGCCGGGAGTCGGGACATGCGCAGTACGCGCCTGCGGCCGACCTGGATGATGTCACGTCGGCTACGCCGATTGGTGACTACAGGTGGGGCGGGTGTACAAGAGACGCCGCAATGGCGTCTCCTACAACATTACCTGCACTTACTACTAATTGTGGTGGGACGGCGCATCAGCGCTCCACCACCAACTACTATACCCACATTCTCTACAACTAGGTAAGCCTACAACGCTCTTATCTCCTTTCCTTCCTTCCACTCCCACTTAATTCAGATGCCACTTTATCTTATCATTTGTGTCTGCCTATTTTAATAGACTCAGCAAGATTGGGGATATAAATCGCTGGAAACTATTATGGTCTTATATGTAGATGAACCATAGGAGTCAGTTTATGACCAACAATTGTTTCTCCCCTGTTCTATCTATTTGCTGGGAACTACCTCTATCTAACAGAGTAACAGCTGAGGGTTGGCTACTTCTGCCCCCTCCCGCTTCTAAATATAGCCTCACATTAATTTGGGTAAGTCTTATTGTACTATATCTCATTTAAATTAAAGCTACATATCTATGGACATGTGAGTCATACTACCACTATTGGGAATTACTCATATTTACTAAACTCGTATATATACATATATACATTAATAACCACACACATACCGCATAGCTCATCTGTCACCACTATCTCTAATCCATCTATTCTTTTCTCTTTCCCCTCTTTTCCCTCACCCCTCCCCTTCCCCCTCCCTCCCCCCCCCCCCTCCCTCCCCCTCCATCCCCTTCCCCATATCATTCCTCTCCTTCCTTTCCCTGCCCCTTGTTTCCCCTCCCCCCCTGTTTCCCCCCCCCCTCTTTTTCCCTCCCCCCCTCCTTTCCCCTTCCCCCCTCCCCCCTTCCCCCCCTTTTTTCTCCTTTCCTCCTCCTCTGCCCCTCCCCCTCTTGCTGTCTCCCCTTTTTCCATACTTTTTTCCTCTCTTTGTTTTTTATTTTTTGCCTCTCTCTCCCCCCTCACCAAATATATATTTTATTCCAATTTACCTACACATCTTCTCTATCCCTCATTACACATCTACATTATGTTACATCCGTCCCCACATTGCCCCTTTTCTGACTTGATATGCTTGCAGCGTTGTTGTCCTCCTGGTGTCCCTGTTTCTAACGGCCCCCATGTATTATCTGTTGACTTGTATGAAAATATGCATATTAATTTTGTATATATACAAAAATAACTTGGGAAGGCTGTTAATAATGTACTATCCATTACAGCTATCGTAGTATATGCTCCTGAAGAAGCGCTTGAGCGCGCAACATGTCGAGCCCATAATAATCTTTTACAGAATCTTGGCTACCATCACCACATGGCGCTGATTCAACGATATGTACTGTAACTATATAGATCAATGGGTTGTCTGTATCCCTTATTGATCCAATAGCTCCGTTGTCTCTTGATTTACTTTGTATGGAGTGCATATTCTGTAAATGATGTTTACTATATAAGGTTTTATCCTGTCTTTGTCTTTCCCTGCTTTTAATACACCATTTTTTGAAATGAAATAAAACTAGAATTTTAATGATACAACTATCTTTATTGTGCCTATAAAGTCTTGGTGCCTGCCCACACTCTTACGTCCTTTAGACAGTAACATAGGTTCAATTTGTGCCTCTAGTGGGAGAGGATAGGACATTTTGGGATATGAAGAAGTGATCAAGTCTTGAGTATTTGTTATGTGATGGGGAGAAAAAGGTGAAGTCTTTTTCGTTGGGATTTAGTGTGCGCCAGGTATCATGAAGCATTAGGTCACTGAATTGTGACTTTATCGCGCAGAGGGCTCTGTACGTTAGTGATGACAATCCATTAGATGTGTCAAGGGAGGGGTTCAGGGCTATGTTGAAGTCGCCACCGATGATTAGAGTGCCCGATTGGAATGTCGTCAGTTGTCGGAACGTTTTTCGGAAGAAGACCACTTGCTGCGTGTTTGGTGCGTAAACATTCACGATTGTGATGGGTCTGTGGTGAAGTATGCCTTTGAGAAATAGGAACCTCCCCTGTGGATCCCTTTGAACCTCTGATATGTGGATCGGCAATGATTAGATATTAAAATAGATACCCCCTTAGATTTGGCATCTTTATCGAACGCATGGTAGACCATTGGAAAGTGTTTGTTGTGTAATTTGGGGATATTATCCGTTCTAAAATGGGTTTACTGAATAAGAGCAATATGAGCCTTGGATTTCTGGAGAGAGTAAAGGAGTTGTGTTCTCTTTTCAGGGGTGTTAAGTCCACATATGTTTATAGAACATAGCTTGAGTTATATGTGAGGTAGAGCTTTGCGCTGTGGCGTGGTGTGTGTGTACCGACGTCCTCCGCCATGAGGGGATGAGTGTGGGGGGAGGGGGGTGGTCAGGTAAGGGAAAGTGGGGTCTGTTGTATTGGTTGTAGATTTGAGTCTGGTGTAGTAAACACTACCGGAGCACCGATGAGGGGTTGGGGATTCTGTCCACCTGCCTCAATATCAGGGGGAATCGGTAATGTACAGAGCGAAAACACTGTGCGCACCCTAATTGGTGTGACTGCACCCCGTTTCGCTGCTGTGTGGGGGTTAGCTAGTACCTAGAAAGGAAGAGTGTCTGTAGATCACGGGTATACTGCCGCCACATGGCATGGAGTGGATTTGAAGGAGGATATATATATAATTCCTTGAGGGAGCACATGAGATGGGACACTGCTCAGGTGTGGTGGAATACAAAGATAAAGATAGAGGGATATGGGTGAGAAGTGTGGTGACTTAATTTAATGTTATGTGAATGCTTACTGTCAGCGCGCCACCCCACCTTGCTGGGGTAGGTGAGTAGCCCCTGGATTTGCCACTGGGCCTCCAGGAGGTCAGCAGTGTAGAGTCCAGGGTTCAGGCTGTGTAGTGATGTCAGCGTAATGAGTATAGTAACCCAAAAACGTAAAACTTGCGTTTTGATAACCTATGCAACATGCAGTCAAACAGTTTTACTAAACTTAAAACAACACGAAACAATAACATGACATAAGAGTGAAACCTTGTCACTATACCTTAAAGAAAACTTCAGGCTGTTAACAGTTTGTGCCAAGTAGGCTAAGTACCTATTTCTGGACTATGACAGTTATATTAGCAGGTTAAGTGTGCTCTCTATATAGTTAGTTCATGCTCTCACAGAATTCGAGAGGTGAGTGGAATCTAAAATAAGTCGTTTATGGAGCCGGTGGTCTCAGTCACGTCAGCCTAGTAGCCAAACAACAACTTCCAGTAGGACAGTGGGTATGGGTTGCCGCTCCTATTTGCCATTTGAAATCATTATTACACGATTGGAATACATGTACGTTCATCATTGGCATAGTCATTGGGGTACCTGGAGGTGAAAGGTCGATGAGTCCCACGACCTATCAAATCGACGTTGCCAAGGTTGAACCCTGTGTAGAAGCATTTATTACCCAGTCGGTAGGCGCAGAGGTGTAAGAGAGATGCGCCTTGCCCTGTGATGCTTCCTGGAGAGAGCAAAGCTGGAAGTAAGCCAAGATGATAGATCTCATGTCCTCCTGTATAGGTCAGGAGGCAGGTCGCAGGGTGTTGTGGGGATTGTAGTTTCGGCTGCTGATTGTGTGATCTCAGTGGGTCTCGTTTGTATACAAAGGCGGCTGTAGCATGGGGGAAAGTTAGATTGAAGTGAAGGCAAGCATAGTTACAAGTACCACTGACCAAAAAGATGATCAGAGTAGTGACGTTAATAAAACAAAATCAGTCAATCAGAACTCATAAGAGCCGAACATGGCTGAACTTTAACAGTAGATCATGGAGTACCTGTGGAGGAGGTTAGAGGTCCCACCGGGCTCTCCTTCGAGCTGGGAGAGTTAGTGAGGCTGGAATCCTGGTATATGCCATGGGAAATAGTGTGTTGATTCGGAGCCGAAGGAGATCTTCTCCCCCGGTATCTGGTGTCTTGTGCCTCCATAGGTTCCTCATGTGGCTTTTCCTTTCTCACGGTAAAGCGGAGAAAGCCTTCATACCAATTAGGTACCTCTACCAGCGGGATGTTCAGTATATCACAGAAGTGTGGTAGATCTTCTGGCACCTTCAGGAGTGCTGTGTGTCCCTGGGAGGTGGCCGAAAGGCAGAATGGGAACTTCCATTTGTATGTGATTCCTTTAATGTGGAGAGTATCCAGCAGCGGCCTCAGGTCTCTACAGTGTTGCAGCGTGATGCCTGCGAGATCCTGGTAGATTTGGATTGTCTTCCCAGTGTGCACAATCTGTTGTTTACCTCTGGCTTGTCTGAGGATTTCCTCTTTAAGTTTGAAGTCTACTATACAGCAGATGATGTCCCTTGGTGGGTCAGTATCTCTCCCCTTGGGTCTCAGGGCTCGGTGGATCCTTTCCATTTCAATGGGAGTCTGGGGCGTTCTGTTCAGCAGGGTATTGAATAGGACTGTGACAGAGGGAGATATTTGTTCCCTCTCAATCACTTCAGGTAATCCTCTTATCCTCAAATTATGGCGCATGCCCCTGTTGTCGAGGTCCTCCATATGTCTTTGCATGTCCCTCATTTGGAGGGTATGGGTGTCAATGTGGTGTGTGGCCCGCCGGAGCATTGTGTCATGGCATTCTGCTACCCTTTCTACTGTATGCACTCTGTCAGTGAGCATGTGGATGTCTAGTCGGAGTTCCGAGATGGCGGCTGAGAGGGTATCTTTTATATCTGCGGTGATGGTCCGCTGATCATGGATGTTCAAATAAGGTTGTGGGAGACCCTCTATTTCCTCCCTGTCTGAGGAGACTATTGGTGGAGTTGTGGACGGCGTCCCCATTAGTGAGGGAGCCGTTGCCTGTGAGTCCCTGTGATGGGAAGACGCCATGTTCCCTTGGCTCGAGCGGAACATTTCAGGGATATTGTGGCCCAGATCCCCGGATTGTTCTCGGGGGGAATAGGATTGGGAGGCAGAAGAGTTCTGCGAAGCAGTCCCCATCTGTATGGTGGGTTTTAGGGTGGTTTTACCTCCATTAGGTTGATATCTAATACTGTGGTGGCGGGAGCTTCAGACTCAAGCGTCAATCTTCATGCCAGGTCAGGCCACGCCCCCCCTAGCTCTATAGAGGTACTCTTGATGAAAGCAAGAATTGGCCTTGCTGTAAACAAGTGCAATGATATCACCTGTCAAACAAGTGCAGACAAATTGGTCTTAGGGTGTCGGTGGCGCCTTTCCACTGTAACTATATAGAGGTAATCTTGATGAAAGCAAGAATTGGCCTTGCTGTAAAAAAGTGCAATGATATTCACCTGTCAAACAGGTGCAGAAAAATTACTTTTTGGGTGTCAGGGGTGCCTTCCCACCGTAACCCTATAGAGGTGCTCTTGATGAAGGCAAAAAAAAATGCAATGATATGCACCTGTCAAACAGGTGCTGAAAAATTGGTCTTTGAGTGTCAGGTGTGCCTTCCCACCGTAACCCTATAGAAGTGCTCTCGATGAAGACAAAAAAATTGCAATGATATGCACCTGTCAAACAGGTGCTGAAAAATTGGTCTTTGAGTGTCAGGTGTGCCTTCCCACCGTAACCCTATAGAAGTGCTCTCGATGAAGACAAAAAAAATTGCAATGATATGCACCTGTCAA
The DNA here is from genome assembly GCA_037952925.1 of Lithobates clamitans. Classification (NCBI taxonomy): domain Eukaryota; kingdom Metazoa; phylum Chordata; class Amphibia; order Anura; family Ranidae; genus Lithobates; species Lithobates clamitans. The sequence goes on along the minus strand of JBBGZY010000580.1, from coordinate 4,634,142 downwards.
ACAGGTGCTGAAAAATTGGTCTTTGGGTGTTAATTGTGCCCACGAAACCTATACCTAAAACATTCTTTTAGATGAAATGATCGAACACCCTCAAAGCTAGGCAGCCTCGAAGTCCTGCAGAAATTGCACATCCCCAAAAGACTTAATCAGTGACATCGGCATCAGGGGCTTCATAGTTGGTAATCCAGGACTGATTAATTTTTATAAAAATCATACAGTCCACGGAGTCTGTGGACAGACGCGTTCTATGATCAGTAACAAAACCTCCTGCAGCACTGAATGCCAATTCTGAAAGCACGATGGATGCAGGGCAGCCCAACAACTCAATAGCATACTGGGCAAGTTCTGGCCAATGGTCTATTCTCATGACTCAATAAGTCAGTGGATCATCAGCTAGAAAGCTCTCCATCTCTGTTTTGGCCCTGAGATAATCGTCCACCATGTGATGCAGACGCTGCCGATGGGATGTGGAAGCTGACAGCCCTGGGCGGCGAGGACAAAAAAAATCCTGAAATGCGTCACTTAGGCGGATGCCTTCGCCAACGCTCCTCTCTTGACCAACAGAAGACTCAAAATGACATTTTTCACGACACTGTAACCTACTGGAGTCAGGAAAAATGTTCAATAAAATCCTCCAGAGATTTTATCTTCTGCACTGTCTGTGGGGACGGGATGAGTTTTGAGACCTTCCGCTTATAACGGTGATCAAGTAGGGTTGTCAACCAGTAATCATCCTCATCCTTCTCCTTTATGCCACATATTCTTGGGTCCTTTCGCAGGCTTTGAAGCATGAGGTTGCCCATGCGCCTCAAATTTGTCGAAGCTTGAGAAGTATACTCCTCGGGGTCACTCAGGATGATGGCATCTGGAACTTTCTCCTCCCAGCCACGTACTACTCCCAAGGGTCCTGGGGTTGGAAAGCCGTTGCTTACAGATTGACGCATGTCTTCTTCTTCTTCGAAGCCTATGAAAGTGCCATAATCCTCCTCCTCATTCTCCTCCCCTCTCTTCTCCTGTGTGTTCTGTGACATAGGAATGATGGTGTCTGGATAAAGTTGGCCTTTGAGAGGAAAGGAAGTCCTCCTCTTCCTCCTGCTGCTCTGCCTCCAGTGCCCTGTCCATAATGCCATGCAGAGTCTGCTCCAGCAGGAACACAACAGGGATTGTGTCACTGATGCATGCACTGTCATGGCTCACCATCCTTGTGGCCTCCTCAAATGGGGACAATACAGTGCATGTATCCTTAATGATCAGCCATTGGCGTGGGGAAAAAAAGCTGAGGTGGCCTGAGCCTGTCATCGTGTCGTATTTGCACAGGTATTCGTTGATGGCCCTCTGCTGCATGTATAGCCGCTACAGCATTGACAAAGTCGAGTTCCACCTGGTGGGCATGTCACAAATCAGGCGGGTTTACAGGCAGGTGGATTTCCCGCTGAATTTCAGCCAACCGAGCACTGGCTGTGTATGACCACCTGAAATGGCTACAGACTCTTCTGGCCAGATTTAGCGCATCTTGCAACCCTGAGTACATATTTAGGAAATGCTGCACCACCAAATTGAGGACATGTGCCAGGCATAGCACATGTGTCAACTTTCCCTGTCTAAGGGTGGACAGGAGGTTTGAGCCATTATCGCACACCACCATTCCTGGCTCCAGCTGGCGTGGTGTGAACCACCTCTGGGCCTGTACTCTGAGCTGCAAGAAGCTCTGCTCCGGTGTGGTTCCTGTCCCCTAAATACACCAGCTGAAGCACTACATGGCACCTTTTAGCCTGACTCTGGGAATAGCCCTTTGAATGCTTAGGGGTACCTCATAGGACAATTCTGTAGAGGAGGGCATGGAGGTGGCGGAGGAGGAGGAGGAGGGGGTAGAGCTCACAGGTCTGCATCATCACCACCAGCTGTATGGAGACGTGGGGGCACAACAAGCTGCAGCACCGAGCCCTGTCCTGCATCCTTTCGAGTTGCAAGCATTACCCAGTGTGCTGTGAAAGAAATATATCATCCCTGTCCATGCTTGCTGGACCACGTGTCAGCAGTAAGGTGGGTTTTATGGCTGACTGCCTTGCACAACTATGCCAGAACATTCCCTTCCCCGTGATGGTAGAGAGATGGAATAGCCTTACGTGAAAAGTAGCAGCGAATGGGAACCTGCCATTGTGCAAATTCACGGAAGGGGGCAGAATCCACCAGGCTGAAAGGCAGAAGTTGGAGAGCCAACAGCTTTGACAAGCTTGCATTTAGATGCTGGGCATGTGGGTGACAGGGACTGTATTATTTTTCCCGCTGCAGCAGATGGGGCAGAGAAATTTGCTGGCTACAGTCTACAGCTGGTGGTGTGCTGCTGGCAGATGTGCTGCTAGGACCTGAGACACCCTGTGCTATACCATCATCCCTATCAGTGGAGGCTGCTGAGAGGAAATTACATAGTTACATAGTAGGTGAGGTTAAAAAAAGACACAAGTCCATCAAGTCCAACCTATGTGTGTGATTATATGTCAGTATTACATTGTATATTCCTGTATGTTGCAGTCGTTCAGGTGCTTATCTAAAAGTTTCTTGAAACTATCAATGCCCCCCGCTGTGACCACCGCCTATGGAAGGGAATTCTACATCCTTGCTGCTCTCACAGTAAAGAACCCTGTACGTACAGTAGTTTAAGGTTAAACATCTTTTCTTCTAATTTTAATAAGTGGCCACAAGTCTTGTTAAACTCCCTTCTGCAAACAGTTTTATCCCTATTGTGGGGTCACCAGTATGGTATTTGTATATTGAAATCATATCCCCTCTCAAGCGTCTCTTCTCCAGAGAGAATAAGTTCAGTGCATGCAACCTTTCCTCATAACTAATATCCTCCAGACCCATTATTAGCTTTGTTGTCCTTCTTTGTACTCGCTCCATTTCCAGTACATCCTTCCCGAGGACTGGTGCCCAGAACTGGACAGCATACTCTAGGTACGGCCGGACCAGAGTCTTGTAGAGCAGAATTATCATTTTATCTCTGGAATTGATCCCCTTTTTAATGCATTCCAATATTCTGTTTGCTTTGTTAGCAGCAGCTTGACATTGCATGCCATTGCTGAGCCTATTATCTACTAGGACCCCCAGGTCCTTTTCCATCCTAGATTCCCCCAGAGGTTCTCCCCCCAGTGTATAGATTGCATACCCAAATGCATTATTTTACATTTTTCTTTATTGAACCTCATTTGCCATGTAGTCGCCCATCCCATTAATTTGTTCAGATCTTTTTGCAAGCTTTCCACATCCTGTGGAGAAGTTATTGCCCTTCTTAGCTTAGTATCGTCCACAAATACAGAGATTGAACTGTTTACCCCATCGTCCAGGTCATTTATGAACATATTAAATGGGATTGGTCCCAGCACAGAACCCTGACCATTCTGAGTACTACCCATTTATCACCACCCTCTGAACTCGCTCTTGTAGCCAGTTTTCAATCCATGTACTCACCCTATGGTCCATGCCAACGGACCTTATTTTGTACAGTAAACGTTTATGGGGAACTGTGTAAAATGCTTTTGTAAAATCCAGATACACCACATCTATGGGCCTTCCTTTATTTAGCTGGCAACTCACCTCCTCATAGAAGGTTAGTAGATTGGTTTGGCAAGAACGATTCTTCATGAATCCATGCTGATTACTGCTAATGATGCCGTTCTCATTACTAAAATCTTGTGTATAGTCCCTTATCATCCCCTCCAAGAGTTTACATAATATTGATGTTAGGCTAACTGGTCTGTAATTCCCAGGGATGTATTTTGGGCCCTTTTTAAATATTGGTGCTACATTGGCTTTTCTCCAATCAGCTGGTACCATTCCAGTCAGTAGACTATCAGTAAAAATTAGGATCAATTGTCTGGCAATTACTTGACTGAGTTCCCTAAGTACCCTCAGGTGCAAGCCATCTGGTCCCAGTGATTTATTAATGTTAAGTTTCTCAAGTCTAATTTTAATTCTGTCCTCTGTTAACCATGGATGTGCTTCCTGTGATGTGTCATGAGGATAAACACTGCAGTTTTGGTTACTGAAGCCCCCCGATTCCCTCATGAAGACTGAGGAGAAGAATAAATTCAATACCTTTGCCATCTCCCCATCCTTTCTAACCAGATGTCCTTCCTCATTCTTTATGGGGCCAATATGGTCTGTCCTCCTTTTTTTACATACTTAAGAATTTCTTGGGATTTTTTTTGTTCTCCTCCACTATGTGTCTTTGATGTTCTGTCTTAGCCATCCTTATTGCACCCTTACATTTCTTGTTGCATTCTTTATAAAGTCGGAATGCTGATGATCCCTCAACCTTTTATTTTTTGAAGGTCTTCTCCTTTGCTTTTCTATGCATTTTTACATTGGAGTTAATCCATCTAGGACTTTTGTTCGCTCTTTTAAATGTATTACCCAATGGGATGCATTGGCTACTGCCCTTATTTAACCACTTCAATACAGGGCACATAGACACCTTCCTGCCCAGACCAATTTTCAGCTTTCAGCGCTGTCGCAGTTTGAATGACAATTGCGCGGTGATGCTACACTGTGCCCAAACTAAATTTTTATCATTTTGTTCCCACAAATAGAGCTTTCTTTTGGTGGTATTTGATCACCTCTGCGTTTTTTATTTTTTGCTAAACAAATAAATAAAGACCAATAATTTAGAAAAAAATAAAAGTTTTGCTTTTGTTTCTGTTAAAAAAATTGTAAATAAGTAAGTTTTCTCTTTCACTGATGGGCACTGATAAGGCAGCACTGACAGGCACTGACTGGCACTGATACGGTGGCACCAATGAGGTGGCACCAATGAGCGGGCACTGACGGGCTCTGACGATGGGCACTGAAATGCGGCACTGAAGGGCACTGGTAGGCGGCACTGATGGGTGGCACTCATATGCAGCACTAATGGGCATTGATAGGCGGCACTGATAGGCACTGATGGGTGGCACTTGGTGGCACTGGTTGGCACTGATGGGCACTGATGGCCGACACTGATGGGCAATGAAAGGCGGCACTGCTGGGCACTGCTAGGCACTGATAGGGTGGCACTGATAGGCAGCACTGATAGGCGGCACTGCTGGGCACTGATGAGCACTGATAGGCGGCACTTCTGGGCACCGATGGGCACTGATACATGGCAGTGATGGGCACTGATACGTGGCACTAAAATGAGGCACTGATGGGCATCCCTGGTGGCACTGGCAGTGGTAGGCATTGCAGTGGGCACTGACTGGCAGCTGTCTGGGCACAGATTGGCAGCTTCCTGGGCACACAGTGGCATTTCCCTGGTGGTCTAGGGGCATACCTGGTGGTCCAGTGTGGATCGCTTCCCTGGTGGTCCTAGGCGGCTTTTCCTGGTGGTCCTGGGTAGGATCCGAGGGGGGGCTGTGCTGATAAACAATCAGCACAGACCCCCTGTCAGGAGAGCAGCCGATCGGCTCTCCTCTACTCGCGTCTATCAGACGCGAGTAAGGAAAAGCCGATCACCGGCTCTTCCTATTTACATCGTGATCAGCCGTGATTGGACACGGCTGATCACGTGGTAAAGAGTCTCCGTCAGAGACTCTTTACCTAGATCAGTGTTGCAGGGTGTCAGACTGACACCCCGCAACAATGATCGCCACGATGCGCGCCCCCGGGGGCGTGCAGCGGCTCAATATTCCTGATCACGTCATATGACGTCCGATCAGGAATATCAAACCACTTTGCCGCCGTCATTCTGTAATAGGGTGGGCGGCAAGTGGTTAATATGCCCTTAAAGCAAACCCATCTCTCCTCCATGTTCTTTGTTCCTAAGATTTTATCCCAATTTATGCCTTCTAGCAAGGTTTGTAGTTTGTAGTAATGACTCGGTATAGCAGGGGCAGACTGAAGTGGGTAAGGAGGAGGAACAGATTTGTGCCCCTTTTGTGTGGCTTTTAGGTGCTCTTGCCAATGGGCTGAGTGGTTCGACATTAAATACCTGGTTAAACATGTGGTACCTAAATGGTTGGAATTTTGTGATGTGCGTGAGACACAGTTTTCAGATAGCAACAGTGCTGCAGATGTGCTGAAAAAGGCCCAGACAGCTGAGCTTTGGGGAGTGGGCCGGGAGATAACAGCTTCAGAATGCCAATTTGTCTACCAGTGTTCTTCCCTCTCCTTAGGCTCATGTCCCTATCATCCTCAACCTCAGAACCAACATCTAAATCCAGTAATGTCTGGGCATCACCAAGGAGCAAGTGGCTGATGCTGTGGTCAAATAACTCAGCTGACTCCTCAATGGCTGATGTTGGGGCTAAGGCAGGAATAGATGTAGCCAAGGAGGCAGGTTTCTCCACTTTACCAACTGCAGGGGACTGCATACTTGTCTCTGCTTGCATGCCAGAGGATGAGGAAAGTTTAGTAAGCCAGTCCACCACCTCCTCTGCATGCTGTGGCTGGATAGCATGGGCAAACTCACTAAACAGAGCAAATGATCCCCTGCCCAAAAACTGACCACCACATCCACCTTTGCCAGTGAACACATTTGTTGCTGGCCCCCTTACAGTGCCAAGGGAACATCTGCCTCTCCTTGTTGTCCTCCCAGACATTATTAGAAGGGAGGGGGTGGTGCTTATAAGCAAATGTAAAGAAGTTGAAATTTGTACGTAGATGCACTTTACTCAATGTAAAGAGGTGTTTGGTGCACTTTCATTTTAGAACTCACACTACACAGACACACTCCACGGATACACTATAATATACTGCAATATAGTGTGCCAAACGTACAGTGACACACAGAACTATATGGCGATAAACTGGCAGTAACGTACACAAAACTATATGGCATTAAACTGACAGTACCGCACACAAAACTATATGGCATTAAACTGGCAGTAACGCACACTGAACTATATGCCGTTAAACAGGCAGTAACGCACACAAAACTATATGGCGTTAAACTGGCAGTAAGGCACACAGAACTATATGGCGTTAAACTGGCAGTAACGCACACAAAACTATATTGCGTTAAATTGCAAATAACGCACACAGAACTATATGGCGTTAAACTGGCAGTAACAAACACAGAAGTAAATGGCGTTAAACTGGCAGTAACATACAAAACTATATGGCGTTAAACTGGCAGTAACGCACACAGAACTATATGACGTTAAACTGGCAATAACGTACACAGAACTATATGGCGATAAACTTACAGTAATGCACACAGAACTATGTGGCATTAAACTGGCAGTAACACACACAGAAGTAAATGGCGTTACACTGGCACTAATGCACACAAAACTATATGACGTTAAACTGGCAGTAACACACAAAACTATATGGCGTTAAACTAGCAGTAACACACAAAACTATATGGCGTTAAACTGGCAGTAACGCACACAGAACTATATGGCGTTAAACTGGCAATAATGTACACAAAACTATATGGCGTTAAACTGGCAGTAACACACACAGAAATATATGGCAATAAACTGGCAGTAACACACACAGAAGTCAATGGCGTTAAACTGGCAGTAACGCACAGAAAAGTAATTGGAGTTAAACTGGCAGTAATGCACACAAAAATATATGGCGTTAAACTGGCAGTAACGCACACAAAACTATATGACGTTAAACTGGCAATAACACACACACAGAACTATATGGCGTTATACTGGCAGTAACGCACACAGAACTATATGGCGTTAAACTGGCAGTAACGCACAAAACTATTTGGCGTTAAACTGTCAGTAACGCACACAGAACTATAGAGCATTAAAGGGGTTGTAAACCCTTCTGTTTTTTCATCTTAATGCATCATATGCATTAAGGTGAAAAAACACCTGGCAGTGACTGGCCTCCCAGCCCCCATTTTATTTACCTGAGCCCCGTATTGTTGTCACGGGAGATGTGCTCTCCCTCTCTACACGGGGTCCCAGCTCTTCATTGGATAGATTGATAGCAGCGCAGTCTTTGGCTCCCGCTGCTGTCAATCAAATCTAATGATGCGAGCACTGGGGGCGGGTTTGAGTCTGGCATTCCTGTCTATGGATGCAAATGCTGGACTCAGGATCGTGCCCTCACGGTAACCCCCTGGGAGAGAGAGCTTCTCCTAGGTGTTTATCTGATGTGGGGAGGAGCTGCAAGAGCCACCGGGGACCCCAGAAGAAAAGATTTGTGGCCACTCTGCGCAAAACGAGCTGCACAGTGGAGGTAAGTACTGTATGACATGTTTTTTATTTTAAAAGAAAAAACAAACCCTTACAATCACTTTAAACTGGCAGTAACACACACAGAACTATATGGCGTTAAACTGGCAGTAGCGCACACAAATCTATATTGCATTATACTGGCAGTAACACACAAAACTATATGGCGATAAACTGGCAGTAACGCACACAGAATTATATGGCATTAAACTGGCAGTAACGCACACAGAACTATATGGTGTTAAACTGGCAGTAACGCACACAGAACTATATGATGTTAAACTGGCAGTAACGCACACAGAACTATATGGCGTTAAACTGGCAGTAATGCACACAGAAGTAAATAGCGTTAAACTGGCAGTAATGCACACTAAACTATATGGCGTTAAACTGGCAGTAACACACACAGAACTATATGGCGTTAAACTGGCAGTAAAGCACACAGAAGTAAATGGCTTTAAACTGGCAGTAACGCACACAAAAGTAAATGGCGTTAAACTGGCAGTAACGCACATAGAACTTTATGGCGTTAAATTGGCAGTAATGCACACAGAAGTAAATGGCGTTAAGCTGGCAGTAACGCACAAAACTATCTGGCATTAAACTGGCAGTAACACACACAGAACTATATGGTGTTAAACTGGCAGTAACGCACACAGAATTATATGGTGTTAAACTGGCAGTAACGCACAAAGAAATAAATGGCGTTAAACTGGTAGTAATGTACACAAAATTATATGGCGTTAATTTGGCAGTAACGCACACAGAGCTATATGACGTTAAACTGGCAGTAACGCACACAAAAGTAAATGGCATTAAACTGGCAGTAACGCACACAGAACTATATGGCATTAAACCGGCAGTACCGCACACAAATCTATATGGCATTAAACTGGCAGTAACGCACACAAAACTATATTTCATTAAACTGGCAGTAACACACACAAAACTATATGGCGTTAAACTGGAAGTAACACACACAAAAGTAAATGGTGTTAAACTGTCAGTAACGCACACAGAACTATATGGTGTTAAACTGCAGTAACGCACACAAATCTATATGGTGTTAAACTGGCAGTAACGCACACAAAACTATATGGCATTAAACTGGCAGTAATGCACACAAAACTATATGGCGTTAAACTGGCAGTAACACACAAAACTATATGACGTTAAACTGACAGTAACGCACACAGAAGTAAATGGCATTAAACTGCCAGTAAGACAATCAAATAGACGTGTTCAACTACACTGACACTATCTGAACTGTCCCTACTCTAGCTATACACTAATGTCAAGATTACTGATTCGGTCTCACTACACTACACTGAAACTATATGAGCTGTCCCTACTAGGGATGAGCTTCGAGTTCGAGTCAAACTCATGTTTGACTCGAACATCGGCTGTTCGCCAGTTCGCCGAACAGCGAACAATTTGGGGTGTTCGCGGCAAATTCGAATGCCGCGGAAAACCCTTTAAAAGTCTATGGGAGAAATCAAAAGTGATAGTTTTAAAGGCTTATATTCATGGTATTGTCTTAAAAAGTGTTTGGGGGGCGTGGCCGACCGGAGCTGTAGATGGACGCCTGATACCACTCATCTCGTGGGGGATACTCGCTCGTCTCACAGGGGAGATATCCAAGCTACACAGACCGCACAGCTAACCTAATCCGGTGCCATCCTAGCACCTAAGACACCGGGGAACATGGCCAGCGTGTCTAGGAAGAGAAACCCTGAGTATAAACCAAAAAAACTCACCGAGTTCTCCTAGCAAGCCGGCGGAGCAGGTCAGTGAACTGCAAGATGGCGCCGGCCCGGCCGCGCCGCGGGACTCATACACAGATCTACCCGGTAGATCCTGCTCCATCCGACCCCCCAACTTTACCCCCTCACCCCCCGGAAGGTGACCACCTCCTGAATAGCCCTGCTAAGGCTAAAATGAGGCTTGATGCGCCGCCGCAGCGGCTGCCCACAACACAAATCGAGGCCCAGGCTTTCAATCCCCTTCTCAGCAATCAGGCCCTGCATTCATCCATGGTATCTTTCCCCATCTCGGGACAGCCTGTGATGGACACCACATTAAAGGACATGCTACTGTCACTGCAGACCTCCCTTATGACAGATCTCTCCTCACTATTTGCTAAAATCTCCTCAGACATACACTCAATAGATGATAGAGTGACATGCATTGAAAAAAATATGAGTGACTGCACTTCCACAGTTAATGAAGTCATTGATGTGTGTGAAGATGTGAGAGAGGAACAAACATGGATCCACACCAAGCTGGCCGATTTAGAGGACAGATCTCGCAGGAACAATATCAAGCTGCGCGGAGTCCCCGAATCCATAATGCCTGCAGACCTGCCACAATACGCGAAAGAAATGATGCATGTCATTGTTCCAGAAAGCATCCCCCCAGGGATATAATAATAGACAGTAGGGATGAGCTTCGTGTTCGAGTCGAACCCATGTTCGACTCGAACATCGGCTGTTCGGTCGTTCACCGAATTGCGAACGATATGGGCCGTTCACGCCAAATTGGTGTGGCGCGTCATGGCCCATAATTCACTGCGGCATCGCAGTGCATTGCTGGCTGATGATTGGCCAAGCATGCACTATGACCCGCATGCTTGGGCAATCACAGCGCCGCCTGAACAGAGAGCCGTAATTGGCCAAAGCCAAGGAGGCTTTGGCCAATTATGGCTCAGGGGATTTAGTACACGCCCCACACTATATAAGGCCGCCTGCACGGCGGCCCTGTGCAGTGTGTTTCAGTGTGCTGAGAGATAGAGAGAGACAGTGTCATTTCATTTGAGTTAGCTAGATTAGGCAGGACAGTCAGTCAGTTAGCTGCACTTACAGTGTATTGTGTATATATATGCATCCCAGGTGTTGCATATATATATATACACTGTATTCAGTTTAGCTGGATCCGTTCCTGTTATCTTCCTACTGACAGGCAGGCTTGTCTTGTTACAGTATTTAAAGCTACCTGAAGAAAATTACTGGTGTTCTTTTGATCCTATTAGTACCACAGTCAGGCAGCTAGACTATTTACAGTTAGTGCAGTGCGTCCTGCTCACAGTGTTCAGCTAGATCCGTTCCTGTTATCTTCTTACTGACAGGCAGGCTTGTCTTGTTACAGTATATAAAGCTACCTGAAGAAAATTGCTGGTGTTCTTTTGATCCTATTAGTACCCCAGTCAGGCAGCTAGACTATTTACAGTTAGTGCAGTGCGTCCTGCTCACAGTGTTCAGCTAGATCCATTCCTGTTATCTTCTTACTGACAGGCAGGCTTGTCTTGTTACAGTATATAAAGCTACCTGAAGAAAATTACTGGTGTTCTTTTGATCCTATTAGTACCACAGTCAGGCAGCTAGACTATTTACAGTTAGTGCAGTGCTTCCTGCTCACAATGTTCAGCTAGATCCGTTCCTGTTATCTTCTTACTGACAGGCAGGCTTGTCTTGTTACAGTATATAAAGCCACCTGAAGAAAATTACTGGTGTTCTTTTGATCCTATTAGTACCACAGTCAGGCAGCTAGACTATTTACAGTTAGTGCAGTGCGTCCTGCTCACAGTGTTCAGCTAGATCCGTTCCTGTTATCTTCGTACTGACAGGCAGGCTTGTCTTGTTACAGTATATAAAGCTACCTGAAGAAAATTGCTGGTGTTCTTTTGATCCTATGAGTACCACAGTCAGGCAGCTAGACTATTTACAGTTAGTGCAGTGCGTCCTGCTCACAGTGTTCTGCTAAACCTACAAGTTAGTGGGGTGCGTCCTGCTCACAGTGTTCAGCTAAACCTACAAGTTAGTGGGGTGCGTCCACCTCACAGTGTTCAGCTAAACCTACAAGCTAGTGGGGTGCGTCCTGCTCACAGTGTTCAGCTAGATCCGTTCCTGTTATCTTCTTACTGACAGGCAGGCTTGTCTTGTTACAGTAAATACAGCTACCTGAAGAAAATTGCTGGTGTTCTTTTGATCCTATTAGTACCACAGTCAGGCAGCTAGACTATTTACAGTTAGTGCAGTGCGTGCTGCTCACAGTGTTCAGCTAAACCTACAAGTTAGTGGGGTGCGTGCTGCTCACAGTGTTCAGCTAAAGCTACCTGTAGAAGGTTGGTGGTGTTCTCATACTACAGGCAGGCAGTTGATTTTGCTAGCTGCAGTATCAGTACATATATATATATATATATATATATATATATATATATATATATATATATATATCCCAGCTTAGTGCAGCTACAGGCCATTAGTATGTCTGGAAGGCCAAGAAGGAGAGGCAGACAGTCACAAGCCAATAAGAGAGGGCAAGCAGGCTCTGTGTTTAGTGCTGGTCGTGGAGACGGTGCAACCTCATCAGCACGTGGCCGTGGGACACGCTTGGCCTTTTTTTCGGCAGCTGGCCGTGTTGAGCCGCAACATGCAGAAGACTTGGTCGAGTGGATAACCAAGCCGCACCTCATCCTCTCTCACCCATGCCCAGGGTACTTTGTCTGTCAAAGCAGCAGCCTCTTCCCTCGGCTCAATGTCATCAGTGACTCCTTCCCTAGCCCCACCATGTCCTCCTGAGGAGTCCCTTGAACTGTTTGACCACAGTGTTGGGTACATGCTCCAGGAGGATGCCCAGCGTTTGGAAGGCTCTGATGATGATACTGAGCTCGATGAAGGCAGTAACATGAGCACGGACAGAGGGGGTGCCCAAGAAGGACAGCAATCTGGCAGTCATGCTACCCCTGCTGCAGCATACTGCCAGGTTTGCTCCAGTGATGAGGAGGGAGGGGATGATGAGGTCACTGACTCAACGTGGGTGCCTGATAGGAGAGAGGAGGAGGAGGAGGCGGCACATCACCAACGAGGCAGGATGCCCTCCAGGGGCCAGCCTAAGGGCAGCACATTGACTGCATCACACCCCAAAGCTCCACATGTGCAGGGCGCTGCAGTCTCTGCGCGTTATTCAAAAAGTTCTTTGGTGTGGGCCTTTTTTGAGACGAGTGCATCAGATCGCACCGCTGCTATTTGCAACATATGTCTCAAGCGTATCTCGCGTGGCCAAAACATCTCCCGCTTGGGTACCACATGCTTGACCAGACATATGTTGACCTGCCATGCAGTTCGTTGGCAAGCGTATCTAAAAGACCCACACCAAAGAACAAAGAGGACCTCTCCTTGCTCCTCATCAGCTGAGATTTCCAACCCCACTAGACCTTCAGTCCTCTCTGAGACCTGCACTGAGAGGAATGAAGGTGTAGAATTAGGTGTGTCACAGCCAAGTACTTGTGGGCAATCTGCTTTTGGTACACCGACGTCAGATTGTACCAGGCAAATTTCCCTGCCCCAGCTGCTGCACCGCCGAAAGAAGTTTGCTCCCAGCCATCCACATGCCCAGCGGTTGAATGCTAGCTTGGCAAAATTTCTAGCACTTCAACTGCTGCCTTTTCAGTTGGTAGACTCTGCCCCCTTCCGTGAGTTTGTGGAATGTGCGGTTCCTCAGTGGCAGGTACTCAAACGGCACTTTTTCTCACGGAAGGCGATTCCGGCTCTCTACCAGCATGTGGAAGGAAATGTCCATGCCTCGCTGGACAGGGCGGTCAGCGGTAAGGTGAATATTACCGCTGACTCATGGTCCAGCAGGCATGGACAGGGACGTTACCTAAGTTTCCCGGCGCATTGGGTGACTCTGCTGGCAGCTGGGAAGGATGCAGGACAAGGTGCAGTAGTGTTGGAGGTTGTTCCGCCACCACGCCTCCAAAATGCTAATGATTGTGACACACCTCTCTCCTCCACCCCCTCCTCTTCTTCTTCCTCCATGGCCTCTTTCTGTGCTTTGTCCTCGGAACCAGCAGTGCTCCGTAGCTGTTCAAGGGGCTACGCAAGTACGCAGGACAAAAGATGCCATGCGGTGCTTGAGCTGGTGTGCTTGGGGGACAGGAGCCACACTGGGGCAGAGGTTCTGTCAGCTCTGCAGGGGCAGGTTCAGAGGTGGTTGACGCCACGCCAACTTAAGGCAGGAATAGTGGTTTGCGACAATGGCACCAACCTCCTCTCTGCCCTCCGACAGGGACAAATGACCCATGTGCCCTGTTTGGCTCACGTCCTTAACTTGGTGGTGCAGCGGTTCTTGGGCAGGTACCCGGGCTTACAGGATGTCCTGAGGCAGGCTAGGAAAGTCTGTGTGCATTTCCGCCGGTCATATAATGCCAGTGCTCGGCTGACGGACCTCCAAAAGGAGTTTAACCTGCCCAAGAACCGCCTAATCTGTGACATGCCCACCAGGTGGAACTCAACGTTGGCCATGCTGCAGCGGCTGCACACGTAGCAGAGGGCCATCAATGAGTACCTGTGCGACTATGGCACCAGGACAGGGTCAGGGGAGCTTGGTTTTTTTCCCCACGCCAGTGGGATATGATCAGGGATGCATGCACTGTCCTGTCACCATTTGAGGAGGCCACGAGGATGGTGAGCAGTGACAGTGCATGCATCAGTGACACTGTCCCCCTTGTCCACCTGTTGGAGCACACGCTGCGTGGAATAATGGACAGGGCACTTGAGGCAGAACAGAGGCAGGAAGAGGAGGACTTCCTTAGCTCTCAAGGCTCCCTTTCTCCAGACAGTGTTCCTGCGTGCCCGCCGATCACACAGGAAGAGGACGAGGAGGAGGAGGAGGAAGATTGTGTCAGTATGGAGGTGGAGCCTGACACTCAGCATCAGCAGCAGTCTTTAAGAGATCAGTCCCAAGAAACACATGGACTTGTACGTGGCTGGGAGGAGGTGGCTGCGGACCATGTCGTCCTTAGTGACCCAGAGGACTCCGGACCGAATGCCTCAGCAAACCTACGCTGCATGGCCTCCCTGATCCTGCAAAGCCTGCGTAAGGATCCTCGTATTCGTGGTATCAAGGAGAAGGACCAATACTGGCTGGCAACCCTCCTTGATCCACGTTACAAGGGTAAGGTTGCGGACCTTATTTTGCCATCGCAGAGGGAGCAGAGGATGAAACATCTTCGGGAGGCCTTGCAGAAAGGTCTGTGCAACGCGTTCCCAGAGACTGGGAGGTTACAAACTCCTGTTTCTGGACAACGTGTTGCTGAGGCTTCGGTCAGTCAAAGAAGGAGCGGTGGAGAAGGTGGCCGCCTGACCGATGCGTTCAGACAATTTTTTGGTCCACAGCCCCAAGGTATGATCGGTTCCAGCAACCATCGCCAGCGTCTGTTTTACATGGTGCAGGAATACCTAGGGGCAAGATCAGACTTGGACACCTTTCCCACCGAAAATCCTCTGGGTTACTGGGTCTTGAGGATGGATCACTGGCCAGAGCTTGCACAGTATGCAATTGAGCTACTGGCCTGTCCTGCATCCAGCGTTCTTTCGGAACGCACATTCAGTGCTGCTGGAGGCGTGGTAACCGATCACAGGGTGCGTCTGTCCACCGACTCGGTCGATCGACTGACCTTCATAAAAATGAATCAGTCTTGGATCACCACCAGCTACCAAGCACCTGATGCTGATGTAACCGAATCATTTTTTTTGAAATATCAGATCCCTTCAAAGACTGCCTATGCTGATGCTGAGTGACTATCCCTGAGTAATTATCCTCTTCCTCCTCAATCATCACGCTGATAGCTTGTAAGAACATTTTTGGTTCTGGGCGCCACCACCAGTGCCTAAGGCACAATTTTTCAGGCCCTGTTTAACAGGGGCATGTAATTACAATTTTTGATGCAATACTTTGCAGCAGGGCTCGTTCTTGTTCCTGCGTTCCAACTAGAGTGTCTGTGAGGGGTTGCAGTGTTGTGGCACCAGCACCAGTGCCTAAGGCCCAATTTTTCTGCTCCTGTTTAACAGGGGTGTGTAATTACAATTTTTGATGCAATACTTTGCAGCAGGGCTCATTCCTGCGTTCCAACTAGATTGTCTGTGAGGGGTTGCAGTGTTGTGGCACCAGTGCCTAAGGCCCAATTTTTCTGCCCCTGTTTAACAGGGGCGTGTAATTACAATTTTTGATGCAATACTTTGCAGCAGGGCTCGTTCCTGCGTTCCAACTAGAGTGTCTGTTAGGGGTTGCAGTGTTGTGGCACCAGCCCCAGTGCCTAAGGCCCAATTTTTCTGCCCCTGTTTAACAGGGGCGTGTAATTACAATTTTTGATGCAATACTTTGCAGCAGGGCTCGTTTCTGCGTTCCAACTAGAGTGTCTGTGAGGGGTTGCAGTGTTGTGGCACCAGCACCACCACCACCAAAGGCCCAATTTTTCTGCCCCTGTTCAACAGGGGCATGTAATTACAATTCTTGATCTAATATTTCACAGTAGGGCCCATTTCTGCACCCACCAAGAGCGAGTGAGGACTTACAGTGTTGTGGCACCAGCACCACCACCACCACCACCAAAGGCCCAGTTTTTCTGCCCCTGTTCAACAGGGGCATGTAATTACAATTCTTGATCTAATATTTCACAGCAGGGCCCTGTGAGGGCTTACAGTGTTGTGGCCACAACAACACCTAAGGCCCAAATTTCTGCTGAGTATATAGGGCAGGCCCCTACTTTCAAACATCTAACTTACAAACGACTCCTACTTGCAAACGGAAGGAGACAACAGGAAGTGAGATGAAATCTACCCCTAGGAAGGGAAAGTCTCTCCTGTAAGAGTTAATATGGGAAAAACATTTCTCCTTTCCACTGATGCTTTCCAATCCTTGTTCCACAAAAAAAACCCAAATTCTCAAAAAGCATTTGTCATTGGGACAAAAAGTGAGGTGAAATCTTCTAAAGAGGAGGAAAGACAGCAAAACAAATGTCACAGGGGTGATAACCCTTCCCTATGTTTTCCAAAAAGCTTAAAAAAGATTTTTTGGCTGGAGCTAAACACGTTAAAAATGTACCCGTTCAAAATGACAAACAGATTCTACTTAACAACAAACCTACAGTCCCTGTCTTGTTTGCACCGCCTGTATATTGCTGTTCAGAGTATATAGGGCCTGGTGGCCCCACACCTTTCCTTAATTTAATTTGGGTGTGGGGTTCCCCTTAATATCCATACAAGACCCAAAAGGCCTGGTAATGGACTGGGGGGTACCCATGGTGTTTGTCTTACTGATTTTCATCCATATTGCCAGGACCGGACATTACATTAAACCCGCAAGCAGTTTTAAATGAGATTTTTTCCTTAAAAAATGACATTTGGTGCAGGGACTGTTCTAAACACGGGAAACACGTGCCACTTTACAGGCATACTATAGACACCCCCCAGGTACGATATTTAACCACTTCAGCCCCGGAAGGTTTTACCCCCTTCCTGACCAGAGCACTTTTTACAATTCGGCACTGCGTCGCTTTAACTGCTAATTGCGCGGTCATGCAATGCTGTACCCAAACGAAATTTGCGTCCTTTTCTTCCCACAAATAGAGATTTCTTTTGATGGTATTTGATCACCTCTGCCGTTTTTATTTTTTGCGCTATACACGGAAAAAGACCGAAAATTTTGAAAAAAAATGATATTTTCTACTTTTTGTTCTAAAAAAAATCCAATAAACTCAATTTTAGTCATACATTTAGGCCAAAATGTATTCGGCCACATGTCTTTGGTAAAAAAAAGGTCAATAAGTGTATATTTATTGGTTTGCGCAAAAGTTATAGCGTCTACAAACTAGGGTACATTTTCAGGAATTTACACAGCCTTTAATTTATGACTGCCTATGTCGTTTCTTGAGGTGCTAAAATGGCAGGGCAGTACAAAACCCCCACAAATGACCCCATTTTGGAAAGTAGACACCCCAAGGAATTTGCTGAGAGGCATGTTGAGCCCATTGAATATTCATTTTTTTTGTCCCAAGTGATTGAATAATGACAAAAAAAAATAAAAAAAATAAAAATTACAAAAAGTTGTCACTAAATGATATATTGCTCACACAGGCCATGGGCATATGTGGAATTGCACCCCAAAATACATTTAGCTGCTTCTCCTGAGTACGGGGATACCACATGTGTGGGACTTTTTGGGAGCCTAGCCGCGTACGGGGCCCCGAAAACCAAGCACCGCCTTCAGGATTTCTAAGGGCGTACATTTTTGATTTTACTCCTCACTACCTATCACAGTTTTGAAGGCCATAAAATGCCCAGATGACATAAAACCCCCCCAAATGACCCCATTTTGGAAAGTAGACACCCCAAGCTATTTGCTTTGAGGCATGTTGAGTCCATGGAATGTTTTATATTTTGACACAAGTTGCGGGAAAGTGACAAATTTTTTTTTTTTTTTTGCACAAAGTTGTCACTAAATGATATATTGCTCACACAGGCCATGGGCATATGTGGAATTGCACCCCAAAATACATTTAGCTGCTTCTCCTGAGTACGGGGATACCACATGTGTGGGACTTTTTAGGAGCCTAGCCGCGTACGGGACCCCGAAAACCAAGCACCGCCTTCAGGATTTCTAAGGGCGTACATTTTTGATTTTACTCCTCACTGCCTATCACAGTTTCGGAGGCCATGGAATGCCCAGGTGGCACAAACCCCCCCCAAATGACCCCATTTTGGAAAGTAGACACCCCAAGCTATTTGCTGAGAGGCATGGTGAGTATTTTGCAGCTCTCATTTGTTTTTGAAAATAAAGAAAGACGAGAAAAAAAATTTTTTTTTTCTTTTTTCAATTTTCAAAACTTTGTGACAAAAAGTGAGGTCTGCAAAATACTCACTATACCTCTCATCAAATAGCTTGGGGTGTCTACTTTCCAAAATGGGGTCATTTGGGGGGGTTTTGTGCCACCTGGGCATTCCATGGCCTCCGAAACTGTGATAGGCAGTGAAGAGTGAAATCAAAAATTTACGGCCTTAGAAAGCCTGAAGGCGGTGCTTGGTTTTCGGGGTCCCGTACGCGGCTAGGCTCCCAAAAAGTCCCACACATGTGGTATCCCCGTACTCAGGAGAAGCAACAGAATGTATTTTGGGGTGTCATTTCACATATTCCCATGGCATGTTTGAGCAATATATCATTTAGTGACAACTTTGCGCAAAAAAAAATAAAAAAAATAAAAAATTGTCTCTTTCCCGCAACTTGTGTCACAATAGAAAATATTCCATGGACTCAACATGACTCTCAGCAAATAGCTTGGGGTGTCTACTTTCCAAAATGGGGTCATTTGGGGGGGTTTGAACTGTCCTGGCATTTTATGCACAACATCTAGAAGCTTATGTCACACATCACCCACTCTTCTAACCACTTGAAGACAAAGCCCTTTCTGACACTTATTGTTTACATAAAAAAAAAATTTTTTTTTGCAAGAAAATTACTTTGAACCCCCAAACATTATATATTTTTTTTAAAGCAAATGCCCTACAGATTAAAATGGTGGGTGTTTCATTTTTTTTTTTCACACAGTATTTGCGCAGCGATTTTTCAAACGCATTTTTTGGGGAAAAAACACACTTTTTTACATTTTAATGCACTAAAACACACTATATTGCCCAAATGTTTGATGAGATAAAAAAGATGATCTTAGGCCGAGTACATGGATACCAAACATGACATGCTTTACAATTGCGCACAAACGTGCAGTGGCGACAAACTAAATACATTTTTAAAAGCCTTTAAAAGCCTTTACAGGTTACCACTTTAGATTTACAGAGGAGGTCTACTGCTAAACTTACTGCCCTCGATCTGACCTTCGCGGCTATACCTCACATGCATGGTGCAATTGCTGTTTACATTTGACGCCAGACCAACGCTTGCGTTCACCTTAGCGCGAGAGCAGGGGGGACAGGGGTGCTTTTTTTTTTTTTTTTTTTTTCTTTATTATTATTATTTTTTTATCTTATTTTTAAACTGTTCCTTTCATTTTTTTTTTTTTAAATCATTTTTATTGTTATCTCAGGGAATGTAAATATCCCCTATGATAGCAATAGGTAGTGACAGGTACTCTTTTTTGCAAAAATTGGGGTCTATTAGACCCTAGATTTCTCCTCTGCCCTCAAAGCATCTGATCACACCAAGATCGGTGTGATAAAATGCTTTCCCAATTTCCCAATGGCGCTGTTTACATCCGGCGAAATCTACGTCATAAAATGCTCGTAGCTTCTGGTTTCTTAGGTCATAGAGATGTTTGGAGCCACTCTGGTCTCTGATCAGCTCTATGGTCAGCTGGCTGAATCACCGGCTGCATTTTCAGGTTCCCTGTTGAGACAGGAGAGCCAGAGAAAAACACGGAAGATGTTGGGGGGGGGGCATTCCCTCCCACTGCTTGTAAAAGCAGTCTAGGGGCTAATTAGCCACTAGGATTGCTTTTACATGAAAGCCGACCGCTGGCTGAAAAGAATGATACCAAGATGATACCTAAACCTGCAGGCATCATTCTGGTATAACCACTCAAAGTCGTGAATGGCATACCTGAAGACAAAAAAATGGTTAACAATAAAGCACAGTAAACGGTAAGGTATAAAAAATTGCATACCTGAAAAGCAAACATGATAAAACATAATAACAATAAAACATTGCAGAATAGAATACAGTAAAAAAGAGCAGAACAATAGAGAGAGAATAGAGAGAGAGAGAACAATAAAACGACAACTATTTTTATTTTATATTTTTGTTTGTGTTTTTTTCTTTTTTTTTTTTTACACTTTTTTTTGTAACTAACTTTTATAACTGTAACCGGTTCCAGGTTCGGGTCTCTCAAAATGCGATGGCATCTCGGGAGACCCTGTGAAAGTGTGCCTAGTCTGTGCAATGCTGTACCCTACGCTAATACTCAACTAGTGCATGGTAGCGTTCAAAACATTCACCAATGCAAAGACCAGGATTGTCAGGACAGGAGGGACAATAATAGCAGGTGTCACGCCTATATCCGCGCTTGCTGCAGACACGACATCTTTTTTGGGGGGGTTCGTTGGGTAGGGGTACTCGGGAGGACATAAAGAAAATGCCTCTCATGCAGCCGACTGCATTTGGTTGGGGATGTGAATGGGGGAAGTACGGGCGCTGCAGAAGTGGTGGGCTCCCAATTAGGATTGGCGAATGCAGCAGGAAGGGCACTATGGGCACGACGGGCCTGTGTTTGTCTTTTTGGTGGCAGCGGGACACTACTTGTGCTTGCCACCTCACCAGCTTGAACTGCACTTATGTGACTCGCCACGTCACCAAGTGTTACTGCAGTGCTGGTTTGACTACGACCGGGGTGTACTACGCCGCTGGTGCTTGCCAGTTCACCAAAACGCTACAAAAAAAACTGTTAGCGATCACAGGGATCCGGCCTGACTCTGCGAACGCTGCAGTTATGCGTTTAGTGTTTTGTAAGTGACAGTGATCGATCGATACTGCACTTGGGTGGGCTGGGCCGGGCCGGGCGGAGGGGCAAAACGCAGGTGCTAGCAGGTATCTGGGCTGATCCCGCTAACACTGCGTTTTTGGGAACCCTAAACTGCTGGGGACACTAGTATAGATCTAATCGGATCAGATATTGATCCGATCAGATACTATACCACTAAGGGAGGCGTATGCTGCGTGCGTGGGTGTTAGCGGTACTGGCGCTAACCTGACGCTGCCTGGGGCTGGTGCTTGCCAGTTCACCAAAACGCTACCAAAAAAACTGTTAGCGATCGCAGGGATCAGGCCTGACTCTGCGAACGCTGCAGGTATGCGTTTAGTGTTTTGTAAGTGACAGTGATCGATCGATACTGCACTTGGGTGGGCTGGGCTGGGCGGAGGGGCAAAACGCAGGTGCTAGCAGGTATCTGGGCTGATCCCGCTAACACTGCGTTTTTGGGAACCCTAAACTGCTGGGGACGCTAGTATAGATCTGATCGGATCAGATATTGATCCGATCAGATACTATACCACTAAGGGAGGTGTACGGTGCGTGCGTGGGTGTTAGCGGTACTGGCGCTAACCTGAGGCTGCCTGGGGCTGGTGCTTGCCAGTTCACCAAAACGCTACCAAAAAAACTGTTAGCGATCGCAGGGATCAGGTCTGACTCTGCGAACGCTGCAGTTATGCGTTTAGTGTTTTGTAAGTGACAGTGATCGATCGATACTGCACTTGGGTGGGCTGGGCGGAGGGGCAAAACGCAGGTGCTAGCAGGTATCTGGGCTGATCCCGCTAACACTGCGTTTTTGGGAACCCTAAACTGCTGGGGACGCTAGTATAGATCTGATCGGATCAGATATTGATCCGATCAGATACTATACCACTAAGGGAGGCATATGCTGCGTGCGTGGGTGTTCGCGGTACTGGCGCTAATCTGACGCTGCCTGGGGCGACGCATATCACCGCCGGGCGATCAGGGGGCTAAACCTTTATTCAGTAATAAACGGCGGGTGCCCTGACACTATAAAAAATAAACAAACTAACCAGCGTCACCCGTAACGGTTATACGGTGATCAGTGGTGAAAGGGTTAACTAGGGGGCAATCAAGGGGTTAAAACATTTATTAGATAGTATATGGGGGTCCCTGTCGCTATAAAACACTGACGGCGAACCTAAATATTTACGTTCCTAACTAGCGTCACCAGCGACACTAATACAGCGATCAGAAAAATGATCGCTTAGCGACACTGGTGACAGGGGGTGATCAAGGGGTTAAAACTTTATTAGGGGGGTTAGGGGGGTATCCTAGACCTAAAGGGGGGTAATACTCACTGCCCTAACACTAACTGTCACAAACTGACACTATGCAGTAATCAGAAAAAAAAAAATACTGCTAATGTCAGTTTGTGACAGGGGGGGGGGGTGATTGGGGGGGGATCGGGGGGCGATGGGGGGGGATCGGGGGTGTAATGTATGCCTGGCATGTTCTACTGTGTGTGTGTGTGTTGTGTGCACTCACTTGTCTTCTCTCCTCGGCGCTGGAACGGAAACTGCCAGACCGAGGAGAGATGACATCACATCCTCTGCCTGTGTGAAACGACACACAGGCAGAGGAGGATTCCCATTGGCTGGGAGCGATCGCGAGGGGGGGGCCACGATCGGATGGTCTCCCCCTCGCCTCCCGACGCTCCCAGTCAAATGCCGACCGCCGATGGCCCCGGGGGGGGTCCGATCGGACCCCCCGCCCGCGGGAGGCAGATCACGTACGGGTACGTGATTCTGCCTGCCCGTGCCATTCTGCCGCAGTATATATGCGGTAGGCGGTAGGCAAGTGGTTAAAGGAATATTTCACTTTTTTTTTTTTTACTTTAAGCATCATTAAAATCACTGCTCCCGAAAAAATGGCCGTTTTAAAGAAAATTTTTTGCATTGATACATGTCCCCTGGGGTAGGACCCGGGTCCCCAAACCCTTTTTAGGACAATACCATGCAAATTAGCCTTTAAAATTAGCACTTTTGATTTTGAATGTCCGAGTCCCATAGACGTCAATGGGGTTCTAACGTTCGTGCGAACTTTCGGTCCATTCGCAGGTTCTGGTACGAACCGAACCGGGGGGGTGTTCGGCTCATCCCTAATAGACAGAATACACAGAATAGCCAAGCCATCCCACCTTGCTGCCTCCATTCCCAGAGATATTTTAATGAGAGTCCACTTCTTCCACATCAAAGAGAAACTCTTGCTGGGGGTCAAGAATAAATCACCACTGCCTGCTCCGTACACAGGAATCCAATTTTTCACAGATCTCTCTAAATATACTCTCCAACTAAGAAGAAACCTGAACCCGATCACCAAAGGGCTTCAAAACCATAAAATACCATACAAATGGCGTCATCCAGCGACTATCCTGGTCACTAGAAATGGTCAATCCCACGTCATACATGACCTAAACAAGGGCCTGCACCTCCTCCACAACTGGGGAATAATTATTGAACCTCCCAAGACCCCACCAATGTGCAACGGCCCCTCTCACGCCCGCAGCCGTATGGATCACCGCCCCAGCTGAGGAGACCCCATAGTTACTACCGTAGTAGGCCTAACTACTGCATCTCACATCCCCTGGAGCTTGACGAATTGTTCCATTGACTGTTCAGCTCCCTTCGTTACTAACTGTTTATACTTCCAATTAGAGGTTGAAGCAGTGTTTTACACCTCCTCTACGTATCCCTTTTCAACATAGCAGAGTTACCTTATCGGCAGTTTGCTTGTTGGGTTTGTACTGTCAAGTGTGATTAACATTTTGCTCTATCTACAGCTCTATTATCCAACCACTATTGAGTCCGTGGACCGAACTCCTTCTACCAACCGACACAGATACTAGGATCTTCTGACTGTTAGAGTGGGACGACTAACCGTAAGTGATTTCCCACACCATTTGTCCACACTTCCCAACACCATGCCACTAAACATATTATCGCTAAATGCCAAGGGCCTGAACCATCCGGCTAAATGCCACTCTTCATGGAAAACCACCAAAGCTCTCCAGAGTGACATTCTCTGTATTCAAGAGACACATCTGATAAAGTCAGATTCATCACTATGCACCAACCGCCAGTTTCCACACATCTTTCAAGCCTGCCACTCTACTAAATCCAAAGGCGTCATGATAGCAATCAAAGAAACAGTGGACTTCCACCTATCCAACCTACTAATTGACCGTGAAGGTCGCTACTTAATCTTAGTGTGTACCATCAACAAAGTTTTTTATACCCTCTCCAACATTTATGCACCGAACACTCACCAAATGAAATTCCTGCATAAGGTTCTACGTTTAACCAAACAGATAAGAAAAGGACATTTAATTCTTTGTGGGGATTTTAATATTGTTCCCGACATCAACATGGACACTATGTCTCCAGCGAAGAGGCGATTATCGCCATTGAAAAAATTTTTGTCCTCACAGGATTTATTTGATGTGTGGCACTGCCACCATGGCTCAGAAAAGGACTTTACCTACTATTCTCACATGCATAATTCATATTCACGAATTGATTTATTTGCTACTGATAAATGGCTCCTCCAGAATGTATGTAAATCTGAAATCCACACCACAACATGGTCAGACTACGCCCCGATATCAATTTCTATTTCAGACTCCACACCACAACGCAACACATTTTTGTGGCGTGCAAACAATTTTATACTGCAAAATGAAAAATACACAACAGAAATCTCCAACCATCTCACTGAATTTTTTTCTATAAACAAAGGCACAGTGTCTGATCATGGGGTGGTGTGGAGTGCCCATAAGGCCTATATTAGAGGTATGTTGATTAAACTAAGTTCCCTTCACAAAAGGAAGAGGACGCAGCGTATAGATGAACTAACCTCCCAAATTACCTCCCTAGAACAACAACATAAAGCCAACCCCCAAAACCCGCAAACCCACCAATTATTGAACCTAAGGCAAGAACTGAAAACCTTGCTCCTTCAATCATTTGAATATCTCCAGCGTAAACTAAAAGCCACTTCTTACGCCACCTCCAACAAGGCAGGTAAAACTCTAGCAATGAAACTTAAGGGTAGAAGACTTAAAACCAAAATTTCTCAGATTATCCACCCCCACACGAATATCCCCCAGTCCAACCCTCAAGACATAGCCAACGCATTCAGCGACTACTACAGCGACCTCTACAATTTGAAACACGACACTAGCACACCGCAACCATCACCAGAAGAGATTAATCACTTTCTCCAATCTATTCAGTTACCCACCCTGAATGGAAATCAACTAGAAAATCTAAATAAGCCCTTTACAGAACAGGAAGTTCAAACATCAATTGATTCCCTACCTAATGGGAAAGCCCCAGGACCTGACGGCCTAACAGCCGAATACTATAAACAGTATTCTCCACAGATTGTCCCACATATTACGAGGTATATAACAACGCTGCCTCCTCTTCTAAACTTCGGAATGATTATTTGAATGCATTAATAGTTACGATACCAAAGCCAGGGAGGGAACCAAACACCCCCAAAAACTTTAGACCAATATCCCTACTCAACCTTGACCTGAAAATCTATGCTAAGACCATAGCCACACGTCTATTAGACATTATACCCACCCTCATACATATAGACCAGACAGGATTCACCAAAGGGCGACAAGCACCAGATGCCACTAGAAGAATGATCAACTTGATACACCACGCTGAATCCACTGGAACGCCTTCTCTGCTCCTATCTTTGGACGCAGAGAAGGCGTTCGACGGGGTTCACTGGACCTACCTTGAAATGGTCCTCCAGAAATTTGGATTCAGAGACCACATCCTTAGAGCCATCTTAGCTATGTAAACCACTCCTTCGGCCCAAGTCTTCACAGAAGGTATGCTTTCAAAACCATTCCCTATTACAAATGGCACACATCAAGGCTGCCCCCTGTCCCCTCTTATCTTTAACTTACTAATGGAATCTCTGGCGCAACACATCAGATCCAATACTACAATATTCGGAATACAAATAGGTACCGTCTGCCACAAAATTAGTCTTTTCGCGGACAATGTTATTCTAGTACTCACTAATCCCACATCTTCCCTGGCGGAAGTACAAGCCACACTAAATTGGTTCAGTAAAGTATCGTATTATAAACTAAACACAACCAAATCTTCTATTCTTGATATCAATCTAGATGCCACCACCAAGATTTACTTCAGACACAGTATTCCTTCGCATGGGCAGACAAGGAAATCACATACCTGGGAATCCAACTCCCAAAAACTACCAAAAATATCTTCTCGTCTAACTTCCTCCCACCCCTTCACAAAATCAAAAATGATACACAACATATTATAAAACACGAGCTCTCCTGGTCGGGGAGACTGGCAGCCTTCAAAATAACATGTCTCCCTCAAATATTGTACTTCTTCCGAACATTGCCAATTACACTTCCCGCCTCTTTCTTTAAGTCCCTTCAGTCAATGTTCAACAAATTTCTTTGGAACGAGAAAAAACCCAGATGCGCACATGCAAAATTAATCAAACATAGATTGGCGGGAGGCACAGGATCAATAGAATTTAGGGATTACTACCTGGCGGCCATACTTGCACAACTCCCAGAGTGGTTTCAACCTAATACTTAATCTCTATGGGCCCAGATAGAAAATCTTTCACTGATACGCCCAAACCTAAATCACCCTCCATCTCCCTATGAAGGCTTCAGTGTATGCCTGGAAAAAAATGCTCACCCTCTCAGACTACACCCCCCCAAGACACTCTTCAACATACCCCTAGAGACTCTTCATCATCTGTCACCTGACCTCAGACTCTCCAAATGGTCCCTCAATGGAATACACTCGCTACACCACCTTTTACAAGGTAATCAAATTAAGCCCTTCTCCCAACTACAAACAGAATACACATTGCCCGCCACTGAAAGATTCACATTCCTCCGCATTCACCACTGCCTAAATAAACTACCTCTCCCCCTCTACAACATCCCCCAAAAGACCTGGGATTTCCTCACAAACCCCACACCACAGCCCAAAGGTATATCTTACTTTTATACCCTGCTTTAGGGGAAAAAGGTCCTTTACCAAGCTGGCCCCCCACTATCAATGGGAAAAAGATCTTACAAGTACTTTTTCTGACGCACAATGGCAACTAGCTCTCAAGTCCACCTACAAAGCAACCCAATGTTCAACACTTTGGGAACTCACCCAGAAAATCTCGCTCCGTTGGTACTTAACCCCAGATAAGCTAGCTACCTTCAACCTCCACACCCCCAACACTTGTTGGAGATGTAAATCATCTAGAGGTGACATGTTTCATATTTTTTGGACATGCCCCTCCATCCGGAAATACTGGTTAGATACGTTTAATCTGCTTACCAACATTACTAAAATTCCTATCCCACCTTCACCCGAGATGGCGCTTCTAAACCTAAACATAGAAAACATACCTGGACCTCTCAGACACACAACAACCCATATTCTCTTGGCTTCCAGACTCAATATAACACGGAATTGGAAGTCAGACACTCCCCCAACCATAACACAAACAATAGACCTGGTCTCACTCCACTTCAGCTACGAAACAATGATGGCCACCTGCAATGGTCGGGCCTCAAAAGCCAGTAAACAATGGTTACCCTGGACAAACTGGACTAATGCTGCATTCCATACCCAGAATCCCAAAGTCAACCTCAAACCTTCTTGACCGAGCAATTTGTTCATCATGTCTTAGTCCTGCTAGTTACGCCTTGACTACAACAGAGGTTTAACACCTCATCATACAAGAAATTGATTGTACTTAACAACTACCCATGGGGGCCGTTCTCCCCTTGCGGCACAAAGAGATCCCAATTGGGGTGCTGCGAAGGGAGAAGGGGCCCTATATGTATAATATTCTAACCACAGTACAATGTATTTCTATACCTATGCTCATTTCATTGCACGTAATCCATTGACAAACTGCTGACTGTTACGTATAGTTTATTTTTGACAATTCTTTGTTCTGTTTTGAATTTATACACAACGTAAATATCTTAATTGTACTTTGTATTTCCTTGCTAAAAATCAATAAAATAATTTGAAAGGTAAAAAAAGTGTTTGGGGACCTGGGTCCTGCACCAGGGGACATGGATCAATGCAAAAAAAGTTTTAAAAACAGCCTTTTTTTGGGAGCGGTGATTTTAATATTGCTTAAAGTGAAACAATAAAAGTGTAATATCTCTTTAAATTTTGCACCTGGGGGGTGTCTATAGTAAGCCTGTAAAGGGGCGCATGTTTCCTGTGTTTAGAACAGTCTGACAGCAAAATGACATTTCAAAGGAAAAAAAGTCATTTAAACTACTCGCGGCTATTAATGAATTGCCGGTCCAACAATACACATAAAAGTTCATTGATAAAAATGGCATGGGAATTCCCCACAGGGGAACCCCGAACCAAAATTTAAAAAAAAAATGACATGGGGGTCCCCTAAATTCCATACAAGGCCCTTCAGGTCTGGTATGGATATTAAGGGGAACCCCGGCCAAATTTTTTTGAAAAATGGCATGGGGTCCCCCTCAAAATCTATACCAGACCCTTATCCGAGCACGCAACCTGACAGGCTGCAGGAAAAGAGGGGGGACGAGAGAGCTGCCCCCTCCTGAACTGTGCCAGGCCACATGCCCTCAACTTTGGGAGGGTGCTTTGGGGTAGCCCCCAAAACACCTTGTCCCCATGTTAATGAGGACAAGGGCCTCATCCCCACAACCCTTGGCCGGTGGTTGTCTGCGGGCGGGGGGCTTATCGGAATCTGGAAGCCCCCTTTAACAAGGGGACCCCCAGATCCCGGCCCTCCCCCTGTGTGAAATGGTAAGGGGGTACAAAAGTACCCCTACCATTTCACTAAAAAAGTGTCAAAAATGTTAAAAATCGACAAGAGACAGTTTTTGACAATTCCTTTATTTAAATGCTTCTTCTTTCTTCTATCTTCTTTCTTCTTTCTTCTATCTTCCTTCGGTTTCTTCCTCCATCGTCTTCTTCTTCTGGTTCTTCTGGTTCTTCCTCTGGTGTTCTCGTCCGGCATCTTCCTCCGCGGCGTCTTCTTCCCTTCTTTTCCTCGGGCTGCTCCGCATCCATGATGGCATGCAGGGAGGCTCCCGCTGTGTGACGCTTCTTTCTTCATCTTCTTCTCTTCATCTTCTTGTCTTCATCTTCTTGTCTTCATCTTCTTTTTGGGCCGCTCCGCATCCATGATGGCATGGAGGGAGGCTCCCGCTGTGTGACGTATCTCCTCTTCTGACGGTTCTTATATAACAGGGGGCGGAGCCCCCGGTGACTCCGCCCCTTTTGACGCACGGGGACTTCCCTGTGGCATTCCCCGTTAAGTCAGAAGGGGGCGGGGTTACGTAACGCTCTCACATCACAGGGAATCCAACAGGTAAGTCCCATCAAGTCCCCATGCGTCAGAGGATGGCGGGGTCACCAGGTGCTCCCCCCCGTTATTTAAGAATCGTCAGAAGAGGAGAAGCATCACACAGTGGGAGCCTCCCTCCATGCCATCATGGATGTGGAGCGGCCCGAAAAGAAGATGAAGACAAGAAGATGAAGAGAAGAAGATGAAAAGAAGAAGATGAAGAGAGAAGCGTCACACAGCGGGAGCCTCCCTCCATGCCATCATGGATGCGGAGCGGCCCGAGGAGAAAAAGGAAAGAAGATGCCAATGCCGCAGAGAAAGATACCGGACGAGAACACCGGAGGAAGAACCAGAAGAACCAGAAGAAGAAGAAGGTGGAGGAAGAAACCGAAGTAAGATAGAAGATAGAAGAAAGAAGAAAGAAGATAGAAGAAAGAAGAAGCATTTAAATAAACGAATTGTCAAAAACTGTCTCTTGTCACTTTTAACATTTTTGACAGTTTTTTTGTGAAATGGTAGGGGTACTTTTGTACCCCCTTACCATTTCACACAGGGGGAGGGCTGGGATCTGGGGGTCCCCTTGTTAAAGGGGGCTTCCAGATTCTGATAAGCCCCCCCGCCCGCAGACCCCCACAACCACCGGCCAAGGGTTGTGGGGATGAGGCCTTTGTCCTCATCAACATGGGGACAAGGTGTTGGGGGGCTACCCCAAAGCACCCTCCCAATGTTGAGGGCATGTGGCCTGGTACAGTTCAGGGGGGGGGCGCTCTCTTGTCCCCCCCTTTTCCTGCGGCCTGCCAGGTTGCGTGCTTGGATAAGGGTCTGGTATAGATTTAGAAGGGGACCCCACACCATTTAAAAAAAAAAATTTGGTTTGGGGTTCCCCTGGGGGGAATTCCCATGCAGTTTTTATCAATGAACTTTTATGTATATTGTCGGACCGGCAATTCATTAATAGCCGCGAGTAGTTTTAAATGACTTATTTTCCTTTGAAATGTCATTTTGCTGTCAGACTGTTCTAAAAATGGGAAACATGCACCCTTTACAGGCATGCACAGTATATTACACTAACTAACTGATAGCACTGAACAGAGCCCTCTTCTATCTTTCTCCACATCAAAATCATACTGAAAATGGCTGCCATTGAAAGAATACTTTTATACTGTGGGGCGGGCATGAGCCTTGATTGGATAAAGTCATTATGACAGTGTCCAATCATGACTCTGACAGTGCTCTGTGCCCTAAATTGGCTGAAGCTTTCACTGCTTCAGCCAATCAGGGCTTGCAATGCACTTTTCAGCAACGCAATGCATTGTGGTCGGTTCGGGGGGCCAAACAAATGGTCGAACGACCTGTTTGTTTGGCTGCTCACCGAATGTCCAAACAGCGAAAGTTCAGCCAAACTTTTTTATGTTCAAGCCGAACCGTTTGCCCATCCCTAACCAGCAGCAGACAGCTCTGGGTACTAAAGAATTGCTTTAAAGACTTGCTTAGGCAGCCATCACAACAGCTGCTCCTCCCTTAACTGACAAAGATCCCTCCACAGCATGTTTTATTTTGTGCCCCCTCTGTGATGGCAAGATGAGCTCTGCTATTTTCCTCTTATAACATGGATCCAAAAAGGTTGGCCCAACAGTAATGAACTCTCTCTTTGATGTTACAAATCCAAGGATCCTTTCACAGGCACCGAAGCATGAACATGCTCATCCATCACAAATTATCAAAGGCAGAAGAACCTGAGTCAGAATTGCTGAGAACAACACTGTTTTTGCAATATAGGACACCTCTCAAATAAGGATAAACTACACAAAAAGGGCAAAAAAACACAAATACAAAGGATGCTCTATTGATAAATTTTGTTCACATAAGATTCATGCAACTTTCACCCAGGATTCCAATTCAATTACATTTGACTCTAAATAGAAAATGTGTGACTCTTGAGTGAACATAGGGGTTGATTTACTAAAGGCAAATAGACTGTGCACTTTGCAAAGTGGTGTTGCCCTCTGCAAGTGCAGTTGCTCCAAAGCTTAGTAAATGACTGTTACGGAACGTCCCTCACTCCACTTGAGGGCTTCCGTCAGTATACCGCTTCCTAAGTTCTGGAACACAAGTCCAATGGATCTGGCTATAGGAACCCCCAAGAACTAGACAACACCAGTCTTGGAGTACATCAGAACTAACTCTTTGTTTGAGATCTCACACAAATTTATACAGCAGGATGACTCAAAGCTAACCTAATTAACATGAGCTAATTTATTAAAAAATGTACCCAGACCAGATGACTCAGAGACATGACTTGTAGGACACAGACTTGTGGGCACCGAGCTTCACACAGTAGTATAAACACAATAGCAGGAGCTAATTACAATTAACAATACAAACAACAATCTCCCCCCCTCCTCAGCCTAGTCATCAACAGTTCGTCTCCTAGCCAGTCCTGGAGGCTAATGTGATCAGCTCACTCAATTAACAGGTTGAGTTCAGAATCAAACAAACCAATAATAGTCTCTACATACATCCTGGGAGATATTGTGGACAAATATTACTGTCCCATTTTAAGTAGTCCAAGATATATTTTCTCACTCACCCTGTGCCAGGATAGCACAGGGTGACTTAGACATAAGAGGTATATGGGGAGCTGAAACAAGGACATCCCCTACTTTCCAAGGGATTCTGAGTTCCACGGGCCCTCCCGTCACAATGACGTAACGCTTCACTTTGCAAAGAGTACCCAATCACATGGAAGGACAATAAAAAAACTGCATTTTTTCTTGCACATGATTGGATGATGGAAGTCAGCAGAGCTTCTGCACATTTACTAAGCTCTGGAGCAACTGCACTTGCAGAGTGCACAGTATTTTTGCCTTTAGTAAATCAACCCCATTGTGTAAACGACATTTGTAAATAGTATAGTAATAAAATAAACTGAACTACCCTAAACACCCCCCCCCTCCCGGGAAAAAAAGAAAATACAAAACCCTCTGAATAAAGAAAAAAGTTTTTTTCAACACACTTCTTATGAGTAACTCATTTAGGGCTTCTATGAAATTTTTCCAAAGGTAAAATTGGTAATTTCACTGTAAAACAAATTTTCACCAAAAACACTCTGCTCTTCATTTGTAATTAGCTGTGTGAAAAGGCAATCTAATATTAAATCGTATTTAAATAATAGTATAGCTCTTTTTCTGACAAATGATTTGTACACAATTTAAATACATCATTTATCATTGGATAAACACGAAAGAGTCACAAAAATTGACATATAATAAAAAGCTGATCACACATTTGCAGCTGCTCTATGCTCAGTAACTGTCTTGTACGATGACTTGACAAACTGTTCAATAATTGGTTGTTTGGGAGAATCAGATCTGTTTTTAATTAGAGGGAAAGGGTTTTGAAACAAATGTTTGTTGGTAGTAAATTCTTATGTTTACCTAGCTGTGCAGCTGTGATTGCATTGCAACATTGCTGCTTTCTCATTGAGTAATTTGTCTTTCTTTTTCTTGACTTTCTTTAAAATGACAAAATGCCATATCATTATTGGGACTTTCCTAAGGTTGTTTAAAGGCTACAGATTAAAAATAAAAAACCTGTGGAACAAACATAGTTTAAACATAGAGTGTCTTGAATTCAATTTCAACATACTTATTTTATGAGCAAGATTAAATACACTTTGATGACTTAAAGAACCACAAAATATAAATTACTTGATTAGCATAAGCTGGTTTATGTGAAAGAGTTTTTAATACAATTAAAAATAATTATGTGAAAGTTTCAAAAGACTTTCAGGAGATTATCAAAAGATGCAGACAAATGTGATATGGGGTGGAGATATTTGCAAACACACAGCTGATAGAATTTCATTAGTGTTCATTAAAGTAATCCTGACACCATAGTACCATCTTTCAACTACCATGCCAAGTAATGTAAAGCAAAAAGTTGCATAGAAATGTTGAATAAATGTAGAATATTTCTATCTTAATTGCGCAGTTCAAGACACAGACGCTAGGTTATAGGCTAATACTGTCAGGTGATTGAACACTGGCAAAGCTTTTAAAGACATGACCCCTGAGCGACCCTACCCACTCTGTGAATTTTTTGATAGTGTCCTAAGGTGATGAACCTCTTATCCCTTACAGAGAAATCAGTCTTAGCTTAACTACAACATGTAGTTTATTACTGTATTTTACTTCAGATTCTTCTTATTCCTTACAGAGAAAAAAGTCTTAGCTTAACTAATGTATTATTTTACTTCAGATTCTTCAATCAACTCTTCACTGTTTTGTAATACAACAGTAGGAGCAGTGCATCCAATTTGGTGCAAATTCAGAGTAAAACCCTGGGAGCTTACCCAGACCCCCTACATGGGTGCTCACCTTGGCACTTGGTGCAATGTGAGTAGTTAGCCTCAGGGTGCTATACAGGCCCAGGGCCATGGTCCAACCCTATAAGACCTAAAGCCTGAAGACCCCTTCGGGAGTATGCCCACCGTGTGAATATATGTATGCACCAGCGACATGAACAGGTAAGAGAGGGTTATCTTGTGTCTTTGACTGTTACTGTACTCTCACAGCAAGAATGGGTTATAACACCTCCATTACTTGCTTTACACTATTTATATGTGTCCTGTATAGCATATGTTCATATGTTAAAACTCAAGAAACTGGAATTGCTTTTGAAATCTATTCACTTATAGAGTGTTACATTTTTCAAACTTGTCATTAAATGCCATGCCATCCTAGGTGGATGGCCAGGTGTTACATCACAGGACAGGCCATACACTTTGCCACCACTTCTGCCTACATCCCTTTATATGGTACTCAGGCACTTCCCCTTGCAATTTTGCCAAGAGGACTTTGCTACAGAACAGTCACTGCTCTGTTTGCTGCATTTTCCTTAACTTACCTTATTGCCATACCCCTTTCCACGAATACCCCACAGGAGAATACCCTTACTCATAGAAATAACAGAAGATAGGAGTAAAGAAACCATGGCAAAAACTCAGGCCATCATTTGCTCTGCAGAAGGCAGAACCTTTTTTAACATTTAGTTCTAACTCTATCTCAGACATGCAACAGGCAGTCTATTGACTAAAGAAGATTTTTCTCTGACTATGTCACAATTACTCTGACAACTAATGGCTTTAATACAGACATCACTGCCCAGGGTGCAAAAGCACCAGGCTTCTTCTCCACCCCCAACATCTCTACCTGAGTCAAATCCTGACATGTCTGCTCAGGAAGAGGTAAAGATGGAGGGAAATGAAGAGGACACAGAAGTGTTGTTAGAGGAGGTCACAGAATATTTTTTACCCAAAACTCCTATACACCTGATATTATGGCTGCATTCAATATGCTTGCCAGTTATAATATGCCTATGCTGTGCACAAAAGCCTCCATAAATATGTTTTGACTGAACAATTAAGGCAATTACCTTTTTCCTTCCTTTTTTGTGTGAATGCCCTACAGTAAGTCATGACACAAATCTCCAGAATGGCCCTAATTTCTATTCTTATGCACAGAATCTGGTGGCTAAAAGCATGTATAGCTGCAGCTGCCTGCGGAAGATGATTTACACATATGCAATTTATATGCGGATGTGTTTTTGGTGAGGCACTTGACAAACTCAGGAAGATTTCAAAATCCCCCTCCTTGGGAGCTTCTACCTCTTCAAAATGTAGAGCACCTCAACACTCTGCTCTGGCCTTTACTTCTAAACCAAAGTTCAGCCCTTTATTTTGGTGCAAGACTAAGGATGAGCTGAACACCCCCCCCGGTTCGGTTCGCACCAGAACATCTGAACAGGCAAAAAATTTGGACGAACAAACAAACACCGTTAAAGTCTATGGGACACGAACATGAAAAATCAAAAGTGCTCTTTTTAAAGGCTTATTTGCAAGTTATTGTCATAAAAAGTTTTGGGGACCTGGGTCCTGCCCCAGGGGACATGTATCAATTAAAAAAAAAGTTTTAAAAACTGACATTTTTTCGGGAGCAGTGATTTTATTAATGCTTAAAGTGAAACAATAAAAATGAAATATTCCTTTAAATATCATGTCTGGGGGGTGTCTATAGTATGCCTGTAAAGTGGCACAGTTTTCCCGTGTTTAGAACAGCACTGCAGCAAAATGACATTTCTAAAGGAAAAAAGTAATTTAAAACTGATCACAGATGTAATGAATTGTCGGGTCTTGGCAATATAGTTAAAACTCATTGAAAAAAACAGCATGGGTCCCCCCTCAGTCCATTACCAGGCCCTTTTGGTCTGGTATGAATATTAAGGGGAACCCTGAACCAAAAATATTTTAAAAATTGCATGGGGTCCCCCCAAAATCCATACCAGGCCCTTCAAGTCTGGTACAGAAATTAAGGGGAACCCTGTGCCAAATTTTAAAAGAAATGGTGTGGGGTCTCCCCCAAAATCCATACCAGACCTGAAGGGTCTGGTATGGATTTTGGGAGGAACCCTGCGCCAAAATAAAAAAAATGGTGTAGGGCCCCCCCCAAAATCCATACCAGACCCTTATCCGAGCACACAACCTGGCAGGCCGCAAGAAAAGAGGGGGGACTAGAGAGCACCCCCCCTCTTGAACCGTACCAGGCCACATGCCCTCAACATGGGGAGGGTGCTTTGGAGTAGCCCTGCAAAGCACCTTGTCCCCATGTTGATGGGGACAAGGGCCTCATCCCCAAAACCCTTGCCCAGTGGTTGTGGGGGTATGTGGGTGGGGGGCTTATCGGAATACAGAAGCCCCCTTTAACAATGGGACCCCCGATCCCGGCCCCCCTCCTATGTGAATTGGTAAGGGGTACCCCTACCATTTCACAAAAGAGAGTGTCAAAAATAGTAAAAAAGACAGGAGACACTTTGGGACAAGTCCTTTATTAAAAGATAAAAAAATAAAAATGTCCCACAATGTCCATTCATCTTCTATCATGCCGCCTGACGAATTGAAAAAAGAAAAAAAAAAACGCAACAGCTCCGCCTCCATGGGAGGCTCCCACCTCCATGGGAGACTCCCGTTAATTGATGCTTCTTGGTGACAGCTGTTATATAGCTGAGGGCGGGGCCACTCGGTGACCTAAACTGGTGACCCCACCTTCCTCTGACATCACATGAGGGCATGTGGCCTGGTATTGTTCAGGAGGGGGGGCGCTCTCTCGTCTCCCCTCCTCTTTTGCTGCGGCCTGTCAGGTTGCGTGCTCGGATAAGGATCTGGTATGGATTTTGGGAGGACCCCTACGCCTTTTTTTTGGCGCAGGGTTTTTAAAACTTTTTTTGCATTAATACATGTCCCCTGAGGCAGGACCCAGGTCCCCAAACACTTTTTATGACATTAACTTGCATACAGTATAAGCCTTTAAAATTGATTTTTCATGTTAGTGTCCCATAGACTTTAACGGTATTCGAATTTGCCATGAACACCGCATATTGTTCGGTGTACGCTGAACGTCCAAACAACCAAAGTTCAGGCTGAACTTATGCTCGGCCGAACCATTTGCCCATTCCTACTTAGAACACAAAGTCAAGAATTAAGGATGGTGGTTACAATTTGCTTCTCTCTGTGTCACAGATGTCCCAGGCCTGTAGGTTTAATTGGTGATTTCGAAACCAACCAAAATCTGCTAGAGGGCAGTCAGATTTGCAGACAGCCTCAAACTCTTATCTCAGGAAGTAGTCTTTCCAGTACCTCTGAAAGACAGGTTCAAAGGATTTTATTAAAACCTGTTCATGATTCCAAAATCCAACTGGACCGTCCTATGCTGGACCTAAAATTCCATAACAA
Organism: Lithobates clamitans; assembly: GCA_037952925.1. Classification (NCBI taxonomy): domain Eukaryota; kingdom Metazoa; phylum Chordata; class Amphibia; order Anura; family Ranidae; genus Lithobates; species Lithobates clamitans. The sequence continues at coordinate 4,596,476 of JBBGZY010000580.1, read as the reverse complement.
ACACTTTCACATTCAAAGTTCTGTATGGAATTCAAAAGGTCTGTTATCACCTCTTTAAAACAAGGGGAATACCTAGCATCTGCGAACATGCAAGAAGCCGTTCTGCATATTCCCATTTACCCATCTCAGCAGAGTCTGGTGCATCACAGTAGGAGACAATCATTTCCAGTTTGTTGCAGTGCCATTTGACTTATGATCTGCACCCAAAGTAGTCATTAAGGTACTTTCACCCCTTCTTGTTCTGTTAAGAAGTTTTAGGTTATAGGATATCTAGATGACCTTCTTCTGAAGGAGTCATCTCCAACCTTCCCTTTGCATTGAGTACTTGAACCTCAATCTAGACAATGCCTGAGCAAAGATAAGAAACAAATTGGTCTCTCACAGATCTCATGCTCAGGCATTAAGATCAAAGAACCATCTCTATTTAAAATTCTTAAAAATTTACTATGTGGGTTCTGGGTCTCAGTGTGGCCTTCACACTGGGCCACACTTCTTTGGCCTTCTTTGAGACTGTTACGTTCAAGGCCTCTCCAACATAACATCTTATTGGCATGGCACAAATGAGCTCCTTATCTTGATCTCCCTATGCTCCTATCCAGCCAAGCAAGGAACTGCCTAGCTTGGTGGATTTCCATTCCAGCTTTGGAATTGGGGAATTAGTTTCTACCATGCCACTGGAAGGTGATAGCAACAGATGCCAGTCTCTCAGGGGGAGGAGCATTCCAATCTCTAACAGTTGAGGGATGCCAGGTTCCCCATCAACATCTTGGAGCTCATAGCAATAAAAATGTCTTTGAACCATTGGACCCCCTTCCTTATTCAGGGACACACAATCAGAGTGCAGTCAGACAATGCTGAGGATGTGATCTACATCAATCACAAAGGGGGCATGCAGCCTTAAAGGAAGTAACCCTGGTTATCTCATGGATGAAAAAACACTGTCCAGCAATCTCTACCATCCACATTCTAGGTGTGGAAAATCGGAAGCTGGATTATCTCAGTCAATTGCAATTACATGCCCCAGTCAAATAGGTGCAGAACATTTTTGCCTTGGGTATTGGTGATGCCTGAACACTTTAACTCCTCCTCACAGGTACTCTTGTTTGGCGCAGGAATGGCCCTGCTGTTAAATAATATTTCAAAAATTATAATTACATGCCCCACTCAAACAGGTGCAGAAAATTTGGGCCTTTGGTGTTGGTGGTGCCAAAACACTATAACTCGGCCCAGTTACTCTTGTTGGGTGCAGGAACAAGTCCTGCTGTTAAATATTATTTTAAAAAATGTAATTACATGCCCCAGTCAAAAAGGAGCAGAAAAATTGGGCCTTGGGTGTTGGTGTTGCCTGAACACTGTAACTTCTCCTCACAGTTACTCTTGTTGGGCGCAGGAATGGGCCCTGCTGTTAAATATTATTTCAAAAACTGTAATTACATGCCCCCATTAAACAGGGGCAGAAAAATTGGGCCTTGGGTGTTGGTGGTGCCTGAACACTGTAACTCCTCCTCACAATTACTCTTGTTGGGCACAGGAACAGACCCTGCTGTTAAAAAATATTTTAAAAATTGTAATCACATACCCCTGTTAAACAGGGGCAGAAAAATTAGGCCTTGGGTGTTGGTGGTGCCTGAACACTGTAACTCCTCCTCACTGTTACTCTTGTTGGGCGCAGGAATGGGCCCTGCTGTTAATTATTATTTAAAAAATTTCTTGACCGGCCTCCAGCCATTCACGCTTGCACCCAGCCTCACTAGCATGTCTGTAAGTAGCATTTGATAATATTCCCCTCCTCTCCCTATAGACAGATTTACTATATTACACAATTTCAATACCAAGTAATTTTACCAATTTTTGTAGACACCTACCCTACATCTTCTCCTGAAGAGTGGCAGAAGCCACGAAACACGTCAAGCTATTAGATGCCCCCCCTGTGTTTACACTTTTTTACTGTTTTACCCTTCATGCCAATTTGGACTGTACCAATTAATAAAAGCCTATGTTCATTATTTTGTGGAGACACGCAACAATGAGTTTGGTTTTTACAATGTCTACAATATGAACTAATATGTTACTATACTATTATGTTACTATATATTTTGTATATAATACATTTTATTGATTGCATATTGTTGTTGTGCATCATGCAATGTTATTAATGTCGCACTTGCCACCTATATTTACCCCCCCTTTTTTTTTTTATTCTCTCCTTATCTTGATAAGACCTGGTTGTGTTTTTATTCTCTTTTTTTTTTTTAATGTAGAACACCTGTTTGATGTTCTTGTAATCTTTCTTCTAAAAGAAGTTTGGACAAAAAAAAGAAAAATCTTGTTTGATTGTAGTGAAGCAAATAGAATTTTGAGTATGGCAGATGTGCCTGTGGTTTTGTGTGGTATTATTTAAGGAGGGATCAGAGTCATTGTGGTTATGAGTATGAACATCAGTGGTATTCATTACTTATAACTATGATGAAAATTGATTCCTCCCTAAAGTAGTTGTGAACATACAGTACTATATTATGGACACTTTTTAATACAGTTTTAACTATGCTTGTACCATAACTGCTTTTGCTTATTATCAGAAATGATCTTTGTTACTTTTTTTACAAGGTTAAACAGTTATTTATTATGACCATGCATCTCTTCTCCTGATAGTAGGGGGTGGGGGGGGTTACAGAATACTGTTCAGGCACAGAGTGCACCTGTATTCCATAGTCTGTTCAGCCTGAGGCAAGATGCAGAATGTGCTTGAGCAAAGTGCATGTTCAAGAGGCAGGCTGTATTTGTAAGGGGTGTGTGCCAGAGGCAGGCTGTGATTGGTCAGGTGGTTGTCGTAGCTGAACAAACTACAGAATACAGGCATGCTGTGTGTCTGCACAGTGTCCTATACCTTTGAATGGCCAGCCAAAGGATGAAAACTGACCATGAAGGCACAAATCAGCTTCTGTGCTTTGTGTGGTCAGTTTAGAACAAGGCAAAAAGGTGACTGGGAGGCCCAACCAGGAACTTTAGATAAGTACATGGAAATGATAGAGACTATGATTTATAAAATACACATACAGTATGTGAACATGTGCATAGAAAAAAACAAATATTCAGGGTAACATACACTTTATCTAATACCACATGAATACATGGTTTCCTCTACCATACTAGTGTTCAGATGCTTTGTTTTGTTTTTTTTGCTTCACTACAAACAGATTTGCCAAACTCCTGATGTCCCCATGTGCAGTTAGGATCAGGTCTCTTCAGGCACTGAGAGTGATCTCCCATAACCTTCTTGGAGGCAGGGTTTTTCGCCACATGTGAATTAAAAAGTTGTATCTATCATTATATTTGGTCATTCTCAACCTTGCCAAATGTAAGTTAATTCTTTATATTTTCCCTAATAATAATATACAACAAACACCACAGTTTATTTACTATGTTATAATGGCTCTCTTGCCTCTTCTCTTATTTCCTTTTTTTCTGGTGGATACCTTGGTGCAATCCCCCGTCCCCCCCCGTGCATCTTTGAAGACCATCATCCTAGAAAAATTATTACCATTTAAAAAAAAGTAAAGTAAGCAAGTAAAATGTGTTGGGCTGACCCCCAATGCAATCTGCAATTAGATCCTTTGCATGAACATATACAGGCTCTTGATCACTGTTCCTTTGTAAATGTGGTACTCGGGTCTTTTTCCCATCCCAGCAAAGAGTTGGTAAAGCCACTATGACAGAGGAGAAGCATTTAGAAAAAAGGTAATACCTCTAATTTTTTTAGTTTGAGTTGTGATTGTTGGTATGAGAAGGCTTGGTGGCAAGGTTTTTCAAATTGCTATGTCAAATTTGTAAAACCTTTAAATAGATCTCTGTGTGGAAGGTTGTCTCAAACAAATCAACAAGTTTTGTTACACAGCCACTATCCAACTGTCTGAAATTAGCACAGAAAAAGTTGTAAGTGGAAATTCTTATATTTGTTTCTAACTAGGTTGTCACCTGTTTTTGTGCACAGAAGGGCCTTAGTATGCCACTTTAAACATTCCTAGGAGAATCATCATCTTTACAATGGAATTTTTTATAGCCCAGCATACAAAAGCAAATACTTGTTTAGACAGGTAGACAATTTTATTAACCAGGACACACATATCAACCTAATGATACAAAAAGTCACCTTGCAACTTTTTTTTTGACAGTATTAGCAATACTTAGGTTTAATGGACTCAGCTAATGCCTCAATCACAAGGGCAAATTTAAATAGGGAAGGGGGGCACTCCTTCCTGCCTTGTTCCATTAAATATCTGAAATGACTGGGGAAGATAGCTAGAGGTGTTGAATAAATGGGCTAATATCAGTGTATATATTTGACCTATAAATCCAAATTTTATAAGATATGCGATAAACATCTCTAGTGTAGGAGCCAGGGTCTCGAACAAGTGGTTTAACTATTCGATCAGCAACAGATGTTCTCTTTCCAGGACCTTACCAAATCCTTTGACATCTCTCATAAATATTTTTAAAAATACTTACAAATCTGCCATCTCCTCTCCACTTTAAAGAAAGGGGATGACCCCCTACTAAACTTAATCTACTCACTATTCAATTCTGAAAAACTCTCTAAGAAAGGGATCTCCCTGATCTACACAGCTTTGTGTTCTAAGGTGCTCCCAGACAAGCTACCAGCCATGAAGTTATGGAAACATGATTTAGGAGCTACATACACATTACAGCAATGGCGACAAGCCCTCCAACGACCCAAGAAAATGTCCCGCTGCATATCACTCTGGGAAATAATTAAAAAAGTCATACACAGATGGTACCTCACACCACAATCGCCCAATCCCCATTATGCTGGAGGGAATGTGGGTGTGTAGGATCCATCAGCCAAATCTGGTGGTACTGCCTGAAGATTGCAGCTTTCTGGAAAGGTATATTCACCTCTATCTCCTCTAATACTGGAGTAACTTATCCGATGACACCAGAAACAGCCCCTTTTGGCATTGGTTTGGATAGATGACCACATAGGCTCCAAGTCTACGTAATTCATGTGCTAATTTTTGCCAGGAGATCCCTGGCCAGTGCCTGGGAGTCATACCATGCTCCATCTCATCCTACAGTCATAAACTTTTTGAACACCCATGCTACTTTTGAGCAAATGTTTGCACAGATTCAGGGCAAAACTGCCACTTTCCAAGACGATTGAGCATGTTGGATTGCGGATTACAGAAGCACGACTATCCATTGATAAAACCAATCAGGCTCTCTTCACTCCTGATCCAAATTTGACACCTTTTTACATGGGACAAGTCATCTTTTTTTTCTTCTCCATTGTTTCTCTCATGTCTATAACCAAGATGCAGACTTAATGCGATGGCAGACGGTACTGTTTATACGTGATGTTATTATATATGTGCTTTTCCCTCTACCTTTAACCTTTCATCTCCCTAACCTCCCTCTACCTTGTCCCTTATCTTACCACCCTACCCCCATTGCATATGTTGTTACTGTAATGCCTCTCCCTGCTAGATTCAATATCCTATTGGTGACCACTGGCATTATGTGTTCAAAGATAGGTTTCCACTGTTGTTTTTTGTACAAAAAATACATTCAATAAAGAATGATAATTAACCACTTGCCGACCAGTCGCCACAGTTGTACTGTGGCAGAATGGCACGGCTGGGCGAAACAACGTTATGTTCCGTCGCTTCGCCTTGTGGCCAATGCGAGTGCCCGGCGGGCTCGATGACCGTTGGGCTCCCATGATCGCTCGTGACACACTGAGAACCAGGATCTGTGTGTGTAAAAAAAGATCCCGGTTCTCTGAGGGGAGAAGAGACTGATCATATGTTCATACAAAGTATGAACAGCGATCTGTCATCTCCTCTAGACAGTCCCATCCCCCCTTCAGTTAGAACTAAGAAAGGGAACACAGTTAACCCCTTGATTACCCCCTAGTGTTAACCCCTTCCCTGCCAGTGACATTTTTACAGTAATCAGTGCATTTTTATAGCACTGATCGCTGTATAAATGCCAATGGTCCCAAAAATGTGTCAAAAGTCTCTGATGTGTCTGCCATAATGTTGCAGTTCCGATAAAAATCGCAGATCGCCACCATTACTAGTAAAAAAATAAATAATAATAAAAATGCTATAAATCTATCCCCTATTTTGTAGACGCTATAACTTTTGTGCAACCAATAAATATACGCTTATTGTGATTTTTATTACCAAAAATATGTAGAAGAATACATATCGGCCTAAACTGAGAAAAAAATAGCTTTTTTTTAAAAAAAATGGGGATATTTATTATAGCAAAATGTACAAAATATTGTGTTTTTTTCAAAATTGTCGCTCTTTTTTTGTTTATAGCACAAAAAATAAAAACAGCAGAGATGATCAAATAACACCAAAATAAAGCTCTATTTATGGAAAAAAAAGGACGCCGATTTTGTTTGGGTGCAGCACCACACGACCGTGCGCTGCACCCAAATATAGTATTTTGTTTGTATCTGAAGCTTTAAATTACATTGCAAATAGGAAATGCATAAGACCCCTTTCGCACTGGAGGCATTTTTCAGGTATTTTAGCACTAAAAATAGCGCCTGTAAAGCGCCTGAAAAAAGCCTCATCTGCAATCCCAGTGTGAAAGCCAGAGTGCGCTGCACTGGCAGGACGTCCAAAAAAGTCCTGCAAGCAGCTTCTTTAAGGCACTTTAGGAGCGGTGTATACACCGCTCCTAAAGCGCCCCTGCCCATTGAAATCAATGGGCAGCGCCACCAAAGAGCCTGCAAAGCATCTCGCCAACTGCGCTTTGCAGGCACTTTTAACCCTTTATTCAGCTGCTAGCAGGGGTTAAAAGCACCTCGCTAGCGCCTGAAAAGCGCCACAAAAATGGCGTTAAAATGGTGGGGCTTTACCACCAATGCCCTGGCGCTGGCAGTGTGAAAGAGCTCTAAAGAATACTTGGGAAATTACCTAAGCTTCTTTACGCAGAGAACTGTCTGGAGTGGTGTTCACTCTCTGCTCCAATGTAAAGCTACCTAAGCAGATAGACCTGTTTTAGGTCTATCTGTGCCACCTACTCCAGTTTCTGTTTCAGAATAAAATAGAAACTAGTGTGTAACACTAACAAAGAGGTCCAACCTAGCATTCATAATTTGAGCTGTTAGCAGACTGCTCATGACCTTTACTGGATGTGAGCTGCACATCCTTCTACTTCCCTCCAGATCTCCACTGAATGAAGGGGCAGGGATTGAATAGTAATCCAGAGCATGCAGCTCCAACTGTACTGTTCTGTGCTGTGTCTATCACAGACACAGCATACAACAGGGAGCAGATCAATCTTAATTAACAAAGAGGTTTGAACCCTTTTGGTAATCAGGAGCAGCTTCTGTCTGTTTTCTGTGTTTAGAAGATGGGTGCAAGCATTATGCTTACACCACTCTTTCCCCCACAATTCAGAACTTAGATGTTATTGCATGTTTCTCGTTTCAGTTTGAGGTATAGGAGAATGCTTTGTATAGGTGTTCTTTAACTATTTTTTTGTATATGGAAATTCCTGTTTACAGGGATCAATAACTGAAGCTCACATTAAACCCATCTTCTTCTATATTTTCTCCACATTGCTTACAGTTCTGTAAAGATGTTCAGTTAGAGAAAGACAGTCTAAAAGAAAGATGATCTTGTGTTGCTCTCTCTTTAGAAAATGCTTGAAAATGTTATACAAACTTCATAAGCCATGTATTTATAGTTTGATTGTAAAGTAAAGGTATTATAAAGGTATACAACATCAGTTTAAAAACTGCTAACACAAAAAAAATAGATACAATATGCCCCAAACAATTATGGTAGAAGTGGAAAACTTCTCAGAAAACAGGTATTTATTGTATCTGTAACTTCCTTCTTCTATGTATAGCAAATCCAAAGAGTGTCCAAGTACACAGTACATATGGCGCTCCTAGGAGAAGTGCAGAGTCCCTTGGTCCATTGGAACTTTCCTCTGCATCTGTAGATCATCAACAGGGTAGAGAAATGGATGAGACAACTGGATGGCTGAACAGGAGAAGAGATTGAAACTGGAACCTCTGCAGCTCCCGCAGAAGATCTGGGTAGGATCACCTCAATGTAGAAGAAAACGAACAGCGGGGCACTGAGGTCAGTATCAAACAAAAAGCACTTTATTAAAATAGGCAGAACACTTACATTGAAGTTAACATGAAACAGCATGGATAGGGAACACCTTAGACCAAGCAGCTGTGATCAGTGTGAGGAAATAGGCATCACTAAGCAAACAGAAACTGAGGATGACAGGGAGCCAGCCAGCTCAAAGTATGGATATTAGTGGTGGCGTTCTAGGCTGCATATGAGGATGACAGCTGTCAAAATGCCTGGTGGATGTCGGGAGAGAGAATTTGCATGATGCATTTCCAGGGACTTTGCCCTCTTTTTTAAATGCATCTGTGATCCTCGGTCTCTGTTTGCTCAGTAATGCCTACAGCCTCACACTGATCACAGCTCGTTGGTCTCAGGTGTTCCCTAGTTCCCTATCCATGCTGTTTCATGCTAACTTCAATGTAAGTGTGCTGCTTCTTTTAATAAAGTGTGTTTTATGTAAATGTTAAGTAGTGAGTAGTGAGTGTACAGCTTGTATAACAGTGTAAATTTTCTGTCTCCTCAAAATAACTCAACACACAGCCATTATTGTCTAAACTGCTGGCAACAAAAGTGAGTACACCCCTAAGTGAAAATGTCCAAATTGGCCCCAATTAGCCATTTCCCCTCCCCAGTGTCATGTGACTCGTTAGTGTTACAAGGCCTCAGGTGTGAATGGGGAGCAGGTGTGTTAAATTTGGTGTTATTGCTCTCACTCACTCATACTGGTCACTGGAAGTTCAACATGGCACCTCATGGCAAAGAATTCTCTGAGGATCTGAAAAAACAAATTTTTGCTTTACATAGAGATGGCCTAGGCTATAAGAAGAATGCCAAGACCCTGTAACTGAGCTGCAACATGGTGGCCAAGACCATACAGTGGTTTAACTGAACAGGTTCCACTCAGAAAAGACCTCGCCATGGTTGACCAAAGAAGTTGCGTGCACGCGCTCAGCATCATATCCATAGGTTGTCTTTGGGAAATAGATGTATGAGTGCTGCCAGCATTGCTGCAGAGGTTGAAGGGGTAGGGGATCAGCCTGTCAGTGCTCAGACCATACGCCTCACACTGCATCAAATTGGTCTGCATGGCTGTCATCCCAGAAAGAAGCCTCTTCTAAAGACGATGCACAAGAAAGCCTGCAATCAGTTTGCTGAAGACAAGCAGACTAAGACCATGGATAACTGAAACCATGTCCTGTGGTCTGATGAGACCAAGATAAACATATTTGGCTCACATGGTGTCAGGAGTGTGTGGCGGCAACCAGGTGAGGAGTACAAAGACAAGTGGGTCTTGCCTACAATCAAGCATGGTGGTGGGAGTGTCATGGTCTAGGGCTGCATGAGTGGTGCCAGCACTAGGGAGTTACATGGTCTAGGGCTGCATGAGTGGTGCCAGCACTAGGGAGTTACAGTTCATTGAGGGAACTATGAATGCCAACATGTACTGTGCCATACTAAAGCAGAACCTGATCCCCTCCCGAAGGACAGTATGCCAACATGATAACAACCCAAACACGTCTTCAAGATGACCATTGCCTTGTTAAAGAAGCTGAGGGTAAAGGTGATGGACTGGCCAAGCATGTCTCCAGACCTAAACCCTATTAAACATCTGTGGGACATCCTCAAATGGAAGGTGGAGAAGCGCAAGGTCTCTAACATCCACCAGCTCCATGATGGCATCATGAAGGAGTGGAAGAGGACTCCAGTGGCACCATGCCCGAGAGGGTTAGGGCAGTGCTGGAAAATAATGGTGGTCACACAAAATATTGACACTTTGAGTCCAATTTGGACATTTTCACTTAGGGGTGTACTCACTTTTGTTGCCAGTGGTTTAGACATTAATGGCTGTATGTTTAGTTATTTTGAGGGGACAGCAAATTTACACTGTTATACAAGCTGTACACTCACTACTTTACATTGTAGCAAAGTGTAATTTCTTCAGTGTTGTCACATGAAAAGATATAATAAAATATTTACAAAAAATGTGAGGGGTGTACTTAGTTTTGTGAGATACTGTATATCCTTGAACAATATGGTTACAAATAATCAACTGTCTAATTATTGAAATTTACCCTTTTCAATATTTCTAATGTTGAGTTATATTAGCGGTTTTAATGCTGAATTTGTAATGAAAAAAAATTGGCAAATCCTACTCTTCCTTTGATCATTTTATTTATGAATGCAGACAATCTATGTCCATTCCTGATTTGTTAGGACCTGACGGCTTATGTTTGCATGTTTTCATTAATTGGTGGAGCTGAAACAATGTTTAAAATGTTCTTTTAAGAGTTGTCCCAAGTTTGCAGTAATAGAAATTAGGATAGGATCCGTGGGAACTTGGGCTGGCTGCAACATTTGCTTAGTATCATTAAATCTATAGCCCAGTTCAAAATGAAAAAGACCCCGACTTTGTAATAAAAACAATAAACAATAAAAACATAAAGCTGAGTTCCAACCAACAACTAAATATGCAAAGTTTAAATACATACCTGTGAATTGCTTTATTTGGCAAATGAGTTGCAAAGCGTGCAGTCTTGGATGACAGGTACACCTTCCAAAAAGCACAAAAAGTGTCACAGCCTGGCCAAGGATCCGCCCAGTATGTCATTGGACAGTGAAGAAACATGTATCACACTAGTGAGGTCATTTTTGTGCTCTCATCTGCTGTAAACCCATTTATGTTTACAGCACTGCGCAAAGCATTAGAGCCCTGCTTGGCCCAGAGTGCTTCATCTCCCCCTGAGCAGATGCTGCTGTATTAGAGACTAATCAAGACAGATACTTGTACAATTCCTAGCTAATATATAGTATACATATACAGTATGTTTATCAACATTCCAGTATATATATATATATATATATATATACACACAGTATATATATATATATATATATATATATATATATATATATAGACATACTGTATTTACTTTATATACTGTATATTGAGCTCAATAGTAGCCTGTAAATCCACTTTCATTCTACTTGTGTTCTTGCTGCTTATAATCTGAAAATGATGATAATTGAAAATGTTGTCCTGATCTTATGCTAAGGTGACAGATGCTTGCACCTGCTACAAAGACATGCATATAAAATCAATATATTGGAAGAATTAATCCCAAAGGAAATATATAAAAATCAATCATACATGCTTCTCAGTTGACAGATCATGTTTGCATGCATGATGCCATGAGCTTTGATGCCGTACAGACACTTTCTAATTAAGAAATACAGCTGATTGTAGCTTGGGGTTTATATAGCAATGTGATGTTGTATTTATCACTTAAGGGCTTTTCTGGATGCTGATAACAGGTACGTTTATCATGGCAAAACCTCTGTCCCTAAAAGTGAATCTTCTGTTGCTGATTTTGTATATGATCTGCAAAATTAGCAGTGACTTGAAAATGTAGCAAAGATAGAATCTCTTATTTAGTAGACTGGTTTATATCAAATTAAATAATTTCTTAACAGACATAGTAGTTTATCCAACCTTAAAATAACATATAAATAATTTATTATACTGTACCTTTAAATAGAAATATACCAGAAATGTGTTTCACTTAGGCTCCATGTACACGGGACGCTGAGGCAAAGTCCTCTGAACAATTTTTTTTACACCTTTTTAAATGCCCGCTTAGCCACACTTGCATGCAACGTTTAGCCGCCTTTTACCGCGTTTGAGTCTAGAAGCGTTTAGTTAAGATAACATCATAAGACCCTCCTCAAGCTTAAAAAAACAGTATTATTTAACTATTTCAGCCATTTTGTAAAACCAGAGTGAGTAGCAGCAGCTGAGAGAGCAGCAGTGTACTTGCATTTAGCGTGTCACTTGCCACATCGCCTGCCACACGTTGCGGATTGTCCACTTGCCACGTCACCTGCCACAAGTTGCGGATTGCCATTTGCTACGTCACCTGCCACAAGTTGTGGATTGTCATTTGCCACGTAACCTGCCACAAGTTGTGGATTGTCCACTTTCCACATCACCTGCCACAAGTTGCAGATTGTCCACTTGCCACATCACCTGCCACAAGTTGCAGATTGTCATTTGCCATGTCACCTGCCACAAGTTGTGGATTGTCCACTTGCCACATCCCCTGCCACATGTTGCAGATTGTCATTTGCCACATCACCTGCCACGAGTTGTGGATTGTCCACTTGCCATGTCACCTGCCACAAGTTGCGGATTGTCATTTTCCACGTCACCTGCCACAAGTTGTGGATTGTCCACTTGCCACATTACCTGCCACACATTGCAGATTGTCATTTGCCACGTCACCTGCCACAAGTTGTGGATTGTCCACTTGCCACGTCACCTGCCACAAGTTGCAGATTGTCCACTTGCCATATCACCTGTCACAAGTTGCGGATTGTCATTTGCCTCATCACCTGCCACAAGTTGTGGATTGTCCACTTGCCACATCACCTGCCAAAAGTTGCAGATTGTCATTTGCCACGTCACCTGCCACAAGTTGTGGATTGTCCACTTGCCCTGTCACCTGCTACAAGTTGCGGATTGTCATTTGGCATGTCACCTGCCACAAGTTGTGGATTGTCTACTTGCCACGTCACCTGCCACAAGTTGTGAATTGTCCACTTTGCACGTCACCTGCCACAAGTTGCAGATTGTCCACTTGCCATGTCACCTGTCACATGTTGCCGATTGACACTTGCCATGTCACATGCCACAAGTTGTGGATTGTAATCAGCCACATCACCTGCCACACGTTGCAGATTGTCACTTGCCACATCATCTGCCACAAGTTGTGGATTGTCAACTTGCCACGTCACCTGCCACAAGTTGTGGATTGTCCACTTGCCACGTCACCTGCCACAAGTTGCTTGTTCAAATCTAACAACATATGGGTCAAATTCCAATTATACTTTGGATAACAGCAATTCTAGTGTTGTATTGGATTGGATCAACGGCTCATTGGGGTATATAAATAGTCTATGAATTCTTGAAAGCAATTACAAGTTTTTTTACATTTTTTAATGGTTTTTCATCATTTGCCATCATTTTTGAGATTCTTAATGTAAAAAAAAAATAGGGCACCTTTAAAAACACGCATAAGCAAAAACATGGCTAAATGCCGGTACCGCATTTAGCCACGTTTAGCCACGTTTGGCATCTGAAACGTGGAAATCTTTGGTGTCTAAACTCTTTTTTGCCTTCAAAGAAAGGCTGTTAAACACAACTGCCTAAGAACGACTGTAAACTTAACTGTATACATGGTCACATAGGATAACATTGAATGAGTTCAGGGGCAGTTGAAAAAAATGTCCAACTGCCTCTGAACGTCCGTTTAACAGCCTCAGTGTACATGAGGCCTTACATTAAAGATATATTTTTTGTACATTTTTTCATATTGAGTTATTACATAACCTATGTATCTCTCGGTGACAATTCATATTTACATGTTGTGGATTGGCCACTTGCCACGTCATCTGCCACAAGTTGTGGATTGTCATTTGCCACGTCACCTGTCACAAGTTGCAGATTGTCATTTGCCACGTCACCTGCCACAAGTTGTGGATTGTCCACTTGCCACGTCACCTGCCACAAGTTGCATATTGTCCACTTTGCACATCACCTGCCACAAGTTGCAGATTGTCATTTGCCATGTCACCTGCCACAAGTTGTGGATTGTCCACTTGCCACATCACCTGCCACGCGTTGTGGATTGTCATTTGCCATGTCACCTGCCACAAGTTGTGGATTGTCCACTTGCCACGTTACCTGCCAAAAGTTGTTGATTGTCATTTGCCACGTCACCTGCCACAAGTTGTGGATTGTCCACTTGCCACATCACCTGCCACATGTTGTGGATTGTCATTTGCCATGTCACCTGCCACAAGTTGTGGATTGTCCACTTGCCACGTTACCTGCCAAAAGTTGTTGATTGTCATTTGCCACGTCACCTGCCACAAGTTGTGGATTGTCCACTTGCCACATCACCTGCCACATATTGTGGATTGTCATTTGCCATGTCACCTGCCACAAGTTGTGGATTGTCCACTTGCCACGTTACCTGCCAAAAGTTGTTGATTGTCATTTGCCACGTCACCTGCCACAAGTTGTGGTTTGTCCACTTGCCATGTCACCTGCTACAAGTTGCAGATTGTCATTTGCTATGTCACCTGCCACAAGTTGTGGATTGTCCACTTGCCACATCACCTGCCACAAGTTGCAGATTGTCATTTGCCACGTCACCTGCCACAAGTTGTGGATTGTCCACTTGCCACGTTACCTGCCAAAAGTTGTTGATTGTCATTTGCCACATCACCTGCCACAAGTTGTGGATTGTCCACTTGCCACATCACCTGCCACATATTGTGGATTGTCATTTGCCATGTCACCTGCCACAAGTTGTGGATTGTCCACTTGCCACGTTACCTGCCAAAAGTTGTTGATTGTCATTTGCCACGTCACCTGCCACAAGTTGTGGGTTGTCCACTTGCCATGTCACCTGCTACAAGTTGCAGATTGTCATTTGCTATATCACCTGCCACATGTTGTGGATTGTCCACTTGCCACATCACCTGTCACAAGTTGCGAATTGCCATTTGCCACATCACCTGCCACAAGTTTTGGATTGTCCACTTGCCACATCGCCTGCCACAAGTTGCAGATTGTCCACTTGCCACATCACCTGCCACAAGTTGCAGATTGTCCATTTGCCACGTCACCTGCCACAAGTTGCAGATTGTCATTTGCCACGTCACCTGCTACAAGTTGTGGATTGTCCACTTGTCCTGTCACCTGCTACAAGTTGTGGATTGTCATTTGCCATGTCACCTGCCACAAGTTGTGGATTGTCCACTTGCCGTGTCACCTGCCACAAGTTGCGGATTGTCATTTGCCACATCACCTGCCACAAGTTGCGCATTGTCCACTTGCCACGTCACCTGCCACAAGTTGCAGATTGTCCACTTGCCACGTCACCTGCCACAAGTTGCATATTGTCCACTTTGCACATCACCTGCCACAAGTTGCAGATTGTCATTTGCCATGTCACCTGCCACAAGTTGTGGATTGTCCACTTGCCACATCACCTGCCACGCGTTGTGGATTGTCATTTGCCATGTCACCTGCCACAAGTTGTGGATTGTCCACTTGCCACGTTACCTGCCAAAAGTTGTTGATTGTCATTTGCCACGTCACCTGCCACAAGTTGTGGATTGTCCACTTGCCACATCACCTGCCACATGTTGTGGATTGTCATTTGCCATGTCACCTGCCACAAGTTGTGGATTGTCCACTTGCCACGTTACCTGCCAAAAGTTGTTGATTGTCATTTGCCACGTCACCTGCCACAAGTTGTGGATTGTCCACTTGCCACATCACCTGCCACATATTGTGGATTGTCATTTGCCATGTCACCTGCCACAAGTTGTGGATTGTCCACTTGCCACGTTACCTGCCAAAAGTTGTTGATTGTCATTTGCCACGTCACCTGCCACAAGTTGTGGTTTGTCCACTTGCCATGTCACCTGCTACAAGTTGCAGATTGTCATTTGCTATGTCACCTGCCACAAGTTGTGGATTGTCCACTTGCCACATCACCTGCCACAAGTTGCAGATTGTCATTTGCCACGTCACCTGCCACAAGTTGTGGATTGTCCACTTGCCACGTTACCTGTCAAAAGTTGTTGATTGTCATTTGCCACATCACCTGCCACAAGTTGTGGATTGTCCACTTGCCACATCACCTGCCACATATTGTGGATTGTCATTTGCCATGTCACCTGCCACAAGTTGTGGATTGTCCACTTGCCACGTTACCTGCCAAAAGTTGTTGATTGTCATTTGCCACGTCACCTGCCACAAGTTATGGGTTGTCCACTTGCCATGTCACCTGCTACAAGTTGCAGATTGTCATTTGCTATATCACCTGCCACATGTTGTGGATTGTCCACTTGCCACATCACCTGTCACAAGTTGCGAATTGCCATTTGCCACATCACCTGCCACAAGTTTTGGATTGTCCACTTGCCACATCGCCTGCCACAAGTTGCAGATTGTCCACTTGCCACATCACCTGCCACAAGTTGCAGATTGTCCATTTGCCACGTCACCTGCCACAAGTTGCAGATTGTCATTTGCCACGTCACCTGCTACAAGTTGTGGATTGTCCACTTGTCCTGTCACCTGCTACAAGTTGTGGATTGTCATTTGCCATGTCACCTGCCACAAGTTGTGGATTGTCCACTTGCCGTGTCACCTGCCACAAGTTGCGGATTGTCATTTGCCACATCACCTGCCACAAGTTGCGCATTGTCCACTTGCCACGTCACCTGCCACAAGTTGCAGATTGTCCACTTGCCATATCACCTGTCACGAGTTGCGGATTGTCATTTGCCTCATCACCTGCCACAAGTTGTGGATTGTCCACTTGCCACATCACCTGCCACAAGTTGCAGATTGTCATTTGCCACGTCACCTGTCACAAGTTGTGGATTGTCCACTTGCCCTGTCACCTGCTACAAGTTGCGGATTGTCATTTGGCATGTCACCTGCCACAAGTTGTGGATTGTCCACTTGCCACGTCACCTGCCACAAGTTGCGAATTGTCCACTTTGCACGTCACCTGCACAAGTTGCAGATTGTCATTTGCCACGTCACCTGCCACAAGTTGTGGATTGTCCACTTGCCACGTCACCTGTCACATGTTGCCGATTGTCACTTGCCATTTCACATGCCACAAGTTGTGGATTGTAATCAGCCACATCACCTGCCACACATTGCAGATTGTCACTTGCCACGTCACCTGCCACAAGTTGTGGATTGTCCACTTGCCACGTCACCTGCCACAAGTTGCTTGTTCAAATCTAACAACATATGGGTCAAATTCCAATTATATTTTGGATGACAGCAATTCTAGTGTTGTATTAGATTGAATCAATGGCTCATTGGGGTATATAAATAGTCAATGAATTCTTGAAAGCAATTACAAGTTTTTTTTACATTTTTAATGGTTTTTCATCATTTGCCATCATTTTTGAGATTCTTAATGTAAAAAAAAATAGGGCACCTTTAAAAACTCGCATAAGCAAAAACATGGCTAAATGCCGGTACCGCATTTAGCAACGTTTAGCCACGTTTGGCATCTGAAACGTGGAAATCTTTGGTGTCTGAACTCTTTTTTTGCCTTCAAAGAAAGGCTGTTAAATGCAACTGCCTAGGAACGACTGTAAACTTAACTGTATACATGGTCACATAGGATAACATTGAATGAGTTCAGGGGCAGTTGAAAAAAATGTCCAACTGCCTCTGAACGTCCGTTTAACAGCCTCAGTGTACATGAGGCCTTACATTAAATATATATTTTTTGTACATTTTTTCATATTGAGTTATTACATAACCTATGTATCTCTCGGTGACAATTGATATTTACATGTTGTGGATTGGCCACTTGCCACGTCACCTGCCACAAGTTGTGGATTGTCCACTTGCCATGTCACCTGCCACAAGTTGCATATAGTCCACTTTGCACATCACCTGCCACAAGTTGAAGATTGTCATTTGCCACGTCACCTGCCACAAGTTGTGGATTGTCCACTTGCCACATCACCTGCCACATGTTGTGGATTGTCATTTGCCATGTCACCTGCCACAAGTTGTGGATTGTCCACTCGCCACGTTACCTGCCAAAAGTTGTTGATTGTCATTTGCCACGTCACCTGCCACAAGTTGTGGATTGTCCACTTGCCACATCACCAACCACATGTTGTGGATTGTCATTTGCCATGTCACCTGCCACAAGTTGTGGATTGTCCACTTGCCACGTTACCTGCCAAAAGTTGTTGATTGTCATTTGCCACATCACCTGCCACAAGTTGTGGGTTGTCCACTTGCCATGTCACCTGCTACAAGTTGCAGATTGTCATTTGCTATGTCACCTGCCACAAGTTGTGGATTGTCCACTTGCCACGTCACCTGCCACAAGTTGCGAATTGCCATTTGCCACATCACCTGCCACAAGTTGTGGATTGTCCACCGGCCACATCCCCTGCCACAAGTTGCAGATTGTCCACTTGCCACATCACCTGCCACAAGTTGCAGATTGTCCACTTGCCACGTCACCTGTACATGAGGCCTTACATTAAATATATATTTTTTGTACATTTTTTCATATTGAGTTATTACATAACCTATGTATCTCTCGGTGACAATTGATATTTACATGTTGTGGATTGGCCACTTGCCACGTCACCTGCCACAAGTTGTGGATTGTCCACTTGCCATGTCACCTGCCACAAGTTGCATATAGTCCACTTTGCACATCACCTGCCACAAGTTGAAGATTGTCCATTGCCACGTCACCTGCCACAAGTTGTGGATTATCCACTTGCCACATCACCTGCCACATGTTGTGGATTGTCATTTGCCATGTCACCTGCCACAAGTTGTGGATTGTCCACTTGCCACGTTACCTGCCAAAAGTTGTTGATTGTCATTTGCCACGTCACCTGCCACAAGTTGTGGATTGTCCACTTGCCACATCTCCAACCACATGTTGTGGATTGTCATTTGCCACGTCACCTGCCACAAGTTGTGGATTGTCCACTTGCCACATCACCTGCCACATATTGTGGATTGTCATTTGCCATGTCACCTGCCACAAGTTGTGGATTGTCCACTTGCCACGTTACCTGCCAAAAGTTGTTGATTGTCATTTGCCACGTCACCTGCCACAAGTTGTGGTTTGTCCACTTGCCATGTCACCTGCTACAAGTTGCAGATTGTCATTTGCTATGTCACCTGCCACAAGTTGTGGATTGTCCACTTGCCACATCACCTGCCACAAGTTGCAGATTGTCATTTGCCACGTCACCTGCCACAAGTTGTGGATTGTCCACTTGCCACGTTACCTGCCAAAAGTTGTTGATTGTCATTTGCCACATCACCTGCCACAAGTTGTGGATTGTCCACTTGCCACATCACCTGCCACATATTGTGGATTGTCATTTGCCATGTCACCTGCCACAAGTTGTGGATTGTCCACTTGCCACGTTACCTGCCAAAAGTTGTTGATTGTCATTTGCCACGTCACCTGCCACAAGTTGTGGGTTGTCCACTTGCCATGTCACCTGCTACAAGTTGCAGATTGTCATTTGCTATATCACCTGCCACATGTTGTGGATTGTCCACTTGCCACATCACCTGTCACAAGTTGCGAATTGCCATTTGCCACATCACCTGCCACAAGTTTTGGATTGTCCACTTGCCACATCGCCTGCCACAAGTTGCAGATTGTCCACTTGCCACATCACCTGCCACAAGTTGCAGATTGTCCATTTGCCACGTCACCTGCCACAAGTTGCAGATTGTCATTTGCCACGTCACCTGCTACAAGTTGTGGATTGTCCACTTGTCCTGTCACCTGCTACAAGTTGTGGATTGTCATTTGCCATGTCACCTGCCACAAGTTGTGGATTGTCCACTTGCCGTGTCACCTGCCACAAGTTGCGGATTGTCATTTGCCACATCACCTGCCACAAGTTGCGCATTGTCCACTTGCCACGTCACCTGCCACAAGTTGCAGATTGTCCACTTGCCACGTCACCTGCCACAAGTTGCATATTGTCCACTTTGCACATCACCTGCCACAAGTTGCAGATTGTCATTTGCCATGTCACCTGCCACAAGTTGTGGATTGTCCACTTGCCACATCACCTGCCACGCGTTGTGGATTGTCATTTGCCATGTCACCTGCCACAAGTTGTGGATTGTCCACTTGCCACGTTACCTGCCAAAAGTTGTTGATTGTCATTTGCCACGTCACCTGCCACAAGTTGTGGATTGTCCACTTGCCACATCACCTGCCACATGTTGTGGATTGTCATTTGCCATGTCACCTGCCACAAGTTGTGGATTGTCCACTTGCCACGTTACCTGCCAAAAGTTGTTGATTGTCATTTGCCACGTCACCTGCCACAAGTTGTGGATTGTCCACTTGCCACATCACCTGCCACATATTGTGGATTGTCATTTGCCATGTCACCTGCCACAAGTTGTGGATTGTCCACTTGCCACGTTACCTGCCAAAAGTTGTTGATTGTCATTTGCCACGTCACCTGCCACAAGTTGTGGTTTGTCCACTTGCCATGTCACCTGCTACAAGTTGCAGATTGTCATTTGCTATGTCACCTGCCACAAGTTGTGGATTGTCCACTTGCCACATCACCTGCCACAAGTTGCAGATTGTCATTTGCCACGTCACCTGCCACAAGTTGTGGATTGTCCACTTGCCACGTTACCTGCCAAAAGTTGTTGATTGTCATTTGCCACATCACCTGCCACAAGTTGTGGATTGTCCACTTGCCACATCACCTGCCACATATTGTGGATTGTCATTTGCCATGTCACCTGCCACAAGTTGTGGATTGTCCACTTGCCACGTTACCTGCCAAAAGTTGTTGATTGTCATTTGCCACGTCACCTGCCACAAGTTATGGGTTGTCCACTTGCCATGTCACCTGCTACAAGTTGCAGATTGTCATTTGCTATATCACCTGCCACATGTTGTGGATTGTCCACTTGCCACATCACCTGTCACAAGTTGCGAATTGCCATTTGCCACATCACCTGCCACAAGTTTTGGATTGTCCACTTGCCACATCGCCTGCCACAAGTTGCAGATTGTCCACTTGCCACATCACCTGCCACAAGTTGCAGATTGTCCATTTGCCACGTCACCTGCCACAAGTTGCAGATTGTCATTTGCCACGTCACCTGCTACAAGTTGTGGATTGTCCACTTGTCCTGTCACCTGCTACAAGTTGTGGATTGTCATTTGCCATGTCACCTGCCACAAGTTGTGGATTGTCCACTTGCCGTGTCACCTGCCACAAGTTGCGGATTGTCATTTGCCACATCACCTGCCACAAGTTGCGCATTGTCCACTTGCCACGTCACCTGCCACAAGTTGCAGATTGTCCACTTGCCATATCACCTGTCACGAGTTGCGGATTGTCATTTGCCTCATCACCTGCCACAAGTTGTGGATTGTCCACTTGCCACATCACCTGCCACAAGTTGCAGATTGTCATTTGCCACGTCACCTGTCACAAGTTGTGGATTGTCCACTTGCCCTGTCACCTGCTACAAGTTGCGGATTGTCATTTGGCATGTCACCTGCCACAAGTTGTGGATTGTCCACTTGCCACGTCACCTGCCACAAGTTGCGAATTGTCCACTTTGCACGTCACCTGCACAAGTTGCAGATTGTCATTTGCCACGTCACCTGCCACAAGTTGTGGATTGTCCACTTGCCACGTCACCTGTCACATGTTGCCGATTGTCACTTGCCATTTCACATGCCACAAGTTGTGGATTGTAATCAGCCACATCACCTGCCACACATTGCAGATTGTCACTTGCCACGTCACCTGCCACAAGTTGTGGATTGTCCACTTGCCACGTCACCTGCCACAAGTTGCTTGTTCAAATCTAACAACATATGGGTCAAATTCCAATTATATTTTGGATGACAGCAATTCTAGTGTTGTATTAGATTGAATCAACGGCTCATTGGGGTATATAAATAGTCAATGAATTCTTTAAAGCAATTACAAGTTTTTTTTACATTTTTAATGGTTTTTCATCATTTGCCATCATTTTTGAGATTCTTAATGTAAAAAAAAATAGGGCACCTTTAAAAACTCGCATAAGCAAAAACATGGCTAAATGCCGGTACCGCATTTAGCAACGTTTAGCCACGTTTGGCATCTGAAACGTGGAAATCTTTGGTGTCTGAACTCTTTTTTTGCCTTCAAAGAAAGGCTGTTAAATGCAACTGCCTAGGAACGACTGTAAACTTAACTGTATACATGGTCACATAGGATAACATTGAATGAGTTCAGGGGCAGTTGAAAAAAATGTCCAACTGCCTCTGAACGTCCGTTTAACAGCCTCAGTGTACATGAGGCCTTACATTAAATATATATTTTTTGTACATTTTTTCATATTGAGTTATTACATAACCTATGTATCTCTCGGTGACAATTGATATTTACATGTTGTGGATTGGCCACTTGCCACGTCACCTGCCACAAGTTGTGGATTGTCCACTTGCCATGTCACCTGCCACAAGTTGCATATA
Organism: Lithobates clamitans; assembly: GCA_037952925.1. Taxonomy (NCBI): domain Eukaryota; kingdom Metazoa; phylum Chordata; class Amphibia; order Anura; family Ranidae; genus Lithobates; species Lithobates clamitans. Next base: position 4,574,239 of record JBBGZY010000580.1, on the reverse strand, counting down.
GTCCACTTTGCACATCACCTGCCACAAGTTGAAGATTGTCATTTGCCACGTCACCTGCCACAAGTTGTGGATTGTCCACTTGCCACATCACCTGCCACACGTTGTGGATTGTCATTTGCCATGTCACCTGCCACAAGTTGTGGATTGTCCACTCGCCACGTTACCTGCCAAAAGTTGTTGATTGTCATTTGCCACGTCACCTGCCACAAGTTGTGGATTGTCCACTTGCCACATCACCAACCACATGTTGTGGATTGTCATTTGCCATGTCACCTGCCACAAGTTGTGGATTGTCCACTTGCCACGTTACCTGCCAAAAGTTGTTGATTGTCATTTGCCACATCACCTGCCACAAGTTGTGGGTTGTCCACTTGCCATGTCACCTGCTACAAGTTGCAGATTGTCATTTGCTATGTCACCTGCCACAAGTTGTGGATTGTCCACTTGCCACGTCACCTGCCACAAGTTGCGAATTGCCATTTGCCACATCACCTGCCACAAGTTGTGGATTGTCCACCGGCCACATCCCCTGCCACAAGTTGCAGATTGTCCACTTGCCACATCACCTGCCACAAGTTGCAGATTGTCCACTTGCCACGTCACCTGTACATGAGGCCTTACATTAAATATATATTTTTTGTACATTTTTTCATATTGAGTTATTACATAACCTATGTATCTCTCGGTGACAATTGATATTTACATGTTGTGGATTGGCCACTTGCCACGTCACCTGCCACAAGTTGTGGATTGTCCACTTGCCATGTCACCTGCCACAAGTTGCATATAGTCCACTTTGCACATCACCTGCCACAAGTTGAAGATTGTCCATTGCCACGTCACCTGCCACAAGTTGTGGATTATCCACTTGCCACATCACCTGCCACATGTTGTGGATTGTCATTTGCCATGTCACCTGCCACAAGTTGTGGATTGTCCACTTGCCACGTTACCTGCCAAAAGTTGTTGATTGTCATTTGCCACGTCACCTGCCACAAGTTGTGGATTGTCCACTTGCCACATCTCCAACCACATGTTGTGGATTGTCATTTGCCATGTCACCTGCCACAAGTTGTGGATTGTCCACTTGCCACGTTACCTGCCAAAAGTTGTTGATTGTCATTTGCCACGTCACCTGCCACAAGTTGTGGGTTGTCCACTTGCCATGTCACCTGCTACAAGTTGCAGATTGTCATTTGCTATGTCACCTGCCACAAGTTGTGGATTGTCCACTTGCCATGTCACCTGCCACAAGTTGCGAATTGCCATTTGCCACATCACCTGCCACAAGTTGTGGATTGTCCACTTGCCACATCCCCTGCCACAAGTTGCAGATTGTCCACTTGCCACGTCACCTGCCACAAGTTGCAGATTGTCATTTGCCACGTCACCTGCTACAAGTTGTGGATTGTCCACTTGCCCTGTCACCTGCTACAAGTTGTGGATTGTCATTTGCCATGTCACCTGCCACAAGTTGTGGATTGTCCACTTGCCCTGTCACCTGCTACAAGTTGCAGATTGTCATTTGCTATGTCACCTGCCACAAGTTGTGGATTGTCCACATGCCACGTCACCTGCCACAAGTTGCGAATTGCCATTTGCCACATCACCTGGCACAAGTTGTGGATTGTCCACTTGCCACATCCCCTGCCACAAGTTGCAGATTGTCCACTTGCCACATCACCTGCCACAAGTTGCAGATTGTCTACTTGCCACGTCATCTGCCACAAGTTGCAGATTGTCATTTGCCACGTCACCTGCTACAAGTTGTGGATTGTCCACTTGCCCTGTCACCTGCTACAAGTTGTGGATTGTCATTTGCCACGTCACCTGCCACAAGTTGCGAATTGTTCACTTTGCACGTCACCTGCACAAGTTGCGGATTGTCATTTGCCACGTCACCTGCCACAAGTTGTGGATTGTCCACTTGCCATGTCACCTGCCACAAGTTGCAGATTGTCCACTTGCCATATCACCTGTCACGAGTTGCGGATTGTCATTTGCCTCATCACCTGCCACAAGTTGTGGATTGTCCACTTGCCACATCACCTGCCACAAGTTGCAGATTGTCATTTGCCACGTCACCTGCCACAAGTTGTGGATTGTCCACTTGCCCTGTCACCTGCTACAAGTTGCGGATTGTCATTTGGCATGTCACCTGCCACAAGTTGTGGATTGTCCACTTGCCACGTCACCTGCCACAAGTTGCGAATTGTCCACTTTGCACGTCACCTGTACAAGTTGTGGATTGTCATTTGCCACGTCACCTGCCACAAGTTGTGGATTGTCCACTTGCCACGTCACCTGTCACATGTTGCCGATTGTCACTTGCCATGTCACATGCCACAAGTTGTGGATTGTAATCAGCCACATCACCTGCCACACGTTGCAGATTGTCACTTGCCACGTCACCTGCCACAAGTTGTGGATTGTCCACTTGCCACATCACCTGCCACAAGTTGCTTGTTCAAATCTAACAACATATGTGTCAAATTCCAATTATACTTTGGATAACAGCAATTCTAGTGTTGTAATGGATTGGATCAATGGCTCATTGGGGTATATAAATAGTCTATGAATTCTTGAAAGCAATTACAAGTTTTTTTACATTTTTTAATGGTTTTTCATCATTTGCCATCATTTTTGAGATTCTTAATGTAAAAAAAAATAGGGCACCTTTAAAAACGTGCATCAGCAAAAACATGGCTAAATGCCGGTACCGCATTTAGCCACGTTTAGCCAGGTTTGGCATCTGAAACGTGGAAATCTTTGGTGTCTGAACTCTTTTTTTGCCTTCAAAGAAAGGCTGTTAAACGCAACTGCCTAAGAACGACTGTAAACTTAACTGTATACATGGTCACATAGGATAACATTGAATGAGTTCAGGGGCAGTTGAAAAAAACGTCCAACTGCCTCTGAACATCCGTTTAACAGCCTCAGTGTACATGAGGCCTTACATTAAATATATATTTTTTGCACATTTTTTCATATTGAGTTATTACATAACCTATGTATCTCTCAGTGACAATTGATATTTACATGTTGTGGATTGGCCACTTGCCACGTCATCTGCCACAAGTTGTGGATTGTCATTTGCTACGTCACCTGTCACAATTTGCAGATTGTCATTTGCCACGTCACCTGCCACAAGTTGTGGATTGTCCACTTGCCACGTCACCTGCCACAAGTTGCATATTGTCCACTTTGCACATCACCTGCCACAAGTTGGGAGATTGTCATTTGCCACGTCACCTGCCACAAGTTGTGGATTGTCCACTTGCCACATCACCTGCCACGCGTTGTGGATTGTCATTTGCCATGTCACCTGCCACAAGTTGTGGATTGTCCACTTGCCACTTTACCTGCCAAAAGTTGTTGATTGTCATTTGCCACGTCACCTGCCACAAGTTGTGGGTCGTCCACTTGCCATGTCACCTGCTACAAGTTGCAGATTGTCATTTGCTATGTCACCTGCCACAAGTTGTGGATTGTCCATTTGCCACATCACCTGCCACAAGTTGTGAATTGCCATTTGCCACATCACCTGCCACAAGTTGCGCATTGTCCACTTGCCACGTCACCTGCCACAAGTTGCAGATTGTCCACTTGCCACGTCACCTGCCACAAGTTGTGGATTGGCCACTTGCCACATCACCTGCCACACGTTGTGGATTGTCATTTGCCATGTCACCTGCCACAAGTTGTGGATTGTCCACTTGCCACGTTACCTGCCAAAAGTTGTTGATTGTCATTTGCCACGTCACCTGCTACAAGTTGTGGATTGTCCACTTGCCACATCACCTGCCACACGTTGTGGATTGTCATTTGCCACGTCACCTGCCACAAGTTGTGGGTTGTCCACTTGCCATGTCACCTGCTACAAGTTGCAGATTGTCATTTGCTATGTCACCTGCCACAAGTTGTGGATTGTCCACTTGCCATGTCACCTGCCACAAGTTGCGAATTGCCATTTGCCACATCACCTGCCACAAGTTGTGGATTGTCCACTTGCCACATCGCCTGCCACAAGTTGCAGATTGTCCACTTGCCACATCACTTGCCACAAGTTGCGTATTGTCCACTTGCCACGTCACCTGCCACAAGTTGCAGATTGTCCACTTGCCACGTCACCTGCCACAAGTTGCAGATTGTCATTTGCCACGTCACCTGCTACAAGTTGTGGATTGTCCACTTGCCCTGTCACCTGCTACAAGTTGTGGATTGTCATTTGCCACGTCACCTGCCACAAGTTGTGGATTGTCCACTTGCCATGTCACCTGCCACAAGTTGCAGATTGTCCACTTGCCATATCACCTGTCACGAGTTGCGGATTGTCATTTGCCTCATCACCTGCCACAAGTTGTGGATTGTCCACTTGCCACATCACCTGCCACAAGTTGCAGATTGTCATTTGCCACGTCACCTGTCACAAGTTGTGGATTGTCCACTTGCCCTGTCACCTGCTACAAGTTGCGGATTGTCATTTGGCATGTCACCTGCCACAAGTTGTGGATTGTCCACTTGCCACGTCACCTGCCACAAGTTGCGAATTGTCCACTTTGCACGTCACCTGTACAAGTTGTGGATTGTCATTTGCCACGTCACCTGCCACAAGTTGTGGATTGTCCACTTGCCACGTCACCTGTCACATGTTGCCGATTGTCACTTGCCATGTCACATGCCACAAGTTGTGGATTGTAATCAGCCACATCACCTGCCACACGTTGCAGATTGTCACTTGCCACGTCACCTGCCACAAGTTGTGGATTGTCCACTTGCCACATCACCTGCCACAAGTTGCTTGTTCAAATCTAACAACATATGTGTCAAATTCCAATTATACTTTGGATAACAGCAATTCTAGTGTTGTAATGGATTGGATCAATGGCTCATTGGGGTATATAAATAGTCTATGAATTCTTGAAAGCAATTACAAGTTTTTTTACATTTTTTATTGGTTTTTCATCATTTGCCATCATTTTTGAGATTCTTAATGTAAAAAAAAATAGGGCACCTTTAAAAACGTGCATCAGCAAAAACATGGCTAAATGCCGGTACCACATTTAGCCACGTTTAGCCAGGTTTGGCATCTGAAACGTGGAAATCTTTGGTGTCTGAACTCTTTTTTTGCCTTCAAAGAAAGGCTGTTAAACGCAACTGCCTAAGAACGACTGTAAACTTAACTGTATACATGGTCACATAGGATAACATTGAATGAGTTCAGGGGCAGTTGAAAAAAACGTCCAACTGCCTCTGAACATCCGTTTAACAGCCTCAGTGTACATGAGGCCTTACATTAAATATATATTTTTTGCACATTTTTTCATATTGAGTTATTACATAACCTATGTATCTCTCAGTGACAATTGATATTTACATGTTGTGGATTGGCCACTTGCCACGTCATCTGCCACAAGTTGTGGATTGTCATTTGCTACGTCACCTGTCACAATTTGCAGATTGTCATTTGCCACGTCACCTGCCACAAGTTGTGGATTGTCCACTTGCCACGTCACCTGCCACAAGTTGCATATTGTCCACTTTGCACATCACCTGCCACAAGTTGGAGATTGTCATTTGCCACGTCACCTGCCACAAGTTGTGGATTGTCCACTTGCCACATCACCTGCCACGCGTTGTGGATTGTCATTTGCCATGTCACCTGCCACAAGTTGTGGATTGTCCACTTGCCACTTTACCTGCCAAAAGTTGTTGATTGTCATTTGCCACGTCACCTGCCACAAGTTGTGGGTCGTCCACTTGCCATGTCACCTGCTACAAGTTGCAGATTGTCATTTGCTATGTCACCTGCCACAAGTTGTGGATTGTCCATTTGCCACATCACCTGCAACAAGTTGTGAATTGCCATTTGCCACATCACCTGCCACAAGTTGCGCATTGTCCACTTGCCACGTCACCTGCCACAAGTTGCAGATTGTCCACTTGCCACGTCACCTGCCACAAGTTGTGGATTGGCCACTTGCCACATCACCTGCCACACGTTGTGGATTGTCATTTGCCATGTCACCTGCCACAAGTTGTGGATTGTCCACTTGCCACGTTACCTGCCAAAAGTTGTTGATTGTCATTTGCCACGTCACCTGCTACAAGTTGTGGATTGTCCACTTGCCACATCACCTGCCACACGTTGTGGATTGTCATTTGCCATGTCACCTGCCACAAGTTGTGGGTTGTCCACTTGCCATGTCACCTGCTACAAGTTGCAGATTGTCATTTGCTATGTCACCTGCCACAAGTTGTGGATTGTCCACTTGCCATGTCACCTGCCACAAGTTGCGAATTGCCATTTGCCACATCACCTGCCACAAGTTGTGGATTGTCCACTTGCCACATCGCCTGCCACAAGTTGCAGATTGTCCACTTGCCACATCACTTGCCACAAGTTGCGTATTGTCCACTTGCCACGTCACCTGCCACAAGTTGCAGATTGTCCACTTGCCACGTCACCTGCCACAAGTTGCAGATTGTCATTTGCCACGTCACCTGCTACAAGTTGTGGATTGTCCACTTGCCCTGTCACCTGCTACAAGTTGTGGATTGTCATTTGCCATGTCACCTGCCACAAGTTGTGGATTGTCCACTTGCCACGTCACCTGCCACAAGTTGCGGATTGTCATTTGCCACATCACCTGGCACAAGTTGTGGATTGTCCCCTTGCCACGTCACCTGCCACAAGTTGCAGATTGTCCACTTGCCACGTCACCTGCCACAAGTTGCAGATTGTCATTTGCCACGTCACCTGCTACAAGTTGTGGATTGTCCACTTGCTCTGTCACCTGCCACATGTTGCGGATTGTCACTTGCCGCGTCACCTGCCACACATTGTGGATTGTCCACTTGCCACCTCACCTGTCACAAGTTGCTTGTTCAAATCTAACAGCATATGGGTCAAATTCCAATTATACTTCGGATAACAGCAATGCTAATGGTGTATTGGATAGGATCAAGGGCTCATTTTGGGTATATAAATAGTCTATGAATTATTGCAAGCAATTACACGTTTTTTAAATATTTTTTAATGGTTTTTCATCATTTGCCATCATTTTTGAGATTCTTAATGTCAAAAAAATAGGGCAACTTCAAAAACGCTTATAAACAAAAACGCGGCTAAAAGCCGGTATCACGTTTAGCCACGTTTAGCATCATTTGGCATCTGAAACGTGGAAATCTTTGGTGTCTGAACTTTTTTTTTGCATTCAAAGAAAGGCTCTTAAATGCAACTGCCTAAAAAGGTCACATAGGATAACATTGAATGAGTTCGGGGCAGTTGAAAAAAACATCCAACTGCCTCTGAACGTCCGTTTAACAGCCTCAGTGTACATGAGGCCATACATTAAATATAATTTTTTTTGTACATGTTTTCATATTCAGTTATTACATAACCTATGTATCTTTCAGTGACAATTGATATTCAAAAATGTTGGTTCACCAGCAAAAACACCCATAAGATTTAAAGGCTTAATTTGTCTACATGATTGCATCATATCTTCAATCACTGTCTAAGCAGTAGCGATGTGTAGGGACACAAACTTGAAGACGGCAGGCACATTGAAATGAGAAGACGTGGACTGATTAGAGTTCACCCATTGCTGAATTGTCTTGGACAGCTCGGCAATCAGATTATTAAGTCTGATACCAGATACTCTCTCTCTTCACTGGGATTAGCATGAAAATTTTGATATGGATCGATAAGCAATCTTTCCTTTATAAAGAATCTCTGCAAGCTTCATTAATCTGTGTGTATGTTTATGTCAACAAATTAAGACATCTTGATTACTACCAGTTTTCCTCTTTCTTCTGCTGAAAGAAAATCTTATATTAAATTTAATAAATAAAAGTTGTTCACACTAACATTGAAAAAAGAAAATTGCATTATACTTCCTACCTTTAAAATTGCATTTTTCATACGACACTGATGTAAAGAAAACAGACACTTCCTCAATACTTTCTACAAGTTAGGTAAACAGTTTTATATTATACACATATAACATTTCATTTCATGACTGTCAATCAATATGTTAAGTTCCAATACGACTGCAAATTAAAAACAAATGTTCTTATATGCAATTATTAAAAAAATGAAAGGTCAGCTTAATATTTTATAAAATGAATGCTTCAAGAGTAAATATGTGTGTGCTATACACAAAATTCTTCAAGTATGACCCTCCCTTATATACATTATTCACTCAATGAGAATTAAAGTAATACTAAAGTCTGTTTTTTTCCTATAAAAATAACAAACATGTTATACTTACCTGCTCTGTGCAGTGGTTTTGCACAAAGCAGCCCAGATCCTCTGGACCCTCGCCAGTGCTCCTGGCCCCTCCCTCCTGCCAAGTGCCCCCACAGCAAGCAGCTTGCTATGGGGCACCCGAGTTGCTTCTCTGTGTGTCCATTCAGACACGGAGCCATGGCTTGGCCCTGCCCCCTCTCTCATCTCATTGGCTCACTGTATTGATTGACAGCAGTGGGAGCCAATGTCTCCCACTGCTGTCTCAGCCAATGAGGTAGGGAGAGTCCTCAGACAGCTCTCGTGCACATCGCTGGATCGAGATGGACTCAGGTAAGTATCAGGGGGGCTGAGGGGGCCCCTGCAAACAGAAGGTTTTTTATCTTAATGCATAGAATGCATTAGGATAAAAAAAATCCTTCTGACTGTAGAACCACCTTAATAATAAAAATTCCCTGGTGTCAGTAGTAAGTTAGAGGATGAAATATTCCAGCATTGGAGGCCAGAGTGAAAAAAAGTGGAAAAATTGCCCCAGATTCAGTGGTGCATAAGAGGAAGAGTACCCTAGCGCAGTGGTCATTGGGAGTAAAATAGCCCAGTGTTGGTGGCCAGATGGAGGAAAAGTGCACCAGTATTGGCTAGCAAAAATACTAAAGCATCAGCGGTTAGTCTGAGTTCAAAATGCCTCAGCATTCGGGTTCGTGGAAATAATAATGTCACGGCATCAATGGCCATCTATTAAAGGTTCTTCACTGCACCATATCAATACAGGCATGGCATTAACCTTGTCACTGTTAAAACATAAAACCCCAACAAATCCCCTGAATAGTAACCTTTTATACTCATCTGTCGCTTGGATCTTCACTTTGTTCAATATCTATAACCATGGACAGAACCTTCAAATCCAACTGTTCTAAAAGCATCAGATGCCTAATCTCTCATTATGCACGTGGTTCCCTTTGCTGTCTGCTGCATAACTGCTGTGTCCAGTGATGTATAGAGTCAACACATAGAACCAGAGAGTATGGCAGAGGACACTCCCAAACCTGAAGAGAGCAAATGGGTAGCAGGACAGATGGGTATAAAGTTTTCTTTTTAGGGATTTTTTTACATAAAATAAGCACAGGGACACTTTACCTAGAGAGTCTGACAAAGAATGAAAATCTGTACTCTTCAGTTGGCTGTAAGCTGCAGCTTATCATTGCTTTCTTTGGGGCAAAACCTTGCAGACTATTAGTAGAGTACAATAGATGTCAGCCCTGTAGTGAAATAGTTATTGGCTGTGTGCAGAAAGCCTGAGCCAAAAGGTGCACAAAAAACAGCAACAGTTGATCTCTGTACATATTAAAGCCTAAGTTTGCTCAAAAAAGTTTGCCTACTTTTACCGCCTCCCTCCTCCATTCAAAGAAGCTGTGCTATAGCTTTTATCAATGAAAAGTGTTCTATGAATAGCAGAAGCAACCTTTCATTCATCCACCCTTCTTACATTCATAAATTTATTTTTGTTGATGGAAGCTACTTTACAGCTTCTATGAATGGAGGAGGATAGGCAGAAAAGGCAAGCATATTCAGCACTCTTCTAACCTCCACAGAACTGGAGGATCACAGTTGCAGGGATAGGACTTTGTATTTCAACTAAAACAGCAGCCAGCAGCACAAGTGACACGTCTCATTAAATGTACTGTAAGTACTGTACCTTGTGCTGATTAAAAACAAAAGAACAAGCTTAAGCTTTATATAAAGTCCTGGATGCACACAATGTCTAGCAAATAGCATTCATTCTTCAGTGTTGTCACATGAAAAGATATACAGTGTAATAAAATATTTACAAAATTGTGAGAATAAATATATATATATATATATATATATATATATATATATATATATACACACAAATCAGCCATAACTTTATGACCACCCCCCTAATATTCAGTGGGACCCCCTTTGCCACTAAAACAGCCCTGACCCATTGAAGCATGGATTCCACTAGACCTCTTAAAGAAGGGGTAGGCAGCCTCGGCCCTCCAACTGTTTTGAAACTACAAGTACCATGAGGCATTGCAAGACTCTGATAATCACAGGCATGACTCCTAGGCATGATGGGATTTGTAGTTTCACCACAGCTGGAGTGCCGAGGTTGCCTACCCCTGTCTTTAAATATGCTGTAGTATCTGTCACCAGGCCATCAGTAACAGATTCTATAAGTCCTGTAGGTTGCTGTGTGGGGCCTTCATGGATCAGACTTTTTTTTCCAGCACATCCCACAGATGCTTGATTAGATTGAGATTAAAAACTGTGAAACATTGCAGTTCTAGCACTTACATGTGCAAGGATGGAGAGTAAAGAATAAAGTCTTGTTTGTACAGTATCTATGTAGGATAATAATGGGACAAGTGCATGTAAGATGTTGAATATAGTTTTGGCTTGCAATCTTTTAGTTAAGTGCTTACTGTACAAGAAAGTCTTTCCAGCAGAAAAAAAACTGAAGACCAACACTAAACCAGCTTTGCTAACAGGCACAATAAAATGTGCACTGCCTTAGAGTCTCGTCCGTAAGCAGTTGGCAAATACACAGGCCCGCTCTAGGATAAGTCATAGACTCTATTGCATGCTCATCTCAGATTGAAATAAGACAAAAAGGACCAGCTTTGCAGCCAAGGAAAACAAATTGAGCCACAGCCTGTCAGTATCATTTGTAAGGTGTTTGGAAAATTCATCAGTGGTAGGTAAGCTTAGTCTAGCCTACATTAAGTATGCCCTTTGCCTGAAGTTTTAAAAATAGAAATGTCACTGACAACCCTTACAAGAATAAAAAAAGTCTCTATCCTGGTCTGCTCCACTCCAACTGATCCTGAATTACAGTACCTATCTAAAAGCTGACACTACCACTCCAACTCTTGCCACATAGCTGCAGATGGCTCAAAACCTGTTTACTCGGTTACAAATGATGAGGATGATGGCATGATCCATGTAACTAAGACCTCCAACTAGAAGAAATTGGTGCAGTGGTTTGCATTAGTCATTAATCATTAGCATCTACTGTACCTTAAGAGAACCATCCAAAACTTCCTCAAACTATGACTTATGCAGATTGGTTCACTAATCTTAAAGTGGACCTTCACTCCCTCAAGCAACATTGACTAGTTTTAATCCCTATGCTGCTAGCATTAGTTAATAGATAGGAAAGTATAACATTTACTTTTCTTTGGTTGCTTCCTGGTTTCCATGCCTAAGCAAACAATCTCATACATCCTAATGCCGCGTACACATGGTCGGATTTTTCGATGGGAAATGTTCGATGGGAGCTCGTTGTCGGAAATTCCGACCACGTGTAGACTCCATCGAACATTTTCTGTCGGATATTCCGACAAACAAAATTTGAGATCTGGATCTCAAATTTTCCGACAACAAAATCTGTTGCCATAAATTCTGATCATGTGTACACAATTCCAGGGCACAAAGTAGAAGCAGAAGAGCCGCACTGGCTATTGAACTTCATTTTTCTCGGCTCGTCGTACGTGTTGTACGTCATCGCATTCTTGGCGATTGGAATTTCCGACAAGATTTGTGTGACCGTGTGTATGCAAGACAAGTTTCCAACATCCGTCGGAAAAAAAACATGGATTTTGTTGTCGTAATGCGTGATCATGTGTACGTGGCATAGGGGTCTTCAGGAGGACTCTGGAAGTCTTTACAGCTAAGCACACCCTCCTGCATGCATGCTTAAGCCAAGGGCAGATAGATTCCAGAAAGTAAATGCAACATAAATCTTCTGACACAAATGTTTTTCAAAGTGATTTCTAAGCAAACTAAAGCATTGAGACATGGATGGGTGGCTGAGTTTGCTTTGAATATTAACCACTTCAATATAGGGTACTTTCACCCCCTTCCTGTCCAGGCCAATGTTCAGCTTTCAGTGCTGTCACACTTTGAATGACATTTGCGTCATGCAATACTGTACCCATATGACATTTTTATCGTTTTTTTGGTGGTATTTAATCTCCACTTGTTTTTTTATTTATTGCTAAATAAGCAAAAAAAGACCAAACATTTTGAAAAAAACACAATTTTCTTTATTTCTGTTAAAAAAAAAATTGCAAATAAATATTCTTTCTTCATAAATGTAGGCCAAAAGGTATTCTGCTCCTTTTTTTGGTCAAAATAACTCAAATCAGTGTTTATTATTTAGATTGGAGGAAAGTTACAGAGTCAAACTATGGTATATATATATATATATATATATATATATATATATATATATATATACTGTATATACTCGAGTATAAATCGTTCCGAGTATAAGTCGAGGCCCTAATTTACCACAAAAAAAATGGGAAAAACTTATTGACCCGAGTATAAGACGAGGGTGAGAAATGCACAGCTACTGTAAGTGGAAAACAGGGTCAACAATGCCCATTTGCAGCATCACTGTGCCCATTTGCATGCCTCACTGTGCCCATTTGCAGCCATAGGTTTCCTGAACTTCAAACTCGGTAGTTAAGGGTTCCTAGATGCCCCCTAGCTGCAGCCAAAATTTGGGGTCTCTGAACCCAAAGGGTCCCGAAATGACATTGCTGCAGATGGACACAGTTGACCAAATTTGGGGCCCCGTATCTCAGGGCCACTTAGTGCTAAGAACCCCAAATTTGGTGTGCAAACCCAGTGGAACTAGCACCATAAAATTTCCAAAGCTGGGGTTTCTAGCACCAAGTGGCCCTGAGATATGGGGCCCCAAATTCGGTTCAGAAAATATCAATCACTTTTCTGCAGCAGAGAATGACATTTTCTGAACCGAATTTGGGGCCCCCTATCTCGGGGCCACTTAGTGATAGGAACTTCAGCTTTTGATATGTTGTGGTACCAGTTCCACTGGATTTGCACACCAAATTTGGGGTTCCTAGCACCAAGTGGCCCTGAGATACGGGGCCCCAAAATCGGTTCAGAAATGAATTTTTTTGCTGCAGAAAAGTGCTTGACTCGAGTATAAGTCGAAGGGGGCACTTTCAGCACAAAAAAATGTGCTGAAAAATTTGACTTATACTCGAGTATATACGGTATATCAATCCTAATATGCTAACGACCCATCTCATTTCTTGGCCCAAAATGCCAGGACAGTACAAATATCCTTCAAATTACCCCTTTTTGGAAAGTAGACAATCTAAGGTATTTAGTAGGAAGTATGGCAAGTTTTTGGAAGCTGTCATTTTTTGTCACAATTTTTGGGAAAATAAAGAAAATTAAAAAAAAAAAAAATTTCACATTTTTTTAACATACTGTTACCAGTGCAGTACAGCATCATCATATAACTGGTGTGGTGGTGATCAGGGACACTGACTGGTGACAGTATGTAAAAATTAAAAAAAAAGTTTACACTTTTTTAATTTGTTTTTTTTTTCTTCTTTTTAAAATGATTTTTACAATAGTAACACTGTGCTACTCGGAGGAAGTGATCAGGATTCTTTTTTTTTTATTACATTATGATTACTTATAGCAATGAATTTTAATTGGTATAAGCAACCGCTTTTACTGTATGAAACTGAATAATTTAGTGAGTATTGTTGTGATTTACTGTGGTTGGTCACAGCTAATCACATGGTACAGATGGGCTGTGATTGACTAATCACAATTAGCAACACAATTGTACACAATGGATGGCATAAAAGGAAGCCACCCATTGTTTACAATTGTCATGTGATCTGCTGTGATTGGTCACAACGATCACATTGTACCGGTAGTGGGCCAGTACAGTGATCTGTCATCGGCTGTGTCCAGTAGACACAGCGGGTGACAGATTGTGCCCACAGCGTGGCCAAACAGGCATGCGAGAGGCACATTTCAGGAAGACATCATATGACATCCACCCAGAATGACAAAAGTCCTATTGCAAAATGACCGTCGGGTAGGAAGTGGATAAAAATTAATCAAATATTGTTTTTGGTTTGTAGCATTCAGATGCAATGTAGTACCGCTTTAAGCTATCACTTGCCTACACTTTGGTCTAGAGGATGTTGTGGGTACAGGTGGAATAATTAGTGTAAATACAACCCTTTTATTTTATTTTGCTCTTTGTTGCAATCATCCTCTTTCATTGATTCTGAAGGCATTTAATATTAGTTACTAATGCATCGTCCATAGCCAGTAGACACTCCAACGTGATTTACTACTGCATAAATGCATTCCTGATTTCTTCTATGTAGATTAAATGTGTGAAACTTGTATACTTTACAATGGGGTTTAAATAGATACGTTTTAATGTCACTGAACAAATGCTACAGTTGGTGTCCCTGTCTAAAATATTGAAAAGGACAAAAACAGTCATGAATACACTCCTAATGTATACTGCATAATAACTGAAAACTAGCGAGCAAAATAATTTGGTATTACAATAAGTCGATCTTTAACATTGCTTGAATATGAATTCAACCAGTTTTCTTAATGTATTGCTGTACAATAGTATTTATTTTACATAATTATTACTCCAAGGACTTGTAATTGCTAAAAGACCATATAGCTTTCAAAGAGTCTTTCATTCCTTCATGTTTAAATACTGCTTAAAGCAAAATTTAAGACAACACGTTACATTAAAGTTATGAGGTGCAACCAAAACATTAGCGCCTTTTTTATCTTTTGTGTTGCTGTCAACTAAACACACCCTTGGGACATACTCACTTTGCTACTAATTGCTAAGCTAGCACTTTATATGTGTTCTGACTTTAAAAAAAATCTTCAGAAAGAACTTATCTATGATTTCCTTTTATAGCATTTCTTTGTGTTTTTTATCCTAGCTGTAATTTTTTCTGTAATTATTTATCTAATTAGTTAACTCTTTACAAGCTGATTACCTTGTAAGTGTATGCGTCAGATTAAATTGCCTCATATTTTTAAGATATGAATCCTTATTTCAAAAACTATGAAAGCTTTGGTGATTCTTTTACTGAGCCCTAGTAGTTGTGAAAACAATTTTTATAGTTGAACTATTAACTATCATTTTGGGTCTTAATCCATATGGCTACAAAACTGGCTGCAAAGAATGTAGTGTTCATCCAGTAAACTTCAGTGATATGATGAATAAAAAATTGAAATTTGATATGTGTCAAAACTTTACCGTGGTAAATTTCTAGTGCAACAGATTTCTTGGAACAAACAAATGACCTGTTGTCGGTAATGGTTTTAGTTATCTATATAAGGGCAAAACCTCACTCCAACAGGGTTAAGGACAGCAATAAAAAATTAGCAGAGGTATTTACTCTTCCCAAGTCTATCCAAAAATTCAACAAAAATGTTTTATCTTGAGTGGAACGTTAAAGATTATCCTAAACAATGCAAAAGCAATAGTATTTGGCGGTTTACCAGTCGTTAGATATGGTGGCTGCATTAATTTTCATTTTCAGGTATTTTTAGCAAGTACAGTAAATGCTTGATGATCTTTTAGAAATGCAAAATACTTGTAGCTTCTTTTGGACTAAACTGAAAGCATAAACAATGTTTCCTTTCTCCTGTAAACTACCACTTTCCTATATGTAAAGTGAAAATAATAACACACGTTGGAAGTGCAGCCTATGTGACAATCATTGAGTGAGTGAAAATGAGAATGACTGTAACCCAGCACAACAAGCAAGAGCATGCCTCCATCCCTGATACGTAAATGTGGATTGAGTGAGTGAGCATAGCCACCATAGTTAAGGAACTGTGTATTGTGTATTATTAGTAGGATTATCAGGTGTAAAAGAAAAAAAAGCCTCAAAAATGCAGATTAGACGTCTAAACTGGTGATCCCTCAAAGTACCAATGCCATGGCTTATTTCACTATAAATGAAACAATAATGTGTGGCACTATAGAAAATACTGAAAGTCTACATTGGTGAATATAGAATCACAATGGTAAGTATGATACACAAAGTGACAAAGGTATGTGAACAACCTATATAGGGTGTGTAACCCCAAAAATAAAGATTCATATATCCGAGAATTCTAAACCAGGTTAGTGACCACGAAAAGTGTGAGTGAGTCCCACTAAATGTGACATCAAAATAAGGGTGCAAAAAGGAGAACGCAATATAAATAAAAAAATATATAATCAGCCAGAACACAGTGAGTAGTCTCAGAAATCACATTAGCATAGTAATGCAAACATAGATGGAAAGACAATGTCACATCTCTATCATATCAAAAATGCACAAAAAAATATTAACTAGGAAATGCATGACATATGGGTATAATGTTGTGAGTTTATAAGTCAATCTATAAAGTGGAGATTCATGAGGATGCAGGATGCTCCAAAATTTCATAAATGCTTTTCACAGCGAAGTCCGAGGCATACGAACATGCAAAGCCAGGTCTTCTCCAAACATAAATTCAAGTAAAGAAAAGTGTAATGCCCTTACCAGATATGGTGGACTCACAGGCCGTTGGCGGTGAGTCAAATAAGCTTGTACCGTCAAACGGTAGGGTTAGATCTGGTTCCAATCCAGGAGAGATGCTTGGTGGCTAAGGAAAGCCTCACAACTCATTCGCCCCTGGAGGAGTTGAAATAAGCCCAAACTTCCTGCTAGTCTGGTTTCCTATCCAGGGACAGGCTTGAATCTTCCGCCGAGTTCAACTCAATCAGCGGCAATCCTCAAAATGTGGCAAGGAGGAAACAAAGAAAGAAAGGCCTCCACATAGTGTAAATCCAATAAAGCATGGAAAATGTATTGATATAAAAGTATTTCCAACATGTAATAAAAAAAGGGCGGTAAAAATTTGATTCAATTGAACTTAAACAGCGCAGTAAAAAGTAGCTAGGGTAGCAAAAGGTAGGTGTTTGAGTGGAACTCGGTAGAAGATTCAAGCCTGTCCCTGGATAGGAAACCAGACTAGCAGGAAGTTTGGGCTTATTTCATCTCCTCCAGGGGTGAAAGAGTTGTGAGGCTTTCCTTTCCCACCAAGCATCTCTCCTGGATTGGAACCAGATCTAACCCTACTGTTTGACGGTACAAGCTTATTTGACTCACTGCCAAAGGCCTGTGAGTCCACCATCTGTGGTAAGGGCATTACACTTTTCTTTGCTTGAATTTATGTTTGGAGAAGACCTGGCTTGGCATGTTGGTATGCCTCTGACTTCGCTGTGAAAAGCATTTATGAAATTTTGGAGCATCCTGCATCCTCATTAATCTCCACTTTATATATGGACTTATAAACTCACAACATTATACCCATATGTCATGCATTTCCTAGTTAATATTTTTTTGTGCATTTTTGATATGATAGACATGTGACATTGTCTTTTCATCTATGTTTGCATTACTATGCTAATGTGATTTCTGAGACCACTCACTGTGTTCTGGCTGATTATATATTTTTTTATTTATATTACCTTCTTTATTTATATTACCTTCTACTTTTTGCACCCTTATTTTGATGGCACATTTAGTGGGACTCTTTTTGTGGTCACTAACCTGGTTTAGAATTCTCGTTTATATGAATCTTCATTTTTGGGGTTACACACCCTATATAGGTTGTTCACATACCTGTGTTACTTTGTGTATCATCCATACCATTGTTATTATATATTCACCAATGTAGATTTTCAGTATTTTCTATAGCGCCACACATTATTGTTTCATTTATTTTTCACAATTAGTGCGATTGCTGTGTTGGCTGCTCTTTTATCTAGAGTTGGCGTGGCAGTTTTTTCATTTATTTGCATTCCTTATTTCACTATAACCTGAATTATTTATTAAACAAAATGTTGAGACTTCAGTGAGAAAAAAGTGACAATTGTCTTTTCATCAAAAGTGACTAAACATTCAGTAGCACATTGGGAAAGTGTTCTCTAGCTACAGTATATCATAGTTCAACTATCTGCAAAAAGTGATAAAAGACATTTTCTGAACTGAGATGCCATAGTGCTTCTTAACATCGATTTATTGCTGCACAGCTTTGAACAGCTTTGACAATGAGTATATACATGCTGCAGCCTGAAATCCATCATAACCTATGGGCTTCATTCACATTGGACTTACTATACTATTTACCTGCACAGGACCATGTTTACCTGCATAGGAATGCACAGGTGTTACATGCTTTCTCATGCAGGCATGTTTGAATTGATGGGTTATTCAACACCATGGCAACCAGTTACCTGTAGGCAGGTTGTTTATTGCTGCACTAGTCAGTTAGTAGGGATGCACCGATACCTGTTTTGGACCAGCGAGTATGAGTACCGATACCTGTGCTCAAGTACTCGTTGATACCAATCACCAATACATTGGTGGTGTGATTTGAGTCCATACAAAATGAATGGGCTAAAATTGCACTTCAAAGAATTGCAATTGATTTGAACGTGGAATAAAATGTGATTCCTGTCCGAATCACATGCGGTTTCCCACACCACTCCTGTGTGAACCCAGGCTCAGTGTAGAAGTGTCATTCAAACAGAATGCTCACCAGGTAACAGCAAGTCAGCATAGAGCAGTGTTGTGTTTTAAATCCTGTAAAGTGGTTTATGCAGACAGTGGCTGGATTCCAAATAGCTCATTTGTGAGATGTTTCAATAGCCTGACAAGAGCATAACTTGTAGAAAGGGAATGTATTGACAGAAAGGTAGGCAGGCATAGCCTGGGTTCACACAGGAGCAGCAAGAAAACCGCATGTGATTCAGACAGGAATCGCACCGCATTCCTGTTCAAATGCCATGTAATTCTTTGCAGTCTGATTTGAGTCCATTCATCTTGTATGGGCTCGAATAGCACCGCCAAGTTATTCATTTTAGGTATTGGAGCATTTGCATGAGTACAAGTACTCATGCACAGTTGGTGAGGTTGAAAAAAGACACAAGTTCATCAAGTCCAACCTGTGTGTGTGCTTTTATGTCAATATTATATTGTATACACCTGTATGTTGTGGTCGTTTAGGTGAAATTTTCTATGCTCCCTGCTGAAACCACTGCTTGTGGAAGAGAATTTCACATCCTTACCGCTCTTACCGTAAAGAACCCTCTATGCAGTATAAGGTTAAACCGCTTTTCTTTTAATTTTAATGAATGGTCGCATGTCTTTTTATGTTCCCTTGCGTGGAAATTTTTTATTCCTATTATGGGGTCACCAGTATGGTATTTGTACATTGAAATCATATCCCCTCTCAAGCGTCTCTTCTCCAAAGAGAATAAGTTCAGTGCTCATAATCTTTCCTCATAACTAAGGTCCTCCAGTCCCTTAATTCGATTTGTTGGCCTTCTCTGGACCCTCTCCAGTTCCAGCATATCCTTCCCTTCACAGTATCCTTCACAGTATGTTTTGCTCAAAAGTTGACAGAAAGGCAGCGAGCCCAGCTTAGTATTGACACAGATACGGTATCGGTTCAACCCTATTAGTTAGTGGCTGGCCCAGGCTGAGGGGGAATAGTTACGTGTGTGTGATCAGTTCCCAGGCTTTTTGGATCCAGCCTACTTACCAGTAATGTAAATATGAGAGAAGGCTGGGTTTTGGGCCCCCGCCTATCTCTCTGCCTTTCTTTCAACTTTTGGGCAAGACATGTTGTGAATTGTGTGAAGAAGGCACAGGGGTTCCGGGGATCATTTAAGCATGGAAAATTCCAAGATGGACTACTACCCAGCAGAGGTATGCCAGGGCAGCCATTCAGTTGTAGTTAGAGTTAGGAAATGTACTCACATTGAAATGTATTGCTGAAAGACTTTTAAGTAAAGTGGCATCACCTGTTCTGAGCTTGGTCTGAAGTTATTCAAAAGGATGCATGTTGGTTCAGGAGTATCAAAAAAAACAGGGTCTGTAAAGCACATGTGGGGTATGAAGCTTAGATACTACAGAAGGGTTAGCTCGGCAAGACAGGGTATGCAATTGCTATGAGTAAGCAAGTACTACTTCAAGACACAAAGCAACCTAAGCGGTTGGTTTCCAGTAGCAGTCAAAACCAAACTCACGTTACGGAGATCCATAGCCTGGTCTCATGGTACAGACGCGAAGGAGTTAAAAAGTGCATGCATGAGGTCCATTCTATGTGCACTGTGGGACCCCATTCTGTTACTGTGAGTTTGGTAACAGAGGTTCAATGGACTGGTGGAGAGGGTGCAGGCTCAAGATATCCCTCCTATTGTAACAAAGACACAAAAGACACAAAAACCGTGTATAGTGATATGGTACAGTACTTTTCAGCGGAATTCTGCACTTTTTGCTGCACACAATGTGATGGTTCATCTCTAAGTCAGGGAACTGCCTTAATGTTAGATTTTTCATATGACCGCAGTCTCCGCGTGATCCCGGGCACTGATGAATGTGCTCTGCATGAAAGATACCCCTGAGTGCAGGGTGAGTAGGACCCGCCCACATACCAATCATGCCCTTCCTGGCCTTTGAACTGTGGTAAGGTGGCTTAGAAGGGCCAGTCACAGGGGTTTTCTAATGTACCATCTCCCTCCTTTAAAAGTCAGGGTGCCAAGCAGCCTTTTACGATTGGTTTATGGTCAGTTAGCAACCCCCATTACCCTTTCAGGGGTGACAACTTCCTCCTGTTTATTCAGGGAAATGCTTTCTTCTATCATGTCAGAATGTATGGGCAATATCAAACTCATGTTAGCTGACTCTGATTGCAGGGGCAACAGACGTGCATAACATCCTCTGATCCTGGGTTCTCTTTTGAATTCCCAGCTTGCAAAAATCTTTTTTTGAACATTCTCTTTTACAGCTTGTTTTTACAGTGATCATCTGGTACATCTGTCAGTGATCATCTGCCACCTCTGTCTGTGATCATCTGCCACATCTGTTTCCATTGCCCTGGTGCTCCAGGGCCTTCGAAAATGTGATAGGTACTCAGGAAACAAAATGTGTAATTTATGCCTTTAGAACGCTTGATGGTGCTCTCTGCATGTTGGGCCACTGTATGTGGCCAGGCTGTGTAAAACCACACATGTGTTATTGCTATACTCAGGAAGAGCAGCAGAATGTATTTTGGGGTGTAAGTTTTCCTATGTACATGCGATGTCTTAGATAAATCTTATAAATTGACAACTTTGTGTAAAAAAAATAAGTGTTCACTTTCTTTCCACATTTTCCAAAAACTTCCCAAAAAAAAAATTACATCTTCAAAAGACTCATTATGCCTCACAGAATATACATTGGGGTGTTTTCTTTCCAAAATGGGATAATTTTGTGGGTAATTCCATTGTTTTGGTGCTCCAGGGCCTGCAAAAATGTGATTGGTAGTCAGGAAAAAAAATGTGTAATTTATGCTCCTAGAACACCTAACGATGCTCCCTGCATGTTGGGACTCTATCTGGCCAGGCTGTGGAATCTCACACATGTGGTATCGCCATACTCAGGAGTAGGGATTAGCCGAACACCCCCCGGTTCGGTTCGCACCAGAACCCGCGAACGGACCGCAAGTTCGCACGAACGTTAGAACCCCATTGACGTCTATGGGACTCGAACGTTCGAAATCAAAAGTGCTCATTTTAAAGGCTAATTTGCATGGTATTGTCCTAAAAAGGGTGTGGGGACCCGGGTCCTACCCCAGGGGACATGTATCAATGCAAAAAAAACTTTTAAAAACGGCCGTTTTTTCGGGAGCAGTGATTTTAATGATGCTTAAAGTAAAAAAAAAAAAGTGAAATATTCCTTTAAATATCGTACCTGGGGGGTGTCTATAGTATGCCTGTAAAGTGACGCGTGTTTCCCATGTTTAGAACAGTCCCTGCACCAAATGTCATTTTTAAAGGAAAAAATCTCATTTAAAACTGCTTGCGGGTTTAATGTCATGTCGGGTCATGGCAATATGGATGAAAATCAGTGAGACAAACGGCATGGGTACCCCCCTGTCCATTACCAGGCCCTTTGGGTCTTGTATGGATATTAAGGGGAACCCCGCACCCAAATTAAAATAAGGAAAGGTCCCTATATACTCTGAACAGCAGTATACAGGCGGTGCAAACAAGACAGGGACTGTAGGTTTGTTGTTAAGTAGAATCTGTTTGTAATTTTGAACATTTTTAACGTGTTTAGCTCCAGCCAAAAAATCTTTTCTAAGCTTTTTGGAAAACATAGGGAAGGGTTATCACCCCTTTGACATTTGTTTTGCGTCTTTCCTCCTCTTCAGAAGATTTCACCTCACTTTTTTGTCCCAATGAAAAATGTTTTTTGAAAATTTGGGTTTTTTTGTGGAACAAGGATTGGAAAGCATCAGTGGAAAGGAGAAATTGTTTTCCCATATTAACTCTTACATGAGAGAATTTCCCTTCCTAGGGGTAGATTTCATCTCACTTCCTGTTGTCTCCTTCCGTTTGCAAGTAGGAGTCGTTTGTAAGTTAGATGTTTGAAAGTAGGGTCCTGCCCTATATACTCAGCAGAAATTTGGGCCTTAGGTGTTGCTGTGGCCAAAACACTGTAAGCCCTCACAGGGCCCTGCTGTGAAATATTAGATCAAGAATTGTAATTACATGCCCCTGTTGGACAGGAGCTGAAAAATTAGGCCTTAGGCACTGGTGCTGGTGCCACAACACTGCAACCCCTCACAGACACTCTAGTTGGAACGCGGGAACGAGCCCTGCTGCAAAGTATTGCATCAAAAATTGTAATTACACGCCCCTGTTAGACAGGGGCAGAAAAATTGGGCCTTAGGCACTGGTGCTGGTGCCACAACACTGCAACCCCTCACAGACACTCTAGTTGGAATGCAGGAACGAGCCCTGCTGCAAAGTATTACATCAAAAATTGTAATTAAACAGGGGCTGAAAAATTGTGCCTTAGGCACTGGTGGTGGCGCCCAGAACCAAAAATGTTCTTACAAGCTATCAGCGTGATGATTGAGGAGGAAGAGGATAATTACTCAGGGATAGTCACTCAGCATCAGCATAGGCAGTCTTTGAAGGGATCTGAAAAAAATTATTCAGTTACATCAGCATCAGGTGCTTGGTAGCTGGTGGTGATCCAAGACTGATTCATTTTTATGAAGGTCAGCCGATCGACCGAGTCAGTGGACAGACGCACCCTGTGATCAGTTACCACGCCTCCAGCAGCACTGAATGTGCGTTCCGAAAGAACGCTGGATGCAGGACAGGCCAGTAGCTCAATTGCATACTGTGCAAGCTCTGGCCAGTGATCCATCCTCAAGACCCAGTAACCCAGAGGATTTTCGGTGGGAAAGGTGTCCAAGTCTGATCTTGCCCCTAGGTATTCCTGCACCATGTAAAACAGACGCTGGCGATGGTTGCTGGAACCGATCATACCTTGGGGCTGCGGACCAAAAAATTGTCTGAACGCATCGGTCAGACGGCCACCTTCTCCACCGCTCCTTCTTTGACTGACCGAAGCCTCAGCAACACGTTGTCCAGAAACAGGAGTTTGTAACCTCCCAGTCTCTGGGAACGCGTTGCACAGACCTTTCTGCAAGGCCTCCCGAAGATGTTTCATCCTCTGCTCCCTCTGCGATGGCAAGATAAGGTCCGCAACCTTACCCTTGTAACGTGGATCAAGGAGGGTTGCCAGCCAGTATTGGTCCTTCTCCTTGATACCACGAATACGAGGATCCTTACGCAGGCTTTGCAGGATCAGGGAGGCCATGCAGCGTAGGTTTGCTGAGGCATTCGGTCCGGAGTCCTCTGGGTCACTAAGGACAACAACGTCCGCAGCCACCTCCTCCCAGCCACGTACAAGTCCATGTGTTCCTTGGGACTGATCCCTTAAAGACTGCTGATGCTGAGTGCCAGGCTCCACCTCCATACTGACACAATCTTCCTCCTCCTCCTCCTCCTCCTCCTCGTCCTCTTCCTGTGTGATCGGCGGGCACGCAGGAACACTGTCTGGATAAAGGGGGCCTTGAGAGCTAAGGAAGTCCTCCTCTTCCTGCCTCTGTTCTGCCTCAAGTGCCCTGTCCATTATTCCACGCAGCGTGTGCTCCAACAGGTGGACAAGGGGGACAGTGTCACTGATGCATGCACTGTCAGTGCTCACCATCCTCGTGGCCTCCTCGAATGGTGACAGGACAGTGCATGCATCCCTGATCATGGCCCACTGGCGTGGGGAAAAAAAACCAAGGTCCCTTGACCCTGTCCTGGTGCCATAGTCGCACAGGTACTCATTGATGGCCCTCTGCTGCGTGTGCAGCCGCTGCAGCATGGCCAATGTCGAGTTCCACCTGGTGGGCATGTCACAGATTAGGCGGTTCTTGGGCAGGTTAAACTCCTTTTGGAGGTCCGTCAGCCGAGCACTGGCATTATATGACCGGCGGAAATGGACACAGACTTTCCTGGCCTGCCTCAGGACATCCTGTAAGCCCGGGTACCTGCCCAAGAACCGCTGCACCACCAAGTTAAGGACGTGAGCCAAACAGGGCACATGGGTCAGTTGTCCCTGTCGGAGGGCAGAGAGGAGGTTGGTGCCATTGTCGCAAACCACCATTCCTGCCTTAAGTTGGCGTGGCGTCAACCACCTCTGAACCTGCCCCTGCAGAGCTGACAGAACCTCTGCCCCAGTGTGGCTCCTGTCCCCCAAGCACACCAGCTCAAGCACCGCATGGCATCTTTTGGCCTGCGTACTTGCGTAGCCCCTTGAACGCCTACGGAGCACCGCTGGTTCCGAGGAAGAGGCCATGGAGGAAGAAGAAGAGGAGGGGGTGGAGGAGAGAGGTGTGTCACAATCAGCATTTTGGAGGCGTGGTGGCGGAACAACCTCCAACACTACTGCACCTTGTCCTGCATCCTTCCCAGCTGCCAGCAGAGTCACCCAATGCGACGTGAAACTTAAGTAACGTCCCTGTCCATGCCTGCTGGACCATGAGTCAGTGGTAATATGCACCTTACCGCTGACCGCCCTGTCCAGCGAGGCATGGACATTGCCTTCCGTGAGAAAAAGTGGCGTTTGGGTACCTGCCACTGAGGAACCGCACATTCCACAAACTCACGGAAGGGGGCAGAGTCTACCAACTGAAAAGGCAGCAGTTGAAGTGCTAGAAATTTTGCCAAGCTAGCATTCAACCGCTGGGCATGTGGATGGCTGGGAGCGAACTTCTTTCGGCGGTGCAGCAGCTGGGGCAGGGAAATTTGCCTGGTACAATCTGACGTCGGTGTACCAAAAGCAGATTGCCCACAAGTACTTGGCTGTGACGCACCTAATTCTACACCTTCATTCCTCTCACTGCAGGTCTCAGAGAGGACTGAAGGTCTAGTGGGGTTGGAAATCTCAGCTGATGAGGAGCAAGGAGAGATCCTCTTTGTTCTTTGGTGTGGGTCTTTTAGATATGCTTGCCAACGAACTGCATGGCAGGTCAACATATGTCTGGTCAAGCATGTGGTACCCAAGCGGGAGATGTTTTGGCCACGCGAGATACGCTTGAGACATATGTTGCAAATAGCAGCGGTGCGATCTGATGCACTCGTCTCAAAAAAGGCCCACACCAAAGAACTTTTTGAATAACGCGCAGAGACTGCAGCGCCCTGCACATGTGGAGCTTTGGGATGTGATGCAGTCAATGTGCTGCCCTTAGGCTGGCCCCTGGAGGGCATCCTGCCTCGTTGGTGATGTGCCGCCTCCTCCTCCTCCTCCTCCTCCTCTCTCCTATCAGGCACCCACGTTGAGTCAGTGACCTCATCATCCCCTCCCTCCTCATCACTGGAGCAAACCTGGCAGTATGCTGCAGCAGGGGGAGCATGACTGCCAGATTGCTGTCCTTCTTGGGCACCCCCTCTGTCCGTGCTCATGTTACTGCCTTCATCGAGCTCAGTATCATCATCAGAGCCTTCCAAACGCTGGCCATCCTCCTGGAGCATGTACCCAACACTGTGGTCAAACAGTTCGAGGGAATCCTCAGGAGGACATGGTGGAGCTAGGGAAGGAGTCACTGATGACATTGAGCTGAGGGAAGAGGCCGCTGCTTTGCCAGACAAAGCACCCTGGGCATGGGTGAGAGAGGATGAGGAGGATGAGGACGGCTTGGTCATCCACTCGACCAAGTTTTCTGCATGTTGCGGCTCAACACGGCCAGCTGCCGAAAAAAAGGCCAAGCGTGTCCCATGGCCACGGGCTGATGAGGATGCACCGTCTCCACGACCAGCACTAGACACAGAGCCTGCTTGCCCTCTCTTATTGGCTTGTGACTGTCTGCCTCTCCTTCTTGGCCTTCCAGACATACTAATGGCCTGTAGCTGCACTAAGCTGGGATAGAACACCTGTAATTTTCTTCAGGTAGCTTTATTTACTGTAACCAGACAAGCCTGCCTGTCAGTAGGAAGATAACAGGAACGGATCTAGCTGAACACTGTGAGCAGGACGCACTGCACTAAATGTAAATAGCTGGAACGGATCTAGCTGAACACTGTGAGCAGGACGCACTGCACTAAATGTAAATAGCAGGAACGGATCTAGCTGAACACTGTGAGCAGGACGCACTGCACTAAATGTAAATAGCAGGAACGGATCTAGCTGAACACTGTGAGCAGGACGCACTGACTGCACTAAATGTAAATAGCAGGAACGGATCTAGCTGAACACTGTGAGCAGGACGCACTGCACTAAATGTAAATAGCAGGAACGGATCTAGCTGAACACTGTGAGCAGGACGCACTGACGCACTGACTGCACTAAATGTAAATAGCAGGAACGGATCTAGCTGAACACTGTGAGCAGGACGCACTGCACTAAATGTAAATAGCAGGAACAGATCTAGCTGAACACTGTGAGCAGGACGCACTGCACTAAATGTAAATAGCAGGAACGGATCTAGCTGAACACTGTGAGCAGGACGCACTGACTGCACTAAATGTAAATAGCAGGAACAGATCTAGCTGAACACTGTGAGCAGGACGCACTGCACTAAATGTAAATAGCAGGAACAGATCTAGCTGAACACTGTGAGCAGGACGCACTGCACTAAAGGTAAATAGCAGGAACGGATCTAGCTGAACACTGTGAGCAGGACGCACTGACTGCACTAAATGTAAATAGCAGGAACAGATCTAGCTGAACACTGTGAGCAGGACGCACTGACTGCACTAAATGTAAATAGCAGGAACGGATCTAGCTGAACACTGTGAGCAGGACGCACTGACTGCACTAAATGTAAATAGCAGGAACGGATCTAGCTGAACACTGTGAGCAGGACGCACTGCACTAAATGTAAATAGCAGGAACAGATCTAGCTGAACACTGTGAGCAGGACGCACTGCACTAAATGTAAATAGCAGGAACGGATCTAGCTGAACACTGTGAGCAGGACGCACTGCACTAAATGTAAATAGCAGGAACAGATCTAGCTGAACACTGTGAGCAGGACGCACTGCACTAAATGTAAATAGCAGGAACAGATCTAGCTGAACACTGTGAGCAGGATGCACTGCACTAAATGTAAATAGCAGGAACGGATCTAGCTGAACACTGTGAGCAGGATGCACTGACTGCACTAAATGTAAATAGCAGGAACAGATCTAGCTGAACACTGTGAGCAGGACGCACTGACTACACTAAATGTAAATAGCAGGAACGGATCTAGCTGAACACTGTGAGCAGGACGCACTGACTGCACTAAATGTAAATAGCAGGAACGGATCTAGCTGAACACTGTGAGCAGGACGCACTGACTGCACTAAATGTAAATAGCAGGAACGGATCTAGCTGAACACTGTGAGCAGGACGCACTGCACTAAATGTAAATAGCAGGAACAGATCTAGCTGAACACTGTGAGCAGGACGCACTGCACTAAATGTAAATAGCAGGAACGGATCTAGCTGAACACTGTGAGCAGGACGCACTGCACTAAATGTAAATAGCAGGAACAGATCTAGCTGAACACTGTGAGCAGGACGCACTGCACTAAATGTAAATAGCAGGAACGGATCTAGCTGAACACTGTGAGCAGGACGCACTGACTGCACTAAATGTAAATAGCAGGAACAGATCTAGCTGAACACTGTGAGCAGGACGCACTGACTACACTAAATGTAAATAGCAGGAACGGATCTAGCTGAACACTGTGAGCAGGACCCACTGACTGCACTAAATGTAAATAGCAGGAACGGATCTAGCTGAACACTGTGAGCAGGACGCACTGACTGCACTAAATGTAAATAGCAGGAACGGATCTAGCTGAACACTGTGAGCAGGACGCACTGCACTAAATGTAAATAGCAGGAACAGGTCTAGCTGAACACTGTGAGCAGGACGCACTGCACTAAATGTAAATAGCAGGAACGGATCTAGCTAAACACTGTGAGCAGGACGCACTGCACTAAATGTAAATAGCAGGAACAGATCTAGCTGAACACTGTGAGCAGGACGCACTGCACTAAATGTAAATAGCAGGAACAGATCTAGCTGAACACTGTGAGCAGGACGCACTGCACTAAATGTAAATAGCAGGAACGGATCTAGCTGAACACTGTGAGCAGGACGCACTGACTGCACTAAATGTAAATAGCAGGAACAGATCTAGCTGAACACTGTGAGCAGGACGCACTGACTACACTAAATGTAAATAGCAGGAACGGATCTAGCTGAACACTGTGAGCAGGACGCACTGACTGCACTAAATGTAAATAGCAGGAACGGATCTAGCTGAACACTGTGAGCAGGACGCACTGACTGCACTAAATGTAAATAGCAGGAACGGATCTAGCTGAACACTGTGAGCAGGACGCACTGCACTAAATGTAAATAGCAGGAACAGATCTAGCTGAACACTGTGAGCAGGACGCACTGCACTAAATGTAAATAGCAGGAACAGATCTAGCTGAACACTGTGAGCAGGACGCACTGCACTAAATGTGAATAGCAGGAACGGATCTAGCTGAACACTGTGAGCAGGACGCACTGCACTAAATGTAAATAGCAGGAACGTATCTAGCTGAACACTGTGAGCAGGACGCACTGACTGCACTAAATGTAAATAGCAGGAACGGATCTAGCTGAACACTGTGAGCAGGACGCACTGCACTAAATGTAAATAGCAGGAACAGATCTAGCCTAATCTAGTTAACTCAAATCAAATGACACTGTCTGTCTCTATCTCTATCAGCACACCGGAACACACTACACAGGGCCGCCGTGCAGGCGGCCTTATATAGTGTGGGGCGTGTACTAAATCCCCTGAGCCATAATTGGCCAAAGCCACCCTGGCTTTGGCCAATTACAGCTCTCTCTACTGACAGCGCTGTGATTGGCCAAGCATGCGGGTCATAGTGCATGCTTGGCCAATCATCAGCCAGCAATGCACTGCGATGCCGCAGTGAATTATGGGCCGTGACGCGCCACACGAATTTGGCGCGAACGGCCCATAACGTTCGCAATTCGACGGACGGTCGAACAGCCGATGTTCGAGTCGAACATGGGTTCGACTCGAACACGAAGCTCATCCCTACTCAGGAGGAGTAGCAGCATATATTTTGGGGTGTAATTGCAAGTTTATCTATGCCATGTGTGAGAAATAACTTGTTAATATGACAATTTTGTGAAAAAATAAAAATAGAAGTATTGTATAAGATGGGCTTTTAAATGGTAATCCCCGTGGTTCAGGTAAAACATAAATATGCATCAGTCATTATTAGAAAGATAAAAAAGTTATTAGATTAAACTGATGAAGAATGGGGGGCGTGTCCAAGATGGCGCTGGGAGCAGACGTGTGTTAGCCGAGCTCCCGTCTCCAGCCATCAATCCTGCTATAATCCTAGTTTAGAAGATCGTAAAAAAGAAGCTGTCACTCTCCAGAGCTTTCGCGGGAGGACTGGGCGATGCCCGGAGGCAGAAAGTCGAGCCAGAACAGTAACACTAACACTACTGTGCGAACTCGCTCAGTGCCAAGATCTACTGCACACGAGGCTTGCAAGATGGCGTCGAAGGCAGGCTCCCCACCTGACGGGACCATACAGGCTGTTTCGGTGGCTTTTGATGCCCTAATGCTTGCCATAACCACCTAACACTAACGACTAAAATCGATCATGTGCAGACTGAAACTGCGCTTATTCGCAGAGATATGGACAAATTTCGGGACCGAGTGACCAAAGCTGAGCGACGAATCTCTGAGGCCGAAGACATACAGAGGGATCATCATGCGGATATCCAGGCCCTAAAGCTGAAAGTTAAACATCTGGAGAATAGAGCCGAGGACGCAGAGAACCACAATCGGCGGAGTAATCTGCGGACCCTCGGTCTCCCAGAGGGAGCTGAAGGAGAAGATCCGGTAATATTCATGGAGGGGCTTTTACCTACTCTGCTCCCCAGGGCTATTTTCTCCCCTCACTTTTCTATAGAGAGAGCCCACCGTATGCCAGCGAAGAGGGGTCCTCAAGGCGCCCCGCCACGCACTTTCATATTTAAGTTGTTGCATTATAGAGATCGTGACACGATTCTACGGGCGGCTAGACTCCAGGGAGAACTGAAATTTGAGAATGCAAAATTACTCATATTCCTGGACTATTCGGTGGAGACTCAACGCCGCCGCTAGTCGTTTGATCATGTCCGGGCCATGCTGCGACAAAAGGGAGTGAAGTATAGTATGCTTTTTCCCGCCAGACTGAGGGTCCAGGATGGGGAGAGGATACAATTTTTTACTTCAGCTTGGGCTGAAACTCTCCATCCTTAAACTTAAGGTATGCTGACCCGTTTATATGATGTCCCTCTATCTAGACTGTACGCTCTGGTACTCATATGTCCGCACTAACTTAGGAATCAACCACCCTGTTGTTTACTGCATGATCGTGACTATGTGCAACAAAGGTTAGATGACCCCTTCGTGCCCTGAGCGCTGATAGTACATCTGAACCCTATGCAGCAATGCTCTGTGGTGGACCGGGGAGGTTGTTGTGGCTTCCCCCACCTTGATTTTCTACATACGGAGGATATGGAATACAACAGGGGAACTAATGCGTCAGCCATCTACCGATCCTAGGAAATGTACTAATAGCCTGGAGGAGGGTTGGACGTCCCTCGCCCGCTGATCAGGATTCAGAGACTTATTTGCGGGACCTGGACACTAACTCTCACCACTTCTTCTGATACTGGCAAATCGCAAGTACTGAACCCTTTGTGAAGAGTTGGAATCGGAGTGGTGTAATCCTACTCTCCTCCAGCTTTCCCCTCCCCCTTCCCATTGCCCCCCTCCCCCTCTTCCCCCCCTCTTTCCCCCCCTCCCCCTTTCCTCTCCTCTTCTTCCCCCCTCCCCCTTTCCCCTCCTCTTCTTTCCCCATTCCCTCCTTCCTTTTTTCCCCTCCCCCCTCCCCTTCCTCCCCTCTATCCTCCTCTTCTTTATCACTGGCCCTTCCTCTCGATGATTCCCCTCCTATGCTGCATTAGGAGAGATGGCGTGGGTAGAGAACCCAGATCCTGCTCCTCGTGCCATCTGGCC
This sequence comes from Lithobates clamitans, assembly GCA_037952925.1. NCBI lineage: Eukaryota > Metazoa > Chordata > Amphibia > Anura > Ranidae > Lithobates > Lithobates clamitans. The sequence goes on along the minus strand of JBBGZY010000580.1, from coordinate 4,542,668 downwards.
TGGACTTCCTACGTTAAATGCTGTTATGGTTGATACGCACACAAGTAGTCTAAGGAACAATTTCATGCTAATAGGGATGTGTTGCATAAGTTAGTACCCCAATAGCTTTAAGTATGTGCCCCCGGGGACCCGGGTGATCTACACTGAGTATCCATGCCGGATTACAAAAAGCTTGTTCCAAAGTGAAAGGCTAAACACCAATTGCACATTGCCCTCACGTTAGGCTTTGAGCCGACCTTTTTGGTTGTTGGGAATGATGCCCCTCTTGTTGAGTTGGGGGGGCGGGGTGGGGGGATGTTTGGTTCAGTTGGACTGCAGTTGCAGACCCGGTTTTATTGTTTTCAATGTTCCTAAGCTTATTATACATGACAGTACCACAGGTTGACTACCTGTTTAACATTGCATGCCGCTTGTTGTCTTGTTTATGCCCACCCGGGCCCAGACCTCCAGACAAGGAGCCTGTAACTCCCATGTATCCTACATTAATCTTGGGTTGTTTTGATGTCTTCCCTTAGGTTGCTCTCCTGGAACACGAGAGGTCTAAATTCTCCTGTGAAACGCTCTTTGGTATTTCAGTTTGTAAAAACATACCATCCTCATATATGTGTGTTCCAGGAGACACACTTGGTGGGAAAGAAGACTTTTAGTCTTAAAAAACCTTGGGTGGGGTACCACTACCATTCAACCCATTCCACTTTCTCAAGAGGAGTAAGCATTCTAATCCTTAAGACACTTCCCTTTAAACTCCTTGACCTGGCTCTGGACCCGGGAGGTAGGTATGTGGTATTGCATGCACTGCTCCATAACGTGCCGTGGGTAATTGTGGGCTTATATCTGCCGCCCCCGGCCTCCCTTCAAATACTAAACCAGATAACCGCGAAAATAGCAGAATTCTCTACTGAAAATGTTGTAATTATGGGAAATTTTAACTTGGTACCTGATGCAGGCCTGGATAGACTGTCCCCCACCGGTGCAACCTGTCAAGGGCTCACAGAGTGAGCTGATATTCATGGAATGCACGATCTCTGGAGATGGAAACATGCCCGGGAGAGGGCATATACTTGCCACTCTGCGTCATACAAAACCTTTTCTCGAATAGACCTAGTCTACGCAGGGGGTCCTGTCCTACCCAGAGTTCGTGACATTACAATCCTTCCCCGAGAAATCTCCGATCACGCCCCGCTTCTCCTGGACCTGGATGCCTCGACTGTTTCATCAGAAAAGCTCTGGCGACTGTCTAGGTATTGGGTCTCGGATGTAGACGTTGAGCCGAAATATAGACAGGAGTTGGAGACGTAATGGGAGATAAATGAAGAAACTGCTTCGGCCGCCTCCGTCTGGGATGCTTTCAAAGCATATACCAGGGGACAGTACCAGACCATTATCACAGGGGTCCGCCGAGATAGGAGAAGGGAACTTACGAATCTAGAAGCGGAGGCGGAGAGGCAGGAGGTGTCGTACATCAGATCCCAGGAACCCCAGACATATGTTCGACTGCAAACACTCCTAAGAGATGCCCTCATGTTGAGGACTTCACTAAAGCAAAAAAGGCTGCTGCATCAAAAACAGAGAATATTTGAGCAGGGGGAGAGGACGGGCCATTTGCTGGCGTGGCTCTCCAGGGAACAGACGGTGGGGTGGGGTGGGGATGACGATAGGACATATTCAAGATGCTGACAGCTCTGTCCTCTCCACCCCGGCAGATATCAATAAGGAATTTGCCTCTTACTATCAGAACTTATATCGCTCTAGAGTTGACAATGATCCTACGGAATTGACGACTTATCTGGACAATATAGACATACTGACTCTTACCCCTACATATGCTAATAAATTAGATGCCCCTATTAAAATTGAGGAAATCCTAAAAGCTTTAAAGATGATGCAGACGGGCAAAACACCGGGCCCGGATGGCATCCCAGTAGAATTTTATAAAATGTATGCAGAACAGCTGGCCCCCAAATTTCAATCCTTATTGGCCAAATCTATGGATGATGGCTCCATTCCTGACTCAATGTATGAGGCGGTGATTGTGGTCATCCCCAAGCCAGGAAAGGACCCGACCTTGTGCTCGTCTTATCGTCCCATTTCCCTCCCCAATGTAGATAATAAAATTCTTTCAAAAATTCTGGCCAATAGAATAAATACGGTAATTACAGCCCTGTACATCCGGATCAGACGGGTTTTATGCCTGGCAGGGGAACGGACATTAATATCCGACTGTTACATACGTATATTGCGCTGGCTCAGTCCGGTGACCCGGGGGTGGTAGCCTCACTCGATGCAGAAAAGGCGTTTGATTCAGTCGAGTGGGGCTACCTCTGGGCAGTCCTCTCTAGGTTTGGGTTCGGGCCTAAATTTTTGACTTGGCTGCGACTGCTGTATGCCAGACCTACGGCTCGCATCCGCACCAACGGGACTCTGTCAGAAAGGTTTACCCTGGGGAGAGGCACGAGGCAGGGTTGCCCACTCTCCCCGGCTCTATTTGCTATGGCACTTGAGCCGCTTGCAATTTTACTTAGAGCAAACAAAGCGGTTAAGGGTATACGGGTGGGCGCACTCATAGAAAAAATTTCTTTATACGCAGACGACTCACTCCTATATTTGGCGGATGCCTCTGATTCCCTGCGTGCAGCTTTAGCCCTATTTGACACATTTGGTCGTTTTTTGGGTATTCGTATCAATTGGAATAAGTTGATACTTTTTCCTCTCTGCAGCTCAATGCCTTTGACAGACACAAGAACCCCTCTGAGGTGGGTGGACGAGTTCACATACTTGGGAGTCAGAGTAGGGGGTGAGTTAAAGGGTTATCTGGACAGGAATGTCTATCCATTACTGCCTCAGCTTCAACAGAAGTGTTCCACTTGGAAATCCCTCCCCCTGTCCCCAGTGGGTAGGGGTAACCTGTTAAAAATGATATACCTACCGAAATTCTTGTACTACTTCAGACACACCCCAGTTCTGATACCTAAATCCTTTTTTTGTCGGCTAGAAAGCGTGGTGATTTCCTTTATCTGGGCGGGGAGACCCCCACGGGTGGCAAAGGCCATTTTATACTTTCCACTAGCTGGAGGCGGATTGGCATTGCCTAACTTCTTAGTATATTACTGGGTGGCCATCTTAGTGACTGTGAGGTGGTGGTTTTCGCAACCCCATCAAAACCCAGCAGTTACTCAAGAAGCGGCAATCATGGGCTCTTATGCAGCGCTATCCAACCTCCCGTATAGGGGAGTAAAAGCTGATCCTGCTGTTACAGGCCCCAAGAAGACCACTATCCAAGTGTGGAGATCTTCTAGATCAGCTTTATTACAACTGTCATGTGTTTCCCCGCACACCCCACTTTGGGCCAATCCCATGCTCCCACATCTTTCAAACATTCCGGATCCGGCGGTCTGGGCTAGAAGAGGTTTTACCAAATTAAAACAGGTCATGCCAAGAGGAGTCGTAGCGTCATTTAGAGAGCTGCAGCAGGCTCATAACTTGCCAAACTCCTTCCTCTTTAGATACTGGCAGCTACAACACGCCCTCAGGGCCCAATTTCCCTCTCAGGTGACGCTCAAGCCAGACTCAATTGAGCGTCTCCTGATTTCTGGGATGTTCCCTGTACCTATATTTAACAGTTGCCCACAACGTTAAAATCGATAGAACCAGACTTAAATGGCAGACAGATATCCCCTCCTTGGGTGAAGAAGAATGGGAGGAGTGCTTAGCTACATAGATTAGGATCTATCTAAGGATAGATTTATACAATTAAAATTCATACATAGAGCCTACTATACGCCCCAAAGACTAGCGAGAATCTATCCGGGAATGAGTTCCAATTGCACCAGATGTGAGCTAGAAACAGGCACCTTCTTTCATATGGTCTGGTCCTGTCCCAAACTACGCCAGTTTTGGAGTGCAGTGGCAGACAAGCTGGGAGTGGTGTGCGGTGTTGAGGTACCACTGGATTCTTTAACTTTATTGCTGAGCCACTTAGAAGAAATAGAAGGAGACCGCTATATTAAACAGTGTTTAACATATTCCTTATTTTATGCAAGGAGAGAAATACTCCTCAAATGGAAGAGAAAAGAGGCGCCCACAAAAGAAGCATAGGAAACGGCGGTAAACAATGTGCTGCCGTTATACCACATGACCTATGAGAGCAGAAACTGCCCTCAAAAATTTGATCAAGTGTGGTCAAGCTGGGTAGACGCATGCGGATGACCCCTGATGGAGGAGGGATGCCCCAAGTGTTGTCTGAGGTAGCCGAGATGCCCTCACTGGGGGGAACCAGAGATGGGTGCCTCCTTGGGAGGCACAAGATCAGATCCTGCTCGGGCACCGAGTGGGGATGGGAATTCCTGTCCCCCCTCCCTCCCCATGGTCCTCCTTTTTGTTCCCCCCCTTGTGACCCCTTTCCCTCTGGTGCGTTCAGCCGTAAGGGCGGACGTGGTTCTCTCCCCCCCCTCCAAGATGGAGTAGGGTAGCTCAGATACTTCCACTTCCATGTAATTCTATTTACTTCTTTAGGACAACCCCCCCAACGTAACACTAACTATAGAATGTTATAATTCTGCAAAATGTATGTATTTTGTGTACTTTTATAATATGGGATGGAATGGAATATTTTTCATGCATGTAATGTTGCAAGTTGTAGTCAGCTGTCTGATATCGGATCCACATATGATGCGGGCAATGTTTGTACTGTCTTAAATGTTCAAAATAAACTTCACTGTTAAAAAAAAAAAAATTGATGAAGAATTTTTTTTTTAATTCGGGGGATATGTATTATAGCAAAAAGTAAAAAATATAGTTTTTTTTTTTCAAAATTGTCGCTCTTTTGTTGTTTATAGCGCAAAAAAAAGAAAAACCGCAGAGGTGATCAAATACCACCAAAAGAAAGCTTTATTTGTTTTTGTTTGGGTACAGCATTGCACAAACGCACAATTGTCAGTTAAAGCAACGCAGTGCCAAATTGTAAAAAGTGCTCTGGTCAGGAAGGGGGTAAAAGTGGTTGAAGTGGGTAAACAGGAGCCGAATCAAAAGTGACTGAAGTGGTTAAACAAGAGCCAAATTAACCTACCAGCATGTCTTTGTAGTATGGGAGGAAACCGGTGTACCTGGAGGAAATTAATACAGGGAGAACCTGTAAACTCCATGTAGTTAGTGCTTTGAGATTCGAACCACCGACCCTAGTACTGCAAGGTGGAACTGCTAACCACCATTTAGGATTTTTGGAGTACATCACAGGACACATGTTCCTCCTTTCTGTTCTTAAAGCCCACTCCTATTATTGTTTGCTACAGAACAGAGGCTTGCTAGGAGTTGGAGGAATTATTCTGGACTGTTCTTATTGCTTGGTTTTGCCATTGTCAAACTCCTTAAGACATCAGCTTAATCCTATTTTTCTTGAAGAGTAACTCCCCTTTTGTTGAGAAAAAACATTCCCCCTTGGTGATCTTTATACATTACAAGGACATTAACAAACATTATTGCAGATTCCTATCTTTTGATATCCTGAAGAAATAACTGTGTGTTTGTATGTGTCCATGTGGGAAAGTGAATCTAATGGGAGTAGTTTCATAAATATCAATCAGCTGCTGCACCTGCAGGGCACTCATGAGGAAAGCTGTTGGGCCTACATCCATTTAGATGTTAGTTCCTATTGGGAGTATCTCATCAAAATGACATTTTTGTTGCAGGGGATGTCTGAAATCTGACTTGTATCTTAGGGCAGACTTCTGGGAAAATCAGTGAGCCAATCACACAAGGAGGAAATTATGTTTCTGGGGGGGGGGGGGTGTTGTTCTGTACAAATTTTGTGTACAGAACACCTCCAGGTTGCCATATTGCATTGCATTTTACAGAAATTGCAGAGGTGCAGAATGAAATTGAAAGGTCATGTTTAATGACATTCAATTACAATATGAGTTGTGTAGCAATTGTATATGCTATATTAATTATTGTTTTTATTTGCTATTTTTTCCCCCACGAAAGGGGAGTTACCCTTTAATATTGTACTGTCTAATTTACCCCCAGAATAGCATTTTATAGGCAACACAAAAATCATATTTTCTTTATATTTGGCACAAATTCGAGACTAGAGATAAGCTTTGGGCTCAGGTCACAGAAAACCCAAACTATTTGTGGTTGCCAGGGACAGTGAACTAATGCAGCAATTCCCTGCCATACCAACAAAACCACCAATACTGCACTTCCTGACCTCTGAACTTAGGCCAGGTAGCTTAAAATGGCCAATAAAAGAGGTTTTTTTTTATGTCAGCCTGTCACTATAAAAAAGCAGGGTTTCCAACAGCCATATTGACATGAGCGTGGTATGAAATTATTTTATTTATTAATTTCTTTTTCACTGTTTTGACCATTAGTTACACTACGGAGGCTCTATATTTAAAACTATATTTAAATTTATATTATTTATTTATTATTGATTGTTTGATCCAGGGTGCGCGGCTTATAGGTTTCACTTATTTTGTCATATTGACAATTTGTTTAGATGGGATGCGAAAGCATATGAGCGCTTATGATAAAGTGCATAGGAGCAGGATTAGTTTAGGTACTTGTGTCCTAAAGTACATGTAAACCCTTCCTGAATGTCCTTTAGGGAAAAAATGCTGTGTATCTTGGGAAATTTGGGGGGGGGATTCTTTTTACATGATAATGCAATATCGTCAGTGATCACAGGCTGCATGTATGTTTTTTAACCACTTGCCACCCGCCATATAGCAGAATGATGCGGCAAAGTCGTTTCAATATCCTGACCGGACGTCATATGATGTGATCAGGATAATAAGCCGCTGCACGCCCCCGGGGGCGCACATCGCGGTGATAGTTGCTGCGGTGTGTCTGTCTGACACACCGCAATTCCGATCTAGGTAAAGAGTCTCTGACAGATACTCTTTACCATGTGATCAGCCGTGTCCAATCACGGCTGAACACAATGTAATTAGGAAGAGAAGGGGATCAGCTTTTCCTCACTCGCGTCTGACAGACGCGAGTAGAGGAGAGCCGATTGGCTGCTCTGCTGACAGGGGGTCTGTGCTGATTGTTTATCAGCACAGCCCCCCCTTGGATCCTGCCCCGGACCACCATCATGCCGCCCAGGACCACCAGGATGGCCATCCACACTGGACCACCAGGTATACCCCCCCTAGACCCCCAGGGAAATACTAATTTGTGCCCAGGCAGCTGCCAATCAATGCCCAGGCATCTGCCAATCAGTGCCCACTCACAATACCTACCACTGCCAGTGCCACCAGGGATGCCTATTAATGCCTCATATCAGTGCCGTGTATCAGTGCCCATCAGTGCCAAGTATCAATGCCCATCAGTGCCCATAAGTGCCCAGCAGTGCTGCCTATCAGTGCCCATCAGTGCCCATCAGTGCCCAGCAGTGCCGCCTATCAGTGCCACCCATGAGAACCCATCTTGGCAGCCTTTCAGTGCCCATCAGTGTCGCCTATCAGTGCCTATCAATGCCCACCAGTGCCACCCATGAGTGCCCATCAGTGCCGCCTATCAATGCCCATCAGTGCTGCATATCAGTGTCACCTAACAGTGCCCACCAGTGCCACCCAGTGCCACCCATAAGTGCCCATCAGTGCCACCTATCAATGCCCATCAGTGCTGCATATCAGTACCACCTATCAGTGCTGCCTACCAGTACCCATCAGTGCTGCATATCAGTGTCCATCGTCAGTGCCCATCAGTGCCCGCTCATTGGTGCCACCTCATCGGTGCCACCTTATCAGTGTCTGTCAGTGCCGCCTTATCAGTGCCCATCAGTAAAAGAGAAAACTTACTTATTTACAAAATTTTATAACAGAAACAAAAGCAAAACTTTTATTTTTTTCAAAATTTTCAGTCTTTTTTTATTTGTTTAGCAAAAAATAAAAACCGCAGAGGTGATAAAATACCACCAAAAGAAAGCTCTATTTGTGGGAACAAAATGATAAAAATTTAGTTTGGGTACAGTGATGGATGGCCGGACAATTGTCGTTCAAACTGGGACAGCACTGAAAGCTGAAAATTGGTCTGGGCAGGAAGGTGTATAAATGCCCTGTATTGAAGTGGTTAAATGGCATAGTTTTTTTTTTGCTGGCTGCTATTTTTTTTCACAGCCTGTCACATGCATTTCCCTGCTATTGTCTAATGTTGCAAGGTGCAATTATTTTTCAAGGTTCTTTCTTGAAAGAGTGACATATTCCAGGGCAATGTGCACCAGTGCAAAAACATATTTTTCCTCTGAGAAAGTATGCAGTCATTTACAGGCAAGAAAGCGTGGGAGAAAAGGGGCAGAGCATTGTCAGTTTACAGTATCAGCCTGCTTCCTTAACAACCAAGAGTCAAAATCTGTAAGCGGGCTTCCCCAGATCCCCCACCCACTATTTAAATGGGTATGGGTACCCATGCCCATTCACCAAAACAGTGTAAAAAAAAAAAAACTCAGAGACAGTTTATGGCAGGAAAAAGTTTGTCAATCACGCCGCCCGCTCGTCGACGCGGAGGTGCTATGCTTATTGCAAGCTCCTCCGTTTGACCCGAAGGGCCTGGTATGGACTGGGAGGGCCCTACTCAGTTTTTATTAACATTTTTCTATTGCCAGGCAATTGCCGGCATTGTTTTCTTTACATTCATCTGTCAGTGGGGAAGCCCGCTGACAGATGATGACTCATGGCCAGCTTCCCCGCCCCCTGCTTAACAACCAGCTATTTCTTCACACAGAATTCGATTTGTTTCATTACGTCAATCGTTTTTCAATCAGTCCAAATTCTATTCTTTGAAAAGTTTGAATTTGTTAGAAAACAAATAAACAAAACCAATTTTAACGGATTTCAATGAAATTTGATACTATTCGTACTATTTCATTCAGACAAATTTTTGGTTATTCGGAGATTCGGAAGTATCTGAGTCTCCAAATGTCCAAAAATGTATCCGAATTTCTATTTAAACCAAAACAAATTTTTCTATCTAAGTGTGTCTGAAAGCTACAATTTAGTAAACCCACTGGTAAAGTCCATCATTCCTTGTTGGTTGTTCTGGTAAAGATCTGATGTGTGTGTTTAGATTCTGTGCCTCTTTCCTTTTAAATGTCACACCCTCTTCAACACGCAGATGCCACATAGAGTCCTCTATCTAATTTTTCTGTGACAATCTGGTTCTCCCTGTTCCTTTTTGCTGCAAGGCAGTGGACTATGGACTGTTTTCTTGTTATGATTGAACATTTCCTTGTTGTTGCTAACAAGCAGTTTCTAACTCTTTATTTGCTTCTTGACTGCTTAAAGAGGTTGTAAATGTTTTTTTTTTTTTAAATAACAAACATGTTATACTTACCTCCACTGTGCAGCTCGTTTTGCACAGAGTGACCCCAAACCTGGTCTTCTGGGGTCCCTCGGCGGCTGTCTCAGCGCCTCTCTGCAAGAACTAAACACCTTCATGCAAGCTCTCTTGCATGGTGTTTAGTTCTTGCAGGCGCGCTCCCGTGCAGCTATAGCCACCGACTGTATCACTCGGCTCCACCCCCCGGGCGCGCCACGTCATTGAATGTTATTGACAGCAGCGCGAGCCAATGGCTGCGCTGCTTTCAATCCATCCACTCTAGCCAATCAACGGCCAAGCTGAACGGCAAAGAGGAACTGGGGGCAAGCGCAGCAGATGAACAAGCTCAGGTAAGTAAAATGGGGGGGCTGGGATGCATTAAGGTGAAAAAACGTGAACCTTTACAACCCCTTTATTTTTTTCAATTCAATAATACATTAATACTCGATTAAGACAAATCTCTCTACTGTTTAATACCATGTATGGGGGTATGTATTAATTATTATTTCCCGTTTTCTTGCATTCGTTTTTTTGTGAGACTTCCAACTCTTTTGAAAAATCTGTGTTCACTTTTTCCATTATGCTATACATGCCCTTTCAAAGAAATCCACAGAGGTGCAATTGAGGCCAAGTCAAGAGGTTTTACATTTTTGTTTTTTTCTCAAACTTATTTGTGGTTTTATGTATTTATTTATTTTGTTAATGGGGTACACAGGTTGCATTGATGTACCTGCCCATGTTTGCTTCACCAGGACAGGAATGGTATTACAAGGAAGAAAATATAATTTTATGAAAAAAAAGCTAAAAACCTTACTACCTCTACATCTATTACCTATGCCTCACATTTTGCGTTCCTGTCCCTTTAAATCAAGGTAAAGGCGGCTATTGCAATAGGGGATATACATATTTGTTTGTAGGTGCACAAAACTTTACCACACAAGAATGCATTGTTGAGCTGTAAATGGACTGAAGTTTTGCCATTGTCAGCACTAAGTTTACGCTGCCAGAGCCCAGAAAAAAATAAAGGTCTAGTAAAATAAAATTAACCTCAACAAAATAGAAACTCTAATTTATGGAAGATTATGCAGCCTATTGCCCCGTACACATGGTCGGACATTGATCGGACATTTCGACAACAAAATCCAAGGATTTTTTCAGACGGATGTTGGCTCAAACTTGTTTTGCGTACACACGGTCGCACAAAGTTGTCGGTATTTCCAATCGCCAACCACGCGGTCACATACACCGCGTACGACGAGACTAGAAAAGGCCAGTTCATAACCAAGCGCGGCACCCTTTGGGCTCCTTTTGCTAATCTCGTGTTAGTAAAAGTTTGGTGAGAGACGATTTGCGCTTTTTCAGACTCGTGGCTTTCAGATCTTTTTCTGCGGTTCAGTTTGTGCTTGTGGGTTTGTATCTGCTCTTCAGTGCATGCAAGCAAGCTCCGTGTGACTTTGTCATTGTGTGCTTGTTCGTTCGTTACTGTTTTTCAGGTTGCTCTTCACAGGCCTTGCTGTTCTTCAGTGCGTTCTGTTACTTCGTTCTGAGCAGCCGACCGTTTGCTAGCCATGTTGCGTATACGTACTCCTCGTAGAGTTCGTGCTGTGCAGGGGGTTGGTGTTGGGGTCCTGACCTTGACACAAGTCCAGTCCATGAACAGGGTGGGGAGGAGTTCATGGACCATGAATTGGTTGCTTCAGCGTGACCAGTTCTCTCATATGCCTTTGCTCCGTGACATCCATGAGAATAATCCTGATGATTTCAGGAACTTTCTCAGGATGACGGACCCCGTATTTCACCATTTGTTGGCTTTGCTGACCCTCTATATCAGCAGGCAGGATACCTGCATGAGGCAAGCCATCACCCTGGAGCAGAGGCTCGTCCCTACCGTGCGGTACTTGGCGACAGGGAGAAGCCTGCAGGACTTGAAGTTCTCGACAGGCATCTCTCCCCAGGCTCTGGGGATCATTATCCCAGAGACCTGTTCTGCCATCATACAGGTCCTGCAGAAGGAGTATATGAAGGTAAGATTTTTATCCTTTAATCTCACATTTTATTGTATTTAATGTTTGATAATATATTGTATTTCTTTCCTCATTCCCTAATTACCATGATTGGGATATGCCGTGAATGTCCCCTTTGTTCTCATGCATGCTGGATTTGTATGTAATTATTTTTTTAGTCCTTCATACATATTTGCCTTCACTAATCTCCCCAGCATGTTCTCCTGGCCCTATATTCACCTCATGTAGTCACTTAACAATGTATTTTATCAGCTCCCTAGTAGTGCTTTACCCCAAACACCCCCTAAAATGTTTAGAAATGTGATTTGTGCTTTAAATTCAGGCAGAGTGCCAGAGGCTTTTTTTTGTAGTGTCCCCAAATCATTTTTATTAACTCTCCCTCCCCCCAACTGCTAAGTCAGCTGATCCCAATTCCCTATCTATCCTCAATCATGTATCTGCTGACTTTGCCAAATCCATACACACTATACCCACCTCTTTTGTGCTCAGATTTATGGATGAATTCCCCAAAGCATGTAGTGCAAGGGCCTGCCTGTATACTTTCAAATGGTACTGTTTAAAGTTTTTGTATCCTATTATTATCTTGATAGTTAATAGCAGAATGTCCAAATGTGCTCAAATGTGTACAGTGTGTATTTATATCTTTGTATTATGACACTTCTTACCTGTCCAGTGGGCTGCCAATAGTGTAACTAAGGAGGGGCTGTTCCAAGTAATACCCATTATTTAGGCATTCATGATATGATAGGTGTACCTTATACTTTGGTGTTGTAAAATTCCCCTTAATAAATGTTATCTGGATGTTGGCCAAGAATGTTTGTGTCTAATCTGCTTTCCATGTTTATGTGCAAAAAGAGTACATTTTTTTTGTTTTCCTCAACAGTTTCCTTCCACGCCACAGGAATGGCAGACTGTGGCCTCCCACTTTGCCCAGCGGTGGGACTTTCCTAACTGCGGAGGGGCAATTGATGGGAAACACATCCACATCGTCCCACCACCCAAATCGGGGTCGTACTATTTTAATTACAAGGGGTTCAATAGTATTGTGATGTTGGCGGTGGTGTTGGCTAATTACGACTTCCTGTATGTGGACGTGGGGAAGAATGGCCGGATGTCCGATGGTGGAGTCATCGCCCAGACGAAGTTTTACAGGCGTGTCCAGAATGGCACCTTGGACTTGCCACCTCCAGAAGAGAATGTGGAAGGACTCCCATTCGTCTTCGTTGCGGATGAAGCATTTGCGCTGGGGGACCATATTATGCGGCCATTCCCGATGAGGACCCTCACCCCGGAACAGAGGGTTTTTAATTACTGGCTGGCCAGAGCCAGAAGAGTGGTGGAGAACACATTTGGAATCATGGCCAGCCGGTTCCGCCTATTTCTGACACCCATCCATATGGCGGAGTATAAACGTAATCATATAATCCTGGCGTGCTGTGTTCTACATAACTTTTTACGCCAACATTTTGCCAACTATGCTGGCTCAGTCGGGCCTGAGGCCGGAATTATAAATGAAACAACCCTGACGGCGCTTGAAAGTGGCCGTCCTGGCTTGCCCTCCCTGAGTGCCCGTGATGTCCAGTTAAGATACCTTGAGTTCTTTGCGGGTAGGGGGGCCATCAATATGCCAGACAATTTGTGAATCCTTTATCAAATAAAAACAAAAAAAAGCAAATCTTTGGTGACATTTACTGCTTGTGTTTGTTTTAGCTGACCCTGACAGAAATGTGGGGAGTCCTGAAAATGGCGTGATTGTGTAACCTTATACAAAGCACTGTTGGGTGTTATTTACTAAAGGCAAAGAGACTTTGCACTACAAGTGCACTTGAAACTGCACTGAAACTGTTTGTTGTATAACAATTTTTGGGGTGGCATTATAAAAAATAGAAATGTCCATTTAAGATAAAACAGGCATGTGTAAAACCAACAAGAAAGACACAAATCTTGAACTTACAAAGTTCACATTTGGTTGAACTTGAAGGCAATATCAGACATGAGTATTTAAGAACTGTGTTTGATATTGCGTTCAGATGGGGTGAAGTCACCCCATGAAAAGCCAAATTTGGAAGATGCACACAAATTTGCCAATGTCAACATGTGCTAGCTGCCATCACGGGGGATCAAGGGACATGTTTTGGGGGAGAAACCCCTTCCTCTCAGCTACTTTATTATTGAGGAAGGGGTTGCACCCCCAAAACGCATCCATTGATCTCCCGTGATGGCAGATAGCACATGTTGGCACACTGTGTGCATCCTCCAAATTTGGCTTTTCTAAAAATCGCTAAAACATTTTTAACATTGTAGCACACAAAAAAACAAAGGGAATTTGAGGGGTTTTAATAAAAAATTAACTCTCCCCAAAACATCAATGATGTTATTATTTTTTTGAATAACATCATTGATTTTTTTCTTGAGTTTTTCCAATTCTAAATACACCCCATGATCTCCCCGATCAGGATCTGGGCACTTTCTGATGTGAAAGGATCTGGATCCACAACATCACGATCACCTAAAAAGAGAGAAACCAAACAAAAACAGGTATCAAAAATATGCTGGCATCTATCTCTTACCTGAGCCTGTGGTCGCAGACACTCACCTGTTGTGGTGACAATTTCCACCACATCTTCTTCCTCCTGCTCTTCTTGGGTTGGGGGGATTTCCCCTTCTTCCAGAGGTGAGGGGTCTGTGGTCTCCTCGGATGAGGGGTGTCCTCCGAGTCTTTTCTCCCCTATGTAAAACAAAAATGGTATACTTAGCACACAGATATTTGATGGCAGAACTATAAATAGGAAACATTGCTTGGAAGTGGGGTACAATTGACTATTTTGGCAGAGTTCCAAAATGAAGAATTCTCAGTGTCCTTTGTCAAGCTGCAATACTTTACCTGTTTGGTACAAGCTTCACAGATGGAGTCACCCCTATAGTATACACTGGAGCACCTGTGTGGCCCCCTAATAAAAATGGTGTTCTGGGGTCCCACACTAGTGCTCCAGTGTCCAGATGTGAAAACAGCTGCTCAGTGTCCTCTCCTTACACAGAATCTAGTTTGAATTTCATTCTAGTAACAAAGCCATCTACACAACCAAATTAGTTTCATAGAAGTAGGGCGTAAAAAATGTGGCCAAATGCACATGGTCAAAACAATGGTGTTTTATAGGCCGAAAGAAAAATGTTTGATACGAACGAATAATGTGCCCATGAACATGAAAGTTGCCATTTTAAAATGTACACTTTTAAGAAAAGCACATGGAGCAGCACAAACGTAATAAACATAAAGAATAGGAACACAGCACAACTACTTACTTTTTTGCAGCACTCTCCGGATCTTTCTGTACTGCTCATGTTCTTGTAATTTCAAATCCGACCACCGTTTCCTGAGCTGATCTTTCGATCGTTGTACCCCGAAATTCCGGTGCAGACTCCTGACTACTTTCGCCATTATCTTGGCCTTTCTGACATTGGTGTTGGGGTAAGGTCCATACTTTCCATCATAGTCGGCCTTCTTCAGGATGTCGACCATCTCCAACATCTCCCCAAAGGACATATTTGAGGCCTTAAATCTCCTTCTGGATCGGGACATGTCCGGATCCGGGCTTTCCCCCTCCTCGTTCCTGTAATTAGCACGCACCTGCTGTGTATCCGCCATGTGCTCTTCCCCCACTGTGCAGAACGAAAAGGAACGGGGAATAGACTAGAAAGAACATCAGGGGCGGGCGGAGTTACACGCATGCGCAGTGTGTATAAAGCATAACACGCGTGCGTATAACGTACGATCTGTGAGCGGAGGAAGGAGCATCAGAGGCGCCGATCGTAAGAACGAAGGTAAGAGACAAACTTGGGCCTATACTGCTTCTAGATTGAGGCCTATATTGTAACAAGATTAGGAGAGTTTTGGCTGACATTAGGGTTTGTCTTGTGTTGTGTCTTGCAGTGAAAATGGATATCTTGAACGATACCGACTTCATGGCAATATTCATTGACATGTTCAGGGAGCTGCCTTGTCTGTGGGAGATCAACCACCCACATTATAAGAACCAAACAAAGAGGAAGGCAGCGCTGGATCAATTGTTGGAAATTGTGAAGCAGGTGATCCCCATGGCAGACATCACCTATTTGAAGACCCTAATTGGTGGCCTGAGGAGTACATATGTAAGGGAGCGCAAGAAAGTCCAGGATTCGCAGAGATTCGGAGCAGCAGATGACATCTATGTCTCCAGGATGTGGTACTATGACAGGCTGCATTTTCTGGCAGGTCAGACTGAACCCAGGCCAACACTCTCCAGTCTTCCTTCCACGCTTCCTTCCCCCCCGGCTGAGGCTTCTGATGACCAACCTGGGCCTTCCAGGCAGCAACATGTGGAGGAGCCCAGCTTGAGCCAGGTATAGCATTTCTCTAAATATTTCTGCTTGTCCAATCAATGATGTTAACTAGATGTTAGTTTGGAGTACTAATTTATGATTGTGATTGATGATGCAAAACATTACAACCATGTCCCTTTTTTATACACAGGGAAGTCTCAGCCAGGAGGTGGCCGGGCCGAGCAGGCTGCCTGATATGCAGGTCCCTCCCCTACACCTGCAAAGAGAAAGTGGCAGGAAGAGGAGTACCCTAGAGGAGGCTGCCATAGGCCTCTTTTGGAAGGCTACAGAGGCCCTGGGAGCACCACACACTGTGGAGGAGGACTTTGCTGCCATAATTGCCTATAAAATGCAGCGGATGGAGGAGGGCCAACAACTCATGTGTGAGTCATTAATGTTGGAAGCTCTCAATAAGGGGTTGAGGGCCCAAATAACATCTGATACCCACATTTGTGACCTCACACATGGTCCTCCTCCTCCAGGTCCTACTACTCCTTCTCCTCCTCCTCCAGGTCCTACTAGTCCTCCTCCTCCTCCAGGTCCTACTCCTCCTCCTGCCACATCTCCAACAGCAGAGCCACAGCCAGGAAGGAAGCGTGGAAGGAAGACCAGAAAGCGATGACCCTGGATCCAGTCTGGTCTGGAAAAAGATGCAGCCTCTTGTGATACCACAGCCTGGGGACACAGATGTCATCTGCTGCTTTCCGGATCTCTGGGACTTCTGGACCAGACTGCACTCCCTTACATATGGACTCCTCAAGCCACCAATTTTGATGTTCAAGAATTGATGTCTGCCCTGGGGGTCCAAGGCTTCGCTAATTTCTGCTGTTTCTCCAGCGTTGCCTCTTTGTTTGGTTCTGAGCCCTTAATAAAGGATTTTTGGTTTCTATTATACTTGCCTATGTGTGTTTTCCTTCAAAAATACAATGTCAAATTAACAAGGGACACCAACACCAAACAATCTCCTTGAGATTAAATAATACAAGATAATAATGGTGTTGTGGTAACTTGACACACAAAACACACACAAAAATATTATGGAGTAAAACTAAAACTAAAATAAAACAAAGATCAGCCTTGGAAAAAATACAAACCTAAAATAAAAAAAAAATAAAAATATTTTTGTCAGATGTGACGAATCAAAATATATTAAGGAAATCCTGATAAATAATAAAGAAATACATTTGTGAGAAGTCTGTGTGACAGCAAAACTACTTCATTCTTCTCACATTATAAAGAAGAAGAGAGTGCGCTGTATTAAACCATTTTTAACATTGCACCGTGACGAAAGTGTTGTATCCATTGCGAACGCTAAGTTTACCAGACCAAGCTGTTCCGTCTCGGAATTTCTTTCTTTTTTCTACTTGGTCTACATGTTTACAGTTGCGAGCCGAAGCTAGAACCAAGCCCTTCCTTTCTGGTGGATTATCATACTCGTCTGGAGCAGTGGTATGTTTAATTGTTCCTTTTATTTGCTGCTACTTTACTTTCCCTCTGTATTGTAGAAGGGTGGACAGCCTTTTGGTCACACAGCCAGTGTGGGGGATCCAATCACTATCAGGAAAAGCCACCAAGGGGTTCTTGGAACACATCCTAATTTTGGGCTCCCTCTGGCATAGTCACAGTAGATCCTCCAAATTTTCCTTTGTATTGGGAAAGGGTGAAAGGTGTTCTTGAAGCTGTCACAAATGTATTTCTCCTTCTGTCTGCAAGCACCACCAACCTTTCTCCTGCTCACTGTCAGTACTCCAACCCCCCTCCTTCACCTTACCAACAGCACCCCAACCCTCCTTTTTCTCCTTGTAGTCCTCCACTAACTCCTGCTGCTTCATGACATTCCGCAGGATGGCTCTACTGCACTGTGTCAGCAGTCTGTAAATTTTAGAAGGGAAATGTACTGGTAGACAGAGTGATGAAGGGGGTAATAATCATGATTAGAGCTGGAGAGGTGAGATGAATGTGAGGGGTGAGAGGATTAGTGCTGGGAGTGGGAAGGTGGAATTTGAGAGTGATAGTATTTGTGCTTGGAGGGTGATGTGGGGGGGGGGCTGGTGCTCAGAGGGGGGATTTGCGGGGGAAATGGTTTAAACTGGGAGAAAGCATGTGTGCTGGGGAGGGTGGAAATTGTGCTAGGAGGATGAAGTTGGGGGTCAGATTTGTGCTAAGAGAGGGGATTTGGGGGGCCAAATACAGGGCAATCTTAGAAGAAAACCTGCAATGCCCCGTACACACGATAGGATTTTCCAACGGAAAATGTTCGATGGGAGCTTGTTGGAAATTCCAACCGTGTGTAGGCTCCATTGGACATTTTCCATTGGAATTTCCGACACACAAAATTTGAGATCTGGATCTCAAATTTTCAGACAACAAAATCCGTTCTCATAAATTCTGACCGATGCACAAAGTTCCACGCATGCTCGGAATCAAGCACTGGCTATTGAACTCCATTTTTCTCGGCTCATCGTATGTGTTGTACGTCACCGCGTTCTTGACGTTCGGAATTTCCGACAAGATTTGTGTGACCGTGTGTATGCAAGACAAATTTGAGCCAACATCTGTCAGAAAAAAAACATGGATTTTGTTGTCGGAAAATCCTATCGTGTGTACAGGGCATTAGGGTCTGCAAACGACTTGAGACTTGGGCAGAGGTTCACCTTCCAGCAGGATAGCAACCCTAACACACACCAGAGCTACAATGGAATGATTTAGATCAAAGCATATTCATGTGTTAGAATGGCCCAGTCAAAGTCCAGACCTAAATCCAATTGAGAATCTGTGGCAAGACTTGAAAATTGCTGTTCCATTTTGACAGAACTTGAGCTATTTGGCAAAGAAAAATGGGCAAAAATGTCACTCTCTAGATGTGAAAATCTGGTAGAGACATCCCCAAAAGACTTGCAGTTGTAATTGCAGCGAAAGGCGGTTCTACAAAGTATTGACTCAGGGGGTCTGAATACAAATGCACATCACACATTTCACATATTTACAGTATTTGTAAAAAAAAATTGGAAAACCATTTATTACTTTCCTTCCACTTCACAAATATGTAACACTTTGTGTTGGTCTATCACATAAAATCCCAATAAAATACATTTTATGGTTGTACTTGTAACATGACAAAATGTATAAAATTCCAAGGGGTATGAATACTTTTTCAAGGCACTTTATATTTTTTTGTTTTTTCATTTGTGCTTTCTTTGTGAAAGCAAGAAAAAATGAACTGTGTATGGCCACCTTAGCAGACTCCTGCACTATGTGCACTTTATTTTACATTAGAGAATCATGCACAACATGCACTGTGATCTATTTTACAGACTTTGAACTATATACACATATTGTACATTACAGACTCCTGCATTATATACACTATATTGTACATTACTGACTTCTGCACTACATACAAAATATTGTACATTACAGACTCTTGCACTATATACACTTTATTGTACATTATAGAATATATTGTATTTTACAGACTTTGAACTATTTTCACTATATTTTACATTGCAGACTCCTGCATTGTATACAATTTACTTTACAGTACTGACTCCTGCACAACATACACTATATTGTATGTTACATACTTCTGACTATGGATGAGCTGAACACCCCCCGATTCGGTTCGCAGCAGAACATGCGAACAGACAAAAAATTTGTGCAAACGCCGTTCAATTCTATGGGACACGAACATGAAAAATCAAAAGTGCTCATCTTAAAGGCTTACAGGTATATGCAAATTATTGCCATAAAAAGTGTTTGGGGACCCGGTCCTGCCCCTGGGGACATGTATCAATGCAAAAAAAAGTTTTAAAAATGGCCATTTTTTTTGGGAGCAGTGTTTTTAATAATTCTTAAAGTGAAACAATAAAAATGAAATATTCCTTTAAATATCGTGCCTGTGGGTGTCCTTAATATGCCTGTAAAGTAGCGCATCTTTCCCATGTTTATAACAGTGCCACAGCAAAATTACATTTCTAAAGGAAAAAATTTCATTCAAAATTGCTTGCGGCTGTAATGTATTGTCGTATTCCGGCAATATAGATAAAAATACCAAGTATACCAATAAAAAATGGCCTGGATGTCCCCCTTCGGGTCTGGTATGGATATTAAGGGGAATGTCGTGGGGGTCCAGGCACTATATACTCTGAACAGCAGTATATATACTATAAGGCCTGCCCTATATACTCCGCAGAAAATTGGGCCTTAGGTGTTGGTGATACCAGAACACTATAAGATCTTACAGTTACTCTTGTTGGGCGCAGGAGCGGGCCCTGCTGTGAAATATTATATCAAGAATTGTAATTACATGCCCCTGTTACATAGTTACATAGTAGGGGAGGTTGAAAAAAGACACAAGTCCAACCTATGTGTGTGTGATTATATGTCAGTATTACATTGTATATCCCTGTATGTTGTGGTTGTTCTGGTGCTTATCTAATAGTTTTTTGAAACTATCGATGCTCCCCGCTGATATCACCACATGTGGAAGGGAATTCCACATCCTTGCCCCTCTTACAGTATATAACCCTTTACGTAGTTTAACCACTTGCCGACCGCCGCACGACGATGTACGTCGACAGAGCAGCACGGGCAGGCAAAAGGGCTTACCTGTACGTCCTTGCCTGCGGCGGTCGGCAAATGTCCCCCGGCGATCGGTGGTGAGGGGGAGGCCATCCATTCGTGGCCCCCCCCTCGCGATCGCTTCCAGCCAATGGGATCATTTCCCTGCCTCTGTATTGTACACAGAGGCAGAGGAAATGATGTCATCTCTCCTCGGCTCTGTATTTTCCGTTCCGGGCCGAGGAGAGAAGACTGTACTGTGAGTTACACAAACACACACACACAGTAGAACATGCCAGGCACACATTACACCCCGATCCCCCCCCGATCGCCCCCCGATCCCCCCCCTGATCACCCCCCCTGTCACAAACTGACACCAAGCAGGTTTTTTTTTTTTTTTTTTTTTCTGATTACTGTATTGGTGTCAGTTTGTGACAGTTACAGTGTTAGGGCAGTGAGTGTTAGGCCCCCTTTAGGTCTAGGGTACCCCCCTAACCCCCCCTAATAAAGTTTTAACCCCTTGATCACCCCCCATCACCAGTGTTGCTAAGCGATCATTTTTCTGATCGCTGTATTAGTGTCGCTGGTGACGCTAGTTAGGGACGTAAATATTTAGGTTCGCCGTCAGCGTTTTATAGCGTCAGGGACCCCCATATACTACCTAATAAATGTTTTAACCCCTTGATTGCCCCCTAGTTAACCCTTTCACCATTGATCACTGTATAACCGTTACGGGTGACACTGGTTAGTTCGTTTATTTTTTATAGTGTCAGGGCACCCGCCATTTATTACTGAATAAAGGTTTAGCCCCCTGATCGCCCGGCGGTGATATGCGTCGCCCCAGGCAGCGTCAGATTAGCGCCAGTACCGCTAACACCCACGCACGCAGCATACACCTCCCTTAGTGGTATAGTATCTGTACGGATCAATATCTGATCCGATCAGATCTATACTAGCGTCCCCAGCAGTTTAGGGTTCCCAAAAACGCAGTGTTAGTGGGATCAGCCCAGATACCCGCTAGCACCTGCGTTTTGCCCCTCCGCTCGGCCCGGCCCAGCCCACCCAAGTGCAGTATCGATCGATCACTGTCACTTACAAAACACTAAACGCATAACTGCAGCGTTTGCAGAGTCAGGCCTGATCCCTGCGATCGCTAACAGTTTTCTTGGTAGCGTTTTGGTGAACTGGCAAGCACCAGCCCCAGGCAGCGTCAGGTTAGCGCCAGTACCGCTAACACCCACGCACGCACCGTACACCTCCCTTAGTGGTATAGTATCTGAACGGATCAATATCTGATCCGATCAGATCTATACTAGCGTCCCCGGCAGTTTAGGGTTCCCAAACACGCAGTGTTAGCGGGATCAGCCCAGATACCTGTTAGCACCTGCGTTTTGCCCCTCCGCTCGGCCCAGCCCACCCAAGTGCAGTATCAATCCATCACTGTCACTTACAAAACACTAAACGCATAACTGCAGCGTTCGCAGAGTCAGGCCTGATCCCTGCGATCGCTAAAAGTTTTTTTGGTAGCGTTTTGGTGAACTGGCAAGCACCAGCCCCAGGCAGCGTCAGGTTAGCGCCAGTACCGCTAACACCCACGCACGCAGCATACACCTCCCTTAGTGGTATAGTATCTGATCGGATCAATATCTGATCTGATCAGATCTATACTAGCGTCCCCAGCAGTTTAGGGTTCCCACAAACGCAGTGTTAGCGGGATCAGCCCAGATACCTGCTAGCACCTGCGTTTTGCCCCTCCACCCGGCCCAGCCCACCCAAGTGCAGTATCGATCGATTACTGTCACTTACAAAACACTAAAAGCATAACTGCAGCGTTCGCAGAGTCAGGCCTGATCCCTGTGATCGCTAACAGTTTTTTTTGTAGCGTTTTGGTGAACAGGCAAGCACCAGCGGCCTAGTACACCCCGGTCGTAGTCAAACCAGCACTGCAGTAACACTTGGTGACGTGGCGAGTCCCATAAGTGCAGTTCAAGCTGGTGAGGTGGCAAGCACAAGTAGTGTCCCGCTGCCACCAAAAAGACAAACACAGGCCCGTCGTGCCCATGTTGCCCTTTCTGCTGCATTCGCCAATCCTAATTGGGAACCCACCGCTTCTGCAGCGCCCGTACTTCCCCCATTCACATCCCCAACCAAATGCAGTCGGCTGCATGAGAGGCATTTTCTTTATGTCCTCCCGAGTACCCCTACCCAGCGAACCCCCCCAAAAAAGATGTCGTGTCTGCAGCAAGCGCGGATATAGGCGTGACACCCGCTATTATTGTCCCTCCTGTCCTGACAATCCTGGTCTTTGCATTGGTGAATGTTTTGAACGCTACCATTCACTAGTTGAGTATTAGCGTAGGGTACAGCATTCCACAGACTAGGCGCACTTTCACAGGGTCTCCCAAGATGCCATCGCATTTTGAGAGACCCGAACCTGGAACCGGTTACAGTTATAAAAGTTAGTTACAAAAAAAAGTGTAAAAAAAAAAAAAAAAACACAAACAAAAATATAAAATAAAAAAAAATAGTTGGCGTTTTATGTTCTCTCTCTCTCTATTCTCTCTATTGTTCTGCTCTTTTTTACTGTATTCTATTCTGCAATGTTTTATTGTTGTTATGTTTTATCATGTTTGCTTTTCAGGTATGCAATTTTTTCTTGTCAAAAAAGGTTTTATTGTACATACAATGAAGTATTTGACATTACAGTGAGTACAAGTTATGCAATAAAGGAAATGAAGCTCAAAAATACATATTTAAACAATGTAGATTATATATTGAATTATAACTTCTTATGGTGTTAATAATACATACAAGTGGTGCTGAATGTAAGAGGAATTATGTTTTATGATTAGTATGAGCTTCCAAATAAAACAACAAAAAAGAAAAAAAAAGGAATGAGTAGAGAAGAAAGGGGGGATAGAAAGAGGAAGTACTAGAAAGAATAGAAAGAAGAGTCCGCAGGGTTGAGCCGAGGCAAGGTCCATCACAGTCACTAAGGACTATATAATGCATTAGTTCACTGGGTCAGTTACCATGGTAGTAAAACTTCTTTGTTAAAAGTTGAAGGCAAGTAGTTGCTAATCCATGGTTGCCATATTTTATCAAATTTGACAAACGAGTCATTTTCGATGGCTACCATTTTAGCTTGAGTCATGGTGACGTTCATTCGATTTACTACCTCTTCCACTATCAATGAGGGAGATCTCCAGGCTCTTGCCAGTGTTTGTTTCGCCGCTGTAAATAGTTGGATGAGTAGTTTAAATTGGTTATGTGTTAAAAATTCTGGTTTTCGGTTAATGAGAGCCATTGCAGGATCTGGGGTGATGGGTATTCCTAACATTTTAGATGCAATAGTAAAGATAGCTTTCCAAAAAATTTGTGCTTTGGGGCATGACCACCAAATATGAAAGTGAGTACCTGGGTCCAAGCATCCACGATAACACTCTGTCGAGTAATTATGCACATATTTCGCTATTCTAACCGGTACAAGGTACCATCGTATTAAAACTTTATAATTAGCCTCTATTGCTATTATGTTTGGGGAAGCCGATTTGGTTGTTAACCAAATTTGATTCCATTCTGTTGTTTCCAGAGTTTGTTCTAAATCTCCCTCCCATTTCTGTACATACGATGGTTTCTCCGTTTCGGGTTGGTTTACTAATTGAGCATAAAGGACCGAAATCATGCCTTTAGCATGAGGATTATTTTTACAAAATTTTTCAAATTCAGAGAATTGAGTCAGTGGAGATTTTGTGGTTAAGAGAGGCATAAAGAAATTTTTAATCTGAAGATATCTAAATAACTCCGATTGAGGTAATCCATATTTATCGCAGAGGGATGGGAATGGAATAAAGGATGAAGAATTTACAAATTTGTGCAAGTTTAGTACATTATAAGTAATCCACGCTTTGAAAGATCTAGGTGAGATCCATGCGGGGTAGAATGCGGGGTTTTTATAGAAAGATAATAGAGGGTTATGTAATGATTGTAGTTGATTTCTGAGTTTGTATTTGTCCCACATGGAGACAAAATGCTTGGTGATTGGGTTACCTATTCCTCTACGATCTCTTGGTGAAAGCCAGAGCAGATTTGCGATTGATAGGGGATCACAATCTGCAGCTTCAATTGACACCCATAGAGGGGATTCGTGTTGTGCATGGTATTTAGTTAAAGTTGCTATATGGGCCGCTCTATAGTAAGAGGCAAAATTGGGGCATCCTAGACCCCCATTTAACTTAGGGAGATATAATGTATGCAGGTTCGTACGAGGTTTAGAGGAGCCCCAAATAAATGAGTTTGCTTTTCTTTGTATTATTCTTAGATAATAGGCAGGGATTGGGATAGGTAAAACTCTGAAAAGATATAATAGTTTGGGTAAGATTGTCATTTTTATTGTGTTAATTTTTCCAAACCAAGAAAGAGGGAGGTGGTTCCAGGATTTCAGCATATTTGTTATATTTTTGACCATTGGAGGATAGTTAGCTGAAAAAAGATCCAAATAAGATGCAGTTAGATGTATTCCTAGATAAGGTATAGATTTATCTGCCCAAGTAAATGGGAGACCGTTTTTAGCTGACGTCAATTCCAATGATGAGAGGGATATGTTTAATGCTATACATTTTTTAGAATTGATGAAAAGGCCCGAAAATGCAGCAAAGTCATCAAGTATTGGCATCAAATTGGGGCCTGAAATTTGCGGTGATGAAAGAAACAAGAGGATGTCATCCGCAAATAGACAGAGTTTGTGGTGAAATCCTCCTATCTCAATTCCAGTTATGGTTGGTTCTGATCTAATTCGTTGAGCAAGAGGTTCTATGAGCAGGGCAAACAACAGGGGTGAAAGCGGGCACCCCTGTCTAGTGCCCCTCTCAATGTTAAAGGCCTCAGATTTATACCCTGCATATTTAACGTATGCCTTGGGCTTATTATATAAAGCTTTGATCCAGTTTATAAAATTCGGGCCAAAACCCCATTTTTGTAACATATAATGTAAATATGGCCATGATATGGAATCAAAGGCTTTTTGAATATCCAGTGAAAGAAAACAGGAGGGAATGCGTCGGGTCTTGGCAATTTGTGCTAAAAGAACTGCACGTCTTACATTATCGCCTGCTTGGCGAGTTGGCATAAAGCCAACCTGATCACGATGTATAAGAGTACCAATGAAGCCACCAAGACGGGACGCTAAGATTTTTGCCAGGATTTTGATGTCTATATTAAGCATCGAGATAGGACGGTAGTTAGTACATGATGTGTCATCTGCATGAGGCTTAGGAATCATGCATATGATCGCCGTTAGTGATTCCTGTCTAAATGAATTGTTTTCAAGTAGTGCATTAAATGTTTCTGTTAATATGGGGGAAATAGAGTCTGAGAAGGTACGATAATATAATGCTGAAAAACCATCAGGTCCTGGTCTTTTATTAATTTTTAATTCTTTGATGACTTTAGCTACATCTTCTACCTTGATAGGTTCATCTAATTGCGCTTTTTGTGAATCAGATAATCCCGGTAAATTAATTTTGGAGAAAAAGGAATCTGCTTCGTTTAAATTAAACGAATTTGATTCAGTGTATAGTGTTTTAAGGTGAGAACGAAATTTATGGACAATTTTAAGGGGATTGCTAGTGTATATATTTTTAGATATCTTCAGCTTAATTGGTTTAAAGGATTTATTAGTTGTTTTGAGTGCACGTGCCAAGTATGTGCCTGGTTTATTCGATTTCATATAGAAGGCATGTCTGGAACGGCGTAGTATTTTATCAGTTGATTCTGTTAGAAAAAGGTCATATTCCAGGCGTGCCTTCTCCAATTCACTTTTATTAATTGGGTTAGGATTGTTTTGGAAGGCTATGAAGTGGGAATTAAATTGTGTTTCTAATTTTCGTGCAAGATTTCTACGTTCTCTTTTGAGTATACCAATCTGTTGTTGAAATATTCCTCTCAACACCGGTTTATGAGCTTCCCAAAGTGTTATTGGGGAAATTTCTGGACCTTTGTTGAGTATGAAATACTCTTTCAATGCATGCTCAATTTTGTTTCTATATATAGGTTGTTTGAGTAATAATTCTGGTAGATACCATGTTTTATCCTGAGTTTTAGGTATAGTGGATGTAATAGTGGTTAGGACTGCGTTGTGATCAGACCATGGAATGGGGATTATGTTTGATGATAGAATTTCTGGGATCATTCCTGTGGTAAGAAAAATATGGTCTATACGGCTAAATGTTTGGTGGGGGTGAGAAAAATATGTGTAATTTCTTTTGGTTGGGTTACTCTCCCTCCATGAATCAACTAGATTGTGTTTCGAAAGAAGTTGAGAGAGGGATACTTTAGATTGGTTTCGAGGTGGCATATATGGAGATTTGTCCAGAAATGGGAGGAGAACCTGGTTGGAATCACCACATACTATGATTGTTCCCATTTTATGTGCATTAACTACTTGCAAGAGATGTGTCAAAAATGGAATTGGTTGTTTGTTTGGAGCATAATAGGAAACCACAGTTACTTCTGTATCTAAGATGCTTCCTGTCAGGATTAAGTAGCGTCCTTCCGGGTTTTTAATTTCGGAGTGGACTGTGATTGGGGTGGAGCGGTGGAATGCCACTAGAGTTCCGCGTTTTTTGGTATTGGCCGAGGCAGTAAATACTTGTGGATAGGATGAACTAAAAAATTTAGGTGTTGAGTTTATCGTAAAATGTGTCTCTTGAATACACACAATGTGTGCCTTTTGTGTTTGGAATGATCTAAACGCTTTAGTACGTTTTTGTGGCACATTGAGTCCCTGCACATTGAGGGATAAGATGTTTAAAGGAGCCATGGTAACTGAGTCAGTAGGCAACACTTACCAATTATTCTGGTTTGGAGAACTCTCGACTCAACCCATACGGACTTGAAAAAGGAAAGAAGAAAAAAGAATCTTGTGTGATCTGGTTTAAGGAAGAAGAAGAAAACAGGTAAGATTACATTACATAAGCTTAAGAATAAAATACTAAGGTGTTCAGGATTTGCCCGTGATGAGGGGTGAAACCTCTCAACAGGGGGTCGAAGGCCTTCGTCAGGTCTCCCCATATTAAGCGGGGGGGTCCGAGGAAGACTAGGTGAGGCGCACGGAACTTCCGTGAGCAGGAGAACCACTTTGTGATAATGTAAAAAGGAAAAATAACATCGCTAGGATGTTAACTTGTAGCCCTTAAGGCTTAGAACGAAACATATCTATATTATCATTGTTTTGAAGAAAAACTTAACATTTATAAAATAAAGATTATTTAAATTCTCTGTTATTTAAGAAGAATAAATTATCTAGTCTGGAAAAAGAGGAGAAAAGATAATAATATACATATATGTATATAAAAAGGAAAAGACAAGAAAAAAAAAAAAATACGTCTTGTGTTTAGTGTTTAGGTTTACTACTAAACTTTGTTTCAGTAATTTACCTAAAAGTATCAATTATAGAAATAAGTTTGTATCATTTCAGTCATGACTAGGTCTTCTTTTGATAATATTAGTGTTAAACTCAAAATTGCAACTGATAAATATGAAAGGTGTTTTAACCAATCTGGTTAGGGAAAAAGAAAAATCTACTTAGTTTCAAAATATGAAGTATGGAACTTATAGGAATGGTGTTCTCGTAAGGTAATATTCAACAAACTCAGATGATATCTGAAAAAAAAAAAAAAAAAAAAAAAAACTAATCTAACTCATCTTATATTTCGTTTTAGAATAATAGTATGGGCTATAGCTTCTGGATATGTATAAAAAAAACTTAGTTTTCCCTTTTTTTCTTTTTTACTTATTTATTTATTTATTTCCTAAAAAAAAAGAACAAATAAATAAAAAATGTGTATATAAGCTATATAGCAATATATCTAAGAAATATAATTATATTTCTCCTGACATGACTGAGGTTCCTTATTTATTTGGTTATAATAGTGTGGAGCACAATATTACATACAATAGATAAGGATAGCCATTTAAACCATTCCATTTAGGAAAAGGGGAAAAAAAGAACATAAAAAAAAAAAAAATAAATAAATAAAAAAAAAAATAAATAAAAAAAAAAAAAAATAAAAAATACAAAAAAAAACCCTGGTTTTATGTTTTGGGATTAAATATAGAACTGAAAAGATTCATGTTCACAGATGATTATGTTAAGCATATATAATTGTTACTTGAATCTGTGATTTACCCTTATCCACATTGTATTCTATTTATTAGAATACAAGTATGGAATGTGAATTCAAGTAAGAATTGCATTGTGAATGCATCCGAAATGCTGTGTATTCATTGAGAGCATATCTTCTTAGCTGATTCCATATTTTATGTGTAAATTCATGTTCCTGGAAAAATAGTTTTTCAGTCCATTGGATCTACATCTTGGTCTTGTGGAGGGGATGCATAACGGCCTCTCTTGTGAACGTGCTGGTTACCGTTTTTTCCTGTAGCAGGGGAAGAAGCTGGTAGTGAAGAAGCAGATGCTGTTCGTCTTCGTGAGGTATTGATTGCAGATGTTCCATCAATCAAATTAAGGTCTTGTAGAGCCTGTTGTAATTCGTTCGGAGATCTACAAATATGCCTGTTTCCTTGGTAGGTAAAACGTATGGAGAATGGA
This sequence comes from Lithobates clamitans, assembly GCA_037952925.1. Lineage (NCBI taxonomy): Eukaryota > Metazoa > Chordata > Amphibia > Anura > Ranidae > Lithobates > Lithobates clamitans. Next base: position 4,513,796 of record JBBGZY010000580.1, on the reverse strand, counting down.
AAACCCCATTGGTATGTGATATTGTTTCTTTGCAGTTCCAGCAGATGCATTTTCATAGCACGTCTTTTAGAGATGGTAATTTGAGAGAGATCTGCGAAAATCTGAAAATTGTGACCTTGAAAGGTTAGGTTTTTTTTCTCTCTGGCTGCAAATAAAAGTTGTTCTTTCGTTCGATAAAAATGGAACTTTGCTATGATGTCTCGAGGGGGTCCATCTGTTTTTTTAGGCATGAGAGCTCTGTGTACCCTATCCATTTCCAACCTTTCGATCGGTATTCCTGGTTGCAATTCTTGGCATAGAGCTGTTATTGTAGAAGATAGATCAACGATCGATTCAGGAATGCCTCTGAAACGCAAATTTGACCTTCTTGCGCGATTTTCATAATCTTCCAACTTGTTTTGTAAGATTATATTTTCATCTTTAAGAAGATCTATTTCAGTCATAAATTCCTGTGTTGTGTTTTCTAGTTCTTCAGTTTTAATTTCCAGCGCCGCTGTACGGTTTCCCAGTTCTCTGATTTCTTTAGTAAGATTATTGGTTATTTGTTCTGAGGTAATCTTTAATGCTTTGTGGAGCATTTTCTCAAATTGTTTAATAAGGTTTGGAGTTGCTGCTGGTTCTTGTGAAGATTTTTGTGACAGAAACAATTCTGTGTCAGATTCATCTGAGGAGATTTGCTGTGACAGCTTTGTCTTTCTCCTGTGCTCTGAGGTGATTGTGCCTGAGGCTGAGGAGACTGAGGAGACTGGCGCCAATTTCACTGCAGTCTTTGCCTGTGTACCTCCACTGGGGGCATTTTTATACTTATTCCTGGTTCCCCCTAGTACCATTTTGGTTTCAAAGTTTCCTCTCACCTCTCAGGAGTATGATGTCACGTTTTTTAAGTGAAAAAAGTCGGCGGGCTGCCTTTATACAGCGGTTCTCCCTTTTCACGGAGCGGAGCTCTAGCAGGACATGTCCGCTGCGCTAGACTCCGCGCATGCGCCCAGGTATGCAATTTTTTATACCTTACCGTTTCCTGTGCTTTATTGTTAACCATTTTTTTGTCTTCAGGTACGCCATTCACGACTTTGAGTGGTTATACCAGAATGATGCCTGCAGGTTTAGGTATCATCTTGGTATCATTCTTTTCAGCCAGCGGTCGGCTTTCATGTGAAAGCAATCCTAGCGGCTAATTAGCCTCTAGACTGCTTTTACAAGCAGTGGGAGGGAATGCCCCCCCCAACGTCTTCCGTGTTTTTCTCTGGCTCTCCTGTCTCAACAGGGAACCTGAAAATGCAGCCGGTGATTCAGCGAGCTGACCATAGAGCTGATCAGAGACCAGAGTGGCTCCAAACATCTCTATGGCCTAAGAAACCGGAAGCTACGAGCATTTTATGACTTAGATTTCGCCGGATGTAAACAGCGCCATTGGGAAATTGGGAAAGCATTTTATCACACCGATCTTGGTGTGGTCAGATGCTTTGAGGGCAGAGGAGAAATCTAGGGTCTAATAGACCCCAATTTTTGCAAAAAAGAGTACCTGTCACTACCTATTGCTATGATAGGGGATATTTACATTCCCTGAGATAACAATAAAAATGATTTAAAAAAAAATGAAAGGAACAGTTTAAAAATAAGATAAAAAAATAATAATAATAAAGAAAAAAAAAAAAAAAAAGCACCCCTGTCCCCCCTGCTCTCGCGCTAAGGCGAACGCAAGCGTCGGTCTGGCGTCAAATGTAAACAGCAATTGCACCATGCATGTGAGGTATCACCGCGAACATCAGATTGAGGGCAGTAATTTTAGCAGTAGACCTCCTCTGTAAATCTAAAGTGGTAACCTGTAAAGGCTTTTAAAGGCTTTTAAAAATGTATTTAGTTTGTCGCCACTGCACGTTTGTGCGCAATTTTAAAGCATGTCATGTTTGGTATCCATGTACTCGGCCTAAGATCATCTTTTTTATTTCATCAAACATTTGGGCAATATAGTGTGTTTTAGTGCATTAAAATGTAAAAAGTGTGTTTTTTCCCCAAAAAATGCGTTTGAAAAATCGCTGCGCAAATACTGTGTGAAAAAAAAAAATGAAACACCCACCATTTTAATCTGTAGGGCATTTGCTTTAAAAAAAAATATATAATGTTTGGGGGTTCAAAGTAATTTTCTTGCAAAAAAAAATTATTTTTTTATGTAAACAATAATTGTCAGAGAGGGCTTTGTCTTCAAGTGGTTAGAAGAGTGGGTGATGTGTGACATAAGCTTCTAAATGTTGTGCATAAAATGCCAGGACAGTTCAACCCCCCCCCAAATGACCCCATTTTGGAAAGTAGACACCCCAAGCTATTTGCTGAGAGTCATGTTGAGTCCATGGAATATTTTATATTGTGACACAAGTTGCGGGAAAGAGACAAATTTTTATTTTTTTTATTTTTTTTTGCGCAAAGTTGTCACTAAATGATATATTGCTCAAACATGCCATGGGGATATGTGAAATTACACCCCAAAACACATTCTGTTGCTTCTCCTGAGTACGGGGATACCACATGTGTGAGACTTTTTGGGAGCCTAGCCGCGTACGGGACCCCGAAAACCAAGCACCGCCTTCAGGATTTCTAAGGCCGTAAATTTTTGATTTCACTCTTCACTGCCTATCACAGTTTCGGAGGCCATGGAATGCCCAGGTGGCAAACCCCCCCCCCAAATGACCCCATTTTGGAAAGTAGACACCCCAAACTATTTGATGAGAGGTATAGTGAGTATTTTGCAGTCCTCAGTTTTTGTCACAAAGTTTTGAAAATTGAAAAAAGAAAAAAAAATTTTTTTTTCTCGTCTTTCTTTATTTTCAAAAACAAATGAGAGCTGCAAAATACTCACCATGCCTCTCAGCAAATAGCTTGGGGTATCTACTTTCCAAAATGGGGTCATTTGGGGGGGGTTTGTGCCACCTGGGCGTACAATCAAAAATGTACGCCCTTAGAAATCCTGAAGGCAGTGATTGGTTTTCGGGGCCCCGTACGCGGCTAGGCTCCCAAAAAGTCCCACACATGTGGTATCCCCATACTCAGGAGAAGCAGCTAAATGTATTTTGGGGTGCAATTCCACATATGCCCATGGCCTGTGTGAGCAATATATCATTTAGTGACAACTTTGTGCAAAAAAAAAAGAAAAGAAAAAAAATTTGTCACTTTCCCGCAACTTGTGTCAAAATATAAAACATTCCATGGACTCAACATGCCTCAAAGCAAATAGCTTGGGGTGTCTACTTTCCAAAATGGGGTCATTTGGGGGGGGTTTATGCCATCTGGGCATTTTATGGCCTTCAAAACTGTGATAGGTAGTGAGGAGTAAAATCAAAAATGTACGCCCTTAGAAATCCTGAAGGCGGTGATTGGTTTTCGGGGCCCCGTACGCGGCTAGGCTCCCAAAAAGTCCCACACATGTGGTATCCCCATACTCAGGAGAAGCAGCTAAATGTATTTTGGGGTGCAATTCCACATATGCCCATGGCCTGTGTGAGAAATATATCATTTAGTGACAACTTTTTGTAATTTTTTTTTTTTTTGTCATTATTCAATCACTTGGGACAAAAAAAATGAATATTCAATGGGCTCAACATGCCTCTCAGCAAATTCCTTGGGGTGTCTACTTTCCAAAATGGGGTCATTTGTGGGGGTTTTTTACTGCCCTGCCATTTTAGCACCTCAAGAAACGACATAGGCAGTCATAAATTAAAGGCTGTGTAAATTCCAGAAAATGTACCCTAGTTTGTAGGCGCTATAACTTTTGCGCAAACCAATAAATATACACTTATTGACATTCTTTTTACCAAAGACATGTGGCCGAATACATTTTGGCCTAAATGTATGACTAAAATTGAGTTTATTGGATTTTTTTTAGAACAAAAAGTAGAAAATATCATTTTTTTTCAAAATTTTCGGTCTTTTTCCGTGTATAGCGCAAAAAATAAAAACGGCAGAGGTGATCAAATATCATCAAAAGAAAGCTCTATTTGTGGGAAGAAAAGGACGCAAATTTCGTTTGGGTACAGCATTGCATGACCGCGCAATTAGCAGTTAAAGCGACGCAGTGCCGAATTGTAAAAAGTGCTCTGGTCAGGAAGGGGGTAAAACCTTCCGGGGCTGAAGTGGTTAAGGTTAAACCTCTTTTCCTCTAATTTCAATGAGTGGCCACGTGTCTTGTTAAACTCCCTTCTGCGAAAAAGTTTTATCCCTATTGTGGGGTCACCAGTACAGTATTTTTAAATTGAAATCATATCTCCTCTCAAGCATCTCTTCTCCAGAGAGAATAAATTCAGTGTTCACAACCTTTCCTCATAACTAACATCCTCCAGACCCTTTATTAGCTTTGTTGCCCTTCTTTGTACTCGCTCCATTTCCAGTACATCCTTCCTGAGGACTGGTGCCCAGAACTAGACAGCATACTCTAGGTGCGGCCGAACCAGAGTCTTATAGAGAGGGAGAATTAATGTTTTATCCCTGGAGTTGATCCACTTTTTAATGCATGCCAATATTCTGTTTACTTTGTTAGTAGCAGCTTGGCATTGCATACCATTGATGAGCCTATCATCTACTAGGACACCCAGGTCCCTTTCCATCCTAGATTCCCCCAGAGGTTCTCCCCCCAGTGTATAGATCGCATTCATATTTTTGCCACCCAAATGCATTATTTTACTACTACTTTATTTCTCTACATTAAACCTAATTTGCCATGTAGTTGCCCACCCCATTAACTTGTTCAGATCTTTTTGCAAGGCTTCAACATCCTGCAGAGAAGTTATTGCCCTGCTTAGCTTGGTATCGTCCACAAATACAGAGATTGAACTGTTTACCCCATCCTCCAGGTCATTTATGAACAAATTAAATAGGATTGTCCCAGCACAGAACCCTGGGGGGACCCCACTACCCACCCCTGACCATTCCGTGTACTCCCCATTTATCACCACCCTCTGAACTCGCCTTTGTAGCTAGTTTTCAATCCATGTACTCACCCTATGGTCCATACCAATGGACCTTTTTTTGTACAGTAAATGTTTATGGGGGACTGTGTCAAATGCTTTTGCAAAATCCAGGTACACCACGTCTACGGGCCTTTCTTTATCTAGATGACAACTCACCTCCTCATAGAATGTTAATAGATGGGTTTGGCAAGAACAATTCTTCATGAATCCATGCTGATTAGTGCTAATGATACCGTTCTCATTACTAAAATCATGTATATAGTCCCTTATCATCCCCTCCAAAAGCATGCATATTATTGATTTTAGGCTAACTGGTCTATAATTCCCAGGGATGTATTTTGGGCCCTTTTTAAATATTGGTGGTACATTGGCTTTTCTCCAATCAGCTGGCACCATTCCAGTCAGTAGACTGTCAGTAAAAATTAGGAACAATGGTCAGGCTATTACATGACTGAGTTCCCTAGGTACCCTCAGGTGAAAGCCATCTGGTCCTGGTGATTTATTAATGTTAGGTTTCCCAGGTCTAATTTTAATTCTGTCCTCTGTTAACCATGGAGGTGCTTCCGTGATATGTCATGAGGATAAACACTGCAGTTTTGGTTACTGAAGCCCCCCCAATTCACTCGTGAAGACTGAGGAGAAGAATAAATTCAATAACTTCGCCATCTCCCCATTCTTTTTAACCAGATGACCTTCCTCATTCTTAATGGGGCCAATATGGTCTGTCCTCCCTTTTTTACTTTTTACATACTTAAAGAATTTCTTGGGATTTTTTTGCTTACCTCTGCTACCCGCCCTAATTACACCCATACATTTCTTGTTGCATGCTTTATAAAGTCTAAATGCTGATGATGAGACCTCAACCTTGTAATTTTTGAAGGCCTTCAGTTTTGTTCTGTCCCTGTTAAACAGGAGCAGAAATATTGGGCCTTGGGTGGTGGTGGTGCCACAACACTGTAACCCCTCACAGATACTCTGGTTGGGCGCAGGAACGTGCCCTGCTGTGAAACATGACTGCCAGTTTATTGTCCTTCTGCAGCACCCCCTCTCTCTAGGCTCATGCTACTCCCTTCCTCAATCTGGGAACCAACATCGGAGCCTTCAAATCGCTGCACTTCTACTAAATACTGAGCAAAGGGTCTGAATACTTATGTGATATTTCAGTTTTTCTTTTTTAATAAATCTGCAAAAATGTCAACAATTCTGTGTTTTTCTGTCAATATGGGGTGCTGTGTATACATTAATGAGGATAAAAAATTAACTTAAATGAATTTAGGAAATGACTGCAATATAACAAAGAGTGAAAAATGTAAGGGGGTCTGAATACTTTCCATCCCCACTGTATATATAATAGAAAAATAAACACTGAGCCAAAAAGACGACACAGTACCAAGTGCCACATAGGTGAGCCCTGGGAAATAATTACCAGAATTGTATAAAAGTCAATTTAAAGAATTAAGTGAGAAAAGAACAATTTTAGAAAATACAACATTTCAACACCTAACACTAGGGATGAGCTTCAAGTTCGAGTCGAACTCAAGTTTGACTCGAACATCGGCTGTTCGCCAGTTCGCCGAACAATGAACAATTTGGGGTGTTCGCGGCAAATTCGAAAGCCGCGGAACACCCTTTAAAAGTCTATGGGAGAAATCAAAAGTGCTAATTTTAAAGGCTTATATGCATGGTATTGTCATAAAAAGTGTTTGGGGACCTGGGTCCTGCCCCAGGGGACATGTATCTATGCAAAAAAAAGTTTTAAAAACGGCCGTTTTTTAGGGAGCAGTGATTTTAACAATGCTTAAAGTCAAACAATAAAAGTGTAATATTCCTTTAAATTTCATACCTGGGGGTGTCTATAGTATGCCTGTAAAGGGGCGCATGTTTCCTGTGTTTATAACACAGCAAAATGACATTTCAAAGGAAAAAAAGTCATTTAAAACTACTCGCGGCTATTAATGAATTGCCGGTCCAACAATAGACATAAAAGTTCATTGATAAAAACTGCATCTGATTTCCCCACAGGGGAACCCCAAACCAAAAAAAAAAACTGGCGTGGGGGTCCTCCTAAATTCCATACCAGGCCCTTCAGGCCCTTCTCTCGTCCCCCCCTCTTTTCCTGCGGCCTGCCAGGTTGCGTGCTCGGATAAGGGTCTGGTATGGATTTTTGGGGGAACCCCACGCCAAAATTTTTTAAAAATTGACGTAGGGGTCCCCCTCAAAATTCATACCAGACCCTTCAGGTCTGGTATGGATTTTAAGGGGAATCCCGCGCCAAAATTAAAAAAAAAATTGGCGTGGGGTCCCCCCAAAAATCCATACCAGACCCTTATCCGAGCACGCAACCTGGCAGGCCGCGGGAAAAGAGGGGGGGACGAGAGAGCTCCCCCCTCCTGAACCATACCAGGCCACATGCCCTCAACATTGGGAGGGTGCTTTGGGGTAGCCCCCCAAAACACCTTGTCCCCATGTTGAAGAGGACAAGGGCCTCATCCCCACAACCTTTGGCCGGTGGTTGAGGGGGTCTGCGGGTGGGGGGCTTATCGGAATCTGGAAGCCCCCTTTAACAAGGGGACCCCCAGATCCCGGCCCCCCCCTGTGTGAAATGGTAAGGGTATCATTTCACAAAAAAATGTTAAAAATGACCAGAGACAGTTTTTTGACAATTCCTTTATTTAAAGTCTTCTTTTTTCCATCTTCTATCATCTTTCTTCTTTCTTCTATCTTCCTTCAGTGTTTTCCTCCATCTTCTTCTTCCTCCGATCCTCTGCTTATTTCTCCGGTGTTCTCATCCAGCATCTCCCTCCACAGCATCTTCTTCTCTTCATCTTCTTTTCGGGCTGCTCCGCATCCATAAATGGATGGAAGGCTCCCGCTGTGTGACACTTCTCTCTTCATCTTTTTCTCTTCATCTTCTTCTCTTCATCTTCTTGTCTTCATCTTCTTGTCTTCATCTTCTTTTCGGGCCGCTCCGCATCCATGATGGCATGGAGGGAGGCTCCCACTGTGTGACGCTTCTCGTCTTCTGACTGTTCTTAAATAGCGGAGGACGGGGCCACCTGGTGACCCCGCCCCCCTCTGACACATGGGGACTTGACGGGGACTTCCTTGTGGCATTACTCATGACATCAGAGGGGCGGGTCACAATATATATATATATATATATATATATATATATATATATATATATATATATATATATATATATATATAGATATATACATATATGTGTCAAATACACTGCCACTACCTTAATAACCTGCCTGCTTAATCTAACTCAAGCTATCTCTCTGTCCACACCAACACTACACACGGCCGGTCTGTAAGCAGCCTCATATGGTGTGGGGTGTGGTCTTAGTCCCCCTGAGCCATGATTGGTGGACTTAGTCCCCCTGAGCCATGATTGGCCAAAAGAACCTTATCTTTGACCAGTTATGGCTCTCTCAGCTGAGCGCGCTGTGATTGGCCAAAGCATGCAGGTCAGGTGCATGCTTTGGCTAATCATCATACAGCAATGCACTGCGATCTCGCAGTGCATTATGGGGCATTCCGTTGCACTCAAACTTTCCGTGAACGCCCCATATGTTCGGTTCATTTTAGAACAAATGAACACCCAATGTTCCACTAGAACCACGGGCTCATCCCTACTTCTGACTACAGTGTTCATTGTTTCAAGAGTTCCTGGTTGCAAAGCAGTCCCTGACTATTTTAATAAAGTTCTTTTTAAGGTAGGCTTAGCCAAATTGTTAACTATTTGTTTATTTTCAGTGTGCACAAAATCATATGTAATGGAAGAACTCAATTAAAAAAAAAATGTTGTGCTGAGATTTGTACGTTTGTAAGACTCTTGCTTGTAACACAGCATTTAGAAATTTTTATGAATACAACAGCACTTTTGGTTTATTTAACCATGACCCGTTAAGTCCCGTTAACACAATTCAGCCACACCCACTTTTTTGCCTCCGCACACTATGTGGGCCACATTACTAATCTACTTAGTGTGCCCAAAGGTGCCCCAGGTCCATAGGCGTGCCCATGGGGTGTGCCGGGTGAGTCTGGACTCATCCCTAGTCAGTAGTCATTAAAAGAGTAAGTTCACCATTACAGAAAAATCTGCAAGGTGAACTTACAAAGGACCCCCACCTTGCCCCCCAGTCCCAGCGATCTCCCGTTCTGAACCCTGGTATAGCCACCTCATGGCCCTGGGGCTTAGAAATCCCTAGAGCTTAATCTCCTAAATGTACCCCATCAGGAGGTACGCTTAGGAGCATTCTAATTGGTCGGCGCCATCACATGGGGGGCAACAACCAATCAGAACCCACATAGCCCATCCTCTCAGCGGGGAAGAAGAAGAAGAGAGAAAGCTGAGAGGATTTCTATGCACCGAAGCCATGAGGCGTTTATACCAGGGCTCAAAACAGGTGATCGTCACCATGCAGGTGAGCGGGATTGAGGGGGGTGAGGTGGGGGTCCTGTGTAAGTTCACCTTACAGATTTTTCTGTCAAGGTGAACTTTCACTTTAACAGAGAGTTCAGAGGTGAGTAATAATAAATGATCAGCTTGGCTTTCAGACTATTGTTGTGCAGTTTTCCCACACCATGGGTGCAGTGCAGTGTACCCGTGGTTTTCATGCGGGTTGGCTGCACTTTGCCATAGACTTCTATTATGTCCCATGGTTTTGACGCTCTTTCTAAAAGCACACCAAAACCGTCCTTTCAGTTTTTGTTTTCAGAAAGCGCACCAAAACCACAGGATATAATAGAAGTCTATGGCAAAGTGCAACTAACCCACATGAAAACTGCAGGCACGCTGCGCTGCAACCATGGGAACCATACTGCATCAATGTGAATGCACCCTACTGGGGGGTGGGAAGACCAAAAGCATATTTATGAGTACAGGAAGGATTTTGTTTTATCTGACCATGCCCTTTAACTCTCTCCCTCTGTAAACACAATTTGGCCACACCCATCATTTACTGCGGCTTTGGGGTGCACACCCTAATGCAATATGCTGCACACACCTATGCCCAGGTCTTTTACAATTCTAGCTACACCCCTGAGCTGCCATGCACTCTTGAGGAGGAAAAGGGCAAATGAGCAGACTGAAAATAAAAAGCTACTGTGCTCCCTTCAGGAGGAGGAAAGAGGCACATTAGAAGACCTGACATAAATGACTACTTTGTTCCCTTGAGGAGGAGGAGAAGGAAAAGGCTGTATTAGCAAGAAAAACAAAATGGAGCAAAGGGCCAGGAATTTCCTACTAGATTATATGACAGGAATTGGAATGCAAAGAACTTGGTCAAGTAAGAACATGTCTGCCATGTGCTCTCAGAAAGGAGGAAACAGTCACATTATCAGCATTACCAGCTCCACTTCCCTTGAGGTGGAGTGCATGCTCTTTGCTTCTGACTTATTTCATGCATGTGGTACCCAAAGAGTTACTTTTACCATGGCTGATACACTCCAGACCCCAACAGTGCTTTTGGCAACAGGAGGCAGGAAGAAAATACTTCATTGAGGTTCAGATTTAATTCCTCATTTTCATAATTTTAACATCTCAAATTAGGTTTGCAAGATCATAATTTTCAGATTTTACAATGAGTTACAATGACTTTACAATGAACAACCCGTGATCCAAACCCAAACATATTCGATCATCCCTACCCTGACGCTCCTCAAGATGGGGTGGGGGGATGGATGGGGGGGTTTAGAGTGCACAATAGCTGTGCATGGTAGCCAATACACTTCTAATTTCCGCTTGTTCAAATAAGCTTTGACAAAAAATGGAAGATGATTGGTTACTATGCGGAGCTGAACCAGATTAGATTTTGCACTCTCTAGTTATAGTAAATTCACCCCAATGTGTAGGTGAAACATTCACACCTTCCAGAATCCTGCAAGCTAGTGCTTCATAATAGATATAATATATACAGTATATAGCAGATACTGTATTATTGTAAACTACTGTATACTAATTTTTTCAAAATATGAAATAATGCACTCTGTATGCTTTATCATCAATATAATTAGCTCATTTTATGTTTAAAAGAAATGCTAGTAAAAAAAATCCTTTATCCACAGATATTCTTTATTCAGAGCATCTGAAGAAAATATATGTTACGTGTAGAAATTAGGTCAAGTATTGATATCCTCTTGTAAACGCAACGCAAGCAAGTGGTTTTCTAAAAGGAATCTAATGATTCGTTTAGCTGTTATGCTCTCATAACGAGAGCTTGAAGATTTATATGCTTTGTATGAGTATAATTAGACACCCACAAACCTTTTTGACCCTGATGAGGTGAAGAGCTCTTCAGCATTTTGTCTCACCAGATGAATCAATACTCACACATTTTACCACTGTAGAGTGAAATTGAGGAAATGAGAATCTGATAATTTTGCTCCCTGTGTAGTCTAGACAGAGTAAAGCAGGTTTAGTCTTTGACAGGAAGATCTATTTCCAGTTTCTAGAAAGCTAATGTGAATTTTGAAACTTCTACTATCATTGATTTTCAGTTTTGCTCAAAAAGACATTGTAACAGAAATATTGGTGCCAGTGAATGAAGCCAGAATATGTCTGTCTCACAACTGACTGCAAATGCAATTTATTTTTGATCTCTCTTTTTTCTAAGGGCTAATTCATTAAGAAATAAATGAAACAATAAAGCTAAAATAATAAAATTGCATAAATAGAATTAAAGTTTGTATTACACATTTATTTTATAAGACAGTTAAAACTATATTTATCCATGTTTTCTTCTAACATAATAATATAGTAACATGATATAAACACCAGATGACAAGTTCTAGGGGTCTTTGAGGGACACATTTTTTACATAATTACATAGTAGGTGAGGTTGAAAAAAGACGCAAGTCCATCAAGTCTATGTGTGATTATAAGTCAGTATTACTTTGTATATCCCTGTATGTTGTGGCCATTCAGGTGCCTATCTAATAGTTTTTTGAAACTATCAATGCTCCCCGCTGAGACCACCGCCTGTGGAAGGGAATTCCACATCCTGGCTGGTCGTACAGTAAAGAACCCTCTACACAGTTTGAGGTTAAACCTCTTTTCTTCAAATTTTAATGAGTGGCCATGTGTCTTGTTAAACTCCCTTCGGCAAAAAAGTTTTATCCCCATTGTGGGGTCACCAGTACGTTATTTGTAAATTTAAATCATATCCCCTCTCAAGCGTCTCTTCTCCAGAGAGAATAAGTTCAGTGCTCGCAACCTTTCTTCATAACTAATATCCTCCAGACCCTTTATTAGCTTTGTTGCCCTACTTTGTACTCGCTCTATTGTTAGCAAACATTCTGTTTGCTTTGTTAGCAGCAGCTTGGCCATTGCTGAGCCTATCAACTACTAGGACCCCAGGTCCTTTTCCATCCTAGATTCCCCCAGAGGTTCTCCCCCTAGTGTATAGATTGCATTCATATTTTTGCCACCCAAATGCATTTTTGCATTATTTTAAATTTTTCTACATTAAACCTCATTTGCCATGTAGTTGCCCACCCCATTAATTTGTTCAGATCTTCTTGCAAGGTTTCCACATCCTGCGGAGAAGTTATTGCCCTGCTTAGTTAAGTATCGTCCACAAATACGGAGATTGAACAGTTTACCCCATTCTGCAGGTCGTTTATGAACAAATTAAATAGGATTGGTCCCAGCACAGAACCCTGGGGGACCCCACTACCCAGCCCTGACCATTAAGAGTATTCCCCATTTATCACCACCCTCTGAACTTGTGCTTGTAGCCAGTTTTCAATCCATGTACTCACCCTATGGTCCATGCCAACGGACCTTTGTTTGTACAGTAAACGTTTATGGGGAACTGTGTCAAATGCTTTTGCATAATCCAGATACACCACATCTATGGGCCTTCCTTTATCTAGATGGCAACTCACTTCCTCATAGAAGGTTAATAGATTGGTTTGGCAACAAGGATTCTTCATGAATCCATACTGATTACTGCTAATGATACTGTTTTCATTACTAAAATCTTTTATGTAGTCCCTTATCATCCCCTCCAAGAGCTTGCATACTATTGATGTTAGGCTAACTGGTCTGTAATTCCCAGGGATGTATTTTGGGCCCTTTTTAATTATTGGTGCTACATTGGCTTTTCTCCAATCCGCTGGTACCATTCCAGTTAGTAGACTGTCAGTAAAAATTAGGAACAATGGTCTGGCAATTACTTGACTAAGTTCCCTAGGTACCCTCGGGTGCAAGACATCCGGTCCCGATGATTTATTAATGGTAATTTTCCCAGTCTAATTCTAATTCTGACCTCTGTTTAATTCTACTTCTGTCCTCTGTTAGCCATTAGGGTGCTTCCTGTGACGTGTCATCAGGATAAGCACTGCAGTTTTGGTTACTAAAGCCCCCTGATTCTCTTGTGAAGATGGAGGAGAAGAATAAATTCAATACCTTCTCCATCTCCCTATCCTTTGTAAGTAGATGTATCTCCTCCTTCTTTATGGGGCCAGTATGGTCTGGCCTCCCTTTTTTACTGTTTACATACTTAAAGAATTTCTTGGGATTTTTTTTGCTCTCCTCCGCTATGTGTCTTTCTTGTCATATCTTAACCGCCCTAATTGCACCTTTACATTTCTTGTTGCATTCTTTAGAAAGTCTGAATGCTGATGAAAAACCTTGAATTTTTTGAAGGCCTTCTCCTTTGCTTTTATATGCATTTTTACATTGGAATTAAGCCATCCAGGACTTTTGTTCACTCTTTTAAATTTATTACCCAATGGGATGCACTGGCTAATGCCCTTATTTATATGCTCTTAAAGTGAACCCATCTCTCCGTGTTCTTTGTTCCTAAGATTTTATCCCAATATATGCCTTCTAGCACAGTTCTTAGTTTAGGAAAGTTGGCTCTTTTGAAATTCAGTGTCTTTATACTCCCCTTATGTTTCCTATTTGTGTGATTTATACTGAAACCAATTGACCTGTGATCGCTGTTTCCTAAATTGCCCTGTATTTCCACATCCCTCCCCCTCCTCCCTTGGTGTTCAGGAGGATCTGGCGGGTGCCCCTCTGCGCATCGGCGCCACGCTCATCATGTTGCGTGTGACGGTTGATGCGCTGTGCGTGTGACGTCAGCCATGACGTCATTGCGCCTATGCTCAGCCATAACATCTTGAGTATCTACATGGGGGAGTTCCCGCGCCTGTTACCGAGTACTTACTCGGTTCAGGTGCGGTATTCTTTCCCCCTCCCATTGGCTCATTTGGGTGGCATTGGCGGCATATATTCAACACCCCATTGAAGCAAGCTGCTCTGATTGACCAGTCTCCCTCTGGGGCCATTGCCCACCAGCTACTTTTGTTTGCTGGTGGTGCTGTGATGCAGCGATGGGGTTAGTTTTCTTTTCTTCTCTTCCTTTGTCTTGTCCTTGGTTCATACTTCCCCCCCTTTTTTTCAGCCCCTTTTGGTGGTGCAGTTTTTCACCTCAATATTTGGTTTCACATCCATGATCAGGTCTGTATTGTTGATAATCAGTATATCTAGTAACACTTTATTTCTGGTTGGTGCGTCCACCATCTGACCCAATAAAATTGTCCTGCAAGACATTTAGGAACTGGTGAGCCTTAGTCGAATGCGCGGATCCCTCCGCGCAGTCTATGTCTGGATAATTAAAATCCCCCATTATGATGACACTTCCCATCCTTGCTGCTAATCCAAATTGTGATAGGAGGTCCACCTCCACCTCCTCCCTCAGGTTAGGGGGCCTATAGCAGACTCCCAGTATTATTTTCCCCTTACCTTTATCCCTTTGCAACTCTACCAATAAGGATTCCACTTCCTCGTTAGCTCTCTTAGTGATGTCATCTCTCACATTCACATTACTCTTGATATATAGACATAACCCTCCCCCTTTTTTACCCTCTCTATCCCTGCGATAAAGGGAATACCCTTGAATCTTTGCCAGCCAATCATGAGAGCTGTTGAACCAGGTCTGTATAATTTCCACAAAATCCAAATCCTCCTCCAAAACAGTATCTCTAGTTCACCCATCTTGTCCGCCAGGCTCCTGCATTGGTGAACATGCCACCTAGTTTAGACCTGTCGCATACTATCCCCTTTTGGGTGTTCCAAGATTACAACTGGACTTGTTACTATACAGTACCTGACCGCGAGATTGTGTTTCCAGCGCGATACCATCGCGCTGGTTCTCGGCGACAGGGTACTGTGCATGTCGCGCTGGCTCACTCATCGGGAAAGGAAAACTTTGTTTTCCTCCTGCGATGAGTGACAGGCAGTGCTGACAGCTGTCTGGTATGAATCCTAAGGCGGGAACACCGCGCCAAATTTTAAATGAAAAAACCGGCGTGGGTTCCCCCATCTGGGAGCATACCAGGCCCTTAGGTCTAGTATGGATTGTAAGGGGAACCCCCCCTACGCCGAAAAATTGGCGTGGGGGTCCCCCCCAATCCATACCAGACCCGTATCCGAGCACGCAGCCCGGCCGGCCAGGAAAGGGGTGGGGACGAGCGAGCGCCCCCCCCTCCTGAGCCGTACCAGGCCGCATGCCCTCAACATGGGGGGGTGGGTGCCTTGGGGGGTGCCCCCCCCACCCCAAAGCACCTTGTCCCCATGTTGAGGGCATGCGGCCTGTTACCTCTCAGGAGGGGGGGGTGCTCGCTCGTCCCCACCCCTTTCCTGGCCGGGCTGTCAGCGCTGCCTGTCACTCATCGCGGGAGGAAAACTAAGTTTTCCTTTCCCGATGAGTGAGCCATCTCGGCGCTGGCTCCTGCGACGGGGCTCGCAGGTGTCAAATCTCACCGAGAAATGCGGCGAGATTGACACAATATCGCGGTCACCTACTGTACTTACCTTGGGTTTATGTGCTTTAGTCAACCTACCACTAATGCCCCCAATACTACTCTCTGGAATATGTTACGCGCAGACTATCTTCACCTCTGGACCCTTCCCCCGTTGCCTAGTTTAAACATTTTTGTATGCCTATTAGCTGAAAGCAGGGGTGCTAAGGTGTTAGTAGGATTAGGATACAACTGCAGTATGAAACAGGTATATTTGGTAACATGGTGATGGGGCACAGCAAGAAGAAACATGACTTAACACTGTTCTTTCCATGGACCTCATTGTAAGCTCTAATGAGCAGGGTGCTTTGATCCCCCCTGTATTGAATTGTATTGCAACTGTAACATCTGCCCTCGTGTTGTAAGCGCTAAACTGTTGGCGTTATATAATTCCTGTATTATAATAATAATAATAATAATAATAATAATAATAACAACATTACTTCTACTACTACATTTCTACTTATAATTTATTTAGTATCTAGAATTGCTTAAAATGTATTTCTACTTTTTGCATTCAAATTTGAGAGAACCCCACTATATGCAGCCTGCAGCCCTCTCCCTGGTGACTGTGGGAGTTAGGCTTCTCCAGCTTGAGTGGCGTTCATAATCTAGCAACAAGTCCACGGTTTGCTATGTCTTCCAAGTCAGATAGCATACCCATTGTTTTTTTAATATTAATTACCTTGTAGATGTTTCTTAGGACAAGGCTTTGGGGCTGACTTTAGGTATTTCTGAACAATGTCAGGGTCAGTCTGTACCAATCTGCCAGCACAGTACAGGCAGGGTTAATTGTGGCAAACAGTTTTCCAGCCACCCCAAAAATAAAGAGAACTAGGTAGTATTTTTCAGCACTGGAGCTTTCAGAATAGAGCATTTAAAGCAGACCTTCAGTCTTTTTTTCAACTTTCCATCTATTAAATCTTCTGCCCTTTTTTTAACTTTGGATAGTAAGACATTTTTTTTTATGCCAGTAAATACCTTATACAGCCCATTTCCTGTTTCTTGTCTGATAAAAAGCCTAGGCTTATGACATCATGCACAACTCTCTCTCTCTCACTCTCCTGAGAGTTTGCAAGGAAGGGAGGGGGATGAGTCATTAGAGGGCCAATGAGGGCTGCAGAGCTGGAGGTGTGCCTCTGTGTGTCTGTGTAAATCCAGGAAGTGAACAGGCAACAGCTTCAGCTGCCCACAGTTAAAATGGATGCGGCCAGACTTAGTGGAGGGAGATTAATGCAGCATATTTGGCAAATTACAGTATGTATAAAATAATATGTAAAGTGGTTGAAGGGAAGCATCAGAATGGCAATGATGTTTTTATTACAAATTATGTGAGCAGACTGCAGTTCCTTTTTAAAATGGTAAGCAGCAAATTTTAAAATATTGTTAAAGTTTTTCTATGTAAATAAGAATATGTAACACATTTAATTAGCTGTTATTCCAATGTGGCTGCAAAAGTGGATACAAACTTTAAAGAAAAATTCCAGGCATCAGAATGTTATACATAGTTACATTGGTCCAGCTTGCACCAATGTAACTATGTATACACCCTACCTGGCTGATACTTTTGGAAGCAGGAAATGACCAAAGTAGACACCACTATTCCAGTAATCTACACTTGGTCCTGAATTTTGTGGTGAACGACGTGAAGGGGCCAGCGAGAAGTCATCTAGCAGGATTTATTTTCTGTTAAAGTTCCACTTTAAATGATTTCACGCTTCCAGTCGCATCTGCCAGGAATATCATATGTATTGTTACATTGATCCAAGCTTGACCAATGCAACTATGTTTACCATGCCAATTTATAGAACTATTCTCTTTTGCGGGAAAAAAAAAAAAAAAAATATATATATATATATATATATATATATATATTCTTTAAGGAGATTCTATGGCAAACTAATTGCAAATAAAAAGCTTTCCCTACTAAAAGGAAACTAAAGACTTACCTTACCCATTATAGAAAAGGTTTTATTTGTATCATCACAGAGTGGTACTGTGGATACAAAAAAGGATATAAAAGTGTCATGTCCCAATAAGATTGCAGGACTAAATAGGGAATAGATGATGGACTTTGTAGGCACCACAATAACAATGTTATTAAAATTCAATAAGCTTTATTACAAAATATACAAATTAACAATGCTAAAAACATTTTCCATTCATAATACAGCAATATTGCCTTATGACGTACAGCACACCACCTATTGGACCAACAATCATAGGCATGCGCACTAGGTGTGCCGGGTGTGCCTGGGCACACCCTAATCACCCCATGCATGTTAGTGTAGCCACATGCCAGCTGTCTCCTGCGATCTGGGCTGCTGTGAAATGTTGCTTCCAAGAGTGTGTAGCCCGTGCTGCCTGTGAAAGTTTCAAATTGAGCAGACATTGAGACTTGCCAGAGCTGCTCACGTTGTTTGATAGCTGCTCAGTCCCGCCCACTCCTGACATCACCGCTGAGTTGTGACAGCTGATCTCTCTCCCTGCAAGTAGTTACAATAGCTGGCAGTTTCATACACCGAGCAGCTCGGACAGGTTTCACTGTCTGCTTAATGAGAAACTTTCACAGGCAGCGCAGGCTATCTGGGCTATCAGCCTTGCTATCTGCTGCATGTGAAACTGCCCCTCTCCTCTGTCAGTGCCAATCAATGTTTCCAATCAGTGCCGCCTATCAGTGCCAACCAATGCCACCTATTAATGCCAATCAATTCCCATTAGTGCTGCCTATCAGTGCTACCAATCAGTGCTCATCAGTGCTGCCTATCAATGCCCATCAGTGCCTCCTCCTCAGTGCAGGTTATCAGTGCTGCCTATCAGTGCCACCAATCAGTGCCCATCAGTGCTGCCTATCAGTACCGCCAATCAGTGCACATCAGTGCTGCCAAACAGTGCCCATTAGTGCTGCCTATCAGTGCCAACCAATGCCAACTATTAGCGCCACTCAGTGCCCATCAGTGCTGCCTATCAGTGCCAACCAATGCCATCTATTAGCGCCAATCAGTGCCCATCAGTGCTGCCTATCAGTGCTGTCAATCAGTGTCCATCAGTGTTGCATATCAATGTCCATAAGTGCCACCTATCAGTGCCTATCAGTGCTGCCTACCAGTGCCCATCAGCGCTGCCTATTAGTGCCGCCTATCAGTGCCCATTAGTGCTACCAATCAGTGCTGCCTATCAGTGCCAATCCGTACCCATGAGTGCTGCATATCAGTGATGTTGCCTATCAGTACCTATCAGTTCTACCAATCAGTGCTGCCTATCAGTGCCAATCAGTGCCCATCAGTGCTGCCTATCAGTGCCACCAAACAGTGCCCATCAGTGCCCATCAGTGCTGCAAATAAATGCCCATCAGTGCCACCTATCAGTTCCCATCAGTGCTGCCTATAAGTGCCAACCGATGCCACCTTTTAGTGCCAATCAGTGCCCATCAGTGCTGCCTATCAGTGTTCATCAGTGCTACCTAGCAGTGCCCATCAGTGCTGCCTATTAGTGCCGACTATCAGTGCCCATCAGTGTTATCAGTTCCACCTATCAGTGCCCATCAGTGCTACAAAACAGTGCTGCCTATCAGTGCCAATCAGTGCCCATCAGTGCTGCCTCTCAGTGCCCATAAGTGCTGCCAATCAGTGTCCATCAGTCCTGCATATCAATGCCATCAGGGCTATTTATTAGCACCCATCAGTGCTGCCTATCAGTGTCCATTGTTGCTGCCAATTAGTGCCCATCATACTGACAATCAGTGCTGCCTATCAGTGTCAATCGGTGATGCCTATCAGTGACACCTATTAATGCTGATCAGTGCAGCCTATTGGTGCCATTAGTGCTGCCAATCAGTGCCACCTATCAGTGCTAATCAGTTCCCATCCGTTCCCATCAGTGCTGCCTATCAGTGCCCATCAGTGCTTCCTATCAGTGCCAATCAGGGCATCCAATCAGTGCCAAACATTGATGCCAATCAGTGTCACCAAGCAGTGCCTATCAGTGCTGCCAATCAGTGCTGCCCACCAGTGCCACCAATCAGTGACTATCAGTGCTGCCAATCAGTGGTCATCAGTGCTGCCAATCAGTGGCCATCAGTGCTGCCAATCAGTGGTGCCTATCAGTGCCCATCAGTTCTGCCAATCAGTGCCACCTATCAGTGCCAATCAGTGCCCATCAGTGCTTTCAATCAGTGCCCATCAGTGCACTGAGTGCAGGGATGGGGAGATGAACTCAGCAGCCAGGCATATTGTCCATGGGGGGTCGGCCTGGTGGGGCACAACTAAAATCTGTTGATGTTTATTATTGCCACATGCCGATCTTTAGTATAATAGGTAATCACCACACCACCTATTTACAATAAACTACTGGAGGTAAAATAAAAAAGTGTCAGTAAAAGGCTTGCTGCTAAGCACTGTTATGTGTTCCCACACCACAAAAAAAATGCAGCACTATAATGCTGGAACCCTCTAATGTATGTAAATCTCAATAAACTTCAATATTTATTATGGTGGAACCCTCTAATGTATGTAAATCTAAATAAACTTCAATATTACCACAATGCCGGTCTCTGTGATATGTAACATCACATATAATAGACATCAAACTGAAAAAAGACATAACAAAAAAAACTTAGCAGGGATGGTGGAACCCCTTCTATAGATATTTGCCAATACAGATTAACTTCGAGTGCAATAATTCCTGTGATATGTGATTTCACATGTGATGCACATCATAATGAGAACACAATATACTTTTTTTTAAACTTAGCAGGGATGGTGGAAACCTCGTTACAGATAATTGCACTACAAATTACCTTCAAGGGCAACAACTTTTTCACACCATTATGGTAGTTTGAAATTGTTATTTTTTTAGATTGTTACACTTAATTTGATATATTTTAATTACTATTATAATGTGAATTTTTGCACTTGAAGTTAATTTCCCACTACCCCTACTAAATCCATGTCTTTATGGACCTTGCTTTGTAAATTGGTGCGCAGTCATGTTAGAACAGAAAGGGGCCATCCCCATAAAGTTGGGAGCATATTCATGAAGTGTAGGGGGGATTTTTGGAGTGTAGGGGGGTATTTGTGGAGTGTAGGGGGGTATTTGTGGAGTGTAGGGGGTAATTCTGGGGGTTAATAATGCATCTGCTGACACCAGTGCTGGGGTTTAATAATGCGTCCACTGACACCAGTGCTGGGTTTAATAATGCGTCCACTAACATCAGTGCTGGGGTTTAATAATGCGTCCACTAACACCAGTGCTGGGGTTTAATAATGCATCCACTGACACCAGTGCTGGGGGTTAATAATGCGTCCTCTGACACCAGTGCTGGGGGTTAATAATGCATTCGCTGACACCAGTGCTGGGGGTTAATAATGTGTCCGCTGACACCAGTACTGTTGTTTTTGAAGTTTGAAAGTTTGCATGGGATATGAAAACTTGTCTTGTGGCCCTCAGGTAATTTGAGTTGGAGATCCCTGCTGTAGAGACTTCAGGGAACCATTTCCCTGTTATGAAGTGGTGCTTGGTGGTGCACAGTGGACTAGTAATGAGTAGGTTAGGCTACTGTAAAATGATAAATAATCTAAAACAATGTATATTGCAAATGTTCATTTATAAAATAGTTAAAATTCATGTATCTTCAAAGAACAAGTAATTCATTTTTGTTTATTTTTAATCTGTATAACAGCTGATCAGTTTATTGTGTACCAATGAAATCAGTAACAAATTAACAATAGTATACTATACTGTATATAGTATACTAAGTATATAGTATACTAATAATATAATTTATTATGTTTTTTTTTTGTTGCTGTATTTTGCACAATAGGGGTTGTACTGTCACAAAAAAAAAAAAAAAAACATTTCGAGGAGTCAAAAATACTTCTGTCTGAACATAATGCAGCTTATTTATTAAAGGAGAAAAACATATTTGCTTTGCAAAGTAAATTTCACTTAGGTTAGTGACTGAGTTGAAACTGTACTGACATTTATATTCCAATCATCTGCAATGTTTTTAATTCTTTTCCTTACATGTGATTGGGTATTGTCTGCAAAATGTTCACCACAATTGGTAAGGTGAGTGGAAAGCTCCTTACAAAGTGAGAATTCTGTTTGCAAACAAAATACTCTACTCTTAGTAAAACAGCCATCTATGGCCAAACTGCTACATCAATTGTCCCATTAGCACTAGCAAGCAGCATTTAAGAACTGAAAACTAACCTATCCTAAGAGAAACATGGAGACTCCAATCAAGAGCAAAAAGTATCCAAGAGGTGTGGAGACTTTGATGTGAATTCATACAAAGTAGAAAGAAGAAAGAATAGAGCAAAGTAGAAAGAGGACAAAAAGATTGGTAGAGCTCACTGGTTTACGGTAGGCTGCTCACAACAGACAAGGCTAACCTCCAGTGGGTATCCCAATAGGTTACCAGAAAAAAAAACATGCACTAATAGAAGGAGCCCAGACCAAGGATAAAAGAAGCCAAATTCATTTATTCGTTTACACTGAAACATTTGAGTTTTTGGATTTGAAAAACCCCCCCTTCATCAGGGATCCAGTTAAATTGTGTGATGACAGGCTGTTGGTGGAAAATCCGACCGTTTGTACGCTCCATCGGACAATTGTTGAATTTTCCACAGATAAATGTTGGATGGCAGGCTTTAAAATTATTCAGCGGTCGGTCTTGTAAACAAGCATTCGTAATAGAGAATTAACATTCATGACTAGGGATGAGCCGAACACCCCCCAGTTCGGTTCTCACCAGAACTTGCAAACGGACCAAAACTTTGCACAAACGTTAGAACCCCATTGAAGTCTATAGGAATCGAACGTTCGAAACCAAAAGTGCTAATTTTAAAGGCTAATTTGCATGGTATTGTCCTAAAAACTACTTACGGCTATTAATGAATTGCCGATCCGACAATACACATAAAAGTTCATTGATAAAAACTGCATGGGGTTCCCCCAAAAATCCATACCAGACCCTTATCCGAGCACGCAACCGTGGCAGGAAAAGAGGGGGGGACGAGAGAGCGCCCCCCCTCCTGAACCGTACCAGGCCACATGCCCTTAACATTGGGAGGGTGCTTTGGGGTCCCCCAAAGCACCTTGTCCCCATGTTGATGGGGAAAAGGACCTCATCCCCACAACCCTTGGCCAGTGGTTGTGGGGGTCTGCAGGTGGGGGGCTTATCGGAATCTGGAAGCCCCCTTACACAAGGGGACCCCGCCCCCCCTGTGTAAAATTATAATGGGGTACAAAAGTACCCCTATCATTTCACAAAAAAAGTGTCAAAAATGTTAAAAATGACAAGAGACAGTTTTTGACAATTCCTTTATTTAAAGTCTTCTTCTTTCCATCTTCTTTCTTCTATCTTCTGTCTTCTATCTTCCTTCGGTTTCTTCCTCCATCTTCTTCTTCCTCCGATCCTCTGTTTCTTGCTCCGCTGTTCTCGTTTGGCATCTTCCTCCGTGGCGTCTTCTTCCCTTCTTCATTCTCGGGCCACTCCGCATCCATGATGGGAGGCTCCCACTGTGTGATGCTTCTCATCTTCTGACGGTTCTTAAATAACAGAGAGCGGGGCCACCCGGTGACCCCGCCCCCTCTGATGCACGGGGAATGACACAGGGAAGTCCCCGTCAAGTTCCCATGTGTCACAGGGGGGGGCGTCAGAACTGTCAGAAGACGAGAAGCGTCACACAGCGGGAGCCTCCCATCATGGATGCGGAGCGGCCCGAGAACGAAGAAGGAAAGAAGACGCTGCAGAGGAAGATGCCGGACGAGAACACCAGAGCAAGAAGCAGAGGATCAGAGGAAGAAGAAGATGGAGGAAGAAACCGAAGGAAGATAGAAGAAAGAAGATAGAAGAAAGAATATGGAAAGAAGAAGACTTTAAATAAAGGAATTGTCAAAAACTGTCTCTTGTCATTTTTAACATTTTTGACACTTTTTTTGTGAAATGGTAGGAGTACTTTTGAACCCCATTACCATTTCAGACAGGGGGGTGGGATCTGGGGGTCCCCTTGTTAAAGGGGGCTTCCAGATTCCAATAAGCCCCCCCGCCCACAGATCCCCACAACCAACGGCCAAAGGTTGTGGGGATGAGGCCCTTGTCCTCATCAACATGGGGACAAGGTGCTTTGGGGGCTACCCCAAAGCACTCTCCCAATGTTGAGGGCATGTGGCCTGGTACGATTCAGGAGGGAGGGTGCTCTCTCATCCCCCCTCTTTTTCTGCGGCCTGCCAGGTTGTGTGCTCGGATAAGGGTCTGGTATGGATTTTTGGGGGGACCCCACGCCATTTTTTTAAAATTTTGGCACAGGGTTCCCCTTAAAATCCATACCAGACCTGAAGGGTCTGGTATGGATTTTGAGGGGGACCCCAAAGCCATTTTTTTTTATTTTGGTGCGGGGTTCCCCTTAATATCCATACCAGACCTGAAGGGCCTGGTATGGAATTCAGGGCGACCCCCACGCCATTTTTTTTAAATTTTGGTTCGGGGTTCCCCTGTGGGGAAATCCCATGCCGTTTTTATCAATGAACTTTTATGTGTATTGTCGGACCCGCAATTCATTAATAGCCGCGAGTAGTTTTAAATGACTTTTTTTCCTTTGAAATGTCATTTTGTTGTCAGACTGTTCTAAACACGGGAAACATGCGCCCCTTTACAGGCATACTATAGACACCCCCCAGGTACGAAACTTAAAGGAATCTTACACCTTTATTGTTTCACATTAGCATTATTAAAATCACTGCTCCTGAAAAAACGGCCATTTTTAAAACTTTTTTTTGCATTGATACATGTCCCCTGGGGCAGGAACCAGGTCCCCAAACACTTTTTATGACAATACCATTCATATAAGCCTTTAAAATGACCACTTTTGATTTCTCCTATAGACTTTTAAAGGGTGTTCCGCGGCTTTCGAATTTCCCGTGAACACCCCAAATTGTTCGCTGTTCGGCGAACTGGCGAACAGCCGATGTTCGAGTCAAACATGAATTCGACTCAAACTCGAAGCTCATCCCTATTCATGACGTGGCAAATTATGAAATCTCGAAATGCAGCGGGCATTCTCTTCTTCTTTAATAGGATAATAATAAAGCTGCTTTGCTAGTGATACTGATGGAGTTATGGCAAACAAATTTTCAAAGGTTTTTTTTCTGGTGATAGCAAGAATAATATTATTATGCTTGTTATGTTTTTTTTTTCTGGTGCAAGTTACCACAACACCATTATCCCGTATTTTTTAAGATCAAAGATACAACTATGTTGGTTTCCCTTGTTAATCTTACATTGTATTTTTTAAAATGTAACTGCCTACTCTCAAACTGTCATTTAAAGTAAAATACATAGCCAAGTATTATTCTCCACAATTGTTTTTATAGTGCATTAAAAAAAAAAACAAATAAAATTAGCCAGAAAGTGCATTCTATGCATGCAAAAATATAGAAAATATAAATAATCAAATCATTATTATTCACCCAAAAAAAAAAAAGGCCTCATGCATGTGTCCTGCCTCTTAATATAGGGTGTCAACAATGCCAAGAGTTGGTGAAAGCAGGAGATAATTCCTAAAATCATCCCGATTATTCTCCTGGATCTCCCGCAGCAAAGGCATATGACATAATTGGTCACGATTAATAAAGCAACCAATTTTTGGTCCAAGAAATCCTCCTTCTCCTGTTCCTGGACTAGACTTGGGTCAAAGCAATAACTCCAAGGCCAATAATAAATAACACATTTTCTCCTCCGATTCCGCAACATGGCAGGTTGACGAACAGCCGTTCAGAAATGAAGTGAAAAGTGCAAAATAAAAAGTGCAAAATGAAAAGTGTGAAATGAAAAGTGCAAAATGAAAAATGTGAAATGAAAAGCACGAAATGAAAAGTGTGAATCAACACTCGCCAAACTTCTACTAACATGAAATTAGCAGAAGGAGCACAAAGGGTGAGACCTGACAATTGAACGTCCTCTTTTAGTACGTCACTACGTTCGTGTTTGTTGTCCGAAAATTGTGTGCTGTTTGTATGCAAGACAAGTTTTGGGCCAACGCCCTTCGTCTGCGGAAAATCTGATCGTGTGTACGAGGCTTTACTGGCCAGCATGAAAGCAGTAAAGTTATTGCAACAATACTGCAATTGTTAGTCATGTGTAGGGATGAGCTTCGAGTTCGAGTCGAACTCATGTTCGACTCGAACATTGGCTGTTCGCAAGTTCGCCGAACAGCGAACAATTTGGGGTGTTCGCGGCAAATTCGAATGCCGGCGGAACACCCTTTAAAAGTCTATGGGAGAAATCAAAAGTGCTAATTTTAAAGGCTAATATGCAAGTTATTGTCATAAAAAGTGTTTGGGGACCTGGGTCCTGCCCCAGGGGACATGGATCAATGCAAAAAAATTTTTTAAAAACGGCAGTTTTTTCAGGAGCAGTGATTTTAATAATGCTTAAAGTCAAACAATAAAAGTGTAATGTCCCTTTAAATTTCGTACCTGGGGGGTGTCTATAGTATGCCTGTAAAGGGGCGCATGTTTCCTGTGTTTAGAACAGTCTGACAGCAAAATGACATTTTGAAGGAAAAAACCCATTTAAAACTACCGCGGCTATTGCATTGCCGACAAAACACATAGAAGTTCATTGATAAAAACGGCATGGGAATTCCCCAAAGGGGAACCCCGAACCAAAATTAAAAAAAAAAAAAGACGTAGGAGTCCCCCTAAATTCCATACCAGGCCCTTCAGGTCTGATATGGATATAAAGGGGAACCCCGGCCAAAAAAAAAAAAAAAAATGACGTGGGGTTGCCCCTAAATTCCATACCAGACCCTTCAGGTCTGGTATGGATTTTAAAGGGAACCCCGCGCCAAAAAAAACAAAAAAAAACGGCGTGGGGTCCCCCCAAAAATCCATACCAGACCCTTATCCGAGCACGCAACCTGGCAGGCCGCAGGAAAAGAGGGGGGGACGAGAGTGCGCCCCCCCTCCTGAACCGTACCAGGCCACATGCCCTCAACATTGGGAGGGTGCTTTGGGGTAGCCCCCCAAAACACCTTGTCCCCATGTTGATGAGGACAAGGGCCTCATCCCCACAACCCTGGCCGGGGGTTGTGGGGGTCTGCGGGCGGGGGGCTTATCGGAATCTGGAAGCCCCTTTAACAAGGGGACCCCAGATCCCGCCCCCCCCGTGTGAAATGGTAAGGGGGTACAAAAGTACCCCTACCATTTCACTAAAAAACTGTCAAAAATGTTAAAAATGACAAGAGACAGTTTTTGACAATTCCTTTATTTAAATACTTCTTCTTTCTTCTATCTTCCTTCATCTTCTGGTTCTTCTGGTTCTTCTGGTTCTTCCTCCGGCGTTCTCGTACAGCATCTCCTCCGCGGCGTCTTCTATCTTCTTCTCCTCGGGCCGCTCCGCACCCATGGCATGGGGGGAGGCTCCCGCTCTTCTCTTAATCTTCTTCATCTTCTTCTTTTCTTCTCTTCTTCTCTTCTTCATTTTCTTCTCCGGGCCGCTCCGCACCCATGCTGGCATGGAGGGAGGCTCCCGCTGTGTGACGGCGCTCCTCGTCTGACAGTTCTTAAATAACGGGGGCGGGGCCACCCGGTGATCCCGCCCCCTCTGACGCACGGTGACTTGACGGGACTTCCCTGTGACGTCACGGGGAATGCCACAGGGAAGTCCCGTCATGTCCCGTGCATCAGAGGGGGGCGGGGTCACCGGGTGGCCCCGCCCCCGTTATTTAAGAACTGTCAGACGAGGAGCGCCGTCACACAGCGGGAGCCTCCCTCCATGCCAGCATGGGTGCGGAGCGGCCCGGAGAAGAAAATGAAGAAGAGAAGAAGAGAAGAAAAGAAGAAGAGAAGAAGATGAAGAAGATGAAGAGAAGAGCGGGAGCCTCCCCCCATGCCATGGGTGCGGAGCGGCCCGAGGAGAAGAAGATAGAAGACGCCGCGGAGGAGATGCTGGACGAGAACGCCGGAGGAAGAACCAGAAGAGCCAGAAGAACCAGAAGATAAAGGAAGATAGAAGAAAGAAGAAGTATTTAAATAAAGGAATTGTCAAAAACTGTCTCTTGTCATTTTTAACATTTTTGACAGTTTTTTAGTGAAATGGTAGGGGTACTTTTGTACCCCCTTACCATTTCACACGGGGGGGCCGGGATCTGGGGGTCCCCTTGTTAAAGGGGGCTTCCAGATTCCGATAAGCCCCCCACCCGCAGACCCCCACAACCACCGGCCAGGGTTGTGGGGATGAGGCCCTTGTCCTCATCAACATGGGGACAAGGTGTTTTGGGGGGCTACCCCAAAGCACCCTCCCAATGTTGAGGGCATGTGGCCTGGTACGGTTCAGGAGGGGGGGGGCCGCACTCTTGTCCCCCCCTCTTTTCCTGCGGCCTGCCAGGTTGCATGCTCGGATAAGGGTCTGGTATGGATTTTTGGGGGGACCCCACGCCGTTTTTTTTTTTTTTTTGGCGCGGGGTTCCCCTTAAAATCCATACCAGACCTGAAGGGTTTGGTATGGAATTTAGGGGGAACCCCACGTAATTTTTTTTTTTAATTTTGGCCGGGGTTCCCCTTAATATCCATATCAGACCTGAAGGGCCTGGTATGGAATTTAGGGGGACTCCTACGTCTTTTTTTTTTTTTAATTTTGGTTCGGGGTTCCCCTTTGGGGAATTCCCATGCCATTTTTATCAATGAACTTCTATGTGTATTGTCGGCAATGCAATAGCCGCGGTAGTTTTAAATGAGTTTTTTCCTTCAAAATGTCATTTTGCTGTCAGACTGTTCTAAACACAGGAAACATGCGCTCCTTTACAGGCATACTATAGACACCCCCCAGGTACGAAATTTAAAGGGATATTACACTTTTATTGTTTGACTTTAAGCATTATTAAAATCACTAAAGTCAAATGAGGGGTGATTGGCGCTGTTCCACTGAAGGTGTCTCAAGTGTAAAAAATAGGTGTATCAAATAGAACAATAAACAAAACTAAACAATATATAAAATTAAGAAACAATGTGCAAGAACTCATGAATTATACGTGACACCTGCGTCCATACAAAGTGCAGTGTGTGTTAAGGAATGAAGTGAAATCCAAAAAATCTATCCGAAAAGGCTTAAAAAAACAAAAAATATTGGACATAAAAAACACCAATGTTGCATGAATTAAATACTCATAAAATGAATGCACATAAAAAATAATAAATAATAAAAATCATGAAGTCTACAATCCACAAAAAAGTCCCAAAACCAAATTGATAATAAAAAATTTATATTAAATATATTAGTGCAAAAGTTCCTCATAAAGTGCAGATAGTGAGTCTCTTCAAATCTTCTAGCTGTGCTCTTAGTGACATGAAATCTTCCAATCTTCTAAAAGCCCCCCAATGTGCCCTCACTCACCAAAGGAAAACACCCCTGCAGGGGTATCAAGCCTGTCAGCTGTATCCTGCAGCAACGGTCCTCAGTGAAGGCTCCTACTCGAATCTCCGTTCATGGTGTCCGGGCTGTCTCCAGTTACTCCCCGCAGGCACATCCATATGAAATAAAAATGATCCCCATCGCGTGAATCCGTAAAAATATTGTGTACTTTATTAAAAATTGTGATTAAAAAATACAAAACAATGTCCCGCTGCCTAATGGGCAGTCTAACTGAATGGGAAAAACAGTAACAGCAGTGCGGTGCGGCGTGCGTTCCACCGCTCGCTCCACACCCGGAAGTAAAGCAGAAAAGCAGGACGTATGCGTATCGTGTGGCCACGCCTTACGCGTTTCGTCATCCAGACGTCATCTGAGGCGCGGGGATCATTTTTATTTCATATGGATGTGCCTGCGGGGAGTAACTGGAGACAGCCCGGACACCATGAACGGAGATTCGAGTAGGAGCCTTCACTGAGGACCGTTGCTGCAGGATACAGCTGACAGGCTTGATACCCCTGCAGGGGTGTTTTCCTTTGGTGAGTGAGGGCACATTGGGGGGCTTTTAGAAGATTGGAAGATTTCATGTCACTAAGAGCACAGCTAGAAGATTTGAAGAGACTCACTATCTGCACTTTATGAGGAACTTTTGCACTAATATATTTAATATAAATTTTTTATTATCAATTTGGTTTTGGGACTTTTTTGTGGATTGTAGACTTCATGATTTTTATTATTTATTATTTTTTATGTGCATTCATTTTATGAGTATTTAATTCATGCAACATTGGTGTTTTTTATGTCCAATATTTTTTGTTTTTTTAAGCCTTTTCGGATAGATTTTTTGGATTTCACTTCATTCCTTAACACACACTGCACTTTGTATGGACGCAGGTGTCACGTATAATTCATGAGTTCTTGCACATTGTTTCTTAATTTTATATATTGTTTAGTTTTGTTTATTGTTCTATTTGATACACCTATTTTTTACACTTGAGACACCTTCAGTGGAACAGCGCCAATCACCCCTCATTTGACTTTAATTTTCTAGAATTCCACATTGGTGTGATTCTGTGTTGGGGGGGCTGCAGTTCCTTTACTACCTAAGCGCGGAGCTATTAGTTTCCTATATTATTAAAATCACTGCTCCTGAAAAAACGGCCGTTTTTAAAAAAAATTTTTGCATTGATCCATGTCCCCTGGGGCAGGACCCAGGTCCCCAAACACTTTTTATGACAATAACTTGCATATTAGCCTTTAAAATTAGCACTTTTGATTATTCATGTTCATGTCCCATAGACTTTAACGGTGTTCGCGTGTTCAAACAAACTTTTTTCCTGTTCGCATGTTCTGGTGCGAACCGAACAGGGGGGTGTTCGGCTCATCCCTAGTCATGTGTAAATTTATAATGCACGAACAAGAACTCCCTGCTGGATTCCAAATACTGTACTGTTCAAAAAGTTTTTTCGAAATGTTTTTTATGTAAAAATGAAAGCCCAATGCCAGGCAAAAGAAAAGTTTTCCCATGCAGTGCAGCTGTGCCTGCACTGCACAGGTGAACTACATGTGTTTGTCTGGGGATTGGAGAACAGAGAAATATTTACCTAATTCTCTGATCCTCCCTGCACAAGACGATTGCCTGGGGCTCCTGTCCCCTCCCTCCCACGTAGTCTAGCGGTCTTGTGCAGTGGACTGTTCCAGATCAGGGGCGTATCCAGAGTCTAGTCTCGGGAGGGGCACTGCCAGAAAATATATTTTTTTGGGGTACATCTATCGGGGAAATGGCTGGTGTTAGCGCTTCAATCATCACGGCACCATGGTTGTTATGGTGTCAGGATGATTGAAGCGCATTATTACTATTATTACATTGTTATAAAAAATGAAATAGTTTAACTTACCATAATGCAGAATCAGTGGGAGCCCCGAGTGTGTCACTTGCCACGTCACCTGTCACCAGATGCAGATTGTCACTTGCCACGTCGCCTGCCACATGTTGTGGATTGTCACTTGCCACGTTGCCTGTCACCAGATGCAGATTGTCACTTGCCACGTCGCCTGCCACATGTTGTGGATTGTCACTTGCCACGTCGCCTGTCACCAGATGCAGATTGTCACTTGCCACGTCGCCTGCCATGTTGCGGATTGTCACTTGCCATGTCACTTGCCACGTCACCTGCCACATGTTGCGGATTGTCACTTGCCATGTCACCTGTCACCAGATGCAGATTGTCGCCTGCCACATGTTGCGGATTGTCACTTGCCACATCGACTGTCACCAGATGCAGATTGTCACTTGCCATGTCGCCTGCCACGTTGCGGATTGTCACTTGCCACGTCGCCTGTCACCAGATGAAGATTGTCACTTGCCACGTCGCCTGCCCCGTTGCGGATTGTCACTTGCCATGTCACTTGCCACGTCACCTGTCACCAGATGCAGACTGTCACTTGCCACGTCACCTGTCACCAGATGCAGATTGTCACTTGCCACGTCGCCTGCCACATGTTGCGGATTGTCACTTGCCACGTCGCCTGTCACCAGATGAAGATTGTCACTTGCCACCTGCTAAGGTGGTCTCTTGTGTCCCAGAGACAGGCAGCAGAGAGATGATGTAATCTCTCTGCTGCCGCAGCTGCCTGCATGATGAGGGGGGAACTGCAGGGATGCAGGGCGGGCGCCGGGCGGTGAGAGATGATGTCATCTCTCTGCTCCCCCGCCCGCCGGCTCCCTGATTGGCCAGCAGCCCGCCCACAAACACATGGACTGTACAAACCATTGAGAATCAGACCTGAGTGTTTGAAAATCGCGCTGCTTTGTATGGAAGTTACCGCTACGCGACCTCTTTTGGATTCAACACTATGAGGAGCGGCACATGTCAGCGGCGGCTCTCTCACTCCCGGAGCCGCCCAGCGGCTCTTTCACTCCCGGAGCCGCCCAGCGGCTCTCTCACTCCCGGAGCCGCCCAGCGGCTCTCTCACTCCCGGAGGCGCCCAACGGCTCTCACTCCCGGAGCCGCCCAGCGGCTCTCTCACTCCCGGAGCCGCCCAGCGGCTCTCTCACTCCCGGAGCCGCCCAGCGGCTCTCTCACTCCCGGAGCCACACAGCGGCTCTCTCACTCCCGGAGCCACGTAGCGGCTTTTTCACTCCCGGAGCCGCACGGCGGCTCTCTCTCACAGTCACTCACCCGCATTTCTCGAAGGGGGCAATTGCCCCGTTGCCCCCCCTGGATCCTCCCCTGTTCCAGATGCCATTGTGTTTATAGACCTGCTCTGGATGTGAAGATGTCAGGAACAGTCCACCGCTGGATTGTGGGGGACAGCGGTTTGCAGGTGGAGTGGATGATTTGGTGAATATAAGCGTTCTCGAATCCCCTAGACAAAAATGAGAAGTTGACCCCCACAGTACAGGCACAGCTCCACTGCATGGGAAAACTTTATTCTTGCCCGGAATTTGGCTTTAAAGAATTTGTAAACCATTTGTAATCAAATCAGTGCTTCTTGTGAGGCTTAAAATAATAATTGATGTGATAATACCTTACCTAAGGTTTTTCCTCTCAGGTATGTGACAACAATTTCTCTGCAGACCTATACATAGCGTGTCCAGTGGGTGTATAACTTATCGGCCCCACGAGTAACTGCTGGAAGTGATGTATTGCCACTGGTACTTGCTTTACTAGGGCTAAATTAAGTCACTCCCCCTTCCCAAGGAGAAGCTGTTTAGGAGATTTTACACAAGCATTATTGTAGTCTTCTTATTAATTAGAATTAGAAAACATACAGTATGTCACCAGTACAAAAATAAAAAATGCAGGGACTGACAAGTCAAGCAGGAAGGCAGCAGTCAGCAGCCACATTTACCAACAGCAATCTAATGCTGATGGTCCAAGAGAAATAGAAAGGAGCAGCTCAGAATATAAGGAAATGAAGGTACCTTTGTGTTAAACAGAAACTCACAAGTAAAGTGTACATTACTAAATTTTTTTTTTTACTTGTGACATAGAAAGTAATAGGAACTTGTATTTTTTTTGTCTGGCACTCCACTTCCACTCAAAATTACATTACAGAAGTGTTCCTATTTTTGCCCAAGAATTCAAATTCCACCAGGACACAAATCTTTGTGATTAGTACCACCTCTTAAATAAAAAGACCTTTATTTCTAATAAAGGGATAGGAATCACACTATTTTTTACATATTACTATATGCACAATAAAAAATGTTTCACATTTAGTAGCATGCAATGAGCACAATTATCATTAATTCTATATATGGATTCCTCTAACCAGTGGATATAACATTGACTGGGTTTTGTGTTTTGTATCTTCAGCTTTCAGAATATGTGAAGTGAAAATGTATAATTTTGAGCTACTTTCTCCAAACGCCACAGTCATTTTTCACATTTACCACCTATTTCTTAACATTTTCAGTAAACTAAAATATCATTATTATAGGGTAATCTTCACTTCAACGCCTGCTGCATCTACCCATGCAATGCTTTAATATTTCATCATTAAATAGCAAAATAACCTGATATGATCCTAATTTACTGCCAATTACACTGCATTGATCAAAGTGACCTTTTCATACTGGAGCACGAAAATCAATCATGCTGTACAACAAATGTCAGGGGGATGAGAGCAACATATAATCTGTGACAATCAAAACATTACTTACAAATGAAATCACCAATGACCTGCATGCCAAGGCAATTTCTACATGACGTGCTCTGTTTTTGTTTTCATCCTTTGTTGAGAATTTTTGCTTTTTGTTTCCTACTGTTTCCTATTAGACGTAGTTTTGTTATTTTTAACATTTCCTTAACACCTAATAAAAATGATCAATGCTTTGCATTTTGCAACAACTATTACCATGGAAAATGATTGTTGGAATGGCTATTTCTCATTTGAGAATGAGTTTATGTTATAGGTAACTTCAACTTAACACATTTTGAATTCAGTTAGTGCTTATGAGGGATGATTTATAATGACCTTGAAATTAAACCATTAATTTACAATTAATGTGTAAGGTCACAAATGATCACATGTGTGGACTACAGTTCCTACAGATAAAGGGTAATGACTGCACTTTTTACATATGAAGTTTTAGGAAAAGCATCCTTCTGCAGCTGCAATGACACCATAGTAACAAGGATCCAGGGTATCACAATAGTACAGGGATTTAAGTTTGCCATGTCATTGAAAAGTATGCCAAATTAAACAGACTTGTACAAAATTTGCTCCGGTCCCTGATGGGTCCCCTACCCTTTACTATCTCACATTTCAGGATTTGTTGATTCCTCATTTGGAACTGTTTTTCAAGGTACATGGGAAGAGAGACCCTTTTGACTCTTCACTGAACTTAGTGCATATTTTGGTTGTCCCTAAATCTAACAAAGATCCTGGGGAAGTTGGGAATTACCGACCAATATGCTTCAGACTTTGCGGGATTTAGTTCTATGTCTGAGCTCCAAGTGAATGAGACAAAGTCTACGGTGCATAATCTTAAAGGAGTTGCAAAGGCAGAAGGTTTTTTTATCTTAATGCATTCTATGACTTCTGTGTGTAGCAGCTTCCCCAGCACCCCCCTAATAACTTACCTGAGCCCAATCTCTCTCCAGTGATGTCCATGAATGTCTAAGCTGTCCGGGACACTCCTCCTGATTGGCTGAGACACAGCAGCAGCGCAATTGACTCCGTCAATTAAAATCATTTAGAAAATCAGGGGAGAGAGGGGGCGGTGGTCAGGTTGGGGCTCTATGTCGGAATCGACACTCGGAGCTGTGGCTCTGCTCCAGTGCCCCCCATAGGAAGCTACTGACTGTGGGGGTACTCATTAGGAAGGAGGGGCCAGGAGCAGCAAAGAGGGACCCGAGAGGAGGAGGATCAGGGCTGCTCTGTGCAAAACCAACTGCACAGAGGAGGTAAGTATAACATGTTTGTTATTTTAAAAAAATTACAGACTTTACAATTACTTTAATGTCTCTGCAACCACACTGGCGAGCTGGCAGGATTCTTTCCCCTTTTTTTGGCAGGAGGGAGCAGTTCCTTATTTAGGGGTGCGACTCTTATCCTCATACCCACGCTAATATTGGGTTAACTATCCCCCTCTTTTTCAGGAGTTGGATGGGTAGGTTGCTATATTTCATCCAAACCTTGCCAGTGTCACTAGAGCAGACTGATTTGCTGCATTTCCAAGCCAAAATAATTTGTTTTATTTGGGGTAAAAAAGCATCCTCGGTTAGTGCTGAAAACTTTGTTTACCCTGACACAGCACAGAGGTTAGGAGGTACATGATTTCAACACTTATTATAGTGCAGCCCAACTGGCACAACTTTTTATAGTCTATTCCATCAGGGAGAAACTTGATCGAGTGTATATTTGGCGACAAGCTAGCCACCCCTATACAGCGGACTACCTAATGTGGTGCTCCCCTAGAGAGCGACCCCAATCTTAGCTCCGTCATTATTGCATTTGATTGCCTGATGGCCCTATGGACAGCGTTCAGACTGTCTGATACAGTCTGAACGCTGACGAGCCTTTAGCACCTTGAGTATCCTCCACTGGTTAATACCACTCTGATGCACCCAGCATTAGATATCACAGTGTCTTTTAAAAATATTCTTGACCAACAATTTGATGTAGACCTAAGAAAAGATTTGCTAGTAGGGGCAACTTGCCATAACTTTTACAGCAGTAACAAAAGCTCTCAGGTTCTGGATTGACAGTGTAAAGATGACGTCTGGGGAAGATACAAGTCATATCTTAGCCTCCCTAGAAGAACTCAAACTCTTGCAGGATTTCATTGATGAGGGGGGTTTACTATTATGAGTACTGCTGAAAGGTCAATGTTGAGTGTAGTTACACATAGAAGAGCTCTATGGCTCAGACCAGGGATAGCAGATCCAGCTTAAACAAGTGAATTCTGTAAGATTACAAATGAAGGACAGTCTTTTAAGGAATAAAATAAATACAACTATTTCTAAAGCAACAGGGGGAAAGCTGGCCTACTTCCTCAGTATTGTCCCATACTGGAGGCAAAATAAGTTTCATCCCTGTTAGCATGAGAAGAAGATAAACATTTGCACATCCTAAAAATAATCATAATTCTTAAATATGCTAAAACAGCAACAGAGGCATCAAGCAGACTGAAAAAAGAGACCCAAGAGGTTATAGGCCAGGACATGAACTCACATGCAACTGGAAACATTTCAAAAGACCAAGAAAGGTTCTTCCTTGACTCTCTAGAACAATCTATCACCAGGACTAGATAAATCACCAGGACTGGATGGCTTATACCCGAGATCCCTCAAAGAACTCAATCAGGTTATAGCCAGGCCACTATTCCTAATTTTTATGGACAGCATAGTAATAGAAATGGTACCGGCTGTTTGGCAAAGTGCCAACGGGGTACCTGGGAATAGGGATGAGTCGAACACCCCCCTGTTTGGTTCACACCAGAACATGCGAACAGGAAAAAAGTTTGTTCGAACACGCGAACACCGTTAAAGTCTATGGGACACGAACATGAATAATCAAAAGTGCTAATTTTAAAGGCTTATATGCAAGTTATTGTCATAAAAAGTGTTTGGGGACCTGGGTCCTGCCCCAGGGGACATGGATCAATGCAAAAAAAGTTTTAAAAACGGCCGTTTTTTCAGGAGCAGTGATTTTAATAATGCTTAAAGTCAAACAATAAAAGTGTAATATCCCTTTAAATTTCGTAGCTGGGGGGTGTCTATAGTATGCCTGTAAAGGGGCGCATGTTTCCTGTGTTTAGAACAGTTTGACAGCAAAATGACATTTCGAAGGAAAAAACCCATTTAAAACTACTCGCGGCTATTGCATTGCTGGTCCGACAATACACATAGAAGTTCATTGATAAAAACAGCATGGGAATTCCCCACAGGGGAACTCCGAACCAAAAAAAAATGACGTGGGGGTCCCCCTAAGTTCCATACCAGGCCCTTCAGGTCTGGTATAGATATTAAGGGGAACCCTGGCCAAAATTTTTTAAAAAATGACGTGGGGGTCCCCCTAAATTTCATACCAGACACTTCAGGTCTGGTACGGATTTTAAGGGGAACCCCGAGCCAAAAAAAAAAAACGCTGTGGGGACCCCCCATAAATCCATACCAGACCCTTATCCGAGCACACAACCTGGCAGGCCGCAGAAAAAGAGGGGGGGACGAGAGAGCGCCCCCCGCCTCCTGAACTGTACCAGGCAACATGCCCTCAACATTGGGAGGGTGCTTTGGGGTAGCCCCCCAAAACACCTTGTCCCCATGTTGATGAGGACAAGGGCCTCATCCCCACAACCCTGGCCGGTGGTTGTGGGGGTCTGCAGGCGGGGGGCTTATTGGAATCTGGAAGCCCCCTTTAACAAGGGGACCCCCAGATCCCGGCCCTCCCCCCTGTGTGAAATGGTAAGGGGGTACTTACCCCTACCATTTCACTAAAAAACTGTCAAAAATGTTAAAAATGACAAGAGACAGTTTTTGACAATTCCTTTATTTAAATGCTTCTTCTTTCTTCTATATTCCTTCATCTTCTTCTTCTGGTTCTTCTGGCTCTTCTGGTTCTTCCTCCAGTGTTCTCATCCAGCATCTCCTCCGCTGCGTCTTCTATCTTCTTCTCCTCGGGCCGCTCCGCACCCATGGCATGGGGGGAGGCTCCCGCTCTTCTCTTCATCTTCTTCATCTTCTTCTCTTCTTCTTTTCTTCTCTTCTTTTCTTCTTCTCTTCTTCATTTTCCTCTCTGGGCTACTCCTCATCCATGCTGGCATGGAGGGAGGCTCCCGCTGTGTGACGGCATCTCCTCATCTGACGGTTCTTAAATAACGGGGGCGGGGCCACCCGGTGACCCCGCCCCCTCTGACGTACAGTTACTTGACGGGACTTCCCTGTGACGTCACGGGGAATGCCACAGGGAAGTCCCGTCATGTCCCGTGCGTCAGAGGGGGGCGGGGTCACCAGGTGGCCCCGCCCCCAATTATTTAAGAACCGCCAGACGAGGAGACGCCGTCACACAGCGGGAGCCTCCCTCCATGCCAGCATGGATGCGGAGCGGCCCGGAGAAGAAAATGAAGAAGAGAAGAAGAGAAGAAGAGAAGAAGAGAAGAAGAGAAGAAAAGAAGAAGAGATGAAGAGAAGAAGAGAAGAAGATGAAGAAGATGAAGAGAAGAGCGGGAGCCTCCCCCCATGCCATGGGTGCGGAGTGGCCCGAGGAGAAGGAGATAGAAGATGCCGCGAAGGAGATGCTGTACGAGAACGCTGGAGGAAGAACCAGAAGAACCAGAAGAAGAAGAAGATGAAGAAAGATAGAAGAAAGAAGAAGCATTTAAATAAAGGAATTGTCAAAAACTGTCTCTTGTCATTTTTAACATTTTTGACAGTTTTTTAGTGAAATGGTAGGGGTAAGTACCCCCTTACCATTTCACACGGGGGGGCGGGATCTGGGGGTCCCCTTGTTAAAGGGGGCTTCCAGATTCCGATAAGCCCCCCGCCCGCAGACCCCCACAACCACCGGCCAGGGCTGTAGGGATGAGGTCCTTGTCCTCATCAACATGGGGACAAGGTGTTTTGGGGGGCTACCCCAAAGCACCCTCCCAATGTTGAGGGCATGTGGCCTGGTACGGTTTAGGAGGGGGGGCCGCACTGTCGTCCCCCCCTCTTTTCCTGCGGCCTGCCAGGTTGCGTGCTCGGATAAGGGTCTGGTATGGATTTTTGGGGGGACCCCACGCCGTTTTTTGTTTTTTTTGGCACGGGGTTCCCCTTAAAATCCATGTCCCCTGGGGCAGGACCCAGGTCCCCAAACACTTTTTATGACAATAACTTGCATATAAGCCTTTAAAATTAGCACTTTTGATTTCTCCCATAGACTTTTAAAGGGTGTTCCGCGGCATTCGAATTTGCCGCGAACACGCCAAATTGTTCGCTGTTCGCTGAACTTGCGAACAGCCAATGTTCGAGTCGAACTTGAGTTCGACTCGAACTCGAAGCTCATCCCTACCTGGGAACTACAGACTAGTCAATCTAACATCAATAGTATGTAAACTATTGGGGAGGGTGATAAGGGACTATATCCTAGAATTTGCTGGTGAAAACAGTATCATTATTAGTCTGAGACAAGGGAGGCATAATTCTGCAGTTCATCCCTTAGTTGTCTGCATGGACTTATGAATGGTCACTCTTGCCAAACCAATCTGTTAGCATTCTACGAGGAAGTGAGTTGCCATCTAGATAAAGGAAGACCGATGGATGTGGTGTATCTGGATTTTGCGAAAGCATTCAATATAATTCCCCATAAACAACTAATTTATAAACTGAGGTATTCAGGCATGGACCATAGGTTACGTATATGGGTAGAAAATTAGTTACAGTGGCAGGCTCAAAGGTTGGTGATAAACAGCAAGTACTCAGAATGGTCTGGAGTGGTAAATGGGGTACCCTAAACCTCTGTACTGGGACCTATTCTGTTTAATTTATTCATAAACGACTTAGAAGTTTGTATAAATAGTTCAATCTTAGTGTTTGCTGATGATACAAAGCTAAGTAGGGAGTTATTGCAGCAAGATGTAGAAACCTTTCAAGAAGACCTCAATAAAATAATGGGGTGCCCAACTACATGGAAAATGAGGTTTAATGTTGAAAAATTTTAAGTATTGCACTTGGGGGCTAAACATTTGAATGTAAGTTACTCGCTAGGGGGAGAACCTCTAGGGGAGTCTGGAATAGAAACAGATTTCAGCAACAACAAGAAAAGCTAGCAGAATATTATCATGCATAAAAAAGGTAATTTACTCAAGTGATAAAACTATAATCCTGCCACTTTATAAAACATCACACATCTGGTCCTGTTCCAGCCACTCAGGAGGGAGGTGCATGAACTGTAGAGAGTCCAGAGAAGGGCAACAAAGTTAACTGATTTCAGACCAGCCACTGTCATTTTACTGCGGCGGGTCGGCACGATCCCGCGAACTGTCGTAGCTATACGTCGGCCCACGGGATAGCAGGTGCGCGCACCCCCCGGAGGCACAGGCGCCCACTCGCGATGACCGCCGGCCATGAGCAATCCTGAGCACAAGAGGCAGAACAGGGAAGTGTGTGTGTAAACACACAAATCCCTGTTCTATGCTGAGAGGAGTGCCTATTTGCCATTAATAAATCAACCCCAAAGTGTTGGTTTCAAGCAGTGTTTTGATTGTGTGAATGCAAATTCCTCTCTGTTGATGCTATTTATTTCCACTCTGTGTGATGCCATTAGGAGGTCAGAAAACCTGAAATTTGGTGATCAAATACTTACCTTTATTTTCCTTTCCTGACTTTTCACCATGGTATCACACAAGGGCTACCCACTGAGAGTAATTACTAGGTTCAGAAATCTCCTTCTGGGTCAGGGAAGTTTTTTTTAATAATATGGTCCTATCAGTTGATGGGAGGGCAGAGTCAACCCATCAGTGTGATGCCATAGAGAAAGGTCAGGAAAGGAAAAGGTATTTGGTCATCAAATTCTTGTTCAATATTCCTTTTGCAGTTTTTTCTTCACTTCTTGTCTAGTAAAAGGTTATTCCAAGGACCGAAGATGAGAGGAAATCTTCCAACAGAGCCCCAGATAGCAGTAAAGCCTAACAGAGATTTTACTCTTTCCCCATTCTTTACAAAGTGCTCCTAATGCCTTGTATTATTATACTTTTTAATGATACTTTACATAAATATAAGCAAGTGTATACTGGCAGATCTTGTCTAGCTAAGTTTGATAAGGTAAGGCAGCTTGTGACTAGAGATGCATGACAAAAATATGCTTATTATATGGGCTGTACAACTCTTTACCATATAAAATACATGTATGTTTTTGTGGATTACAGTGTGTATGATAAAGCATATTTACTACATAATTGAGATATTATTATTGTTTAAGTCCAACTTTAAATAAAAAATAAAAATAAACAGTATATTTACCCCAGCACATATACAAATCTCTGGGCTAATGGCTAAGAGTGCTGTATTGGCAGACTCTCAGGTATAAGCCATCCTCCTGTCATAACACAATAACACAGCTAGGGAGATTGATGTACTAACATTGAATAGTTAGTACAGCAGCTCCTCCTGAGCTGTCAGTTGTTTTCATTCAGCCTTGCTGAGTTAAATGAAAGAAAACTACTAGTGTGCACTAGGCTTAAAGACCAATGGCTGTCACATGGAGGAGAGGAGTACTGATACTTTTAAGCAGCAGTTTCTGCTGAGATCCACAGCCCCAAAGGGAGCAACCAGCAGTTGACACAGGTGAGAGGCGTATAGTGTGAATGCAGTGTGTATAGTGGGCATGCATGTGTATGTGTGTATGCATAGTTGATACTGCTGTGCTATGCATAAAAGGGTAAGTGGTAGTGAAAAGAATTATAGTGGATACTCTGCACTGGGCTATATACTGTATGACTAAGGCCTTATAGGCTGAAACGCATCAACTGTTCTCATTTGCGTTTGGTCACTGTGGCTTGTCAATAAATATTACACTTTTTTTCCTCATTCCCCTATATACTGTATACTTCTGACCCCTGTACTGTGTATGGTACATACACCTGACCTACATTACCCACTTCTGACCCCTGCAC
Source organism: Lithobates clamitans (assembly GCA_037952925.1). Classification (NCBI taxonomy): domain Eukaryota; kingdom Metazoa; phylum Chordata; class Amphibia; order Anura; family Ranidae; genus Lithobates; species Lithobates clamitans. The sequence goes on along the minus strand of JBBGZY010000580.1, from coordinate 4,471,996 downwards.
TCCGTAAACTATATATTTATGATCTCTGTACTCTATTCGTATACTCAAGCTTTAAAGTGATTGTAAAAGCAGAAAGGTTTTTTTTTTTATCTTAATGCATTCTATGCATAAAGATAAAAAGCCCTCTGTGTGCAGCAGCCCCCCTCAGCCCCCCTAATACTTACCTGAGGTACATCTATAACCAGTGATGTTGTAGGAGTGTCTTGGCTACCAAGGACTCTCCTCCTTATTGGCTGAGACAGCAAAGTGGTGCCATTGGCTCCTGCTGCTGTCAATCAAAGTCAGTCAGACAATCAGGAGAGAAAGGGGGGGCAGGCCATGGCTCCATGTCTGAATGGACACAGGGAGCTGTGGCTTGTCTCAGGTGCCCCCATAGCAAGCTGCTTATTGTAGGGGCACTCAACAGGAGGGAGGGGCCAGGAGCATCGAAGAGGGACCCGAGAAAAGGAGGATCTGGGCTGCTCTGTGCAAATCCACTGCACAGAGCAGGTAAGAATAATATGTTTGTTATTTTTAACTTTAAAAAAATGAGACTTGACAATCACTTTAAGTCATTCTCACTGTTAGAACAATTTTGAAACACCACAATAATCCCTTTAGGCTTTTTTTCATGAGGAGGGGGCCCTACAAGCCAGTTGCTTTAAGAAAATGCCCCTGCTGCTGCTACTTGCTCTGCTGCTTCTTCTGGGTTGCAAGTCGAACCTATGTAGCCACTGATGAGGTTATTCCTCTGCACAACAGTTAAACTGGTCATACATTGATAGATGTCTTTCGTTCAGCCCATAGGCTGAACAAAAGAAATCTAACAGATTCCTCCATCCACACAAATGGCATTAATGGATGTATTCTCCCTGTTGGGCTAATTTACTCTGACACTTGCTAGAGTCAGCTGCCAGAATAACAGCGTTTGCAGCTAATTGTTTGGCCAATGACTTTGCGGCCTGGATTCTTTGACAAATTCAATTGAATACTTGACTTTTTTTGAGATAGCAGAGCCACCAAATTTCTCAGAATCAGACAGAAATCCTAACAGTGTATGTCTAGCTTCATGTTGATCCTGGCACTCGATTCATTTTCCAGCATTTATAAGATTAATTGCACCACGCAATGTAAATACAATGTAAATACAAGAAAGCCATTTTGCTTTGTTTACAAAACTGAATGCTTGATTAGTGTAACAGGATTGTAATATAACTTATTCTGATTTCACTGCACACTGTGAGCTTCCTATAGTGTACATAGAAGCTAAAACAATTCATTTAGAGTCCACCTGATTTCCTGACTGGAGAATGTCCAGCATCAACTATCTCTTTTCTTCCCAGCCTGGCTGTCTCTCAGTTGTGGAGGCTCAGCTTCACATGTGTGGTTATCTAGGGCAGTCTGCATTTGAATGCCTGGAAACACCCATTCCTCCAGGTTGACAACTACCCCTCCCAAGAAACAGCACACTGCTTGCAACTGGAGTAAAGGCCCATGACAGGAGTACTGTAGCAGGGTGCTGTCTCAGGAAGCTATTTACAGCACCCTACAGTCCCCTTCCACTAGCCATGATCTGTCTATATTGCACAGAGAAGCATGGAGACCCAGTAATCATATCACCGGGTCTAATAAAGGGTAGGAAATGAAAGTAGAAAGGTTTAATAAAACACACACGCACACACATGCACACACACGCACACACACACACACACACATATATGACAATTGTGTTCAGAAGTGTTCCATGTGAAATCTTGTTGTAATTATTCCTAGAAGCCAGTAAACCTTATTTCTTAATAATAATGGGCAACCCCTGAAAATATGAAAATATGATAGGGAACCAGGTAAAGATGTTTAAATGAGTTAGAAGACATTTTTAGCTAAACATTACAACAATAACACAAATGAATAGGGGTCAAGATGGCAATATTTTCAATATAAAGCTAAGATTAAGAACATGAAAAAAAATGTATATATATATATATATATATATATATATATATATATATATATATGTACTATATACCGGTATATAAATTAAATGGGGCAGTCTTGATGAACCACTTGGTCTTTTTCTGCCAACACTTCTATAGTTCTATGTGTTTACAGTGCTTTGATAGGAAAAAAAAACATAACTTGCTTGGATAAAAATTGAATCTAAAATTGTACATAATGGGAAATATATTCTCAAAGAATGATGTAAATAGAAGCTTTATTGCATTTTCTGATATGTCACTATTGTGCTTGGAATGATAGATTTAGGTGTATGCAACAATGACAAATTTTCAAGAGATGTCACAAAATGTCAGGCTAGTATATATAAGGAAAATTATTTTTTAAAGTGCTTTACAACAATCAGCATATTGGTAGATGATGTATACTTTCACAGTCTGCTTGTAAATCACAAAAGGCCACATGTTGCAGTTCAGAGCCAAACATTTTGTTTAGAAATTTCCATAATAATAATAATAAAAGTGACATTAAACTGTAACATAAAAATGAGAATATATATTTACCTGATTCATTTTAGCTTTTGGTGGTTTGATCCAAAACCTTTGTAACCCTACACCCTCATTTAGCAGGGTCTGCCATATTGCCTTACAGCCCTCCAAGTCACACATATGCCTTCCTGTCTGTCCTAAAGCTACAGGTGCATCTCAAAAAATTTGAATATAATCAAAAAGTTAATTTATTTCAGTAATTTGATTTAAAAAGTGAAACTCATATATTATATAAATTCATTACACACAGAGTAATACATTTCAAGCATTTCTTTCTTTCAATTTTGATGATTATGGCTTACAGCTAGTGAAAACCCAAAATTCAGTATCTCAGAAAATTAGAATATTGTGAAAAAGTTCAATATTGTAGACTCATGTTGTCACACTCAAGGAGGGTTAGTCACAAAATGTGATTGCTAAAGAAGCTGGCTGTTCATATAATGCTTTATCCAAGCAAATTAATGGAATATTGAGTGGAAGTGTGCTAGAAATAGGTGCACAAGCAACAAGGATAACCGCAGCCTTGAGAGGATTGTGAAGCAAAGGCCATTCAAGAATTTGGGGGAGATTTACAAGGAGTGGACTAGGGCTGGTGTCAGTGCTTCAAGTGCCACCACACACAGATGTATCCAGGACAAGGGCTACAACTGTTGCATTCCTTGTGTCAAGCCACTCCTGAACCAGAGACAACATCAGAATTGTCTTATCTGGGCTAAGGAGAAAAAGCACTGGGCTGTTGCTCAGTGGTCCAAAGTAAATTTTGCATTTCATTTGGAAATCAAGATCCCATAGTCTGGAGGAAGAGCGGAGAGGCACAGAATCCAAGTTGCATGAGGCCCAGTGTGAAGTTTCCACAGTCAGTGATGATTTGGGAAGCCATGTCATCTGCTGGTGTTGGTCCACTGTGTTTTATCCAAAAGTCAGCGCAGCCCTCTACCAGGAAATTCTAGAGCACTTCATGCTTCCATCTGCTGATCAGCTTTATGGAGATGCTGATTGGTACTTTTGGCACATGCCCACACTGCCAAAAGTACCAATACCTGGTTTCATGATCATTGTATCACTGTGCTTGATTGGCCAGTAAACTCACCTGACCTAAACCCCATGAAAATCTGTGGGGTATTGTCAAGAGGAAGATAAGAGACACCAGACCCAACAATGCAGACAAGCTAAAGGCGGCTATCAAAGCAACCTGGGCTTCCATAACACTTCAGCAGCACCACAGGCTGATCGTCTCCATGTCACATTGATGCAGTAATTCATGCAAAAGGAGCAACGACCAAGTATTGAGTGCATACTATAGTGTACATGGACATACTTTGCAGTAAGCCAACATTTCTGTATTAAAAATCCTTTTTTTAATTGGTCTTATGTAATAATCTAATTTTCTGAGATACTGAATTTTGTGTTTTCACTTGCTGTAAGCCATAATCATCAAAATAAAAATAAAAAAGAAATGCTTGAAATATATCACTCTGTGTGTAATGAATCAATATAATATATGAGTATATGAGTTTCACTTTTTGAATTGAATTACTGAAATAAATTAACTTTTTGATGAAATAAAAATTTTTGGAGATGCACCTGTAATCAGCAGAAGAGGTTAAAACTATGCAGAAGAACATTTATCTGTTTACGGTTCTTAGGGCCTTCACTACTAAAGACTGGGAAGGGGGACAAATCAGTTTTAGGGCTTTGTCTGACTAATAAAGTATAAAGGAAAAAGTGAAGCAATAGCAACCTATGTGGTGTTGGCCAGGAAATGCTAATAATGCACCTTCTATAGAATGTATCTTGAAAAAAACAATCTGTACTACAAATATTAAAGTAGAACAATAACAAAACTTTTTTTTTCATTTTGCATAGAGTTATGCCGCGTACTCATGGTCGGACTTTTTGACCGGACTGGTCTGACGGACGCCGACAGACCAAATCCGGTGAGCAATCCGATCATGTGTGGGCTTCCCCGGACCTTCAGCGGACCTTTCCAGTCGCAAATCTGACGGACTTTAGATTTGGAACATGCTTCAAATCTTTACGATGTAACTCCACAAGACCCAGAAATCTGCTCGTCTGTATGCTAGTCCGACGGAAAAAAAACAACGATAGGGCAGCTATTGGATACTGGCTATGAACTTCCTTATTTTAGTCCGGTGTACATCATCACGTACGAATCCATTGGACTTTGGTGTGATCTTGTGTAGGCAAGTCCAGTCGTTAGAAAGTTTGTCAAAAGTCCGCCAAAAGTCTGTCAAAAGTCTGTCAGACAGGCTGTCAGACTTTAGTAGCTGAAAAGTCCGACCATATGTACGTGGCATAAGGCCTCATGCCCACAGGAGTTTTTACAGCCACGTTTAGGAGCTTTTTTTACAGCTTAAAAACGCCTCTCCATTTTATTCAATGGCCTCATGCCCACACAGGCGTTTTTGAGCTGTAAGTGCCATGGCGTTTTTCAGCTCCAAACAAAACTCAGGACCAGAACGTTCTGAGGCTCCAGCACTAGAGCTGTAAAATGCCAGACGCTAGTAAAAGCTGTAAAACATGGCTTAACACTGTATACAGAGCGTTAAGCCTCGTCAGGCGTTTCTCTGTCTCTATTCAAAATGAATGGTTCCCTATGGGAAAAAAATGGCATGGGATACCCCCCCCCCAGGATGATACCAGACCCTTCTGTCTGGTATGGATTTTAAGAGAAACCCCCAAAATCCCTACAGAGCCTTATCCGAGCACACAGCCCAATAGGTCAGGTAAGGGGGCAAACAAGTGAGCGACCCCCCTCCTGGACCATACCAGGCCACATGCCTTCAACATGGGGGGGTGCTTTGGGGCAGGGGGGCCCTGCGCCCCCCACCCCAAAGCACCTTGTCCCCATGTTGATGAGGACAAGGGCCTCTTCCCGACAAACCTGGCCATTGGTTTTCGGGGTCTGCAGGCGGGAGCTTATAATAATCTGGAAGCCCCCTTTAACAAAGGGGCCCCCAGATCCCGACCCCCCACCCTATGTGAATGGGTAGAGGTACATTGTACCCCTACCCATTCACCTCAAAAAGTGCCAAAAATAAACATAGTACACAGGTTTTTAAAATATTTTATTAAGGCAGCTCCGGCATCTCTTCCAATTTCTTCTCTCCTCTCTGGCCATGTCTTCTCCTTCTTCTGGTGATGTCTCCTCCCTCTGCCATTATTTCACCCTCTCAGGTTCTTCTCCTCTCTGCACTGTCTTCTCGCTCTGCTGTCTTCTCGCTCCGCTGTCTTCTCGCTCTTTTGCCGGGTCCGCCGTGTGCAATGACTTATATTGGCATGGGGTGGGGCTACCACCTAATGTCATATGGAGGCCCCCACCCCCTTGTGATGTCATTGCCTAGTGCATGATGGGGCAATGATGTCACAAGGGGGTGTGGGGCCTCTGGATGACATCAGCGGGTGACCCCAACCCATGCCAATATAAGTCATTGCACACGGCGGACCCAGAATTACACCAGGAGATCACGACGAGTCAACATCGGAAGAAGAGCAGAGGGAGAGGACCTTGCAAAAGAATGAGGACACCCGGCAAAAGAGCGAGAAGACAGCAGAGCAAGAAGACAGCGTAAAGTGGAGAAGAACCAGAGAGGGTGAAGGACCGGCAGAGGGAGAAGGCGTTGCCAGAATAGGGAGAAGACATCGCTGGAGAGGGGAGAAGAAATTGCTGGAGAAGGGAGAAGAATTCGAAAGAGACGCCGGAGTTGCCTTAATAAAATACTTTAAAAACCTGTGTACTGTGTTTATTTTTGACACTTTTTTTTAGGTGAATGGATAGGGGTACAATGTACCTCACACTCATTCACATAGGGTGGGGGGCCGGGATCTGGGCGTCCCCTTGTTAAAGGGGCTTCCAGATTCCGATAAGCCCCAGCCCGCAGACCCCGATAACCAATGGCCATGGTTGTCGGGAAGAGGTCCTTGTCCTCATCAACATGGGGACAAGGAGCTTTGGGGTGGGGGTGCCGGGCCCCCATGCCCAAAAGCACCTACTCCCCCAATGTTGAGGGCATGTGGCCTGGTATGGTCCGGGGGGGGGGCGCTCACCCATCCCCCCTTTCGGGATCTACCATGTTGCGTGCTCGGATAAGGGTCTGGTATGGATCTTGGGGGGGAACCCCACGCCAATTTGTTTCTGTTTTGGCGGGGGTTCCCCTTCAAGATCCTCAGCACACAAGTCATGCCACAAGTCGGCTCATCATGTCCCGACTTCTGGTGCAATTTCTATTCAAATCATTGGGATCCCATAGGGAACCGTTGATTTTGAATAGACTTTTCTCCTGGTGTCTGTACTAGATTTACAGCCCATTTACAGCCTGTTTTTTAAACACCTGTGGGCATGAGGCCTAAGGGAGGGTCATTTTCTTTTGCCATCTGTGTCCCATTGGAGATATTTACCTGTGCTTCCTGTCCCATAATCAAAAAAGGCAGCGAGAGGAAATCCTTGCAAATTAGGAGACTGCATTGGGTCCCCCCAGATCACCAGAACTAGTGTCCCCATTGGAAGATTTCCAGGTAACATGTTCTAATTCATCTTCACCATCAAAACAAAAAAAATTGGCTTTTGTTATAATTTAAGCTGTAGTAACAAAGTTTTGTTCTCGCCTTCACTTATTAGCTAAAAAAATAAAAATAAAAACAAAACCTAACTTATGCTGAAAAAAAGTCTTGCCCTTGCTTTTATGGAACTGATCTATTTTGTGACAAAAATATTATTCTTGTATTGTCAGTCATTCAGAGAAGACATTTTCAGCAACACAGACTTCTCATCAAAAATATAACAATGACCTGCTATTGTTGGTCAAAAAGTTTTCAGTGCTGTGATGCACAATAATTTTTTTGTTCCACCTGAACATATCATATTTACCCACTAACAGTCCTTTGGGTTAAAATAATAGCCAACTAAGGGAAAAAAAATCAAAATTATACCTATAGGAAGTATACAAAGTAATGCAGAGAAGGAATGTCCCTAGGACAATATATTAAAGTATTAAAAAATAAATATTAGTGTATAAGAGAGAGTGGTATTCCTTTAAATATTCAACAGATTATGAACAACTGTTTTGTTGAAACAACTACTTATAGCTTTATATACTAACCTAAAGAGTCATAAAGACTTTCTAAGTGATTCAGTACAGATTTGAACCCTTTGTTGCTAAATACTTTACCCTACTCGTTGGGTACTTTCCTAAGATCTATGATCTAAGATCAATTGCTTATTTATAACCAGTCTTTCTTCACTACATATTAGTTCTCCTGTATGGTATATGATATCACATTATAGCCAATTTGTAAGACTATCAACCAGAAAAACTACTATGCAAACAATTTCATTGTGAACAACAGTCGCAAATTTCTTTGTCCTTTCTATAACCCTACTATGTTATTTACTCAATTTTCCCGTGCTTACACTATAGGTTACTTCAAATTCGATGTAACACTTTGTACGTATGGGGTTTAGAGGCAGAAAAAAAAAGTCAAACTCTTAAAACAGGTGTTTTAGACCTGCAGGGTGCATGAAGCCTGATTCCTCATAGTGAGCAAGTTGCTGACATACATTTGGATACCACCTGATACTTTTCAGCTGCATATTCAAACTTGCTTCTCTGGTCAGAGCAAAAGTAAAAGGTATGAGTGGAATATACATGTCCTCTGCACATCTTTAGAGTCTCAGAATATATAGTATAAGCTGGTTAAGGAGCCCCTCCGTCCATACCAGGCTCTCCAGGCCAATTGTACGGAGGAGGAGCAGATGCGTGTGTCTGGTGGACCCGATGTCCTCCAGTCACCTGTGATCGCTTCACAGAGAGGCAGAACGGGGATCTGCCTATGTAAACAAGGCAGATCCCAGTTCTGACAGGGGAGAACATGGAGATCGTCTGTTCCTAGTAATCAGGAACAACAATCTCTGTGTTGTTCCTGTCAGTACTTCCCCCACACAGTTAGAAACACACTGAGGGAACAATTTTAACCCTTTGATTGCCCCTTATGTTAACCCCTTCCCTGCCAGTGTAATTTATACAGTGATCAGTGCATTTTTTGGCACTGATCACTGTATTGGTGTCACTGGTCCCCAAAAAGTGTCACTTAGGGTCAGATTTGTATAATCACCACCATTACCAGTAAAAACAATAAAAAAAATAAAAGTCCATAAATCTATCTCGTAGTTTGTAGACATTATAACTTTTGTGCAAACCAATCAATATACACTTATTGGGGTTTGTTTTACAAAAAAATGTATCAGAATACATATTAGCCTAAATTGATGAAGAAATTTGTTTTTTTTTATATTTTTGGGGGGATATGTATTATAGCAGAAAGTAAAAAATATTGTTTTGTTTTTTTCAAAATTGACGGTCTTCTTTTGTTTATAGAGCAAAAAAATAAAAAATGCAGAGGTGATCAAATACCACCAAAAGAAAGCTCTATTTGTGGAAAAAAAGTGACAACAATTTTATTTGGGTACAGCATCACACACCCACGTAATTGTCAGTTAACGTAACACAGTGCCGTATCGCAAAGAATGGCCTGGTCATTCAAGGGGTTAAATCCTTCTGGGGCTCAAGTGGTTAATAAGTTTCTCCCTAATGGAGCCAGAGGGGTGATATCAAAATGGGAGCGTGATGTTGGAACTTTTGAGAAAGACCAATGGAAAGAGGCTCTAGCTGCAGTTTACCAGTATTCTCTAAATGTGGCCCAATGGTTATCTCAATTCTATCTACTCCTACACGCCAGCTAGACTGATGAGAATGGGTGTGCTTGATAATCCATCCTGCATTTGTTGCATGAGGGACCATGTCAACTTGATTCATCTTTTGTGGAGATGCCCAAAGCTACATGTCTTTTGGAAGGAGGTGATAGGTATTATTAACATAGTTTTTCAAGTTCAGCTTACAGAAGACCCTAAACTCTGCCTGCTGGGAATTATAAATTACGTTCTTGTGGAAGAGACCCCTAGACTAGCTATAGCTAGGACTCTTGTTCAGGCCAGAAAATTTATTTTGAGGCATTGGAAGTCTACAGAGCCCCCAAAGTGAAGGAGAGGCTGACTCAGATATGTGACACTATCAGGTTGGAAAAATGTATCTACCAACACAGGGGCAGTGGTAGAAAATTTGACAAACTTTGGGCACCATAGCTGGGTGTTCCTGGATTAGCTCCGATAGATCTGATCATGGATCGCCTATTGTAAGAGTGGTATGGTAATCAGCTGAATGAGTTTTACACACTGGATTACATTGTTTATTTGCAGGTATATATTTTGATGCTTATTGTAGAATCTGAGTTCTGTTTGGGTGATGTGTGAATATGTGATGGCAATGTTCATGTATATAAAACTTTATAATATGAACGATATAAAAAAAGAAAAGTGATAATGATGTGTATTTGCTATGTATTGCTCTGGAATTTGTAATGCTTTTTTATTACCTCTTAAATAAAGTTTTTCTTGAGATAAAAAAAGACAGTAATGGCAGTTGATTGTGCTTGCATAACTTTCCTTAAAGCAGAGCTCCACCCAAAAGGGGGTGATCTGCTTGTTTGCCTCCCCTCCCCCCTCAGGTTTTGACAGGTATCAGCTCCCACTTCCAGCTGATCTTGCCACAACGAAGTCAGCCAGAAGTTTGGCCCCCCACCTCCTTCCCCCCGGCGCCGGGCAATTCACAAAGCACAGCGTGCATGCACAGTAGAGAACCACAAAGCTTCCCTTAGTGGAGATGGTGACGGCAGCAACCGACAGCCGATTGAAAAATCGACTGGGGTGAAGACACAGCTGGATTTGCGGAGAGGTACGTGTCCTAACATTAAAAGTCCGTAGTTGTAGCTGCTGACTTTTATTTTTTTTCTGAAAGAGCCTGGAGCTCCTCTTTAATGAGTCTTATAGGGGTTCATTGAAATATCCACAGTCCCCAACACAAAATATGTGCAAATATTATCCCTGCTCTTCATTTCCTCCTTTGCAACAGGTTGCTGTTGTAGGGAGGAGTACAACAAGATAAATTCATTCTTCCAGAAGCACAAGCACACTATAGCCATCAGACTAGGGGAGACAGTCTGACAATATAGTGGTATAATATTTATGGTGCCCCACATGGTATGTATTTATCATACCAGCAGCATTATCTATCTATCTATCTATCTATCTATCTATCTATCTATCTATCTATCTATCTATCTATCTATCTATCTATCTATCTATCTATCTATCTACATATATTTTGTATAATCATTTTTCTGGTTTAAGTTAGCCCACTCAAATCTCAAAACACTCAGTTGCCTTCAACTCTGCCATCATTTCTTTACTTGAGTAAATTATGCTTACAACTGTATTCCCCAGACTCTTTGGAGACTCATTATTTATCTCAACAAGCCATCAATCATACCTCATTAATGAAAATAGCATTTACTGATCTGAAAATGCATTAAGTTAATTATCTCCAAATTATCCCAGAAATAATATCTAATAATCCATTAAGAACGTGCAATGTCTTGGTTCAAAAAAGATACATTAGCAACTTATCTGGTATTATATGCTGAAACAATATAGTGTATATAATGATGAAATGTCACTGCCTGTAATTTATATGTTACTGAAGAAGAAAATAAGCAGAAAAGCATTTGCAAATACATTGCAAGTACTGTGTTGTCTCAAAATATGGACTATGAACTCCAAGTTTGAGATTAATATTTCATATATTTAAAAGCAAAAGGTGATTCATTATATCTAAAGCTAATATACTATATACTGCATCAAATGCATTATACAGCAGTTTATTTGGAACAAATCAGAAAGGTGTACTAAATAGAGGCTACCACCTCTGAACCACATCCAAAAATTCTATCTCTTAGTATCCAAACATTATTAGTACAGACTTTACTGGTACAAAGGAGATAACGCTCAAATTTTTTTAACAAATATTGTACATCCGATGTTCATCCAATAAATAGTGGCCGGAGTATACCGCGGACCGAAAGTGACATGAGATGTGGCATGAACGTCGAATGTTTGTCTTTCTTTGGCGCAATTTTTGCTTCATTCATGTAAGCAGGCATTTTTAAGTCTAATAAACTCCTTTTTAATGATAATACACTATTGGAGGCTTATTTACCTTACATGTGGAATGGAACATCGTATATGTGGGGCGGAATCCTCTTATATAAAAAGGCACATTGATGATCCTGGATCATGGAAGGGGAGTTTATTGTTTTCTATTGGTCATGATCCAAGACATATGACTTATGCCTATGAGGTGACAGTTCTGTGAGCACAGTGGTATGGTGTCAGCGATTTCACTCATTTGAGAAAACACCAAATTGTTATTATTATTAGTATAAATTATTAAATTGTTATCAGTACCTTGAGCAATTGGATCATTTATATTTATGAACTTCACTGCACATATTCAATTATTTTTGTCACTATTTATTGGATGAACATCTGATGTATTATATTATTTTATTCTATATTATTGCATTAGTTTGTCACTATTGATGATTTACTTTGTATATGGAAGACTATAGGATATGTGCAAGATCACTGTAAATTGTAAATTTGTTTATTTGTGTAGTTGTGAAGACTATTAGGTTTTGCTGCAATTCCACTTTATTTTAATTTATTTCACTTACAAGTAGTAGTGCCGAGGACCATTTTACAAATAAATATTGTACATCACTTTATTATTGCTTATAAAAATATATGGATCTCCTTTATCCTAAAAAACATGTAATTAACAATGCCTTTTCTTGGTTGACAACATGTATTGTCAAATATACATTCTGTTTTTTTAAGCAACAATAAAGTGATATACAATATTTTTTGTACTAATTCTGTTTGGATACTAAAAGAAATCAGAAAAATTATAATAATATATATTGACTCTCTTTAGGAGGCCATAGATGGTTTGAATCTCGGCCGGTTCCCGCTGAACCATTCAAACCATGCATGGGCAGGCTGAATGTACCCAAATTGCTCGATTGATTAACTTGGGTACAACCAACCTGTCAGATTTTACAAGAAATGATCATTGTGTTCTATGTGTTTCTATCAGGTGCCCTGAAGTTTAACATAATAGAGAAACATTTACCTATTTATATGGTTACATATGCAAATGAGAGCTCTCTTCAAACAACAATATTTATATGATTAAGTATAAACCCTAAGGTAAGTCTACTTAGCATACTGTACATTAGGGTTTATTTACTAAAGACAAAGATGCTGTTTACATAGTAAAGTGAATTTTAACTTTGAAAGGACATTTTCCCTTAGCTTGGTGAATGAAGTTAAGCTCTGCTGACTTCCATCTTCCAGTCACGTGCAAGCAAAAATCATTAAAAAAAAAAATCTCCTTGCATTTGAATAGGTATTCATAAAAAATTGAATTTTACTGACATTTAGCAAAGTTAACAAGCTCTATTCCTTAGTAAATTAACCCAAAAGTATGAAAACAATCATGCTATAGCATGATTTAGCACCCACACTTTTTAAAGGCCTGAATTTTATTCAGTACATTCCTTTAAGGGGCACTCATCCCCAAGAAACATTTAAATGTAGCAGTCCTTTTTACAAACCTATGCATTTTGCACAACTTCCCTAGCAGTGAATATTCAAGACAATATCCACACAGATCCTTCTCTAGACAAGTGCAGGTTTTCATGAGACGTAAGTACTTCCCCTGGTTCTAGAAAGCAATTGCTATACCAATAGCAAATACCCGGTCCCTTAGCATCAGAAAGGTTTGTGATTGTTGACTCTATGCAAAAGACTTATCAATCAAGTGATATGTAATGAAACAGTGCTAAATATCTCTTCAGAAATACTAAATAAGAATAACTGATATTAAAGTGCTAATAACATTCCCAGGTAACTCTGAACCAATCTTACAGTATAAAGTGCTAATATTATTACAAAATAAAGTGCTAATAATAAAGTGCTGGTAACAATGCAAATTCTCAATGTGCAAAATGATGCAATAATAATGACATAAAAAAAAACATAATTTACAATGACGACTGATGTAACTTCGGATGTCCTTTTCCTCTTCCTTGGGTGTATTTCAAACGAACGGTCACTGCAATCTCCATGCTATTTCTCCACAAACACCGAGTTCCATGACCAGCTCCTTTTAAAAATTTTCGAAAGCAGTCTTGGTCTGGCAGTCAGGAGTCTCAGGAAAGGACAGGGCAGGGCTGCACTCCGCCTCTCCCTGTAGCAGAGTGGATGTTCCTTTTGTGAGTTGCCGTGTGGTATGGTGTACTGTCCTGCCCTGTCCTTTCCTGAGACTCCTGACTGCCAGACCAAGACTGCTTTCATTTTTTTTAAAAGGAGCTGGTCGTGGAACTTGATGTTTGTAGAGAAATAGCCGTGAGACTGCAGTGACCGTTTGTTTGAGATACACCCAAGGAGGAGGAAAAGGACATCTGTTGATCTGTTGATGCACGACTAGACCCATTTGGGGTCTTCCCTTGAGGTGAGAGGCTAGCACACAAGGTGTGGATTGGAGAATGATTCCTACTAGTCATTATATTATCTGCATTAGAACTTTTTCCTTTCCTCAATGCATTTACCCCTATAGAGACTATTTGCTTAGCATCCAAAGTTACATCAGTCATCACTGTGAATTATTATTATTATTTTTTTTTATGTCATTATTATTGCATCATTTTGCACATTGAGAATTTGTATTGTTACAAGCACTTTATTATTAGCACTTTATATTGTAATAATATTAGCACTTTATACTGTAAGATTGGTTCAGAGTTACCTGGGAATGTTATTAGCACTTTATTATCAGTTATCCTTATTTAGTATTTCTGAAGAGATATTTAGCGCTGCTTCATTACATATCACTTATATTTTTGATGCTAACAACACTTCAGAATCCAGCTGCTTTATATTTAACTTTTTTGCACTTTAGCACTTTACCATATATATATCGTTCACATGTTTAGCGGCGCATTAGTACTTCACGTTTAACATTTTTACACTTATCAATATTTCCCTCTTCTCTGTGTGAAGGTAAGCAATATGTGCATTGTTTCCTCTTACTGGATAGGTCACAAGGTCTGTGCCATGATCAACTGCACTATTACAGGGCTGATGTCTACCCTCAACTAATAAGGTGTTGCCTACCTGAAGGATCTTATAATAAATTTTCCTAACACAATAAAACACATTCCATATAAGGTTTTGCTATATACCAGAATAAACTTATATGAAAATGGCAAATCCATACAATCTACATTCACTTACTGTTATTGGTGGGAATTAAACACAGAACCCAGAGCTGCAAGGCGGAAGTACTGCACACTTAACCACATTGGTGTTCTGCCACTGACATATGAATTATGCTGCCAAGCCTTATGCCTACACCACAGAACTTTTAACAACTTTTAAGAACAATTCCTTCTACACACATATCTAAGGGTGTCCATATACAGTGCCTTGAAAAAGTATTCATACTCCTTGAAATTTTCCACATTTTGTCGTGTTAAAACCAAAAACGTAAATGTATTTTATAAGGATTTTATGTGATGAACCAACACAAATTGTGAAGCGGAAGGAAAATAATAAATGGTTTTCAACTTTTTTTACAAATAAATATGTGAATAGTGTGGCACATTTGTATTCAGCCCCCATGAGTCAATACTTTGTAGAATCAACTTTTGCTGCAATTACAGCTGTGAGTCTTTTTGGGGATGTCTCTAACAGCTTTGCACATCTTCTTTGCAAAATAGCTCAAGCTCTATTAAATGGGATGGAGAGCATCTATGAACATCTATTTGCAAGTCTTGCCACAGATTCTCAATTGGATTTAGGTCTAGACTTTGACTGGGCCATTCTAACACATGAATATGCTTTGATCTAAACAATTCTATTGTAGCTCTGGCTGTATGTTTAGGGTCGTTGTCCTCCTGGAAGGTGAACCTCCGCCCCAGTCTCAAGTCTTTTGCAGACTCTAACAGGTTTTCTTCTAAGATTGCCCTATATTTGGCTCCATCCATCTTCCCATCAGCTATGACCATATGACCATATGACTTCCCTGACCATATTTCAAGTTGGGGATGGTGTGTTCAGGATGATGTGCAGTGTTAGTTTTCCTCCACACATAGCATTTTGCTTTTAGGCCAAAAAGTAAAATTTTGGTCTCATCTGACCAGATCACCTTGTTTGCTTTGTCCCTCAAATGGCTCCTTGCAAACTGAAAACGGGACTTATTATGACTTTCTTTCAACAATGGCTTTCTTCTTCTCACTCTTCCATGAAGGCCAGATTTGTGGAGTCTTGTCGACAGATTCTCCCACCTGAGCTGTGGATCTCTGCAGCTCCTCCGGAGTTACCATGGGCCTCTTGGCTGCTTCTCTGATTAATGTTCTCCTTGCCCAGCCTGTCAGTTTAGGTGGACTGCCATATCTTGGTAGGTTTGCAGTTGTGCCATACTCTTTCCATTTTTGAATGATGGATTGAACAGTGCTCCGTGAGATGTTCAAAGCTGGCGATATTTTTTTATAACCTAACCCGGCTTTAAACTTCTTCACAACTTTATCCACAACTTTATCCCTGACCTGTCTGGTGTGTTCCTTAGCCTTTATGATGCTGTTTGTTCAATTAGGTTCTCTAACAAACCTCTGAGGGCTTCACAAAACAGCTATATTTATACTGATATTAAATTACACACAGGTGGACTCTATTTACTAATTAGGTGACTTCTGAAGGCAATTGGTTCCACTAGATTTAAGTTAAGGGTATCAGAGTAAAGGGGGCTGAATACAAATGCACGGCACACTTTTCACACATTTATTTGCAAAAAAAATTAAAAACCATTTATCATTTTCCTTCCACTTCACAATTATGTGGCACTTTGTGTTGATCTATCACATAAAATTACAATAAAATACATTTACATTTTTGGTTGTAACATGATAAAATGTGGAAAATGTCAAGGGGTATGAATACTTTTTCAAGGCACCGTACATTGTATGTAGTCTAATTGTGTGATAGCTGGCTAGGGGTTATTATAACACAATCCTAACCTAGATTTTTTTTTCTCTTTGTGGTTGGAGCTGATTCTTTTTGGAATTGTTAACTGTTAGAAAAAAAGTTCCACTCATTAGCCAAAAAGCTTGCTACAATGCTGTGAGCTCAAGGACAGGCAAATGTCTTCCTGGTTAGAAATCTCTCCTATGATCATCCTAAATGTATACCTATAATCTAGTTTAGTAAATATGGAAAGATGAGACTGTAGCTCCCCGGGGTCCTCTAAAACAGTATAATAACTAGCTTGGATAGACTGTGCCATTTTGCTTTAAATAGGCAGAATGGCCGAGTCTCTTTAAAGAGTAAGGCCCCTTTCACACTTGTGCGACTTGTCCTGCAACTTGGGACTGCAAAGTCGCATGAAGTCGTATCCCATGATTTCCAATGAGTACCATTCATATCTGTATGACTTCAACTTTGATGCGAGTTGAGGTCCATAGACCTCGAGTTTACCTAGGAATTCCCTGAAATCGTGTCAAAATTGCGGCTGCAAATTTACGGTAAAATCGCAGCACAATTGAGTGACTTTCAAGTTGCGACAGCGTGAAAGGGGCTTAACTCCACTTTTGTTGAGACAGAACAGTCTATGTACATTCAAATGATTTTTAACAGACATTGTTGCAGATTACTCCCTTTTTCTGTTCTGAAGAAGAAACTTTGTTATGTGCAGACTAAATGTGAATGTGATAATTTTTTTCATTAATAATCAGCTGATGCACTTGCAGTGTTCTAATTAACTCTTTAGAAGTGATTCATTCTTTGAAAGTATCTCACCAGAAAAAAATGTTGCAGATGATGCAAAAAATCGGACTTATATCTTAGTCCCAAGTTCTGGGAAAATCAGTAAGCCAATCACAGAAGCAGGAAATTACATTTCTGGGAAAGTTCTATACACCAACTGTGTACAGAAAAACTGCAGGTTGCAATATTGCATCAAATTTTACTGAAAATGACAGCGCTTCGGATTGAAAAGTACAGGTAATTTTTAATACCATGCAATTACAATGTGGCCCGTGTAGCAACTATATATGCTATATTATAGGGTTTTTTTTATTTTTTCCACACAAAAGTGGTGTTACTCTTTAAGCATGTTTATTACCAGGCCCACCTCATCAACCCACATATACTTACCCTCACAGTGCTTCTCTTCCATTCCATTTCTGTGTTGGGGTTTCTGCAGATACCCCCTGTTCCTGATTAGATGACTTCCTCCCATAGTGCAAAGCTTGGGCTGAGCAGCCAATCACCGGGCCTCAACACTATCACATGAGATGAAGGATGATGTGATCAGCCTTGTCTAAGCTCTGACATCATCTTACACAGAACTTTCACAGAGTTCATGTTTATACCGGTAGGTAATCATAAGTGGTCTGGGGATTGCCTAGCAGGAGATTCTGTTAATTTCCCAATGAATTTACAAAGTGAGCCTTTTTAACCGGCACTAATAGATTCTTGAATTATTTTAAATTCATAAAGATCTGCTTACAATTTTTAGAAATAGTGGCAATATATGATTGCTGTGTTTAAATTTGTGCAGTCCACATGTGTCACTGCTTTTGCAAACTTAGACTAATGATTTTGGAGTGCATGTATATGTTTTACTCTAATTTATCATTGGAAAGAGAGAATAATAAATTCTAGAAGAAAGCCAATCAATAAACAAACTGTCCCTAATCAGCTAAAGAACTGGCAGAATGACATTCCATTATCCTGTCAGGCATTTTGCAGTCAAAGGCAGAAGCCACAAACAGCTGGACCCCACCTACTTCTTGCAAATGCATTGGTACACTTGTTTCCTTTGCAGAATGTTCTAACATATGATAAACATCATGTTTCTTCATTAAAAAGAACAGGCCAACAGACAGAACAAACTCCTAGTTGTGCATTTGTGTGTCATTTTATTCCATAACATGGTGTAATTTTGTCTGTTGGGTGGGTAGGTTTCCTGCTTTGATGGCATTGTGACACTCCAGCACGGTGACAGCTGATTCTCAGTAGACATAGCTGTCAGAGAATCAGAGACTTCCACATGTACAAGTGAAATGAACTTCTGTTCGTCTGACATTTTCTGCAATCAATACTCACAGGACTCTTGTCTCTAGGATCAAAATTCATAAATCAAAAGCAGAAACCATGAAATAAGGTGTTTGATAAATCCATTAACTGAAGTGAGAAGTATTATCACACTTTAGTATTTAAACATTGATACAAGTAAGGTTGCTGCTAAGTTGAAAGTTATAAAGCCTGTGATTTTGTTTAGATTTTTTTTTAAAGGGTATTCATGTCTAAGCTGTTCAATGCAACCTGGCACCTCTTCTTTTTGTGCTTTTCTCTGCTTGTTCTAACACGCATGATTTGTTCACATGATGCTTTAGAAGTCATGTCCATGTTTTTGCTCCCCTTTATAATTATTATTTTTATTATTCCATCTGTAGACTGCTGATTTGTGCTCTAACACATTTGTTTAAAACATACCTGAAGTTTCAGTCTAAATCAACTAAATACAGGTGCATTCAAATAAACGCCATGCAAATAATTAATTTTATTAGAAAGCAGCCGCAATCTGAATAAAAAATAAACTTTCCCTTGCCATGCTGCTGAGAAGGAACCTTTCCATCTATGTGGAAGCAGTGGTCTACTTGCAGAGGTTCGAGGTCCATGCCGAAGTAGACCTAGAGCTTTGCAATTAGCAAATCTCATGATTCCTGAAAAACTCAAGCTCTGTAGAGACACCTTCTTACACAGAGAGAGAAAGGGTCCTTCGTTGCAGCAAACTTCTCAGACTGTGGCTTTTAAAGCAAACAAACTGTAATGCCGCGTACACATGAGCGGAATTTCCAATGGAAAAATCTTGATGGTTTTTCCGATGTAATTCTGCTCAAGCTTGCCTTGCATACATAGGGTCACACAAAAGTTCGCTAAACATTTGACCGTCAAGAACGCAGTGACGTACAACACTACGACGAGCCGTGAAAATAAAGTTCAATGCTTCTGAGCATGCGTCAAATTGTTTCCAAGCATGCATAGGAATTTTGCGCGTTGGAATTGGTACAGACGATCGGAATTTCCGATCAGAACTTTTTCCGACCGAAAAATTGAGAACATGCTCTCAATATTTTGCTGGCTGGAATTCCGCCAGCAAAAGTCCGATGGAGCATACACACGGTCGCATTTTCAGACCAAAAGCTCTCATCGGACTTTTGCTGGCGGAATTTCCGCTCATGTGTACGGGGCATAAGTCTTTGCATACCTTTTGTTTTGATGCATCTGGTTTTGTGTTTTAATGCACCAATTGGATTTAGCCAGTTTAAATTATAAGTTCAGCTGGGCCTCAAAGGGGGAAAAAATATAGCAAATTAAAAAAACAAGCCACGTTGTAATTGAAAGTTATTAAAAATTACCTTTCCTTTTCAGTCTGTAGCTGCTGTAATTTTCTGTAAAGTTCAATGCAATATGGCAATGTGGAGGCATTCTGTAAACCGTTGGTGTAAAGAATGCCCCCAGAAAATACACTTTCTGCCTATTTGATTGGCTTATTGATTTTCCCAGAAGTCTGCAATAAGATACAAGTCAACCCCCCCACAATAGGAATTTCAGTTTTCTCAAGATACTCCAAGAGTTAAATACCTAAATACTTCTAAAAGGATGTGACCTGTGCAGATTTTCTTATTAGAACACAGAGAGTACACCAGCTGATTATAATGAACCAGTCCCTCTCATTCAGAATCAATATGCAAAGGACATAGTGAAACAAACAGCCTAGGCAATCTGAGTGAGAGTTCCCCCTTTGCCCACAGCCTTCTGGGACACGTCACAGGCCCCAGAAGGCTGTAGGACCATTAACAAAGTGCACAGTGGGAAGCCAGCTGTGAAGCCACAAGGAGTTACAACTGACATCCCACAGCCAACATGCTGGCGCCGGGGACCCAAAGACTGGTGAAGAATTGGCCCGGGTGAGGACCGCGCTGGATCTCTGGACAGGTAAATGTTCTTTTTTTAAAAGTCAGCAGCTACAGTATTTGTAGCTGCTGACTTTTATTCCTTTTTCTTTCTAGGGTGAAGATCCTCTTTAAGCAGGACTTTATCATGTCAGAACTTCTGCATTCATCCTGCTCTAATGTTATAGGTTGTTTATACATCTAAACTGTTCCCGTCTTCCTTCTTCTGCTCACTAATGTCCTCTTGTTTGTTATCAGTGGCGGTGTTGCCTGTTTCTGCTGGTGCTAAATCCCCCTAAAACAGCAGCATGATATTTAAACAGATATTCAAACTTATACTGTAATACAAAGTCTAGCCACTCTCATATTAGATTTAAACTGTAAAGCATCTTAAGAAATGTCTAGACATTTTTGGAAACTGCATCAGTGTTTCCTATAGTTTTGGAAACTGAAACTAGATTGTACAGGATCATAGAATCTGAGCTGAAAAGAGGCACCGTAGAAACTATTTTAATAACACAGAACAATGACTGACTACGTATAAGGGCAGTCAGAGATATTTTTTTAGTAGCCAGCATTCTCTAAACTGCTAAAAAAAAGCAATTTATAATTGCATACCAATGCCTAACTTCTTTATTCAGCTTTAATAGACCTGAATCTGATTACTGGAAGTAGCAGCCACACAAGATCTAAAAGCCACAGGAAAGTTAAATAGGCAGCAAATAGAAATAGACAAGGCAGGTTTTACCTTGCAATAAAAATTAGAGTAAATTATGTGAGAGACAGTAGCCACAAATATTATTCAATAGCTGGACAGTATGTAAGGCAGAAGTGTGGAGATAGCAGGTGTCGAGTGTTTGCTGAATGTTTGCTGATGTGACACTATTCTTCCTTTTCCACTGGACTGCACTGGAGGCATTGTGAACCTATGTACAAATATGGGTGCCACTCAGGCTCCTAGAGGATCCCAATCAATCACCAACTGCTGGGAGTGCTGGCCAGGAATTGAGCTTGTCTTGGCTCAAAACATGAGCATGTAGTGAAGGAGAGGTCCCTCAAGCTGCACATTTCTGCAAATCCACTAATGGAGAAGTGTGTGGTAGTATCAGTCTGGGCTCCAGCCAGGCCATGCCCCAACACTTAATAACAGGGATGGGGATTCCAGGCAAGGGGGGAGGTTACATGCATCATCGGCTGCCACATAATTAGAAGGAATGAGTGTCAGGTGTGTATAGTAATCTAATATGGTAGCAGTAGCCCAAGAGACCTACTATATATGTGAAAAAGAATGCTCAAAGAAAAAAAACAACAAAAAAAAGTAAAATAATGATGAAAATAAAAATGAAAAAAATCTAAAGTAAAAAATAAAAATAAAAGATAACAAATTATATATATAAAAAAATGCAAAAGAAAAATGAAAATAAAAGATGGAAATAAGAATGAAAAATAAAGATGAAACCTGTGACATAAAAAATGAAAATGAAACAAAGATAGAAAATAAAAAATAAAGATAGAAATTTAGAAATTAAAAATGAAAAAATGAAAAAAATTAAAAATAAAATAAATAAATTCTAATGTCTTCTATTAGCGTATTCATATATAAAAGTATATTTTCATAAAGTAAAAGAAAGATAACAAAGAGTCAATAGATAGTATTCTGAATAGAAACAGGCAAATAGTGGTAATGCTATCCCTAAGGTAAAAGGACTAATATCCCACTCAAAATTTAGACCTCTGGGGATGTGAGTGTCCAACTTAAAAATGCAGTTGCCCTTCCTCCTACATAGGAGGGAGAAAGGATCACCACCACGAATGGGATGATTCACCATTTCAATAATCTGAACTCTGAAAGCTTGTGTACTCTGGTGGTAAAGTTGGTTAAAGTGTATGACCAAATTGGTGTTTTTGTTTGTCCTAATACCAGAAAAACGGTCCCTCATCCTATCACTGAGACGTCTAGTTGTCCTGCCCTCGTATTGAATATTACATAAAGTAAATGTCACCAGGTATATAACAAACCTAATGTGGCAGTTAACAAGTTGTGTGATGGTTGAGATAAAACCATTTGAACATGATGTAATAGTATGGAGATTACCTAAATGGCCACAACATGTACACCTGGTGGCTCCACACATGTACATGACAGTGGTGTTAAGCCACATACATGCAGGTGAATTTCAAGACATACAGACTGGGAACCATGTTCCTATGGTATATATCTAACCCCATGACCCAACAACATCCAGTAGCTGTTGTCACTATATAAAATAGGGAAGAGTCTAGATATAACGTGTTTGATTTCCTGTAATTGTTCCTCTGATGTTCACCCTAAATTTAGTGGGTTCAGATAATTCAGGAATTTCACAGATAAAGTAGTAAAATTAGTAGATAAATCACAGTTGACAATAAAAATTAGGCCATCGATATACTGAAAATATGCGGCAATTGAGTCTCTGTAAGGGTTACATGCATTGTAGACATGCTGTTCCTCCCACCATCCCATGCATAAATGAGCATAGGTGGGGGAGAATCTAGCGCTAATTGAGGCACTCATTTTATAATATACCATTTCATATAAAGAGAAAATAGTTATGACATAGAAGGAAAGATATACCCTCCAGGATAAACCATTTGCATTCGGGAGAGTATTCTGTATAAGGGTCCATGTGATGTTTGAGTGACTGTAATCCCAGGGCATGGGATATGCTGGAAATAAGGGATCTAACAACACAGGGAAGCCACTGTATAGAAGACTGTTTAAAAGTATATAATTCCTGTTACATCACTGCACTCCCTTTACTAGTTACAGTGTTGTTCAGCGAAAAATCTCCCTCAACCCTCCCTAGTTTGGGTACCTTGGGAAACGGAGCTCATAGGTTTTTGTTCTTCTCCAACATCTATACTACACGTTCTGCTTTGATCCTATTATAACATGAACATCTGCTCTATATTTGACTATGGATCTTGCCTGTTGTTCATTGTTAACTATGCTCAGACAAGTTGTGGATTTGGGGATGCTCTAGAGCTGGGCGCAATAAGGTTTCTACTGTTTAATGTACAGATTTAGAATGACAGTGGTTACAGGTGCTAAATGTCCATTACAAGCTTCCAATTTAAAAAAGGAAGCCCCCACTATATGCTGTATATCACATGAACATCACATTGGAAAACAGCCAATAACAGTTTTCCTTGGAAATCGTATTTGTAGTTCCACCACGATGGGAATCATCACAGTTCATTTTAGATTCAGGGTTGTCTATCACCTCAGTCACACCCCTCTCTGTGTGAGAGCAAAAGCCTGAGCACAAGCTCTCTCATCAAAGATATAGAAGAAAGGATTGTGATTGCATCAGAGCAAAAGGAGGGGAGCGCAGTCTCATCAGATTGAAAGTGAAAAGGAGGGAGTGCCTTCTCATCAGAATGAAGGTGTCAGGAGGCACAGGCCGCCTCCGTCCGCCAGGCTCCAGGGCGCATGAGCGGTGGACTTGCGCTACGCCGTACACCCGTTCGTGGGCCGATGGTGCCGCGCGCGGGTGCACGGCGGTCCCCGTGTGTGCGCCGTGGCCGTGCGGGTGCCCTGCCGGTGGGCTACATCTGAAGGCTCCAGCACCCAGTCGGGTTGCTGGTTTGTCATCAGCTGTGCCCTGTTCCCTGTACCTGCTGCTGTTCCCTGTTATACCTATTGACCCTGTGCTGAACCTTGCCTGATTAACGGACTATACTCTGCCTGCCTGATACCCCTGACCTCTGCCTGATTAACGGATACTCTGCCTGCCTGATACCCCTGTCCTCTGCCTGATTAACGGATACTCTGCCTGCCTGATACCCCTGACCTCTGCCTGATTAACGGATACTCTGCCTGCCTGATACCCCTGACCTCTGCCTGATTAACGGACTCTGCTCTGCCTGATACCCCGGTTCTGACCTCTGCCTGATTAACGGACTCTGCTCTGCCTGATACCCCGGTTCTGACCTCTGCCTGATTTATGGACTCTGCTCTGCCTGATACCCTGGTTCGGATCTAACTTCTTGTCTTTGCAGTTCCTCAGTACCCAACGGCTACCCGGACCTCCCTCCGACTCTTCGGGAATCCCGCTACTACCGGAAGCCCGTGCCTCCGCGTGCCCCCAACTCCCTGTATCACCTCCAGGTGTTCGGGTGCGCGTGGTCGTAAGGGCGAGCCGCTCTCGGCATCTTGACATCTTGTGAGTATAGTCTTGACAGTACAAACCAGCCAGATGTCCGAGGCCGACAGAGCGCGCTCTCCTTTGGAGATCCTGTGTCAGCAGGTTTCCACTCTGGCCGACTCCATTCAGAAACTACAGGAGGGGTATACTCAATATTGACAACCGCCTCCAACAAATTACTGGGGTACTCCCTCCTGCCGCTGCAGCTCCCGCACCCAGCAGTGAAGGTCCGCTTCCTCAGGCCACCACCAACCCCACAGTTGTCATGGCACTTCCTGAACCTAGGGTCCCTACAACTGAACGGTTCTCAGGGGACCGTAAAAAATTCAGGGCTTTTAAGAACGCATGCTCTCTCTACTTTGCCCTTCAGCCCCGGACGTTCGCATCAGAGATCGTCAAGGTGGGATTCGCGATCTCACTGCTGTCAGAAGAACCTCAGGCCTGGGCCCACGGCTTAATGGAACAGGGAAGTCCTGTGTTAAACACCATAGATACCTTCTTCGAGAGTATATCCAAACTCTATGATGACCCACAGCGGATGGCTACAGCTGAAGCCATCTTACACCACCTGTCCCAAGGGAAGAGACCAATTGAAGACTATACGGTAGAATTCCGTATTCTACCGTACGAGCCGGCTCTGCGCTACCAGTACCGTCAAGGCTTGTCCGAACTCCTCAAGGATGAACTAGCCAGAATGGAGACTCCCGCTTCCTTGGAAGAGTTAATTCAGGCAGCTACGAAACTGGACAGGCACCTGCGGGAACGTCGCTCAGAGCGGTTCTAGGGTCCACGCCCTACGTGGACGCCATTCAGAGCCTCACCCATGCAGTCACCATCTCCTACGACACCTCCCGAGGCCGAGCCCATGCAGCTTGGCCTGGTCCGAGCTCCACTAACCTCAGAAGAGAGGCAACGCAGACGGCAGTCCAACTTGTGTCTTTATTGCGGGGGAGCTGGACACTTCCTGCGCAGCTGTCCAATAAGGCCCAGTAAGTTTCTTCAGCCAAAATTGATGAATTGCCAAGACAACAATGCTCCAAAATCTTACGTGATGTTGTTTGTTTCTCTGCAGCTACCGGAAAGGGAGTCTCGCCTACCCGCCATCATTGATTCGGGAGCTTGTAGCTGCTTCATGGATGCAGCCCTGGCCCGCAGCCTACGTATTCCCTTGCAAACTAAAGCTCAAGGTCTACAAGTGCATCTGGCTGATGGGTCTCTTCCTAGTTCGGGTCCAATCACCCAGGAAACTCGGCCTATTCTAGTAACCACTGACTCCGGGCATCAAGAGCTCCTACGGCTTGACCTCATTCACTCTCCCATTTTTCCAGTCATCTTAGGCCTGCCCTGGTTACAGGCTCATGATCCACAGATCCAATGGAGCACTAAGGCGGTATCCTTCTCCTCTCCGTATTGCTCTGAGCATTGCCTCCCTTCGATCCCAAAAATCTGTGCTACGGTTACTGTTCCGTCAGATAAGCTCCAGCAGATTCCCCCCGAATATCTTGAGTTCCAAGAGGTCTTCAATAAACAGATGGCCGACCGCCTACCACCTCATCGGCCTTATGACTGTCCGATCGATCTGCTGCCGGGATCAGTGATTCCGTTCCGTCGTATATTTCCCCTCTCAGAGACTGAACTGGAGGCTCTCAAACAATACATCAATGAGAACCTGGAAAAAGGTTTTATCTGTCCCTCGTCCTCACCTGCCGGAGCAGGGATATTCTTTGTTGGGAAGAAGGATGGATCCCTTAGACCATGTGTGGACTACCGGTAGCTTAATAATATCACCATCAAGAACAGGTATCCACTGCCGCTTATCCCGGAGCTTTTCCAACGATTCCGATCCGCCAAGGTCTTTTCCAAATTAGACCTCCGGGGTGCCTATAACCTTGTTAGAATCAGAGCCGGGGATGAATGGAAGACGGCCTTCAGGTCCAGGTTTGGACACTTCGAGTACTTGGTGATGCCATTCGGGCTGTGTAATGCTCCAGCCACTTTTCAGCACCTAGTCAATGATATATTCCGAGAATACCTGGATGACTTCCTTGTTGTCTATCTAGACGATATACTCATTTTCTCCTCCACGATTGAGCTACACAAGGGGCACGTCAAAAAGGTCCTTACCATATTGAAGCAGCACAAGCTTTATTTGAAAGTGGAGAAGTGCTAATTCGAGAGATCAGTGGTACAATTCCTGGGGTTCATCATATCAGCAAATGGGATCGCAATGGATCCCCAAAAGATACAAGCCATTCAAGAGTGGCCAGCTCCGTCCGATAAAAGAGGGGTCCAACGGTTCATAGGATTCGCCAACTTTTACCGGAAATTCATTATCGGATTCTCGGCCATAGTGGCACCCATCACCCAGCTAACCCGCCAGCACGGTTCCTTCCGGTGGTCCGAAGCCGCACAAGAGGCCTTTCTGAAATTGAAAACCCTGTTTAGTTCTGCTCCAATTCTTCGCCACACCGATCCTTCTCATCCATTTGTACTGGAGGTGGACGCCTCGGAAATTGCAACAGGAGCAATTCTTTCCCAAAGACAAGGGCCCAAAGCCATCCTTCACCCCGTTGCATTTGCATCCCGGAGACTCAGCCCGCCGGAATTAAACTACGACGTGGGTGACATGGAGCTGCTGGCCATAAAATTTGCTCTAGAAGAATGGAGGTATTTCCTTGAAGGCGCATTACACCCAGTGATGATCTTTGCAGATCATAAGAACCTTGAGTACTTACGGACAGCAAAGCGGCTAAAACCTAGACAAGCCCGTTGGGCTCTCTTTTTCTCTCGCTTCAACTTTCACATATCCTACAGACCTGGCACAAAGAATGGAAAGGCAGACGCACTTAGCTGGTCTCTCGCTCTTTTTGGTGGCCTGGTTGGAGATGGGATTGCAAGGAATATGTGGCTTCCTGTCCTCTATGCCAGCGGAACAAAGGTCAAAACGCCAAGTCTTGGGGTCTACTAAAACCCTTGCCCATTCCAGAACGGCCATGGTCTCACGTATCCATGGATTTCATAGTGGACTTGCCAGCCTCGAGGGGGTTTTACCACTATTTTTGTCGTGGTCGACCGTCTCTCCCAGATGGTCCATTTTCTGCCCATGAAGGGCACTCCTTCGGCCTTGGAGACGGCCAATATTTTTCTGAAGGAAATCATCAGGCTCCATGGTGTACCAAAGAGTATTGTGTCAGACAGGGGTGTACAATTTACGTCCAAATTCTGGAGGGAGCTCTGCCAAGCCTTAGATATCAAGGTCTGCCTCTCATCAGCTTACCACCCTCAGAGCAACAGCCAAACGGAGAGGACGAACCAGACCCTAGAGCAATACCTGCGGTGTTTCTGCTCAGGATCCCAGGATGATTGGGCAAGTCTTCTCCCATACGCGGAGTTCGCTTATAACAATTCCGTCCACGCTGCTACCAACCAAACGCCTTTCTGGGCAAATTGCGGATTCCACCCCAAGTTTCTGTCCAACGATGTTCCTGAGATAGCAGTCCCTGCAGTGCATGACAGAATAACCTCTTTACAAGTTAATTTCCAGAGGATTCAAGACATGTTGCAAAAAGCTCAAGCGGATTACAAGGAACAGTATGACCGGGGCAGGAGGGAGAACCCAACCTTTAATATAGGAGAGGAGGTCTGGTTGTCCACCACCAACCTTAAACTATCCGTGCCTTCTCGGAAACTGGGGACCAAGTTCATTGGTCCTTTTCCCATCAAGAGGATTATCAACCCTGTGGCTATGGAGCTGGCGTTACCAAGAACGTACAGGATCCATCCTGTCTTCCATGTGTCCTTGCTGAAGCCCGTGGTGGACAGCACTTTTCCAGAAAGAGGAGAACTTCCTCCTCCACCAATTAGGGTGGATGGGGAGAATGAGTTTGAGGTGGAGTCCATCCTAATTGTAGGAAGAAGGGCAGACGACTGCAGTATTTGATCCAGTGGAAGGGATACCCACCTGAGGACAATTCTTGGGAACCCGCAAAGAATCTGCATGCACCACGCTTAATTCAAGCTTTCCATCGAGACCATCCGGAATTGATGTCCAGCCTGGGTGTCCAGTGTCTGCCCTTAGGAGGGGGGCACTGTCAGGAGGCACAGGCCGCCTCCGTCCGCCGGGCTCCAGGGCACATGCGCGGTGGACTCGCGCTACACCGTACACCCGTTCGTGGCCCGATGGTGCGGTGCGCGCGGGTGCACGGCGGTCCCCGTGTGCACGCCGTGGCCGTGCGGGTGCCCGGCAGCGCATCACGCTGACGCGCTTGCCGGTGGGCTACATCTGACGGCTCCAGCACCCAGTCGGGTTGCTGGTTTGTCATCAGCTGTGCCCTGTTCCCTGTACCTGCTGCTGTTCCCTGTTATACCTATTGACCCTGTGCTGAACCTTGCCTGATTAACGGACTATACTCTGCCTGCCTGATACCCCTGACCTCTGCCTGATTAACGGATACTCTGCCTGCCTGATACCCCTGACCTCTGCCTGATTAACGGATACTCTGCCTGCCTGATACCCCTGACCTCTGCCTGATTAACGGATATTCTGCCTGCCTGATACCCCTGACCTCTGCCTGATTAACGGACTCTGCGCTGCCTGATACCCCGGTTCTGACCTCTGCCTGATTAACGGACTCTGCTCTGCCTGATACCCCGGTTCTGACCTCTGCCTGATTTACGGACTCTGCTCTGCCTGATACCCCGGTTCGGATCTAACTTCTTGTCTTTGCAGTTCCTCAGTACCCAATGGCTACCCGGACCTCCCTCCGGCCCTTCGGGAATCCTGCTACTACCGGAAGCCCGTGCCTCCGCGTGCCCCCAACTCCCTGTATCTCTTCCAGGGGTTCAGGTGCGCGTGGTCGTAAGGGCGAGCCGCTCTCGGCATCTTGGCCTCGGTGAGTATAGTCTTGACAGAAGATAAGAAAGAGTACCCTATGCTTCAGAGTGAAGGAATGTAGACAAGACTGTCTGAAAGACTCTTCTGACTCTCCTATAGCCCGGATGGGGAGGATGGCAAACACAGAAGGGAGGGACCATTCCAGAATAGTTCAATTAGGTCCTGGGGATTAAGATTTCTTATGAGTTATTCATTAAGCCACTAATTTCTTCCTTCAGCTTCTTCTGCCTACTCATATCTTGGCCACTCAAGCCTTTGGGAGGTTATGGTGTACTACGTACTACGTACCTGCATGTCACGTGCTGGTAGATCTGTCTTTTAATATGCGCCAGTGTACTGGCTCCAATACAAAAAAAAATACAAAAAAATTCTGGAATTAGCCACTCATCATCCAGCTCTTCCTTGACCAGTGACAGCCAGATCAAAGACGTCTTTGCACTGCAAATGACTCACTTTGAAACTGAACCGACTTGTTTATCAGACGGTGGAGAGAGAGGGCTACTTAAGGCTGTCTAAAGGTTGTATATACAACCGCCATTTAACAGAGGGGGATCCATAAGTGCTGCTTGGACTTTACCTGGGCTGAACAGGGTTGCCAGAGGTGATTTTTTCTTTTGAGGTTGGAGAAAGGTGTCCCTCATTAATGATTTGCTGAAAGCTACTTCTCTAATAAAGAAGAGGAAAGAAAAGGAAAAAATCCCCCTTATATAAAAATTTTTTTTTTTTCTTTCTTCTCAAATCAAATCTATGCCAATTACCCGTTATATCCATAACCGTTATATTGCCTAGGAAAATAAATAAAGCTAAGAGAGGAAAACGGGGAAGTTATTATGTCCGCAAGGAGGAAAGGAGATGAACACGCCAGCCAGGAGAGTATGGGGGTCCAGTCCTTGCGGTCGGCTAAAGACAAAGGGATATCATCTACAGTGGCAGGAGTAACAGAGGCGGCAGTTGCAGCAACCGCTAAACTGGAAAAAATGAGTAACGTAACCGATCATACTCCAACGAAAGGGGGGCAGCTAGTACAGAGCAAGATAACAGCAGACAGAAAGAGCCAGGGGGGCTCAATCGCATTTGTCAGCAGAACTACAGCAAAGAATCCACCAGTAAAAGGAGCAGGAGGAGCAGGGAAAATGATGGAAACAGCTAATACCCAGAGTCAAGTTCCAGAGGGGGAGCCATCCCTGAAAGACATCCTTCTGGCAATTAATGCCTGTAAACAATCCTTGGGTGAAATGTCAGGACAGATGCAAGACATTAAAGAAGAAATCGCCCTAGTACGCCATGATTTAAAAAAAACTGCGGAGAGAGTAACAGAAATAGAAGGGAGAATAAGCCTTATAGAAGATGAGCTATATCCTATGAAACAAAGAGTCAAGACCCAGGAAGAACAGTTAAATAGGCTCACGGAAAAAATGGACGAGATGGAAAATAGACTGCGCAGAGACAATGTGAGGGTAGTGGGCCTGCCAGAGAAGAGTGAAGGTGCAGATCCAATAGGCTTTTTTGAAAAGTGGCTGATTGAAACCTACGGAAGAGAGACATTCTCGCAGCAGTTCTCTATTGAAAGAGCGCATAGAGTCCCGTTCAGGCCCCCACAACAAGGAAATCCCCCAAGAGCCCTACTGCTGAAATTTTTAAATCATAGGGATAAAATAAACCTCTTACGCAGGGCTAGAGAAAAAGGGAACATATTCTACAATGGAGCGAGAATCTCAATATACCCTGATTTCTCCCCGGGACTGCAAAAGCGTAGAGCGGAATTTTTAAAAATTAAACGTAGCCTCCAAGGGTATGATGTAACATATGCGCTTCTTTATCCTGCCAGACTACGAGTGAATGCACTTGGAGGAAGTCAGATCTTTGACTCCCCCGAGAAGGCACTGACATGGTTGGAGGAAAAGAAGGACCAGTTACCACTGAAATAAAAAGGGAGTAGGGCAGAAAGAGAATAGAGCAGGGGAATAAATATATACACGTAAATATAAGACATATATAATAAAATTGGAACCATCATGGGGGGAGGGGAGTGAGGTGGGGAATACACATGGTTGGATTGAATCAGAAAATAAGTTTGAATGTGAATGGAGGAAGGGTGGGAAGGGTGGAGGGTAAGAGTAAGGAAGACAGGGGTGAGTGTAGAGTTGGTTTTGGAATAAAGGGAGGGTATGGGACGGTCACTAAAAAAGCCTCTAATGGTAACCTAGAATGGAGTGGGGGGGGGGCGGGGGGAGGGTTTTTGGTGGGAAGGGAGGGGGGATGGGTGGGGGGGGAGAACACAAAACAAGGGAGTATATAACGCATAAGAATGTAAGGAAATGCTTTGTACACTATTTATTACATTTGCTCACAGGACGGCACACCAGGCACAGCATAGTTAGGATAAGTATAGGTCAAGGAACTGAGATATGAGTTTAAAATATTTGGTTAAAGGTGGAGTTAGAGTAATTTTTAGTTGTTTTATTAATAGTGATAGGAAGGGTTTGAGCACTAAAACACAAAGGGTAAATACATTGCACAAATTAATGGGATATAATGTTTTATTGTTCTCTATTGTACTCTTTTGGTAAGACTGGTAAAATTTAAAATCCCCTTTCTAGTAAGGACTATATACAGTAAAAATCAGGTTAAGTGATGATGTTGAATATTGGATCATGGAACGTTAGGGGTTTGGGAACCCCTGTTAAAAGAGCAGCAATATTTGATAGCTTGGATACATACAAAGTAAGAATAGCCTGTCTGCAGGAGACGCACCTAACAAAAGACACCAAAGGACACATGAGGAATAGGAGGTATAAGTATCAGTTATCACTCTGTGCATACCTCATACTCGAGAGGGGTCACGGTACTAATTGATGGGGAGGTGGTATTCTCTTGCAGACAGTGCGTATTAGATGAAGAAGGGCGATATATTTTCATGCATTGTACAATAGAGGGTCAAGAATGGGTACTAGCTAATATATACATTCCCCCCCCTTTAGAATGGAGATATTGTATGACCTCTTGAAATTCATAATGGATAAGCCGGGCCTGCCAGTTATAGTGGTTGGGGACTTGAATGTAGTTTATGGATAAAAAAATAGACAGATTTCCTCCAGGGAAACAGAGCCAGGGAGCACAAGAAAACCGGATGTGTCAATATCTACAAGAAGCAGGATTATCCGACATTTGGAGATTACGGAACCCAGGAACATTACAGTACTCATGTTACTCGAGTTCCTACTCTACCTTATCAAGGATAGACATAGCACTGGGTAATGATCTAGCAGGGCAAGTAATACAAAATATAGAGTATCATCCTAGAGGGGTGTCAGATCACTCTTTAATGACAGTTGAAGTAAACCCAGGAAACAAAAAAGAAGGTAGAGTATGGAAATTAAACCCGGCCTGGTTGGAAATTATTGAGGAGTCAGAAGGGATGGCATCTGAGCTGGACGAATTCATAAGGTTCAACTCGGATACTGTCACAAAGGGGGTGATGTGGGATACGTTAAAGGCATATTTGAGGGGTCTACTGATTCAGAAAGTGTCCAAAATCAAAAAAGCTTCACGGGACTGGGAGGATAAGACTAGGAGAGAGTTAATGGAGGCAGAGAAGGAGTATGTGAAAGAACCCTTACCTGATAAACAAAAAGTGTGGGAGAAAAAAACAACAAAGTTATAAAGACGCAATACTCAGGAAAGTAGAAAATAAAAGACTGTTCCAGAGACAAATTATATATGGGGAAGGAGAAAAAGTAGGGAAGATGCTGGCCAGTATTGTTAAAAACAGTTCCCCCCCCTCCACGGTCTCAGTAATTAGAACTAAGAGAGGTGAAATATCATCCCAGAGAGAGATAATTATAGATACCTTTAAAGAATACTATACGGATTTATATAAATCCCGAGGGATCAGGGAGGGAGAGGAAATGGGCTCCTTTTTTAGTAAGATAAGTATACCAGTAATTGAGGAGGCAGATAAAGAGGAACTAGAGCGACCGATCACACTGGAAGAAATTAAAATGGCAGTAGCAGAAATGGCCAATAATAAGTCCCCGGGTCCAGATGGGCTACCAACAGAAATATATAAAAGCTACGGGGAAATACTGCTTCCGGAACTCCTTAAAGTATTTAACTGGGCGAAGGAGAGGGGGAAATTGCCATCATCAATGACTGAAGCTATAATTATCGTATTGCATAAGGAGGGGAAGGACCCATTGGAACCAGGATCTTATAGACCTATATCCCTACTCTGCTCTGATGTTAAGATACTAGCAAAGGTCCTGGCAGGGAGGTTAAGAAAGATCATTCACAAAGTAGTTCATCAAGATCAAACAGGGTTTATCCCAAATAGAGCAACAAGTATGAACATCAGGAGGGTTTTTCTGAACCTTCAGATACCCACAGATAATATGGGCTCGAGAGCAGTTATGCTGCTTGACGTGGTAAAAGCGTTTGACAGCGTAGAATGGGAGTACATCTGGCGGGTACTAAGGGAGTTTGGGTTTGGCCCCTCCTTTATTAGCTGGGTAAAAGTACTTTATAATGATCCCAAAGCAAACATAAGAATTAATGGTGACTATTCATCCGAGTTCCAACTAGAAAGAGGCTCAAGGCAAGGCTGCCCCTTGTCCCCTCTAATATTTGCCCTGGAAATGGAGCCATTAGCCATATCAATAAGGCAGAATAGGATAATAAAAGGATTCCAGAGAGCAGAGGGGGAAGAACGGATCGCATTGTATGCGGACGACGTTCTCATATTCTTAGGTGACCTGGAGGGATCCCTTAACCAGGTGTTGGAAATATTCTCAGGATTTGGAAGAGTTTCGGGCTTATCCATAAACCAGGAGAAATCGGTGTTGCTACCAATAGATCCTGTGGGAGAGAACGTCCCAGTAAGTAATATACATATGGAAATAGTAGAGTCAACAAAATACTTAGGTATAAAGTTAACAAAAGATCCAGGGGAATATTTAGATAATAACTTGACTCCCCTGTTGAGGAAATTTAAAAGCAAGATTGAAATTTGGAGAGGTTTGCCTCTGTCAGTGGCGGGGAGATGCAACCTGATTCAAATGTTGTGGCTTCCCCAGCTACTGTACGTTATGCATAACTCCCCAATATGGATAAGCCGGAACTGGTTTAAAAAAATAGATACACTATTGAGAGATCTCATCTGGAAAGGGAGACCTTCTAGGATAGGACTACAAACCCTACAACTGTCATCGCAAGAAGGGGGATTAGCGGTGCCTCACCCAAGGGGCTATTTTTTGGCAGCACAGATGCAGCAACTGGGGAGAGGCTCCGGTCCTAACGGCCACAATAGGAGAGAACTGATGATTATGGGAGCACCCCATGGGACAGTGACGGAAGTACTTGAGGCGAACTCCTTTTTGCACAAATCCCCAACGATAAAATTGATGAAAAAAGTATGGAACACCATCAAGGCCATGAAGGGAATGGGAGGTCTGATGAAATGCACTCCACTGTGGAACAATAAGAACTAAGAGGAATTAAAAGAAATAGGGAAAATAAAATCATGGGAAATGAGAGGGATAAATAAATTATCCCAGTTGTATAATCAAAATACCTTAAAAACATTTGGATCACTTAAGGAGGAATTTGGTATCCCAGACCATTCATATTTTAGTTACCAACAAATCAAACATACCTTGAGCAGACAGTTTGGAGGACAAGGGCCAGTTTGGAATAGGTCTATTATATTTCAAAAATTAGACATGCAGGGTGGACACGGGGGGTCCATAGCCGAAATGTACCCAGATATATGTAAAAGTATTATAGAGACTCCAGGAAAACTGAAATGTAGAACTAAATGGGAAGAAGATCTGGGAGTAATCTCGGATGAACAATGGAAAGAGATATTGGCGGGAGGTCACCAGGTTTCAGTCTCACCAGCTCAGAAAGTCTCACAATTAATGCTACTACATAGGACATACTACACTCCTAAAAGGTTATTCAGGTTTGGGGGGAGGAAAGATGACAAATGCCCTAAATGTCAGGAATCGGGGGATCTAATGCACATGATATGGAAATGCCCGAAGCTATTCCGCTATTGGAATGAAGTGGTGGAAACGTTAAACAAGATCCTCGCTTTAGAACTTAAAATAGAGCCAAAACTATGCATCTTGGGGGTAGAGGGAAATATAAGAAGAGGAAATTTTAAAATTAAAATAGTAAGAAGATGCCTATTCCAAGCAAGGAAGTTAATAGCTTTAAGATGGCAGGCAAGAACCCCCCCATGAAGGAAGATTGGATTAAAACGGTAATAGAAACAATGTGGAAGAAAAAAGTAGTATACACGAAGAGAAAGAACCTGAAAGAATTTAAAAGATTATGGAACCCTTGGCTAGAAGAATTGGGATACCCAATGTGAGGGAATGATAAGAGAAGCAGCCTTATAGTAGCTAAATTAAGTAAGAAATAGTGAGGCATGCTTGGGGGAGGGGGGAGGGAAGGGGGGATAGGGTGGGAGGAGGGCGGGAGAAACACAGGAGGGGAAAATAATTAGAGTATACCTTTTCTGCTATAGCAATATGTGTTTATAAATGTATATATAGTAGATATATTCAAAAATTGGTATGCTTGTTTTTTAAAAAATTTTTGTATAATGTGAAAAAAATAATAAAGATTATGTAAACAAAAAAAAAAAAAAAAAAGCAAATGACTCACGCGAACTTAAAACCTACCTTTATGCCAGTCTTCCAGTAATAATCCCAAATTGCCCAAGCCATGACTAAGGTGACAGGGTAAGTAGCGTTTACAGATTCCTTCCCAGTGGAAGTTTAGATGAAATCAGAACCTGTCATCATGGCGATCAGACTCACCTTGTAGACATTGATAAGTGAGCCTAGCTCTCCAGTGCCCAGGAAGGTTTTCATGTGTGCCTCTCTACAAGCTTCTCGAAACAATCAAATATCTCCATACAATTCTTTCCAACGGTCGGTGAGCACCAAAGTGCTGTTAATAAAAATGTTAATTTCTAAAGCTCCATTGTCTACAGCTGTGTAGACCTCTTCCAGGCAGGCCTTTACGGGGCTGTGGAAGGCTGGAAATCTAGTGGCCAATGATGCCACTGGTATATCACAGGCAGCATTATTTAGTGCCTTCATCATGTCTTATTCTTGGGCTGGATAGACACTCACAGCACCCGTGTGCACACCAAAATCCTCCATCTTAACGCTTTGCAGAAGATCCTCTCTGATTGGATGTTTTGCTTTGAAGCAGAGCCTATGGATGTTTGGTGGTGTGTCATCCTCAGACAGAGTGGTGAGGTCAATACAGGTCACAGCCTTTAACAGCCATATGGCCTACCAGTCCTTCTACGCAGTTTGCGCATGTGAATCTGCCCTGCCTGGCAGGTTGATTGACCCAGACTCTGGAGATTCAGCCAAAATCTAACTCTGCACCTCTATAATTCTGGATGATGGTATAGTGCTGACGTTGCGCCGCTGCCACTGGATGCTGCACAATGGTTTGCTTTTCTGTGGCTGTATCATGTAATGAATGCTTGCTGGTACTCTTTTAAATAAATACTACACTATAAGCATTCTTTTTTTGGCTCATGTGGTGAGCTTTTTCCATTGATAGAATGGGTGTTATTTACCTGGTCCAGAGTAATTATTTTAGTCTTAAAGGGATATTAGAAAAAAGAGGGGGATTAACTGCGCATAAGTGAAATAAGTGGATGCTCTCAGACAGACGGGCTGTCTGAGAGCATCCGGCCGGTGCTCCAGACTTCTTTCCAAAGGCGCTTATTTTCAAATTTTACATGTGAGTGTATACATTTTATTTTGATCTAATAAAGACTTAAGATTTTACACTATTGGAGCCCCTTTCTTTCCGTACATGGTTATATCACTCTGCTGAGAGCCTGACTTCCCGCTGATCCATCCATCCACATCAAGGCCACATCCATCCCA
Organism: Lithobates clamitans; assembly: GCA_037952925.1. NCBI lineage: Eukaryota > Metazoa > Chordata > Amphibia > Anura > Ranidae > Lithobates > Lithobates clamitans. Next base: position 4,434,525 of record JBBGZY010000580.1, on the reverse strand, counting down.
GTGTCAATCTCGGTTATTCGGTGGTGGTCCGGAGCAATCAGATCTAACAGCTCACTCAGACCCTCTGTGACGGGGGGTCATGAGTTTCTGGTAAGCGGCCAGTCACTCTGCATGTGGTGGTGGACCCAAGCACCTTGTCCTCACCCAGCAGGACCTTTATTGTATTTTAACTAACACCCGGGTGATCCATCTTGTTAATACATATGGACTTACACAAGTATTTCTCTCACTGTTGCACATCAAGATTGCACTTTTGATGATTCATTTTTTATTTGCCATCTATTTATATATTGGTAATTTATATAATTTACATGTTTACATATTCATTTGGATTTTTACCCCAAAGGGGAATTGATCGTCACTTGTATGCACATTGGTTTTTCATTAGCGCGATTCAATATTTTTTATATGATTTAAAGGGATATTATCCAGTGTTAATTTAGTCGACTAAAACGACTAAAACATTTTAGTCGACTAAAATGACTAAAAAATTTTAGTCGACTAAATGAATACTATTTTAGCCAACTAAAATACAACTAAAACTATAACGATTGAGATGACTAAAATACGACTAAAACTAAAAGCCATTTTAGTCAAAAGACTAAAATGAGACTAAAACTAAAATGCCATTTTAGTCCTAAGACTAAAATGAGACTAAAACTAAAATGCCATTTTAGTCAAAAGACTATGACTAAAACTAAATTGCAATTACTGAAATGTACTGGAGATTTTAGTCGACTAAGACGTAGAACATTTTAGTCGACTAAAATGTACTGGAGATTTAGTCGACTAAATACGACTGAAACTAAAACAATTGCAGAAGACTAAAATGGGACTAAAACTAAAATGCCATTTTAGTCCTAAGACTAAAATTAACACTGATATTTATCCTTAGTGGTAATCGTTGAGGGTGACGATTGCAGTGGATGACCAAATTTCCTGGAGTTGATTGCCTGAGCATATTGTGCTGTAGACCTTGCAGCAAATTTTTCTGAGTGAGCATTCACTTCAAGGTGTTGCGTGGACATACAGATGAAGATTGGATACCAATCTGACACTGTGGTGGAAGACACAATTTTTAATACATAAACTTTATTGATTTACTTGATTATTACATTTATGTTTGATAGATATTTATTTTGATAATTGCTCCATTGCATTGCACTAATTTTGGTACTATACATTTGTTTTATCTGTATCCTGGATGTGATAACCTGAGTATTTAGTGCTGCAGACCTTGCAGCAAATCTTTCAGGTGAGTGAGTATTCAAATAAGGGTGTGTTATGAACATACACATATAGATTGGATACAAATCTGACACAATGGTGGAAGACACAATTTGAGAACATGAATTTTATTGATTTATTTGATCATTACACTTATGTTTGATATATGTTTTACTTTATATTGTCTGATTGTATCATACTATTTTTATTTGTTTTGTCTGTATTGTATGTTAGGTTTGGTGTATCAACCTATTTGGTTGCTAGCTGCCTGACTCCCATAAACAACGACTTTCTTATTTTTCTACTGTTCTACTGTTACCTTGATTTATATGTATAATGTCTGTTGTGTTACTGTGCTCTGAATACTTGCAAAAAATCTCCATGTATTGTTGCTATATCTGCTGCATGTGGTGACACCATTACCAATGTAATGCTGGCTCTGCTGGTCCGATAGTCCTGCTTCATTTCATGCCTTATTGCTATTAATCTATGGGCTCTATGAAATGCTTTTGTTATCTCAGGACAAGATAAAATAGCTATTTTGTCCTTTCTATAGAAGCTAGAAAACTGCTGTTATTGTATTGTTGGAAACCCATATTGAAGGTTAGATGGAGTGGGCACTGAGACACCCATGGTTTGCAAGGGCCTACCAAGCTACACTTCTAATTCCAGGGATGTCTCTGCATTAATCCACAAATCAGTGTCATTTGAATTGGTAGACATAAAAGATTAGCAGGATAGATACTTGTAGTACTAACTCACGGTGGAGCTGCTGGTTTAAGCGGGTCTGTTATCTTCACTCTGCTTCCCTCTGTTTCACCGGCACCGGGTCTAGGGTTCCATTGAGTTTACTCCTGGACAACACACGCACCAACACTGGAGTACATTTTCAATGCTTTATTAAACAAACGAATTAGGAAATAGCAGGAAAGAGGTAGAAAGGAAACTTGCAGAAGAAACTCAAATATTCTCTGATAGGGTTCTCTTGACAAAATGTCCTGATAGAATCCAAATACTATTTGAAATGCGCTCCCCTCGTGGGACACACTTCTTGCATGTCTGGATAGGCCTCTCTCACAGGTCTAGCAGCCAGCACGCAGCACGAATCAAAGTCTACGCCACAGACTTGTTTGGGAATAAAATCCATACGATCCTCTGCCACAGGATGTATCGGTTTTTCTGTAGTGAAAGTCAGTCACAGTGCTTGAACCTTTAAGCCGAGCCGGCAACACTATGCTGTATAGTTACTTTTGGATACGTCCTCCAACCGAGTCACCAGGCCCCTCTATAGACCAGCATGCCGTGTGATCTCTCCAAGACGGGTCCTCCCCTGGGATCTGCTCGGTTGTCCAGCTTCGTCACACAGGACCAACAGCTCAGGACCATTCCTCGGCTGCGGTGGTAGGCTCCAGACAAGCCTCTGGACCCATCCCTGCACCGCTGTATCATGGGCCTCCTGAACGGAGGACCACGAGGTAGCTCCTTAACGCATACCTGTCGGCCAGGAGGGCCAGCAGGTGGCTGTAAAATGAACCCCAAAATATGGCGTCTGTCCCATAAATACCCTTCCCCAGAATGCAACTCGGAGGACCACCTCCACCGAGCGTGCCTCCGGGACAGAGAAGTATCCATATGCTTCAACACATTGTCTTTCCAACCCTGGCCAGTGGCAACAGCGACACCCACTGGTCAGCACAGAAAATCCCACAATGTCAGCCAAGCTGGAACAGAGGCAAACTTTACCTTTCTAACGCACAATTTATTAAATTTACCTAACATGCGGTAGATTACAAATCTACCAGCGCTACATACTATTGTTACATGCTCTTCTGTCCTGCTTTACCTACCTCATTTAACTTGCTATGTTCCTTCCTCTTATACTGTAATTCAGCCGTTTTTATGCTCAAGCACTTTATGATAACTTCCTTTTTCTTTTTCTATAAAAGAAATCCGGCTAGCAAAAGAAGTCCTTGGATTTAAACACTCAACAGAATCTGTAGATCTTGACCACGCAGATCTCTTTACCCTGACAATATCTAGCTAGGTAATTTCAAAGTTCTATTGTCCATAATTACCAGTAAAACTGGGGATCTGGCAAGGTCAACGATTTCCCTTCTTTATCCACAGTGGTAATAAAGTATACAACATTGTCTTTTCCTGGTCTGCAAATTACCACTTTATCGGCCTAGATGTGCCGACCGAAGTTCCAATGTACAAAACATCCGCTGAAACGTTCATCTATCCGGACGGAACATCCAGTCTTTCTGAAGGGCTTAGGCACAGACAAGTAGTCCCAAACAGCTTCACTGTACCAAAGCTCCCGATTAGCTTCAATCTCCTGCATAATATCCTGGGGCACATAGGGAAACTCCAATCCATACTCTGGAGTCACACGCTTGTTTAACATCCGTTGCAAGCGAGCAAGTTTTGGCAAAGATCTGTCTCTCCCCATACCAGGTGGTACACAGGAATTTAGTGATTTTCTCACCATAGACCCAGCCGGTGTCTGTAGTGAACTAGTAGCCTTTGGCAAAGTCTCAGCAACAGTACTGTGTGTTTCCACACAGGGTGACGTCTTCCCAGAACTCAGGGCAGTCCATTCAGAAAAAGTCATTGTGGAGACAACATTTTCACCTTGAGATCACAATAGCTCTTGCGACATGGTTTCAAATAAGTCATCATCCCCGGAAAGATCCGACAAGGATTCTATTTCCGAATCTCTCAATTCTTCCGCTGGCAAATATTTATTTACAGTCCCCAACAGTGACCCACCTCTGCGCCGCTGTATCATGGGCCTCCCGAATGGAGGACCACGAGGTAGCTCCTTAACGCATACCTGTCGGCCAGGAGGGCCAGCAGGTGGCTGTAAAATGAACCCCAAAATATGGTGTCTGTCCCATAAATACCCTTGCCCAGAATGCAACTCGGAGGACCACCTTCACCGAGCGTGCCTCCGGGACAGAGGAGCATCCATACGCTTCAACACGTCTTTCCAACCCTGGCCAGTGGCAACAGCAACACCCACCGATCAACATGGAAACACCCACAATGTCAGCCAAGCAGGAACAGAGGCAAACTTTACCTTCCTAAAGCACAATTTACTAAATTTACCTAACATGCGGTAGATTGCAAATCTACCAGCGCTACATACTATTGTTACATGCTCTTCTGTCCTGCTTTACCTACCTCATTTAACTTGCTATGTTCCTTCCTCTTATACTGTAATTCAGCCGTTTTTATGCTCAAGCACTTTATGATAACTTCCATATGGTTAAAATGCCATTAAAGAGAGTCTCCTCTTCTCTGCTCCAAGATTCAGCAGCCTCATGACAGAATTTGCCTTATCAGATGTATGGCCGTTTAAAGTGACTGTAAACGATCACCTAAAACAACCCATTCAGTTTAAAATAGAAATGAAAGGAAAAACATTTTTGTATAGATATAAAAAAAACATTATAAATACCGTTTTTCCCTTTTTTATAAGTGCTCACATTCCCTCTGTTCTCTCTGTTCTCAGCTGCATTAGAGCTGGCGTAGTTGTCAACATTGTAAAAAAAAATTTTAGGGACACTTTTTTGGCTGTAGGCTGAGTCTTGTAATAATTAGGGGGCTGGGCATGCACTTGTGGGCGTGGCACAGGGGAAAAGAAAAAATGCGGTGCGCAAAGCGTGCCGTGGCAAAAAATGGGTGTGGTTTATGCAAAATAATGGGTGTGTCTTAAATGGGCATGGCTCAAAGGGGGTGTGGTTAGAGTCTGAGATGAATGAGGAATGGAGGGAAAGGGGGGGAGAGGGATGGAGGGACAGCAGCCCCAGATCCTACACAACAATAGAAATATGGGTATTCTAGAAAGTTTAACAATCAGCAGATAAGGATACTCCAAACACCTGGTGTTAGCAATTCAATCATCCCGGCACCATGGTTGTTATGGTGTCAGGATGATGGAAGTGCATTATTTCTATTATTACATTGTGATATAAAATGAAATCATTCAACTCACCATAATGTTGAATCAGTGGGATCCCTGAGCGTGTCACCTGCCACGTCGCCTGCCACCAGCCGTGCGTCCTTGCATCAGGTGCCCCCAGCAGAGTCCGTCCTTGCATCAGGTGTCCCAGCAGAGTCCATCCTTGCATCAGGTGCCCCCAGTAGAGTCCGTCATTGCATCAGGTGCCCCCAGTAGAGTCCGTCCTTGCATCAGGTGCCCCCAGCGGAGCCCCCCTTACATCAGATGTCCCCAGTGGAGCCCCCCTCACGTCAGATGTCCCCAGCGGAGTCCCCCCTCACACCAGGAGTCCCTAGAGGAGCCCCCCTCACATCAGGAGTCCCCAGCGGAGCCCCCTCTCACATCAGGAGTCCCCAGGGGAGCCCCCTCTCACATCAGGAGTCCTCAGCAGAGCCCCCCCTCACATCAGGAGTCCCCAGCGGTGAATCCGCCGCATTACAGAAGGCCAAGGGAGCCGACTGCGTGGTTACAATAGAACCACCGCCAACCCCCGCCTCTTTCCATATCAGACTGGCAACGAAGAGGAGTGGGGCGGAGCGGGGATGGGCGGAGGGGGGCGGGGGGTGGGCAGAGCAGGGTGGGGTTGGGCGGAGCGTGGCAGAGCGCAGGGGGGTGGGCGGCGCCGCAGCAGCTCGGCTTCTATTGAAGCCACCCAGTTCCACTCCACTTCTGGTCTTCTTAAAAATGGCGGCCGGCAGAGACATTGTCTCCACCGGCCGCGGACTTCTAGTGGCAGCCGCGAAAAATCGTGAAAAAGTGAATTTCTCAGGACATTCCCCGGGAATTAATAAAATCGGGAAAAGAGTCTAAATCCGGGGAATGTCCCGGGAAATTCAGGACTGTTGGTAAGTATGAGCTGGGAGAGGGGAAGCAGCAGTAGACTGAGCTTCCCAGTGAAAGGCTGTGTGGGATTGGGGGGAGGTGTCAGGACAAGTCTGATCATGGGAGGAGAGCAGGCTGAGTTCCCAGCAAAGTTTAAGAGTTGACCACAATGTGTTCTCCTGCTTACTGTGGAAAGTTTTTAATAGGAAAGCAGAAGGACTGGCAGGAACACCATGAATTTCACACAAAATACAAGGAGGGCAGGATACTTTCTCATACAAGTACATGATACAGCAGACGCATATTGGGAATATGAAATGTTGGGGTAACAAATGCTTTAAAGTGGTTGTAAAGGCAGAAGTTTATTTTAATGCATTCTATGCATTAAGATAAAAAGCCTTCTGTGTGCAGCAGCCTCCCCCCCCAGCCCCCCTAACACTTATCTGAGGTCCCACTAGATCCAGCAAAGTTGCAGGAATGTCTCAGCTGCCCGAGACTCCCCTCCTCATTTGCTGAGACAGCAGCATGGCGCCATTGGCTTCCGCTGCTGTCAATCAAAGTCAGTCAGCCAATGGGGAGAGAAAGGAGGCAGGGCCGCCGGGCTGAACGGACACACGGAGCTGTGGCTCAGCATGGGTGCCCCCATAGCAAGCTGCTTGCTGTGGGGCACTCAACAGGAGGGAGAGGCCAGGAGCATTGAAGAGGGACCCGAGAAGAGGAGGATCTGGGCTGCTCTGTGAAAAACCACTGCACAGAGCAGGAAAGTATAACATTTTTGTTATTTTTACCAAAAAAAACCCTAGACTTTACAATCACTGTAAATATCCATCTAGAGTGGTCTACTCCTGTTTTTCATCACCCACTACACAGTGGGGGTTATTTATCAAAGGCAAATCCACTTAGCACTACAAGTGCACTTGGAAGTGCAGTCACTGTAGATCTGAGGGGGACATGCAAGGAAAATAAAAAACAGCATTTTTGCTTGCACATGATTGGATGAAAAAATCAGCAGAGCTTCCCCTCATTTCAGATCTTCTCCTCAGATCTACAGTGACTGCACTTCCAAGTGCACTTGTAGTGCAAAGTGGATTTGCCTTTTGTAAATAACCCCAAATGTCTTATATTGATTTTACTCTGTTGTTTGCCAGGCTTCTCCCTCGCATATGTGCTATGGACTTTTGCTCCTCTCCAATCATTCTCCCTGATGGACTGTTCAACCCAACCAATCTAAACAACCTGGCAACTGAACTTTATTGCCAGAACTGGAATCTCTTCAAAGGGAGGGGAAATCCTTTTCTTATTCAAAAGCATAACTCAGCCTCAACACTAGTAATCTGGGACTCCTTCAAACTCCCTGTTTTTACTATCCTTACCTTGCACATAACCAGGTTTAAAACTCTTCTAAGTGCAACATGCAACAGGCAATATCCCAACTAGATAAGGTAGTCGCTGAATTCATCCAAGACTCCTCTCCCACTAAGGCTGCATGTCTGAGACTTCAAGCGCAAGTTGTTGAGAGCCTATACCGTTCTAGGGTCAAACAACAATTTTTTAACCACCTCCCCTCTAGAGCAACTTTTTTTTATATTTTTCGCATTTTGTGCTATAAAATTAGTACTTAAAACTTAGGATATTATATATATTCTGAAAGTAGAGGCTCTGTAGAATAAAAATATGGTAGTTGCAATTTTTTATGCTGCATCCACATTTATGAATAGGTAATACTTTAAATGTCTTTAAAGGTTATCAGTGTAAAATAACTCCAAATGAGGGACCTAGAATTATTGATCCCCCTTTGACATTCATGTTAGTACGTAACATGCGTGGCGCAATTGCAGTGTAATACACATATGCACTCGAAGCATGTATTTGTGTTCACATGTGTGAATGGATGACTGCAGGGTACATTTACCTTTTTTATTTTTGTTTATTCTATTATATTTTTTTAAAATTTTTTTTTATTTACCTATTTATTTCACTTAGCTCAATTGCTATCACATAGGGATAATTCTGTAAAACAGGAAGCTAAGGTCTCACACCTCCCCCTTTTAATAAGGTCTTGTATGAAGATACGGTGTTGGACTATAATTATTGAGCTAGAGCAGATGAGTAAAGATCATATGTACATTTTGTACACATCTGCTAAATTTTTTATACTTGCACTCCAGGACAGTATCTCTCCATTCCATTCACAATCATCAGATAAGCTCTTAGAAAAGGGGTGGTAGGAGCCCCCAAAATGCATTGTATTCTCTTTATTCATAATAAACTTTATATGGACTGTACAATTCAATTTTGATACTATTTACAGATTTACCTTGTTTAATACTTTTCAAATCTTATTTTTTAGATTCAAATGTTTATTTTTAGTTTTTCCTCATAAGGCTATCCCTGCCCTGGTCACGCAAGCAAGGCTTTAACTAAAATGCTTACGAAAAACCATATACAGGGACTGCTGGGTGTCAAGTTTGTACCACTCGCTGGAGGTGGACCAATATGTGATTAAGGTACTAGCTTGCACTGCTGCATATGTTATGTTATAAAGGGCCTTCATCACAGCGTGGGGATTTCTGACAGAGAAAAGCTGGCTTTCAATAACCTGGATTTAGGATGTGCAGTGTTTTACGTGCATAGTGTTTCTCATTTTTGTTTCTTCAAAGGATGCCGTGAAGGGCTGTGAAAGAAAGACAGCTCTTGAACAGATTGTCAGCAACAATTGCCTCTTGCAGTTTAATCACCCCAAGCTAAAAGTTAGAATTAAAAAAAAAGTCCAGCAACAGGACATTTTCGATGAGAGAGAATTATCAGAAATGTACCATAGGCAGTACAAATAGGTTTTTGCTACGAGAAATAGAATACCATAGGGGATACAGAGGATGTGTAAAATTGGACAACAGAAGAACATTTTTAATGATGGAGAACTGTCTGAAATATGCTAAAGACAAAGAGTAGATAGGTGTTTTTCTAAAAAATTTAGAGATTGCAGATGACACAGTAATGTAAAATTGGCTAGCAGCATGACAATATAAAAAACAAAGGGTTGGGCCTATTTTTTATTGAGGGGTAATTGTCCAATTGTACTAGGAAAAGAGTATGGGCAAGTATTTTACTATAAGCATGAATAGACTGCAGATGGCACAGCAGAGGTACCAGGACAAGGCTAGGCCCAATATACTAGAGACAAAGAGCACAGGCTGGGGCTTTACTACATGAATTAAGGTACTGCACAGGATACAACTAGTGTCTGCCCAAATGTTATGTTATCTATGGAGATCTGGTACAGTCAGGGCTGCTGTGAGAAATCATGGGGGCCCAAACAGCCTACTTTTACAGGGCCCCCTTCCCCTGCCTGAAAGTAACTGAGGACATAGATTTATCAGTCTCTTTCTCTGTAGCCTCAGCTGCACAGATGAATGAATAGGAAGCGCTTGGGGACTTCCTGCTCATTCACAAACTGAAGCTTAGTAAACCTGGTTTATTATGCTTCACTGATGAATGGACACAGGAGTTATTGGTAATGGTTGCTCACTGTGTTCATTCAGGAAAGAAAGGGGCCAGTAAATGACATATCCAGTCACTCACTCTCCATCTCGAATCATCCTCCAGTGTGCCCGCAGCAGCTGCCAGTGGGAGAGGAGGGAAGCTGACAGCATTGTGGGGGAAAGGGGCACACAGGGGGGCCCAGACAGCAGATGGAAGGGGTGCATGTGCTAGAACCAATCCCCATGCAATGCAGCCTGGAGAGGGGAAAGAAGAGGAGAAGCTAGCAGCGCTAAAGGGGGAGGCAGGAGAGGATAGATGTTTGCAATAAGACAGTACAGCCGAACCTCATGCTTCACAGGTGCCCGTGCCCCCCATTTGAACTGATAGGGCCTGGGCCAAGTACAGGAGGGCTGGCTGTCAGCAGCCCTGGGTGCAGTGAATGTGAGGGATATAATTCACAGTGCTTTAGGTGCACACTGTTCTTGCACTGATCTTTGTTCTTGCAAAACATTTAAGAGAGAGATATCAATCCATTGTTGCATGCAGATATTGGTCCTTTTGGGGATACAGACCTGTGCACACAGGCAGGGCACATAAGAGAATGTACCACAGCATTGCAATTCAAAGAAATAAACAAATAAAAACAATACCCGGAAATACTGAAATAAAGGTTCTTGCGTGGGAGCTTTGTGTTATGTGGTGTTGTGTTATGTGGAAACACACGCTGTAGGAAACTATACACTTAGTTCTGATGCAAGTTACATGGGTGCATTCCATTGTTGTCACTAGGGATGAGCTTCGTGTTCGAGTCGAACCCATGTTCGACTCGAACATCGGCTGTTCGACCGTCCGTCGAATTGCGAACGATATGGGCCGTTCGCGCCAAATTCGTGTGGCGCGTCACGGCCCATAATTCACTGCGGCATCGCAGTGCATTGCTGGCTGATGATTGGCCAAGCATGCACTATGACCCGCATGCTTGGCCAATCACAGCGCCGTCAGTAGAGAGAGCTGTAATTGGCCAAAGCCAGGGTGGCTTTGGCCAATTATGGCTCAGGGGATTTAGTACACACCCCACACTATATAAGGCCGCCTGCACGGCGGCCCTGTGTAGTGTGTGTTCCGGTGTGCTGAGAGATAGAGAGAGAGAGAGAGAGACAGTGTCATTTGATTTGAGTTAGATAGATTAGGCAGAACAGTCAGTCAGTTAGCTGCACTTACAGTGTATTGTGTATATATATGCATCCCAGGTGTTGCATATATATATATATACACTGTATTCAGTTTAGCTAGATCCGTTCCTGTTATCTTCTATCTAGACTATTTACATTTAGTGCAGTGTGTCCTGCTCACAGTGTTCAGCTAGATCCGTTCCTGCTATTTACATTCAGTGCAGTGCGTCCTGCTCACAGTGTTCAGCTAGATCCGTTCCTGCTATTTACATTCAGTGCAGTGCGTCCTGCTCACAGTGTTCAGCTAGATCCGTTCCTGCTATTTACATTCAGTGCAGTGCGTCCTGCTCACAGTGTTCAGCTAGATCCGTTCCTGCTATTTACATTCAGTGCAGTGCGTCCTGCTCACAGTGTTCAGCTAGATCCGTTCCTGCTATTTACATTCAGTGCAGTGTGTCCTGCTCACAGTGTTCAGCTAGATCCGTTCCTGGTATTTACATTTAGTGCAGTGCGTCCTGCTCACAGTGTTCAGCTAGATCCGTTCCTGCTATTTACATTCAGTGCAGTGCGTCCTGCTCACAGTGTTCAGCTAGATCCGTTCCTGGTATTTACATTTAGTGCAGTGCGTCCTGCTCACAGTGTTCAGCTACATCCGTTCCTGCTATTTACATTCAGTGCAGTGCGTCCTGCTCACAGTGTTCAGCTAGATCCGTTCCTGCTATTTACATTCAGTGCAGTGCGTCCTGCTCACAGTGTTCAGCTACATCCGTTCCTGCTGTTTACATTCAGTGCAGTGCGTCCTGCTCACAGTGTTCAGCTAGATCCGTTCCTGCTATTTACATTCAGTGCAGTGCGTCCTGCTCACAGTGTTCAGCTAGATCCGTTCCTGCTATTTACATTCAGTGCAGTGCGTCCTGCTCACAGTGTTCAGCTAGATCCGTTCCTGGTATTTACATTTAGTGCAGTGCGTCCTGCTCACAGTGTTCAGCTAGATCCGTTCCTGCTATTTACATTCAGTGCAGTGCGTCCTGCTCACAGTGTTCAGCTAGATCCGTTCCTGCTATTTACATTCAGTGCAGTGCGTCCTGCTCACAGTGTTCAGCTAGATCCGTTCCTGCTATTTACATTTAGTGCAGTGCGTCCTGCTCACAGTGTTCAGCTAGATCCGTTCCTGCTATTTACATTCAGTGCAGTGCGTCCTGCTCACAGTGTTCAGCTAGATCCGTTCCTGCTATATACATTTAGTGCAGTACGTCCTGCTCACAGTGTTCAGCTAGATCCGTTCCTGTTATCTTCCTACTGACAGGCAGGCTTGTCTGGTTACAGTATATAAAGCTACCTGAAGAAAATTACAGGTGTTCTTTTTGATCCTATTAGTACCACGGTCAGGCAGCTAGACTATTTACATTTAGTACAGTGTGTCCTGCTCACAGTGTTCAGCTAGATCCGTTCCTGTTATCTTCCTACTGACAGGCAGGCTTGTCTGGTTACAGTATATAAAGCTACCTTAAGAAAATTACAGGTGTTCTTTTTGATCCTATTAGTACCACGGTCAGGCAGCTAGACTATTTACATTTAGTACAGTGTGTCCTGCTCACAGTGTTCAGCTAGATCCGTTCCTGTTATCTTCCTACTGACAGGCAGGCTTGTCTGGTTACAGTATATAAAGCTACCTTAAGAAAATTACAGGTGTTCTTTTTGATCCTATTAGTACCACGGTCAGGCAGCTAGACTATTTACATTCAGTGCAGTGCGTCCTGCTCACAGTGTTCAGCTAGATCCGTTCTTGCTATTTACATTCAGTGCAGTGCGTCCTGCTCACAGTGTTCAGCTAGATCCGTTCCTGGTATTTACATTTAGTGCAGTGCGTCCTGCTCACAGTGTTCAGCTAGATCCGTTCCTGCTATATACATTTAGTGCAGTACGTCCTGCTCACAGTGTTCAGCTAGATCCGTTCCTGTTATCTTCCTACTGACAGGCAGGCTTGTCTGGTTACAGTATATAAAGCTACCTGAAGAAAATTACAGGTGTTCTATCCCAGCTTAGTGCAGCTACAGGCCATTAGTATGTCTGGAAGGCCAAGAAGGAGAGGCAGACAGTCACAAGCCAATAAGAGAGGGCAAGCAGGCTCTGTGTCTAGTGCTGGTCGTGGAGACGGTGCATCCTCATCAGCACGTGGCCATGGGACACGCTTGGCCTTTTTTTCGGCAGCTGGCCGTGTTGAGCCGCAACATGCGGAAGACTTGGTCGAGTGGATGACCAAGCCGTCCTCATCCTCCTCATCCTCTCTCACCCATGCCCAGGGTGCTTTGTCTGGCAAAGCAGCGGCCTCTTCCCTCAGCTCAATGTCATCAGTGACTCCTTCCCTAGCTCCACCATGTCCTCATGAGGATTCCCTCGAACTGTTTGACCACAGTGTTGGGTACATGCTCCAGGAGGATGCCCAGCGTTTGGAAGGCTCTGATGATGATACTGAGCTCAATGAAGGCAGTAACATGAGCACGGACAGAGGGGGTGCCCAAGAAGGACAGCAATCTGGCAGTCATGCTCCCCCTGCTGCAGCATACTGCCAGGTTTGCTCCAGTGATGAGGAGGGAGGGGATGATGAGGTCACTGACTCAACGTGGGTGCCTGATAGGAGAGAGGAGGAGGAGGAGGAGGAGGAGGAGGAGGTGGCACATCACCAACTAGGCAGGATGCCCTCCAGGGGCCAGCCTAAGGGCAGCACATTGACTGCATCACACCCCAAAGCTCCACATGTGCAGGGCGCTGCAGTCTCTGCGCGTTATTCAAAAAGTTCTTTGGTGTGGGCCTTTTTTGAGACGAGTGCATCAGATCGCACCGCTGCTATTTGCAACATATGTCTCAAGCGTATCTCGCGTGGCCAAAACATCTCCCGCTTGGGTACCACATGCTTGACCAGACATATGTTGACCTGCCATGCAGTTCGTTGGCAAGCGTATCTAAAAGACCCACACCAAAGAACAAAGACGATCTCTCCTTGCTCCTCATCAGCTGAGATTTCCAACCCCACTAGACCTTCAGTCCTCTCTGCGACCTGCAGTGAGAGGAATGAAGGTGTAGAATTAGGTGTGTCACAGCCAAGTACTTGTGGGCAATCTGCTTTTGGTACACCGACGTCAGATTGTACCAGGCAAATTTCCCTGCCCCAGCTGCTGCACCGCCGAAAGAAGTTTGCTCCCAGCCATCCACATGCCCAGCGGTTGAATGCTAGCTTGGCAAAATTGCTAGCACTTCAACTGCTGCCTTTTCAGTTGGTAGACTCTGCCCCCTTCCGTGAGTTTGTGGAATGTGCGGTTCCTCAGTGGCAGGTACCCAAACGCCACTTTTTCTCACGGAAGGCGATTCCGGCTCTCTACCGGCATGTGGAAGGCAATGTCCATGCCTCGCTGGACAGGGCGGTCAGCGGTAAGGTGCATATTACCGCTGACTCATGGTCCAGCAGGCATGGACAGGGACGTTACTTAAGTTTCACGGCGCATTGGGTGACTCTGCTGGCAGCTGGGAAGGATGCAGGACAAGGTGCAGTAGTGTTGGAGGTTGTTCCGCCACCACGCCTCCAAAATGCTGATTGTGACACACCTCTCTCCTCCACCCCCTCCTCTTCTTCTTCCTCCATGGCCTCTTCCTCGGAACCAGCGGTGCTCCGTAGGCGTTCAAGGGGCTACGCAAGTACGCAGGCCAAAAGATGCCATGCGGTGCTTGAGCTGGTGTGCTTGGGGGACAGGAGCCACACTGGGGCAGAGGTTCTGTCAGCTCTGCAGGGGCAGGTTCAGAGGTGGTTGACGCCACGCCAACTTAAGGCAGGAATGGTGGTTTGCGACAATGGCACCAACCTCCTCTCTGCCCTCCGACAGGGACAACTGACCCATGTGCCCTGTTTGGCTCACGTCCTTAACTTGGTGGTGCAGCGGTTCTTGGGCAGGTACCCGGGCTTACAGGATGTCCTGAGGCAGGCCAGGAAAGTCTCTGTGCATTTCCGCCGGTCATATAATGCCAGTGCTCGGCTGACGGACCTCCAAAAGGAGTTTAACCTGCCCAAGAACCGCCTAATCTGTGACATGCCCACCAGGTGGAACTCGACGTTGGCCATGCTGCAGCGGCTGCACACGCAGCAGAGGGCCATCAATGAGTACCTGTGCGACTATGGCACCAGGACAGGGTCAGGGGACCTTGGTTTTTTTTCCCCACGCCAGTGGGCCATGATCAGGGATGCATGCACTGTCCTGTCACCATTCGAGGAGGCCACGAGGATGGTGAGCACTGACAGTGCATGCATCAGTGACACTGTCCCCCTTGTCCACCTGTTGGAGCACACGCTGCGTGGAATAATGGACAGGGCACTTGAGGCAGAACAGAGGCAGGAAGAGGAGGACTTCCTTAGCTCTCAAGGCCCCCTTTATCCAGACAGTGTTCCTGCGTGCCCGCCGATCACACAGGAAGAGGACGAGGAGGAGGAGGAGGAGGAGGAGGAAGATTGTGTCAGTATGGAGGTGGAGCCTGGCACTCAGCATCAGCAGTCTTTAAGGGATCAGTCCCAAGGAACACATGGACTTGTACGTGGCTGGGAGGAGGTGGCTGCGGACGTTGTTGTCCTTAGTGACCCAGAGGACTCCGGACCGAATGCCTCAGCAAACCTACGCTGCATGGCCTCCCTGATCCTGCAAAGCCTGCGTAAGGATCCTCGTATTCGTGGTATCAAGGAGAAGGACCAATACTGGCTGGCAACCCTCCTTGATCCACGTTACAAGGGTAAGGTTGCGGACCTTATCTTGCCATCGCAGAGGGAGCAGAGGATGAAACATCTTCGGGAGGCCTTGCAGAAAGGTCTGTGCAACGCGTTCCCAGAGACTGGGAGGTTACAAACTCCTGTTTCTGGACAACGTGTTGCTGAGGCTTCGGTCAGTCAAAGAAGGAGCGGTGGAGAAGGTGGCCGTCTGACCGATGCGTTCAGACAATTTTTTGGTCCGCAGCCCCAAGGTATGATCGGTTCCAGCAACCATCGCCAGCGTCTGTTTTACATGGTGCAGGAATACCTAGGGGCAAGATCAGACTTGGACACCTTTCCCACCGAAAATCCTCTGGGTTACTGGGTCTTGAGGATGGATCACTGGCCAGAGCTTGCACAGTATGCAATTGAGCTACTGGCCTGTCCTGCATCCAGCGTTCTTTCGGAACGCACATTCAGTGCTGCTGGAGGCGTGGTAACCGATCACAGGGTGCGTCTGTCCACCGACTCGGTCGATCGGCTGACCTTCATAAAAATGAATCAGTCTTGGATCACCACCAGCTACCAAGCACCTGATGCAGATGTAACCGAATAATTTTTTTTGAAATCTCAGATCCCTTCAAAGACTGCCTATGCTGATGCTGAGTGACTATCCCTGAGTAATTATCCTCTTCCTCCTCAATCATCACGCTGATAGCTTGTAAGAACATTTTTGGTTCTGGGCGCCACCACCAGTGCCTAAGGCACAATTTTTCAGCCCCTGTTTAACAGGGGCGTGTAATTACAATTTTTGATGTAATACTTTGCAGCAGGGCTCGTTCCTGCATTCCAACTAGAGTGTCTTTGAGGGGTTGCAGTGTTGTGGCACCAGCACCAGTGCCTAAGACCCAATTTTTCAGCCCCTGTCTAACAGGGGCGTGTAATTACAATTTTTGATGCAATACTTTGCAGCAGGGCTTGTTCCTGCGTTTCAACTAGAGTGTCTGTGAGGGGTTGCAGTGTTGTGGCACCAGCACCAGTGCCTAAGGCCTAATTTTTCAGCTCCTGTTCAACAGGGGCATGTAATTACAATTCTTGATCTAATATTTCACAGCAGGGCCCTGTGAGGGCTTACAGTGTTTTGGCCACAGCAACACCTAAGGCCCAAATTTCTGCTGAGTATATAGGGCAGGACCCTACTTTCAAACATCTAACTTACAAACGACTCCTACTTGCAAACGGAAGGAGACAACAGGAAGTGAGATGAAATCTACCCCTAAGGAAGGGAAATTCTCTCCTGTAAGAGTTAATATGGGAAAACAATTTCTCCTTTCCACTGATGCTTTCCAATCCTTGTTCCACAAAAAAACCCAAATTTTCCAAAAACATTTTTCATTGGGACAAAAAAGTGAGGTGAAATCTTCTGAAGAGGAGGAAAGACGCAAAACAAATGTCACAGGGGTGATAACCCTTCCCTATGTTTTCCAAAAAGCTTAGAAAAGATTTTTTGGCTGGAGCTAAACACATTAAAAATGTTCAAAATTACAAACAGATTCTACTTAACAACAAACCTACAGTCCCTGTCTTGTTTGCACCGCCTGAATACTGCTGTTCAGAGTATATAGGGACCTTTCCTTATTTTAATTTGGGTGCGGGGTTCCCCTTAATATCCATACAAGACCCAAAGGGCCTGGTAATGGACTGGGGGGTACCCATGCCGTTTGTCTCACTGATTTTCATCCATATTGCCATGACCCGACATGACATTAAACCCGCAAGCAGTTTTAAATGAGATTTTTTCCTTTAAAAATGACATTTGGTGCAGGGACTGTTCTAAACATGGGAAACACGCGTCACTTTACAGGCATACTATAGACACCCCCCAGGTACGATATTTAAAGGAATATTTCACTTTTTTTTTTTTACTTTAAGCATCATTAAAATCACTGCTCCCGAAAAAACGGCCGTTTTTAAAAGTTTTTTTTGCATTGATACATGTCCCCTGGGGTAGGACCCGGGTCCCCAAACCCTTTTTAGGACAATACCATGCAAATTAGCCTTTAAAATGAGCACTTTTGATTTCGAACGTTCGAGTCCCATAGACGTCAATGGGGTTCTAACGTTCGTGCGAACTTGCGGTCCGTTCGCGGGTTCTGGTGCGAACCGAACCGGGGGGTGTTCGGCTCATCCCTAGTTGTCACCATTTCAAACAAAGGCCTGTTAAAAAAATAACAGCTAACAACAATTAGGAAAAATATGTCCTGTGAAATGACATGTGCAGTCTGTTATTAGTATAGTGTATGTGTAAAGGGATAGGCTGTGAAAACAAATCGATGCAATCAGCAACATATTATGTCCTGCAGAAAACACATTCTGCCTCATTTGACTGTAGTGCATGTGGACAGGGACAAGCTGTAAACAAGCTGCAGGACATCACCAGCATTAATATGTAGCAACTATTCTAGGGATATGCAATTAGCGGACCTCCTGCTTTTGCAGAACTACAAGTCCCATGAGGCATAGCAAGACTCTGACAGCCACAAGCATGACACCCAGAGGCAGAGGCATGATAGGACTTGTAGTTTTGCAACAGCTGGAGGTCCACTAATTGCATATCCCTGAACTATTCCCTCCCCCAGCCCAGAATCCCCAAATGTACACAACATTCTGCTATCTACAGCACATTCAGTTAAGATGTACATCTATTTTAAGAGACCACTGTTTACAAACTCTATATTAATCGATATTAATCTGTCCCTATGATAATGGGCACAGGCCTAAGAGCTGCAATATGGGATTTGGTCTGTTTTATATAGGAATAAGCATTTTGAGCCATCTCTCACACAGACGTTACTTTGTAACAATTTTCAGAGTGAAAGACAGCAATGAAAAACTGTGTGAGATATGTGTATACACAGCCAAGAATTTTACAGCCATGCTTACAACCCTGATGGGTTTTACTTTTGTTCCCTGCAAAGTAAAAGCATAATGGGCTAGTATTCATCGCATACTAGCCCATTATGTGCCACTTACCTGCAAATGAAGCCTGCAAAGTCCCGATGTCCCCGGTGGCTGCATCTATCTTCACCCCTTTTTATTCCAGGGCCGTGGACTCTGGCTCTGTGACTGGGTTTGTGCAAGCTGATAGCTAGATTGATGCTGTGCCCTACAACAAGTAGAAAGCATTCCATTAATAAAAACAATGGGGATGAAGCAGCAGATATAAAACATCCAGTACAATCAATACTTTATATTATTTGTTTTATTTTATTTTAGAAACAAATCCAAATTCCACCTGGAGTTCATACCTGCAGGGGTTTTAGTACTGAGAGTAAATATCCACCAGACCTCTCTCTCAAGTAATCTGTTCACCTATATTAATTAATCAATTAATCAGTCAATTCAGTGTCAAAAGTCTATTGGAAAAATTAACCCCAATTGAAAAATATTGATTCAAAACATGATGATTCCTCATAAACAAAAAAAAATAAGCTTGAAACCAATTTAAATTTTTTTCCAATTTTTCCAAGTCTTCTAATCTTTCATCCTTGATCAATCATCAACCAATCATGGTATGCTCTGACTTCAGCAGAATTATTTCTTAAATAATTATACCTGTCATGACAGAATTATGTAGGCTGCCATTGTTGAGAATTTGAGAATGCTAGATCTCTGGTTATTATGCTCATGCCAATGCTTTAGGTTGAACTGCATTGTTAACACAATCCCCCCTACCTTCTTTGAGCCCCCCCAAAGCACTTTTAAAAAAATGAAAATAAATGCTTTGCATTGTTTTTCTCCCAAATTTTTCTGGTTGGTCCACTGTCTTCACAGGTTCTTTGTTATGTCATGGCAGTGATGGTTGACCTTTACTCCTTGACCAGATTGGGCTCACATAAAGATGAGTAAGCTTAGTTCAATGCAGTAGAGCTCTGATCCCAGACTGGTGTGATGATGTACTTCCAGAAGGTGTGTCCATGACAGCCTGGGCTAAGAGATAGCCAGTGTCACTCAACCTGGAAGACTGGCAACAGTTAGTGGCAGAAAGGAAATACTGCAGATGACAGGACTGGACCGAAGTTCAGCATCGCAGAAAAAAATGCTTTTATATTTGTTTTTCTATTTACAGTTCTATTATTCATATTGAGGTCTGCTTTTAATTCTTTCTGATTTATGAATCTACAAAATGTATATTCCCTCTTTTCTTGTTAATATAAAATAAAAGTAAAAACCCGTTCACACTGAGGCAGTTTTCAGGCGTTTTACTGCTAGAAATAGCCTCTGGAAAGCACCTGAAAACTGCCTCCTATTCATTGCAAATGTGCTTTCACACTTGGGCGGTGCGCTTGCGGGAAGTTAGAAAAAGTCCTGCAAGCTGCATCTTTGGGGCAGTTTGGGAGCGCTATAAATAGCGTTCCCAAAATGCTTTGAAAGCGCCGCAAAACAGGCTTTTTTTCCTTTTTTTAAAGGTCACGTTATCACGTGACCTTAAAAAAAATGCCCCGCTAGCGCCCGAAAAGCAATGCAAAAGCACAGCTAAAATGCCAGTAAAGCACCGCAAAAATGACCAGCGCTTTAGCGCTGTTTTAGCAGCGCTTCGTTGTGAAAGGGGTCTTACAACTGTCACTGGGACAAGAAGGTACAACAAATGAAAAAAAAAAAAAAACATTGCCATGAGGTCAAATCCTTTCTTATGCTGCTAAAATGATTTTCTGTTTTTATGAGGGTTCTCATTGAAGAGATTTCTTATAATTTCCTGCCTAATGTAAGGGATGGGAGATCTCCCCAATAGAGAAACATATGGTAAAAAAAAAAAACTGACAAAGGCTCTAATCCCTAACCAATAGAACCAAATAAATACATAAATAAATAAAATACAACATGTGAAGGGAGTTAGAATCGAAGCATCTTCAGCTAAGAATAAAAACTTTTTTGACTGAACAGGTTTGAAATTGTAATAGTAGAGTGCAATAACATTTTTTTGTCTAAATTTAAATACAAATTGAACAAAAAAACAAAAAAAAACAACAAAACACACCCATAAGCATAAAACATAAGTAAATCGGTAAATTCATCATGTTGCTGCTGAAAGCTTCAGGACCCTGTAATAACCTTGCCAATGGACAGACAAGTCCAGAAGTGCCCACATAGTCAGGCAGCAATGTGGACATTGGAAGAAGGACCCCTCTCTTTTGCAGTTCAGGAGAAAAGTTCAGGAGAAAAAAGACGTGGGTTCCAGTGTGTCACCTGACCCTGGTTTTGAGTAAATGTTCAGCCCATTTAGGCAGGCTTTTTAAAATATCTTATAAGGGGTAAGCTAGAGGGTTGTTGGGTAGGTAGTGTTTAGTTATGAGTATTAGCTAAAGATTATTTTTAAATAAAAGTCTGAGTTAATGGTAGGTACCCACAGATGCCCCCATATACATCTAACTTCTTGAGTGCCATGGGAACCCAACAATCTTGGCAAAAGAAAAGAGTAGGTCCACCGTCTGCAATTTTCTATTTACTTGATGTCTTCTTTTACTTAATGTCGCAGTGTCAAAAAGGGACATGTAGGGGGAGCAGTGTATCTCTTGACGTTTGCTGGAAAAGTAGAGATTTGCATATCTGAACGCCCCAGGTTTTGAAGGGCCTGAGCTGCTTGAAAAGTTAGATTGTCTGATTATCTGCAGATCAAACAAATTTACATCTTCATCTGTAAATATTCAGGTAAGAAAAAAGTAATGAGTCTGTGATTTTGCAGTTTCAGTTATCTTTAAAAATATACACAAAAAAGTTCTAGTCCTTCTTTACCACTTTGACTGGCCACTCACTGCAATTCTATCTCACTTAATACAAGCACATGTAGCACAGCAGCAGGATAAACATCTATCTCTAAGTAATAAATGAGTGTTCTGGGGATCCCAGTTGTTAAAGGATAAGTGCACTTATAGTGCAATCATCACTAGTGCACTCCACTCTTTATGATAAGCATTGTTAAAATAGGTTATGCATGTCTTAAGAACTGCTTCAGGTTTAATATGTCAGTCTTCCCATCTTCCCATCTTCATTCCTGTGATATCTATTGGTATCAATCAATGAATGCATAGAAGAAATTATAATGTGCTGACTCCCTATGTGAAAATAAAAAATGAATAAATCTGTAAAGTAACGTCCATT
The DNA here is from genome assembly GCA_037952925.1 of Lithobates clamitans. Taxonomy (NCBI): domain Eukaryota; kingdom Metazoa; phylum Chordata; class Amphibia; order Anura; family Ranidae; genus Lithobates; species Lithobates clamitans. Next base: position 4,412,927 of record JBBGZY010000580.1, on the reverse strand, counting down.
TGCAGGTTTTTTCGTGATATCGTATACTTGTTTAGTGCACACCTGACATTTATTAACTATAAGCATGATTGAATTATGAGACTCATTGATTTAACACTAACAATGTTTATGCATACTTGCATGTAAATGTGTCTGATCTGCAGAGAATTACACAATTTGGAGCACTTATAATTAATGAAATGTATGACTCTTGGCAGATTAGCATCATGGAGGCTTGTGAGTGGAAATACCTGGGAACTCCCTTTGCCCAGGAATTGTGGCAATCTCATAAATGAAAAAGGGAACAGATTGGTATATGAAACCACTAGTGCCGTGGTTTTAACTTTACAGTTATGCACGAGTGAGTATTGCAAAGTTGTAAAATTTAGTAAATGTACAAACTTCATACTCAGACCCCCTCGCAAACCAAGCACAGTGAGAGGGAGGGAAAGTCTTATCAAGTCTCACATGGGGCTTTGATAAAAGAAATATGAGGTGTACCATTGTTGACTTCTATCTAAGAATGATAGGATAGGAGTCTGGATGTCTCTGGCATCAGAACTTTCTGAATAATTGACCTAGAACAAACATGCATATTAGAAAGTCAAACCAATGGCTTAACTCTTGTTCTGCATCATTGTTACAGGTTAGTGCCTTAGAAAATATTAAAGCCACTGCATGAGAATGTCAGCAAGGCAATTACCATTTTTAGAACGTGAGGTGTGCAATGGTTTCCTCCATATTCTATCAGTACAGTTTTCAATTGTAAAGTTTTTTTGTAAAGACATTATGGGGGTCATTTACTATAGCGCTATGGCGCTAATTCGCGCAAATTGCCGCGAATTAGCGCTAATTCGCGGCAATTTGGCGCGAATTAGCGCTATTAGCGCTAATTCGCGCTAAAACGGTATTCACTATAGCGCTGGTGAGAAAATACTCCCAAAATCGAATTTACTATAGCTCCCTGAAACTAAATAGAGCCCAAACCCTTACTCTGCTAAAACCTAGAGAATTGCACATGGAAATAATGTTTAGAGCATGATATAATTGCCTGAATGGTACTGAAATATGCGGTATATTATTTAAAGATTATCTGCTTTTAAACTATGTGAAAAAGTGATTTCTACACTGAAATATCTTTAAAAGTCTGAAAAGTGAAAAATTCCCCGTTTTGGACAACTAGGTGCCAACACAACTGAGCATGCTCAGACCTGAAAATAACTCTCATTTTAACTCAAGTGTCTTTTTTACCTGGAGTTATAGTAAATACCAAAATGAGAGCTAATTAGAGAGCATTTTTTGGGAGTTAAAATCTGCTCTAATTTAGTCCAAATGAAGTTTCAGTCATTGATTCTAATGGAACAATTCTAACTTTCACAAGAAAAACCTCTTAATGTTGAGATGAAATGTATCTTTCTGTGAAATAAATTTTCCTTTGCAACATTGTTGCTTCTACTTAAAATATTTTGATTTTAAGAATGCTACAATGTGGAATGTTTTGATGTTTTGGTAAAATATATTTTTCTCTGTCACTTTCACTTGTTACTCTCCATCTCACAACAATCTTTACCCCAAACTCACACAGGTGTCTTTACAATCCACAAACAATACCATTGCTGATGAAAATTTAAAATGAATCACAATTTTTTGTGTTTTGTATTATTTCCAAATATTCATAATTTGAGCCCAAAAAATGTGATATGTGTACCAACATCAGAAATCAAAATGTAATTCCCAAAAATTTAAGGGTAATATTCTACTCTCACCCACAAAAAAACACCAAATATCACAGAATAAATCAAGAAGAATAACTCTTGAGTAATGTAATTCCATCACCTGTATGTCCATAGAAATGCAGTATTTATGTGTTTTTATGTGTATTTATGTGTAGTTATGTGTAGGAGGGTCTCACACGTGGCAGCTCTGTGGCTTAGAGGTTAGAACTTCTGCCTTAGTATCTCTGAGGGTCTGGGTTCAAATCCCAACCATGTTACTACATGTAGAGAAGTTGTCTCATCTCCCAGGTCCTATAACTATGTCTAATTGTAGTAGTTATGTGTAGGAGGGTTCCACCACCATTGTAAGTCTTTTCCAGATACACTATATAGCCAAAAGTATTGGGACGCCTGCCTTTACACACACATGAACTTTAATGGCAGCCCAGTCTTAGTCCGTAGGGTTAAAATTTGATTTGGCCCACCCTTTGCAGCTAGAACAGCTTCTGGGAAGGCTGTCCACAAGGTTTAGTCTGCCTATGGGAATGTTTGATCATTCTTCCAGAAGTGCATTTGTCAGGCCAGGCACTGATGTTGGATGAGAAGGCCTGGCTTGCAGTCTCTACTCTAATTCAGCCAAAGGGTGTTCTATCGGGTTGAGGCCAGGACTCTGTGCAGGCCAGTCAAGTTTCTCCACCCCAAACTTGCTCATCCATGTCTTTACGGACCTTGCTTTGTGTACTGGTGTGCAGTCATGTTGGAACAGGAAGGGGCTTTCCCCAAACTGTCCCCACAAAGTTGGGAGCATGAAATTGTCCAAAATGTCTTGGTATGCTGACGCCTTAAGAGTTCCCTTATCTGAAACTAAGAGGCCAAGCCCAACCCCTGAAAAAAAACCCCGCACCATAATCCCCCTCCACCAAATCATTTGGACCAGTGCACAAAGCAAGGTCCATAAAGACATGGATGAGTGATTTTGGGGTGGAGGAACTTGACTGGCCTGCACAGAGTCCTGACCTCAACACAACAGAACACCTTGGGGATAAATTAGAGAGGAGACTGTAGGTCAGGCCTTCTTGTCCAACTTCAGTGCCTGACCTCACAAATGCACTTGGAAGAATGGTCAAACATTCCCATAGACACACTCCTAAACCTTGTGGACAAGAAGAGTTGAAGCTGTTATAGCTGCAAAGGGTGGGCCAAATGAGTTTTGAACCCAATACTAATACTGGGATGCCATTACATGTGTGATCATGTGTGTTTAAAGGCAGGCATCCCAATACTTACGCCAATATACTGTATATTGCTTGTGACACTGAGCATGGCTATGGACTTAGGGCTGGTTCACACCACAGAGATGCAGAGAACATGTGGGGGGCTGCCTGGTGGCTTAGTGGGTAGCAGTTCTGTCTAGCAGCTCCTGAGATGTTGGTTCAATTCCCCAACATGCAAATGCTTGTGTTGAAGTTTATATGTTCTCCCTGTGTGGGTTTCTCACCATCTAAAGACATGCTGGCATCTTATTTGTCTCCTGTCAAAATAGGTTCTAATGTAAGAAAGTTAATTTTGGACTTTATATTGGAAGCTCATTGCAGCCAGGGACTGATGTTAATGTTTATTAGCACTAATCATGCCCAGGGACTTGGACATTTCAAATTTTAGGGTTTACACTGCACAGGTACATATGCTTAGAAAACTGTTGCTTTGTTTATGTGGATGCAAATGGACTTTGATCTTTGTCCTGTAGTTGGAGATTTGATGCACATAGCCAAGGACTAACACAGTTGTGAATAGTATTATGTGTTCCTGCTCATTAGGTGCAATCACTTTAGACATACATGAAGAGACAGATTGAAAGATACTGGTGGGCGTGTACTTCTATTGGGTGTGTCAGTGTACTAATAATACAACCTCTCTTATATAAAGGCCTGCAGTAGGGGGTTCGTTTGGCCTGAGAAGGTCAGGTTTTTTGTTGTGAGGGAGAAGGAATGATATTGGGAGATTTGATGAAATTCTTGTGCATTTTTTCAATCAAAAGTGGGTTTATGTGGCCATGCTGTCAATGTTGTGCGTGTATTGTTCCTGTCTGATCATGCAAACATCGTTTGGAAGCATCTGCTGACCTACTATTTTTGATCTCGTTTAATTGTGTACACCGAAATGCAGCTTCCAGCAGAACATGGTCACCAATGTATGTATGTGTGGATTGTGGGCTGGTGGTGGGTGTTTTGAATAAGTCTTTTGCAATATTATGTTGGAATGCTTTGTAAGAATGACTGTTAAGTATGTTTCTATAATCTTGCAGATAATAATGTGATGTGTTGCCCGCTATACACTGAAATTAAAGCTGTGTCCACTCTAAGATTTTGTCTAATTTTAGATTGTAAGCTCCTATGAGCAGGGCCCTTAAAATTCCGTTGCTAAATGTAGTACCATGTATCCTGTCCAAATTTTTTTGAAGCTAGTAAATGTAAATTTATTTTTTTTCTGCTGGTAAAATAAAAGTACATCATTGAGCTCTTGTTGTGTGTGGGTGTTTTTTTTTTTTTTTTTTTCCTTCTACTTTTTCTTTCTTTAGTTTTTGTGGGTGGTGGTTTTGGGAAAGTGCAATATCTCTTTTATATTTTATTTCAATATGTATTTGTGCACCAAAAAACTAATCTTTGCCCTGGTTCACATGCTACTTTGAAATTGCGCTACTTCACTTGAAGTAGCACGATTTCAAAGTAGCAAGGTCAGCGTGATTTCAGGTGGCTTCATACACAAATGTCTATTGAAGTCGCACCTGAAATCGGCAAAAGTAGTGCAGGAACTACTTTAGCAAATTGATGCGGTGCCACAAAAAAAATGTTGCATCAATTGGAACAGTGCCATTGCCAATAGTCATGCGATTTGAGCTCTCAAATCGCATGACCAATCGCTCCAATGTAAACCTAGGCTTCTGCACAACTGCAAGTTCTATATAAAGATTCCACCTTTATCATTAACAGCTGTGGAGAATTGCAGGTAATGAATTCAGCTGGTGGATAGGCAGTGTTTTAATGTGTCAGCTCTGGTTCACATTGGTGTGATTTGACATGTCAAATCTGTGGCAATTGCACTGTTCTAATTGGTGCGATTTGTATTGATATTGGTGCAGAAACCTGCACTGATGTCTCTGATGTTGCCCCCACAGTCGGGACTGACATGCAGGAATGAAATTGTGGGAGTTCAGCTGAACGATTTCCTCCTGCTGTCAGTGTGAACCAGGGCTCAAACTGGGCCTTTTGCCTTTGTAATTCACCTGCTGCTAACCCAGGGACACCATTTCTTAGCAAACTCCCTTAAGTTTACCTTCAAATATATGTAGAAATACAGATTTGCATATCTGAAAATAAAAAAATACTAATCATGGTTGAGATCAAATATTCGCAGCTGCAATCAAAAGTGTGGTTTCACCTTCTGACCTGGAAATTAGTCATTGTATGCACCCAGAAGTTCCTGTGCTGGTCAGGATCTCCATCTAGGTGGACATGGTGAGGTCTCTTTAGCAGAGAGGAGGTGCTGCTTATTGGCCGGGTAAGTGTAGGATATGTACTTGTACTTAATCAGTGCGGGGGTGGATGTCATAGTTAGATTTGGTGTGGGTGGGGTTCATTGATTTGTTTGGCATCACCACACATTTGCTTCCGTCCCATGTGCACACATCACTTCCTGCATTTGTTCTGCTGATGTAAATCAGTAAGGACTATGCAAATATAAATGAGAGCGCCTTTTATTAAAATATATATGACTTGTTTCACAGCTGGGCGAATTTTCCAGCAAATTTGGACCTTTGAGTTGCATGTTAAGTTGTACCCCATGATTCTCAATGAAAACCATTCATATCTGTGCTACTTTAAGTCGCACCAACTTCAAAGTAGTCCCTGTACTACTTTGGTGTGACTTGAGGTATATCGGGTACAATATTACACAGGCATTCCCAGAAGTTGGGGCCAAGTTGCAGCGGCAAAGTGGCAGCAAAATAGTGTGACTTTCAGGTCGCAGCAGTGTGAATGAGCTTCAAGGATAACACCTTTGAATTTGGCCCTATTGTCACTTGTGCATCCTGAAGGTGTAGCAAATTCGTCCCTGCACTACCTTGGTTTGACTTTGATGCAATTTGAGGTCCATACACCACAAGATTACACAGACATTGCTTCAAGTCATGTCAAAGCTGGGCAATTTTAAGGTCGCACAAGTGCAAATGGGGCCTTATTCAAAGGTGTTATCAATTAATCGCATTAGGTTACTTTCACACTTGGGTGACTTTTCATGGAGCTTTGGACCTCAGAGTCACATGAAAAGTTGTCCCCCTTGATTTCCATGCATATTTATTAAAGCTGCACGATTAATCGTCATCGTGATTTTTTTCCCCTTTACGATCTTGAAAAAAGAGTTTCACGATTCTTGCTATGCAAAGAACTCTCTCTGCTCTTCTGAAGCCACAGCCGAAAAACCAGGAAGTCTGCCAAGAATTAGAACATTCTTTATCAGTGAACTTAACTAGAAACCTTGTAACAATTTGTCAATTAAATAGAATTCTGTGTAAGTGAGGAAAGTTTAACCACTTAAACACTAAACATTTTTCTGACATTTGTTGGTTTCAGGTTAAAATCATTTTTTTTTGCTAGAAAATTACTCAAAACCCCCCAACATTATATATATATTTTTTAGTAGAGACCCTAGAGAATAAAATGGTGGTTGTTACAATATTTTATGTCACACTGTATTTGCGCCTTTCAAATGCAATTTTTTTGGGGAAAAAAGTACTTTAATGAATTAAAAAAAAAAAAAAAGAAAAGTTAGCCCAATTTTTTGTGGGATAATGTGAAAGATCGCGAGAATCATGATCTTTTTATTTTAAGCAATTCTAAAAAAATTGTGATTCTCATTTTAGCCAGAACCATGCAGCTCTAATATCTATGCAACTTCACCCATGTTCACATAGGTCTGAATTGACATGTCAAATTGTAGGCCAAATCGGCGCCTATTGATGGCAATGGAACTGTCCGAATTGGTGCGACGCCACAACGATTCCCAAAAGTAGTTCCTGCACTACTTTGGGCGACTTCAGGGGGCGATTTCTTACCTCCCAACTTTTTGAGATGGGTATAAGGGACACCTATTAGCAAAAGTAGGTAGGCATAGGACACCTTCTTAAAGGAGAACAGTTGGGACCTATGTGATTTCACTAGACATCTGTGCAGGAAAGTGCACTGATGTCTCTGAAATCGCTGACAAAGTCGGGCTGAGTCACACTTGTGCGACTTTGGACATCAGAGTCGTATGACAAGTCATACCCCATGATTTTTAATGTGTACCATTCATATCTGTGCGACTTCAAGTAATACTGACTTCAACGTAGTCCCTGTACTACTTTGGTCTGACTTTGATGCGAGTTGAGGTCCACAGACCTCAAGTTTACACAGGCATTCCCTGGAATTGCGGCAAAATTGCTGATGCAAAATCATGCAAAAGTTGCGTGTCTTTCCCTGCGACTCCTGTGTCCATAGACCTCAAGATTACACAGGCATTGCTTAAAGTCGCATTAAAAGTCACTGTGCTGAGTACTATTTTATACCTAGAATATAAAGTAGTCCCACCATCAAACACTAGTAAACATATGTTCTCAATATAATTGTGCTCAAATGGCTGAAAATCACACAGATGGTATCACCTACTGAAAGCTTGCATTGTACTCAGCAGCATATGCTGAAAAGAGGCAAATGCCTATTAGCCAATGCCATATTGGCATGAGCATGGTTGTTACTATAATATTAATGTCTGAAATGCAAAACATTATTGTATTGAATCAAACATTAGTAAATGTATTTTCTCTGTAGGTAAGTGCTCAGCTCTGTAGCATAGCGGTATACCCTGCTGCCCCCAAAAGTTCAAGCCATGAATTCAAATCCCACTGACAGCATCACCTCCCAGAAGTGTGCATTGTACTCAGAAGCATAATTAGGCAAAGCACATCAGCTTTCTTTTTTCCATATTTTAACTCTTCAAATGCATGCAATGGTATGTACTTATTCAATAATATGGTATGGAATTCCAAAATTCAAGGAAAAAAATGTCGTAGGGTCCCCCCAGTACATACCAGGCCCTTCGGTATGGACTTTAAGGGGAACCCCACAACAAAATGTAAAATAAATTTGATGTGGGGCCCCCAAAATCCATACCAGACCCTTACCTGAGCATGCAGCCTGGAGGTCAGGATAGGGGGGGACGAGTGAGCACCCTCCCCTTTTGATCCTTACCAGGCCACATGCCCCAAAGCACCTTTTCCCCATGTTGATGGGGAGAAGGGCCTCTTCCCGACAACACTGGTCGGTGGTTGTCGGTCTGCAGGCAGGGGGTTTATCAGAATCTGGAAGCCCCCTTTAACAAGGGGGCTACCAGATCCTGCCCCCTATGTGAATAGGTATGGGGTACATTTTACCCCTACCGATTCACCAAAAAAAGCAGTGAAATGTAAAAAAATTAATAGCCGGTTTTTGACAAGTCCTTTATTGTAGAATAGCTCTGAACTGTCTTCTTCCCTGAGCCATCTTCTCCAGACGCTGTCTCTCCCTCCTCCATCTTCTCCCTGAGCTGTATTCTCCCAGAGCCGTCTCTCCTGCCGCCGCCATCTGCTGTGTTCTTCCGCACCGCTGGTTACCCGCTAATAAAAAAAAGCTGCTCTTCTTCCATGGTGGTCTTCCTCCACTGTGTTGTCACCCGCTGTGTAGTGTCTCTTACATAGCCATGGAGCGGACTCTCCGGGTGACATTATCGGATGGCCACAGAAGTAAAAGTATTTTGTATATATAATTGTGCTCTGCCCAATAGGCTAGCAGTTAGCACCTCTACCTTCAAACATTCAGGTATTGAAAGACTCATGGGTTCAAATCCCACAGAAGAATCCTAAAAGATTGCTATTGGTGGAGAAATGGAGAATTACTGTTAGCCAGTTAGCCAATTAGCCAAAGCAGCATACAGTGAATGCCAAGTAGCCAATACACTTTAATGTGGTTGATATTATTGTATTAACTCTTCAAATGCTTGCAATGGTATGTAAGTATTCACTAATATTATGGTGTGAATCTCCAAACACCACACACTAGCTAACAAGCAGTTTACATTTGATAAACTTTATTGTATAGTATATAACACATCAAACACTAGTAAAAGTATTTTGTATGTATAATTGTGCTCAGTCCAATAGGCTAGCAGTTAGCACCTCTACCTTCAAACATTCGGGTATTGAAAGACTCATGGGTTCAAATCCCACAGAAAAATCCTAAAACATTGCATTGGTGGGAAAAGGAGAATGCCAGTTAGCCAATTAGCCAAAGCAACACAAATATACATGTATATATATTTACTGAAAATAGGTGATTGCCAAGTAACCAATGCAGTTTAATGTGAAAGTTTTTATTGTATTAACTCTTTAAATGCATGCAATGGTATGTAAGTATTCAATTATATTATGATGTGACATTCCAAACACCACACACTAGCTAAAGGGCAGTTTACATTTCTTTGTTTGTTTATTTTAATGCACTTGTGCACTGAAAAAATAAACACAGCTGGTGGATGGTAGGTTGGCTGTTGTTTGAACTCATACCATGAGTGGTGTGGAGATATCCAAGCAGACCACTAAGCCATTGTGCTAAGTACAAGACATGCATAATAGTGTAGTATTATTAAAGAATGAACATAAATAATTACTGCTTTATAGTCAACTAAATTAATAAATAATAAATCAAAAACATGAAAAAAAACAACATACAACAAATAGGTAACCTAAATGATTAATACATGTAACTTTACAGAATAGCAGACATTACTATGTAATAATCATTCAGAACTGCATTTCTTAGCAAAAGAAGGAAAAAAAACCTAGGAATACTAATTGCAATATAAATCAATAGATGCACGGGAACTAGAGCACATCTCTGATAAAAAAATGTTTATTTCACATACATGGATCATGGCTACAGTACAGTGCTATATAACAACTTGATAAGAATTGGCATTTGTATATACGCGGAAGCGCGAATGAGTGGCAATTTAGAATTTACAAACGTTTGTTCTCCGCTATATCGCTGATTTTCATGCGCAAATTCGCTGTTTTGTTTCCATTCGGCTAAAATGGGCTCTATTATTTGCCATAGTGCCCAGTACTTCCTGGAGTTATAGTAAATGACCCCCTATGTATGTATTTAATTTTTTATGCTGTTATAATAAATACCCTGCTCTAAAACGCATTATGGAGAAATTGACTAGAATGTAGAAAATTAATCTTAAAGTGGTGAATTTTATGTATAATCAAACATGCCAGCTTGCATGTGATCATTATGTCATAGTTGTCATAAAGATAATATGACCAGGAACAAAATTGATTAGTTCCTAATTGTTAGTAGAGAGCTGTCAGATATAGAATTATCTAAGGGTTAACAGTGGGCTCCCATAAACTCTGCTATGATAAATGGTGAAAAATTCAATAGATGTATATCCCAACAGCATGGGGCATTGTGTTGACAAATACTACTTTACTGATTACATTGATGAAGGAATTACATTTGTCTGAATGAAAAGAGAAACATTTTTTATTGGCTTTCTCATCCATAAATAAGAAATGTTTCTAAAGTAATGCTTATAATTTGTAATTTATTGTAAGTTTAATAAAGTCAGTGTTAGAATCTTGTCAACACAGGGGGAAGCACAGGCGCCTTCTAAGTTTAGCTGTTAGAAAGTATTTGTTTAAGGTAAAACAAGAACTACTCACAACTGTAGTGTAAAAACAGGCATGTTGCTCATGGCACTTTATAGGATGGTCCTCAGTAACGTAGTTTGGGCAATCAACAAGGGACGTGGTCGTCTGTCAGGCTGTACTGGATGCCAGCGTCGATGGATTCCTGTGGATGAATGAGAAGATCTGGACAGCTGCACACTGGGATAAACAGATTAAATTCTTTGTTTTGTTTGTAAAACAGGATCATAGGGTACATGAGACACCACTGGAGTGGTACAGCACAACAACTGATGCGTTTCACACTTATACAAAGTGCTTACTCATAGCTTTGCACTTTGTATAAGTGTGAAACGCATCAGCTGTTGTGCTGTACCACTTCAGTGGTGTCTCATGTACCCTATGATCCTGTTTTACAAATAAAAAGAAGAATTTAATCTGTTTATCCCAGTGTGCAGCTGTCCAGATCTTCTCATTCATCCACACCTATATTAGCAATTGCCAGCACCTGGGGCTCTCTCCCTTCTTCTGGAGGACAAGGAATTTCAGCTTGGTTTGTCCAGAGTGGTGGTAACTATTTCTGTGTGGATGGATTCCTGAACTTCCTGATCCATGAAACGCACTGTCAGAACAGGGATGATGTCACTTCCTGGACGTGGCATGGGGAAGTATCGGCAATGCGTTTGTGGAGCATGCGCTCCTTAATCAGGCCGTCATGGCGCCATATTGAAGAAGGGCTATATAAGGGCAAGGCTGTGGCAGTAGTTATATAGCCCTTCTCTAATATGGTTCCATCACGACCTGAAGAAGGAGCACACTTCACAAATGTGTCGCCGATATGTCCCCATGCCACATCTGAGAAATGATGTCATTCTCATTATGACAGTGCATTTCATGGACAAGGAAGGGCTGGAATCCACCGGCGCTGGCATCCAGTGCATTCCACTGACTAGGAAGCGCCGGCATCCGGTAACGCCTGACAGATGACCACGTCCCTTGTTGATCCCCCAGACTACATTGCTGAGGACCATCCCATAAAGTGCCATGAGCAACATGCCAGTTTTTACACTACAGTTGTGAGTAGTTCTTATTTTACCTTAAATAAATACTTTCTAACAGCTACACTTAGAAGGCACCTGTGCTTTTCCCTGTGATTCTTTTAGAGCTGCTTCTTGCTTCTACACAGAGCTGCCTCAGTGAGCTACACCCGGACTAGATATGGACTTTGTCATACAATAATGGACTCAGGCTACATGAGCCATTGTCTTATGCATTTTTTATGGATTGGTTCCTTTTTAATTTGAATTTAATTTTGAAAGTTGTTTCCACTCCTGGTGTCCACTTTGCGCCGATAATTACCCCTCTCTTAGAATCTTGTCAACATGGCTTCTATATCATCTGAACAGTTACAGAGATTTATCATGGCACTATTAATGCCCTGAGATTCCTGCAGTTGCCACTGTGTAAGATTATTTGGCAAGAACTTAAACTACCTGTGTTATATTACTCACTATAGACTGTAAAGATGCACTACTAACCTTCTATTGCTGACCTTATCTGCTGTGTCTCTCAACTTTTTGACTTGATCTCTGGTTCTGTCCTGTTTTTCCTGGCTGCCTCTTATAACGAACCCTTGACCAGTCCTATGCCGGCTCCTTCTGGTATCTCAGCTTATTTCAGGCTTCTGGCCAGGGCTGCTGTTTTGTATTAGCTTGACTTTTCTTTTTTATTCAGAATTTCTGCTTATTTGTTGTTGACTTATTGTGAATAGTACAGTCCCTTTTACAATACTTAGGGCCAGCAAAGTACTGTTAAATGTATTATGTTTTGAATAAAAGCAGCAGTTGTAGGTATCAGAGCACAACTAGATTGGTTGAAATATGCTGTTATAAATAAAAGAGCACCACTAGAATGGTTACAATATTTGAACCAGGTTCGCTATTGTTGCAATTAAAAATAAGTAGTAAAATTGCTATGGAAAACTATCTTGTAGAACCTATCACATTTCATGATCAGTTTTCTAATTGTCATATAGGGGCTGTTATAAATCTTTGTTTATTGATCAGTTTAAGTGCACTTTTAAAAGTATAATAGCAGAATATGATAATCTCTTTTACAAAAGCAATGTAAGTAGATTCCAACAACTAGACATATCTTTATTATTTATGCAGTTACACATTTAGCTCTATAATATAAAAGCAGTAATACTATATCTTTGTGGGGGGAGATTTTACTTGTTTTAAAAATGATGCTCATATTAAGATTACAAATCCATTAGCACCAATGGCTTCTAAGTGCTAAATGCTTCATAAATGTACTTAAGTTGCATTCAAATATTAGAGTATTCTTAATTGGTGAAATCTGAAACACTTTGCTCCACAAACCATGCACAATGCCATGGAAGGGGATAGGTGCATTGCCCTTTAAGATTAAAAAAAAAATTAATTTGAAATGGTGGCCCTGCAGAACCTGCTGAAGCTAGATTGAACGCTTCTAATACCAAGGCATGTAATGCGGGATGACCAAATTATTTATCTGGCTTCTTTCAAAGTCTCAGTTAGATACTGTGGGGGTTATTTACGAAAGGCAATTCCACTTTGCACTGCAAGTGCACTTGAAAGTGCAGTCGCTCTAAATCTAAGGGGTAGATCTGAAATGAGTGGATGACCTGCTGATTTTATCATCCAATCATGTGCAAGCTAAAATGCTGCTTTTTATTTTCCTTGCATGTCCCCCTTGGATCTACAGCGACTTTACTTCCAAGTGCACTTTTAGTGCACTTTCAAGTGCACTTGCAGTGCAAAGTGGATTTTCCTTTAGTAAATAACCCCCTATGTGGAGTAAACGTTCTAACTGTCAGTGACATCAAAGTCTCAGATATATCTGAATATCATCAAAAAGGGCCAGTCTATCCAGATTATATATTACAATTTTTGGCAGATGCTGGAGAGATAAACTCAGGTCTGCACACCAAGGGTTGATTTACTAAAACTGGAGGGTGAAAAATTTGGTGCTGCTCTGCATAGAAACCAATCAACTTCCAGGTTTTTTGTCAAAGCTTAATTAAACAAGCTGAAGTGAGAAGCTGATGGGATACCATGGAAAAGAAGGACACAGCTGCACTGGATTTTCACTCTCCAGTTTTAGTAAGTCAACCCTCTAGTGTATATATTATAAGAAGTCTCACTTGCTCTGCTGAGTAATTTATTATAGAGTGTTAGCTTGATGTTGGAGTATAAAGTCATAAAGGAATCTAGCGAGCTACTCATCACCTATAACTAAAAAAAATCACTTTTGGGTGGACTACAATTTATTGTTTAGGCCACATGATAACAATATACTACTAATAGACCACACATATATGCCTTTAAAGTCTCCATTAGATAAAGAATATACAGTATTTATAGAAATTGGAAGATAGTATACTTGCTAAGTATTAAGCATGATTCTGAAGATTATGAACATGGTGGTAAATTTTTCATGCCCTTGTCATGGTGCTTACATTCTTCTTGAATTTGATTAGTTTCAGAGAAATTAGCTGAATGGTGGATGGTGAAAGTGTCACCAAAAGACTTACTGTCAGGAAGATTGTGCCAGTTTTCGAAATGATGCATCTGAATGAAAAATTGTGTGCAGGAGTGGGCCAGCTCATAGCCATTCATATGCGCACGTAGGAGTGTGAGAGAGCGCACGTACACAAGTGTGTTTGCGTGTGTTTTCCTGTCACTAGTTTTGGTGCCAAACAACCTGTTTAAACTGATGCACATATCCAGTACTGTCTTGTTTACAGCACTCCTGCAAAATCTGTGATCTGTGACTCTGTACCTGTCTGCCTGTTGCTGACCCAGCTTGACTCTACCCACTCTTGATATTCCCCTATACTGAACCTGGCTTGAAATTGGACTACACTTTCTGACCTGCTCTTCTCTTAAGGGCTCTGGCCTGAACCCCAACTATGCTTCTGCAATGTTATTGTATTTGATATGATCATTAGTTGTTGGCCTGGCTTACCTGACTTTGTGTTAGTCCTTAGTTTCTGTGCCATGGTCATCTCCAGCCTGCAGTCTCTCAGACAACACTCCTGCCTACACACTTGCTCTAGGTCACAGCCTAGGTGACAGTCTACCACCTATCCACTGTTCCTGTATTTGTCACTCACTGCTAAGGAAGTATGGTCTTATATTCTTGTGTCTAATCTCCTGTCCCTCTCCTGTGGAGAGGCTACCAAGTAGTAAAAAGTTCAGATACACCTGTCTACCATTTCCACTTGCTGTTAAGACCTATGAGGCACTTGTGCCAATCTGTGCCTTTTTACCACCTGTTCACTTTACCAGGGAGGTGTAGGAGAGGCTGTCCTCATCTCTTCAGGCTTCTCCACCATGTACATGACACCTACCAAAGCTACTACAGGTGACTGAACATCAGAGTATTTCTAGAAAATAAAAACAAATGGAGTACATACAACATGTTCAGTACTTGCAGACTTCCTATCATTCTAAGCTTTTCAGTTTTTTAATCACTTATAGTTACATAGTAGGTGAGGTTCAAAAAGGACTCAAGTCCATCAAGTCCAACCCATGTGTGTGATTATATGTCAGTATTACATTGTATATCCCTGTATGTTGCGGTCATTCGGGTGCTTATCTAATAGTTTCTTGAAACTATCAATGCCCCCGCTGAGACCACCACCTGTGGAAGGAAATTCCACATCCTTGCCGCTCTTACAGTAAAGAACCCTCTACGTAGTTTAAGGTTAAACCTCTTTTCTTCTAATTTTAATGAGTGGCCATGAGTCTTGTTAAACTCCCTTCTGCGAAAAAGTTGTATCCCTATTGTGGGGTCACCAGTATGGTATTTGTATATTGAAATCATATCCCCTCTCAAGCGTCTCTTCTCCAGAGAGAATAAGTTCAGTGCTCGCAACCTTTCCTCATAACTAATATCCTCCAGACCCTTTATTAGCTTTGTTGCCCTTCTTTGTACTCGCTTCATTTCCAGTACATCCTTTCTGAGGACTGGTGCCCAGAACTGGACAGCATACTCTAGGTGCGGCCGGACCAGAGTTTTGTAGAGCGGGATAATTATCGTTTTATCTCTGGAGTTGATCCCCTTTTTAATGCATGCCAATATTCTGTTTGCTTTGCTAGCAGCAGCTTGGCATTGCATGCCATTGAGCCTATCATCTACTAGGACACCCAGGTCCTTTTCCATCATAGATTCCCCCCAGTGTATTGATTGCATTCGTATTTACCAGGTATTTTTTGCTATTCAGCACTGTGCTATTGTAACTGGTAATTACGCGTTAATGCAACACTGTGCAGTACACAAATGACATTTGTATCATCTTTTTCACACAAATAGAGCTTTCTTTTGGTGGTATTTGATCACCGCTGGATTTTTTATTTTTTATTATATAAACGAAAATATACAGAAAATTTCTACTGTCTGCTATAAAACATTCCCAATAAAATCAGATTTCTTTATAAATTTGGGCCAAAATGTATTATGCTACAAGCCTTTGGTTAAAAATGAAACTGAGTTTTTGGGGAGACTAGTATGATCGTAATCAAGACACTGATCTGTACAGACATTATGCTGGTAATGGCAGTGATCAGTGACTGTAATAGTGTGGTGGGAAATCTAGCACTAACTGACACTGGCTTGGAGGGATTGTAACTGACTGACACTGAAGTCATCAGTGACACTAATACAGTGATGAGTAATAATACTGTACACTGTAGACTGTACTACTGGCACTGGCTGGGAAGGGATTACCATCAAAAGGCAATCAAAGGGTTAACTGGGTGCCTAACAAATGTAATGTATGTTATGTGTTCTGCCTTTACTAACAGACAGGGGCGGACTGACCATTTGGGCACTCGGGCACTGCCCGAGGGCCCCATGCCACTAAGGGGCCCCATCAGGGTTGCCAGCCTCAATAAAACCAGGGACAGTATGTAAAAATCCACCTCTAGTACCTTTTCAGTGTGTGTATGTGTATTCTGTGTGTGTATACTGTGTGTGTATATTGTGTGTCTGTGTGTATAAACTGTATGTGTGTGTGTATACTGTGTGGCCCCATAATCTATTGCCTGGGGGCCCCATTAACTCCTATTGCCTGGGGGCCCCATAATCTCCTATTGCCTGGGGGCCCCATAATCTCCTATTGCCCGGGGGCCCCATAAGTTGTCAGTCCGCCCCTGCTAACAGATCTTCTATTTCTCTCTGAAATCTGAGTTCATTTTAGGGAGAAGAAACAGACAGATCGCTGTCTGTGCACAGAGTTCTGTGTGTTTGTGCTGTGATTGGCCACAGCCAAAAAGCAAGTTTCCAGAATCATTGGTTGAAATCTGCTGACAAACTCATGCTCAAATTGTCCAATCACACCACAAGTCAGCAGGGGGCACGCACATGTGAGCAACCAAACTAGGAAGTACACAAAGATGTACGGGTACACTGCGGTGCCTGGCTGTGCCACCCACTCGCAACATATTTACTGTGAGTGGGTTGGTAAGAGATTGAATAAAATAATAAAAAATAAAAAAGGCATGTCCCTCTCCCAATGCATCGGTAACATATAGGCATACCAACTTTTATTTAAATATAATGTTTTTGCAAACCCAAATATTATTTGTAAGATAAGCAAAGACATCATCACCGTGCTGTACACGGCCTGTGAGGGGAGAGCAGAGCCAGGGGAGAGACCTATCAACCCACTATGGGCTGCCTTCAGAAAACTAAAGGAGGAGGCAGCAGTGACAAGGGAGAGCAACAGTGACTGGTCTGCCTTATAAGAAGAAGACATTACTCTGTGCTCGGATATTGGTTATAAGGCAGCAGCCAGCACTAAGGGTCTTGATAATAACCCAACATACAGGTAAAAAATGTAAACAGTGCAGCACTTCTCATGGATAATGGCCCAAGAAAAAATCGTAAGTGTACTCCATAACACCAGCAAAACATTTGACTCGATCTGGGAACCATGGGCCCGCTATATGAAGGTCTCCCTTACTCCTTGATTGATTTTTCTTCCTCTTTTTATTTTCCTTGAGTTCTAGCCTCCCGCACTGGTATTCCCTCTCTGTTCTCTTCTCTCTTCCCTCAATTTTCTCTGCCCCAACTCTTCTCTATCTCTCTGTTCTTCTACCACCTTTTTGTCTTATTATGTTTTTTCCTTGTGATAACTAGGGATGAGCCCGAGTCGATTGTAAGTTTGACTCGAACATCGGGTGTTCGCCTGTTCACAGAAATGCAAACATTATGCGGTGTTCGCGGCGAATTTGAATGCCGCAGAACACAGTTAAAGTCTATGGGACACTAACATGAAAAACCAAAAGTGCTAATTTTAAAGGCTTATAAGCAAGGGGGACATGTATCAATGCGCAAAAAAAGTTTATAAAACGGCCATTTTTTCAGGAGCAGTGATTTTAATAATGCTTAAGGTGAAACAATAAAAATGTAATATGCCTTTAAATATAGTGCCTGGGGGTGTCCTTAGTATGCCTGTAAATTAGCGCATCTTTTCCGTGTTTAGAACAATGCCACAGCAAAATGACATTTCTAAAGGAAAAAATCTAATTCAAAACTGCTTGTGGCTGTAATTAATTTTCAGATCCCGGCAATATAGATAAAAATCATTGAAAAAAATGGCATGGGGACCTGGGTCCTGCCCCAGGGGACATATATCAATGCAAAAAAAGTTTTAAAAACAGCAGTTTTTTCAGGAGCAGTGATTTTAATAAAGCTTAAAGTGAAACAATAAAAATTAAATATTCCTTTAAATATCGTGCCTGGGGGGTGTCCTTAGTATGCTTGAAAAGTAGTGCATGTTTCCCATGTTTAGAAGACTACCACAGCAAAATGACATTTCTAAAGGAAAAAAAGTCATTTAAAACTGCTTGCTGCTGTAATAAATTGTCGGATCCCGGCAATATAGATAAAACTCATTAAAAAAACGGCATTATTATCCACCCCAGTCCAATTACCAGGCCCTTTGGGTCTTGTATGAATATTATCGGGAACCCCGCACCAAAATAAAAAAAAAAATGCGTGGGGTCCCCCCAAAATCCATGCCAGGCCCTTTAGGTCTGGTATTGATATGAGGTGAAACCATGTGGCAATTAAAAAAAAATGGCGTAGGGGTCCCCCCAAAATCCATACCAGACCCTTATCTGAGCACACAACCTGGCAAGCCTCAGGAAAAGGGGGGATGAGAGAGCGCCCCCCCTCCTGAATAGTACCAGGCCACATGCCCTCAACATGTTGATGGGGACAAGGGCCTCATCCCCACAACCTTTGCCTGGTGGTTGTGATGGCTGTGGGGGGGCTTATCGGAATCTGGAAGCCCTGTTTAACAAGGGGACCCCTACACATTCACCAAAAAAGTGTCAAAATGGTAAAAATGATAGTAGATAATTTGGGACAAGTCCTTTATCTAAAAAAAAAAAAAACTGTACCACAATGTCCATTCATTTTCGATCACAACGTCCCATGACAAAAAAAAAGAAAAAAACTCCGCCTCCATGGGAGGCTTACCAAGACCCAAAGGTCCTGGTAATGGACTGGGGGAACCCATGTAATTTGTTTCAGTGATTTTTATCTATATTGCCGGGATCCGACAATTCATTACAGCCACAAGCAGTTTTAACCACTTCAATACAGGGCATTTTCACCCCCTTCCTGCCCTGGCCAATTTTCAGCTTTCAGCGCTGTAACATTTCGAATGACAATTGCGTGGTCATGCAACACTACACCCAAATTACATTTTTATAATTTTTTTTCCCCACTAATAGAGATTTCTTTTGGTGTTATTTGATTACCTCTGAGGTTTTTATGTTTTGCACTATAAACAAAAAAAGAGCGACAATTTTGAAAAAAAAATACAATATATTTTACTTTTTGCTATAATAAATATCCCCAATTAAAAAAAAATTCTCAGTTTAGGCCGATACGTATTCTTCTACATATTTTTGTTAAAAAAATCGCAATTAGTGTATATTGATTGTTTTGCGCAAAAGTTTTAGCGCCTACAAAATTTATGATATTTTTATTATTATTTTTACTAGTAATGGAGGTGATCTGTGATTTTTATCGTGACTGTGACATTGTGGCAGACAGATCAGCCACTTTTGACACTATTTTGGGACCACTGACATTTATACAACGATCAGTGCTATAAATATGCGCTGATTACTGTATAAATGTCACTGGCAGGGAAGGAGTTAACACTAGGGGGCGATCAAGGGGTTAAATGTGTTACCTAGGTGATTCTAACCGTAGGGGGATGGGACTGACTAGGGGAGGAGACCGATCATGTGTTCCTATTAGGGATGAGCTGAACACCCCCCTGTTCGGTTCGCACCAGAACAGGAAAAAAGTTCGCTCGAACACGCGAACACCGTTAAAGTCTATGGGACACGAACATGAATAATCAAAAGTGCTAATTTTAAAGGCTTATATGCAAGTTATTGTCATAAAAAGTGTTTGGGGACCCGGGTCCTGCCCCAGGGAACATGGATCAATGCAAAAAAAAGTTTTTAAAACGGACGTTTTTTCAGGAGCAGTGATTTTGATAATGCTTAAAGTCAAACAATAAAAGTGTAATATCCCTTTAAATTTTGTACCTGGGGGGTGTCTATAGTATGCCTGTAAAGGGGCGCATGTTTCCCGTGTTTAGAACAATCTGACAGCAAAATGACATTTGGAAGGAAAAAACACATTTAAAACTACCCGCGGCTATTGCATTGCCGACAATACACATAGAAGTTCATTGATAAAAACGGCAAGGGAATTCCCCACAAGGAAACCCTGAACCAAAATTAAAAAAAAAAAAATGATGTGGGAGTCCCCCTAAATTCCATACCAGGCCCTTCAGGTCTGGTATGGATTTTAAGGGGAACCCCGCGCCAAAAAAAAAAAAAAAAAACGGCTTGGGGTCCCCCAAAAAATCCATACCAGACCCTTATCCGAGCACGCAACCTGGCAGGCCGCAGGAAAAGAGGGGGGAACGAGAATGCGCCCCCCCTCCTGAACAGTACCAGGCCACATGCCCTCAACATTGGTAGGGTGCTTCGGGGTAGCCCCCCAAAACACCTTGTCCCCATGTTGATGAGGACAAGGGCCTCATCCCCACAACCCTGGCCGGTGGTTGTGGGGGTCTGCGGGCGGGGGGCTTATCGGAATCTGGAAGCCCCCTTTAACAAGGGGACCCCCAGATCCCGGCCCCCCACTGTGTGAAATGGTAAGGGGGTACTTACCCCTACCATTTCACTAAAAAACTGTCAAAAATGTTAAAAATGACAAGAGACAGTTTTTGACAATTCCTTTATTTA
The DNA here is from genome assembly GCA_037952925.1 of Lithobates clamitans. Taxonomy (NCBI): domain Eukaryota; kingdom Metazoa; phylum Chordata; class Amphibia; order Anura; family Ranidae; genus Lithobates; species Lithobates clamitans. The sequence goes on along the minus strand of JBBGZY010000580.1, from coordinate 4,392,141 downwards.
AATGCTTCTTCTTTCTTCTATCTTCCTTCATCTTCTTCTGGTTCTTCTGGCTCTTCTGGTTCTTCCTCCGGCGTTCTCATCCAGCATCTTCTCCGTGGCATCTTCTATCTTCTTCTCCTCGGGCTGCTCCGCACCCATGGCAAGGGGGAGGCTCCCGCTCTTCTCTTCATCTTCTTCTTCATCCTCTTCTCTTCTTCCTTCTTCTCTTCTTCATTTTCTTCTACGGGCCGCTCCGCATCCATGCTGGCATGGAGGGAGGCTCCCGCTGTGTGACGGAGTCTCCTAGTCTGACAGTTCTTAAATAATGGGGGGCGGGGCCACCCGGTGACCCCGCCCCCCTCTGACACACGGGACATGATGGGACTTCCCTGTGGCATTCCCCATGACGTGACAGGGAAGTCCTGTCAAGTCACTGTGCGTCAGAGGGGGGTGGGGTCACCGGGTGGCCCCGCCCCCCGTTATTTGAGAACCGTCAGACAAGGAGACTCCGTCACACAGCGGGAGCCTCCCTCCATGCCAGCATGGATGCGGAGCGGCCCGGAGAAGAAAATGAAGAAGAGAAGAAGGAAGAAGAGAAGAGGATGAAGAAGAAGATGAAGAGAAGAGCGGGAGCCTCCCCCTTGCCATGGGTGCGGAGCGGCCCAAGGAGAAGAAGATAGAAGACGCCGCGGAGGAGATGCTGGACGAGAACACCGAAGGACCCGGAGGAAGAACCAGAAGAGCCAGAAGAACCAGAAGAAGATGAAGGAAGATAGAAGAAAGAAGAAGCATTTAAACAAAGGAATTGTCAAAAACTGTCTCTTGTCATTTTTAACATTTTTGACAGTTTTTTAGTGAAATGGTAGGGGTAAGTACCCCCTTACCATTTTACACGGGGGGGGCGGGATCTGGGGGTCCCCTTGTTAAAGGGGCTTCCAGATTCCGATAAGCCCCCCGCCCGCAGACCCCCACAACCACCGGCCAGGGTTGTGGGGATGAGGCCCTTGTCCTCATCAACATGGGGACAAGGTGTTTTGGGGGGCTACCCCAAAGCACCCTCCCACTGTTGAGGGCATGTGGCCTGGTACGGTTCAGGAGGGGGGGCCGCACTCTCGTCCCCCCCTCTTTTCCTGCGGCCTGCCAGGTTGCGTGCTCGGATAAGGGTCTGGTATGGGTTTTTGGGGGGACCCCACGTCATTTTTAAAAAAAATTTTGGCCGGGGTTCCCCTTAATATCCATACCAGACCTGAAGGGCCTGGTATGGAATTTAGGGGGACTCCCACATCTTTTTTTTTTTTGGTTCGGGGTTTCCCTGTGGGGAATTCCCATGCCGTTTTTATCAATGAACTTCTATGTGTATTGTCGGCAATGCAATAGCCGCGGGTAGTTTTAAATGTGTTTTTTCCTTCCAAATGTCATTTTGCTGTCAGACTGTTCTAAACATGGGAAACATGCGCCCCTTTACAAGCATACTATAGACACCCCCCAGGTACGAAATTTAAAGGGGTATTACACTTTTATTGTTTGACTTTAAGCATTATTAAAATCACTGCTCCTGAAAAAACGTCCGTTTTTAAAACTTTTTTTTGCATTGATCCATGTCCCCTGGGGCAGGACCCGGGTCCCCAAACACTTTTTATGACAATAACTTGCATATAAGCCTTTAAAATTAGCACTTTTGATTTCTCCTATAGACTTTTAAAGGGTGTTCTGCGGCATTCGAATTTGCCGCGAACACCCCAAATTGTTTGCTGTTCGGCGAACTTGTGAACAGCCAATGTTCGAGTCGAACACTGCTCTGTCACGAGCGATTGCGGGTGCACGGTAGACATCGCGGCCGCATGGCACGCGCATCGGCTCCTCGGTAATGAGGCGGGTGTGCATGCATGCCCCCTATACCGCTGGGAAACCAAGAACGTCATATGACACCCATTTTGCTGTGGTATTGTTCTAAACATGGGAAAGATGTGTTATTTTACAGGCATACTAAGGACATCACCCAAGCACGATATTTAAAGGAATATTTCATTTTTATTGTTTCACTTTAAGCATTATTAAAATCACTGCTCCTGAAAAAACAACCGTTTTTAAAACATTTTTTTTTGCATTGATACATGTCCCCTGGAGCAGGACCCAGGTTCCCATGCTGTTTTTTTTCAATGATTTTTATCTATATTGCCGGGATCCGACAATTTATTACAGCTGCGAGCAGTTTTAAATGAGAATTTTTCCTTTAGATATGTCATTTTGCTGTGGTATTGCTCTAAACATGGGAAAGATGCCCTACTTTGCAGATATACTAAGGATACCCCCCAGGAACGATATTTAAAGAAATATTTAATTTTTATTGTTTCACTTTAACCACTTAAGCCCCGGACCATTTGGCTGGCCAAAGACCAGAGCACTTTTTGCGATTCCGCACTGCATCGCTTTAACTGACAATTGCGCGGTCGTGCGACGTGGCTCCTAAACAAAATTGATGTCCTTTTTTTCCCACAAATAGAGCTTTCTTTTGGTGGTATTTGATCACCTCTGTGGTTTTTATCTTTTGCGCTATCAACAAAAAAAGAGCGACAATTTTGAAAAAAAAAAACTATATTTTTTACTTTTACTTTAATAAATTTACTATAATAAATTTCTCCCAAAAATATATAAAAAAAAAATTTCCTAAGTTTAGGCCAATACGTATTCTTCTACATATTTTTGGTAAAAAATATCAAAATAAGCATTTATTGATTGGTTTGCGCAAAAGTTATAGCGTCTACAGAATAGGGGATAGTTTTATGGTATTTTTATTAATATTTTTTTTTACTAGAAATGGCGGCGATCAGCAATTTTTATCATGACTGCGACATTATGGCAGACAGATCGGACATTTTTGGCGCTAATTTGGGACCATTCACATTTATACAGCGATCAGTGCGATTAAAAATGCATTGATTACTGTGTAAATGTGACTGGCAGTGAAGGGGTTAACCACTAGGTGGTGCTGTAGGGGTTAAGTGTTTCCTAGGGAGTGATTCTAACTGTGGGGGGGATGGGCTATGTGTGACACAACACTGATCACCACTCCCGATTACAGGGAGCGGTGATCAGTGTCATTAGGCAGAATGGGGAAATACTTGTTTACATTAGCACTTCCCCGTTCTTCCTCACCGTGAGACGATCGTGGGTATCCCCATTGACAACGAGTCTGTGGGACCCGCAATCACGCTCACGGAGCTCCCAGCGGCCCGCAAGCCGCCTCTTAAAGGGTAACGTACAGGTACGTGAATTTGCCTGTACGTGCCCTTCTGCCACAGTATATCTGCGTGAGGCGGTTGGGAAGCGGTTAAGCATTATTAAAATCACTGCTCCTGAAAAAACATTGTTTTTAAAACTTTTTTCTGCATTTATACCTGTCCCCTGGGACAGGACCCAGGTCCCCATATGGCAGTAACTTATACGCTTTTAAATATCGGGGTGGGGCGAGTGCGAAAATACCATCCCTTCTATAGAGGCACCGTCCTGTAAATATATGCAAATGTGTTCCTAAAAAGGTATATATAACTGAATGGGACTTTAATTCTGCCTCTAAGAAGTATAAATAGATGAAAAACAATTAATGAAAAAATACATTATTTTATTTTATTCAGTATAAAAACAGTCAATACGTTACAGTTAATACAGTTGAAGTGGATTCAGGGTGTGCAAATCCCCGATTTTAACAAAGTTATGGCCTACGCGTTTCACGGACGAGGCCGCTTCGTCAGGGCCTTTGAGAATGGCACAATGTGATCACGTGTAGATTCTACAAATACGACATCAATTAATATTGCATAGATTTATAAAGTTATATCAGTGAGAGCTAGAATACAAAATATATATAGACATTGATGCACAAATTTATACAAAGGTATGTGTTTAATGAGAAATTGTTAACAATGTTTACTAAACAGATCTAGATGTTTTATAAAGTACTTTATAAAACATCTAGATCTGTTTAGTAAACATTGTTAACAATTTCTCATTAAACACATACCTTTGCATAAATTTGACCATTAATGTCTATATATATTTTGTATTCTAGCCCTCACTGATGTAACTTTAGAAATCTATGCAATATTAATTGTTGTCTCATTTGTAGAATCTACACGTGATCACATTGTGCCATTCTCAAGGGCCCTGAAGAAGCGGCCTCGTCCGCGAAATGCGTAGGCCATAACTGTTAGAATCGGGGATTTGCCATTTCAAGTGTATTAACTGTAATGTATTTTTTCATTAATTGTTTTTCATCTATTTATACTTCTTAGAGGCACAATTAAAGTCCCATTCAGTTCTATATACATTTTTAGGAACACATTTGCTTATACGCCTTTAAAATGAGCACTTTTGATTTTTCATCTTCATGTCCCATAGACTTTAACAGTGTTCCCTTGTTCCTACAAATTTTGCATGTTCTGGTGCGAACCGAACTGGGGGGTGTTCGGCTCATCCCTAGTGATAGCTAATTTGTTGAGTCACGTACGCAAGCTGGCCCAAGACATTGTGTTGCCTGGGCCCAAGAATAAAATGCTGCACCCCAAAAAAAAAAAAATCACGCCCACCAAAAGGCCCCCACATTCATTATTTTATATAATGATAACTAAATTTAAATTTATCAGAAAATCTGATTAAAAAGGCCATAAATCTATTCCCTATTTTGTAGATGCAATAACTTTTACGCAAACCAATCAATATACGCTTGTTGTGATTTTTTTAACCAAAAATATGTAGCAGAATACATATTGGCCTAAACCGATGAAGACTTTTTTTTATAGCCAATATCTATAGGAGGGGTTTCCACCATCCCTGCTAAGTTTCATTTTATATAGTATGTATTATTTTCAGTTTGATATGTATTATATGTGAAGTTGCATATCAGAGACCGGTATTGTCGTAATATTGAAGCCTATTGAGATTTCCATACATTAGAAGATTCCACCATTATTGTTAAGTTATTGATCAGTAAGTTAGCGATTTTTTTGTAGTTTGGCGACACATAACAGTGCTTAGCGGCAGGCCTTTTACTGACACTTTTTTTATTTTACCTCCAGTAGTTTATTGTAAATAGTAGTGTGGTGATTACCTATTATACTAAAGATCGGCATGTGGAATTAATAAACATTAACAGATTGCAATTGTGCCCCACCAGGCCGGCCCCCCATGAACAATGTGCCTGGCTGCTGAGTTCATCGCCCCATCCCTGCACTCAGTGCACTGATTGGCACTGATTAGCAGCACTGACAGGCAGAAATGACTGGCACTGATAGGTGGCACTGATTGGCACTAATAGAAAGCACTTATTGGCAGCACTGATTGGCAGTGATAGGCAGCACTGATGGGCCCTGATTGGCACTGATAGGTGGCACTGATTGACAGCACTAATGGCACCGATAGGCTGCAATGATTGGCACTAATAGGCAGCACTGATTGATAATATTTAGTGGCACTGATTGGCAGCATTGAAGGGCACTAATTGGCAGCCCTGATGGGCACTGATAGGCAGCACTGATAGTTAGCACTTATGGGCACTAATAGGTTGCACTCATGGGCATTGATTGGCATTACTGCTAGGCACTGTTAAGTGGCCCTGATAGGTGGCACTGATGGGCACTGATTGAAAGCACTGGCACTGATTGGCACTGGCAGCTGGCACTGATTGGAAACACTGATTGGTACTGGCATTGATTGACATTATTAGGTGGCACTGATTGGCAATGTCAGGCGGCACTGATTGGAAACACTGACACTGACAGGTGGCACTGATTGGCACTGATAGGTGGCACTGATTGACACTGACAGGTGGCACTGATTGGCACTGGCAGGTGGCTCTAATTGGCACTGATTGGCCCTGAATGGTGGCACTGATTGGCACTGGCAGGTGGCACTGATTGGCACTGACAGGTGGCACTGATGGACACTGTATGACACTGACAGGTGGCACTGATTGGCACTGGCAGGTGGCACTGATTGGCACTAATTGGCACTGACAAGTGGCACTGACAGAGGAGAGGGAGTTTCACTCTTAGGCCAATATAAACACTTAGTGAAACTGTGTGTGACACTCTCATGTAATGTAACTTCATGCAGAGAGAGACCAGCTGTCAAAATACATTTTGACAGCTGGTCTCTCTCTGATGTTGGGGGTGTGTGGGACCCGGGTGACCTGGCAGCTATTAAACACCAGCCAATGATTGGGCTGCTTAAGAAAGGGGGCAGGGCCACATACACGTAGTGGCCCGCCCAGATCCCATCCCATTGGCTGGTGTTTGATAGCTGCTGGGTCCCGCCCACCCCTGACATCAATGCTTAATTTTGACAGCTGATCTCTCTCTGCATTCAATTACATTAGATGACAGTGTCACACACTCAGCGGATCTTACAAGCAGAACAATCTGCTCAGTGTGAAACTGTCTCACAGGCAGAAGGGGCTGCACACTCATTGGATGCAGCCTTTCACAGTAGTCCCACAGGCCACCCCTCTTAAAATGCCACCTGGGACCATGAGCCCACTGGGTCCCATGGTAGGGCCGGCCATGCTCATATGGTTACATACCAGGGCTGAGGCTCCTGTTAGACACTCTATGATATTTCCCAGCAGGCAGAGCCTTCTCTCCCTCTGGATTTGGAAATTCAGTAAATGGGCCCTTGTGAGACAGCCCTTCCTCAGAAAACCTTGACATGATTCTACAATGCCTCATCCATTATATTACTAATTAGTCTCATGTTATCGGTGTTGTCCTTACCCTTAGGAATTTGCTTTTGGTTTATACACCCTATCAGCAATGACCTCAATGCATTCACCCCAGGTGTTCTCCACGGAGGTATCTTGGTCGGGCTGAGGCAATGTTTAAGGTTTTCATACTCCTGTCACCTTTACCAGAAGGATGATAGCTTTTGGGTTTTTCTAATGCATAACTAGGATTCTGAAGTGTAATTGGCCTTCTGCTACCGTCGTTGGTGCTCCAGAGATTCTGGTCTTTATCTTTACTTTATATGTTTATATGTTTATATGCACGCTTTACTTTATATGTTTGCATTCACCCGGTATGTCATTTTCTGTTTGGATTCTATACTGTTACAATCATGTATGTATTCTCTGTTTATACTTTTTCAATAAAAAAGATTGAAAGTTAAAAATGCAGCGCTAAAATCAAATTGGTTATATTTACATGCAATCCACTGTAAAGTGAAAAACGAGAAAAAACATAAATACAGCAAATCATAACAAACAATGTGCAAACAGATAAATAATGTGTCCGTATGATCTCCAATCCATTATCATATGGACTAGGTATGAGCCGAACACCCCCGGTTCGGTTCGCATCCAGAACATGCGAACAGGCAAAAAATTTGTTCGAACACATGAACACCGTTAAAGTGGATGTAAACCCAATGTCATCCTTTCTAAACTACTGCTATAGGGGTTATCCATAGGGGTTATCTATAAGGATATACATGCCTCCTGCATGTATCCTTATTATTAGACCCCGAAAACTGCATATTCTGTGGGTGGGTCTGTTGTCTGGAGCTCGGTGGGTGGAGTCGTGATGTCAGTAGACTCCCCGCCCACCTCTACACTCCCCTTGTCAATATGCATTTCTCCTGTGTATTTCTTACACTGATCTTACACTGAACTTCTGCTGAACTTCTGCTATGATCTCTAACATCCAGTGAAAAGACAGGAAAGTAACCACACAACTTCAGCATGCCAAATCATGGTGAGGTGTGGAACAGCCAATCCTTGCAGAGCTGCTGAAGAAAGGAGTGGGGGAGGGAATTTAAAAATACTGCATGTCTCTTAGGCTAGTGCACGAGATATGTAAATCACCTGTCACTCACAGCAAGGGGAGGATTTGACAAAGTTTTTCTCTGTTTGTCAAGAATTGTCTCACCGAACAATAAAAGGGGATTGCTCAGAGATGGATTAACTCTGTGTGGCAAGACTGGGCTCAAATGATAGCAAATCTTATACTCTACAGTATGATAAAAAAAAATTCGGGTTTACATCCACTTTAAAGTCTATGTTACACGAACATGAATAATCAAAAGTGCTCATTTTAAAGGATTATATGCAAGTTATTGTCATAAAAAGTGTTTGGGGACCTGGGTCCTGCCCCAGGGGACATGTATCAATGCAAAAAGAAGTTGTAAAAACGGCCGTTTTTTCGGGAGCAGTGATTTTAATAATGTTTAAAGTGAAACAATAAAAGTGTAATGTTCCTTTAAATTTCGTACCTGGGGGGTGTCTATAGTATGCCTGTAAAGGGGCGCATGTTTTCCGTGTTTAGAACAGTCTGACAGCAAAATGACATTTCAAAGGAAAAAAGTCATTTAAAACTACTCGCGGCTATTAATGAATTGCCGGTCCGACAATACACATAAAAGTTCATTGATAAAAACTGCATCTGATTTCCCCACAGGGGAACCCGAACCAAAATTTTAAAAAAAACTGGCGTGGGGGTCCTCCTAAATCCCATACCAGGCCCTTCAGGTCTGTTATGGATATTAAGGGGAACCCCGTGCCAAAATTTAAAAAAATGGCATGGGGGTCCCCCTCAAAATCCATACCATATTATCGGAATCTGGAAGCCCCCTGTAACAAGGGGACCCCCAGATCCCAACCCCCCCATGTGAATTGGTAATGGGGTAAAAATGTACCTCTACCATTTCACAAAAAAAGTGTCAAAAAGGTTAAAAAACACAAGAGACGGTTTTTGACCGTCCTTTAGTAATTTCTTTTACTTCCATCTTCTTTCATTTGGTCTTCCTTCGGTGTTCTTCTTCTTCCTCCATCTTCTTCTTCGTCCAGAAGAAAGAAGATGGAAGAAGGAATTAATAAAGGACTTTTTAACCTTTTTGACACTTTTTTGTGAAATGGTACGGGAACATTTGTACCCCATTACCAATTCACACAGGGGGGCCGGGATCTGGGGGTCCCCTTGTTAAAGGGGGCTTCCAGATTCCAATAAGCCCCCCGCCCGCAGACCCCCACAACCACCGGGGCAAGGGTTGTGGGGATGAGGCCCTTCTCCCCATCAACATGGGGACAAGGTGCTTTGGGGGATACCCCAAAGCACCCTCCCAATGTTGAGGGCATGTGGCCTGGTACAGTTCAGGAGGGGGGGCACTCTCTTGTCCCCCCTCTTTTCCTGTGGCCTGCCAGGTTGCATGCTCGGATAAGAGTCTGGTATGGTTTTTTGGGGGGACCCCACACCATTTAAAAAAAAAAATTGGCACGGGGTCCCCCTTAATATCCATACCAGACCTGAAGGTCCTGGTATGGAGTTTAGGGGGACCCCACATATTTTTTTTTATTTTGATTCGGGGTTCCCCTGTGGGGAAATTCCATGCCATTTTTATCAATGAACTTATATGTGTATTGCCGGACCGACAATTCATTGCGATAGTAGTTTTACATGACTTTTTTTCCTTTAGAAATGTCATTTTGCTGTCAGACTGTTCTAAACACGGGAAACATGTGTCCCTTTACAGGCATACTATAGACACCCCCCAGGTACAAAATTTAAAGGAATATTACACTTTTATTGTTTCACTTTAAGCATTATTAAAATCACTGCTCCCGAAAAAACGTCCGTTTTTAAAACTTTTTTTGCATTGATACATGTCCCCTGGGGCAGGACCCAGGTCTCCAAACACTTTTTATGACAATACCATGCATATAAGCCTTTAAAATTGGCACTTTTGATTTCTCCCATAGACTTTTAATGGGTGTTCTGTGACTTTCGAATTTGCAGTGAACACCCCAAATTGTTTGATGTTCGGCAAACAGCCAATGTTCGAGTCAAACTCATGTTCGACCCGAACATAAAGCCCATGCCTAATATGGACAATTATTTATTACGCGGTCCATGCAGAGTGCCATTTTCGCACTCTGCATGGACTCACACAATTTTTCACCATTTTTTAATAGAGATCATATGGACACATTATTTGTCATTCACTTATCTGTTCGGGAAAGACTCTGGAGACCCATGGTATGTGCAATAGCCAAAAAAAGACATGGTGTTGTCATCTTCTAGTTGCACTAATAAAGTGTTTTCTTCTTTAGCCACTTCTAATCCAGTGAACATTATTTGGGCGTGGCCGGTTGTGTTGCTATGGCTATTTTAGTAATTTTTATAGCATAAATATGGAAAAAACACTTTAAGACCATGTATTTTTATGAAGCTGGGCCTTCCCTATTGATATGCTAACAAACCTGTTGGACTGGTTTGTTAAGCTCAGCACAGGAAACAATGCTACAGGAAATGATGAAGGCAGGATGTCAGGGGAGGGAAAAGGACTTGAACAAGCCATGTGGTGAAAGACAAAGCAACAGTTGTTTGCAGGACTTTAGAGAAGCAAAAGCAGTTTGGAACGAGACCCTGGATCCTGGAAGATGACCCCATCATAAAGCGAGACCCCAGTTAAGTAACTGTTTAGTGTATGCCTATCACATACTGTCAGACCTCTACTTACCAGACCGGTGAGTCTGCCTGGGCAGAGGGTAGACTCCCTTAAGTGTCCGACTCGTGGCCCCTTTTCTATCTGTAGGTGCAGGCCAATCCAGGATGGCATATACTTTTTGAGGGTCCATCTTAATGCCCTCGGCCGAGATGACTAGGCCCAGAAACATAACATATTGGAGCTCAGACTCGCATTTCTCGAGTTTGGCGTAAAGTCCATATTGCCTAAGTGGAGTGAGAACATTCCGGACATGCCTGTGGTGATCGACCAGTGAAGCAGAGAAAATCAGGATATCGTCCAAGTACACTATGACGTACAGGTCAAGGTAATCACGGAAGACGTCATTAACAAAGTGCTGGAATATCGCTGGAGCATTACACAGCCCGAAGGACATGACAAGGTACTCAAAGTGCCCGAATCGAGTACGAAAGGCCATCTTCCACTCATCACCCTTTCTAATACGGATCAAATTGTAGGCTCCGTGGAGGTCCAACTTAGTGAAAACTGTTGCGGTTCCCAGCCTTTGAAGTAGAGTTCGGGTACTAAGGGTAGCGGATATCTGTTTTTAATAGTAATTTTATTCAACTCCCGGTAGTCGATGCAGGGATGTAAGGAGTGATCCTTTTTCTGGACAAAGAAGATGCCTGCACTGGCTGGGGAGGTGGAAGGATGAATGAAGCCTTTCTTCAGGTTTTCATCTATGTAATCCTATAGGGTGCCCAACTCCTGCTCAGTTAACGGAAAGATCCTCCGAAAGGGGACTTCGGTCTCGGGTAGAAGTTCTATCGGACAGTCGTAAGGCCTGTGAACTGGAAGAGTCTCAGCTCCCTTCTTGCTAAACACATCCAGAAAATCCTGGTAGGGTTCGGGAACAGACTGGCGTAATTCAGTGTCGGAGTCTAGACAAAGAAGCTGGTATGTTGTTGCGGATCTCCCATGTAAACAGTGTTGCCGGTAAAATTCGGAGAGGAATTGAATTTCTCCTGTAGTCCAGTTAATACTGGGGTTGTGTGCCTGCAACCAGGGCATTCCTAGGATGATTGGGAAGAAAGGAGAGGAGATGGCATCCAAGCGCAGGATTTCCTGGTGATCAGGGCCTATGGTGGCCAGCAAAGGAACGGTCTCCTGGGTAACTGGACCGGAACTGAGGGTGGATCCATCTGCTAAGTATACTGCGCGTCCCTGGGCCTTGGACTGAAGAGGAATGCCATGGTTGTTAGCAAAAACTAGATCAATGAAGCCACTACACGCTCCAGAGTCAATGATGATTGATACTGGGATATTCCTTCTGGGAAGCTGCAACGTGATAGAGAGAGCCAGGTGAGTACCAGATTTAGGCAAGACAGGTGCACATACAGAAGAAACAGGCAGGCACTTATGTATCTTGTTGGGGCAGGATCTCACAAAATGTCCATGTTCTCCACAGTACAGGCATAAGTTGTGGGTATGTCTGCCCAACTTTTCTACCGGAGTAAGGGATGGACGGAGCAGGTCGAGTTGCATGGGTTCAGGCGCTTCTGCGGCCGGAGCAGAGGAGGCAGAAGGAAATTGACTAGAAGAGCTAGGGACCTTAGGGAGCATCCAGACAAGATGAGAGTGACTAGTAGACCTCTCAGAGCGTCTCTCTTAGGCGGCGATCATTTGTATGGACAAATTGATAAGTTCATCCAGGGTTTGAGGTATTCCTACACATGCCAGCTCGTCTTTAAGGGGGTCTGATAACCCCATCCGAAATTGGTGACGCAGGGAAGCGTCGTTCCACTCTGTATCAGAGCTCCAGCATCTGAACTCGACTGCATAATCTTCGGCCGCTCTGCGACCTTGTTGCAGGGAGTACAATGCGGCTTCAGTGGTAGCCATTAGTTGGGGGTCCTCATAAAATTGTGACATGGCTAGAAAGAAGGCATCCAGGGAATCTAGGGACCCAGATTTCTGCTCCAGAAGGCAGTGAGCCCAGGTTTGAGGTTTGCCGGCCAGCAAGGAGATGACAAAACCCACCTTAGTAGCTTCCAAGGAAAAGGTGCGAAGCTGTAGAGCGAAATAGAGTTTGCAGGCATTGCGAAAGGCCCGATACTTGCAACGTTCTCCTGTAAATCTTTTGAGCGTGGGTACTCTAGGCTCAGGAGGAAGCATTACTACAGAGGGTGCTTGGGAGAGTCCAGCAGCAGATGCTCCCTGGGAGTGAGGAGGAGCAGAGAGAGCTTGAACTTGTTCCTCTAGTCTGGAGTAGCCTTCCTGTAGGCTCTTAACGGCTTGAGTAAGGCCCGCAAGGTGCCTACAAAGTTCATCCATAGGGGAGGCCCCCTGCCCGGACTCGGTCATGGCTGCCTGACACTGTCAGACCTCTACTTACCAGACCGGTGAGATCGCTTGGGCAGAGGTTAGACTCCCTTACGCGTCCGACTCGCGGCCCCTGGTAGAGTATACAGGAAGCACAGGTGTGCGGAGTGGTATGGGAGCCTGGTGTAGAAGTCCAGATGCCGGAAGAGAAGTGAACTTTAAACAGCAGGCAGGAATCGGGAACACTGGCAACAGGTGCTGAGCAGGAGCAGAGCAGGGAAGTCTGGGTACAAGCTGGGTTCGGCAACAGGCAGGCTACGAAGTACAATGGAGCAGGCAGAAGAGTAGTCAAACAGGCAAAGGTCAGTTGCGGGCAGAGTTCAGAGGAATCCAAGAAACAAGCTGGGTTGTCAGGAGATCAAAGCACAGATACAGGAAACAGGAACAAGGCACGGAAGAGCTGTTGATCAGGCAGCACCGAGCAGAGTGTGAAGCAAGCCTAAATAGGGTGATTGGCGCCTAATGACGCGCACGTGTGCGTGCTGATGCGCACGGGCGCACTCGCTCTCACACCCGCACGCACCCCCCCAAACAATGGTGCGCGCACCAGCACCCACAGGAGTACGCCGACCAGTGCCCACAGGCACACGCGCATGCACCCGGGCACCACCACGCACACCAGGGTCAGCCGGAACATGCCCACCAGTGTCAGCAGGAGCATGCACACCAGCGCGCACAGGAACGCGCGCGCCAACGGGGACAGGAACGCGTGCGCCAACGCGCACCGGCGCGCACCGGCGCGCACCGGCGCCCAACCAGGTAGCCTCTCTGACACATACATTTTACATGTTTATTTGCTAAAAAAGATAGTTAGCTTATGCATGTTGTAGATATATTTTGTAATGCCGTGTATACTTTGAAATCTTTTTCCTACAATTCTATCTGCAGCATTTTCATTTAGTAAAAGCACATCAATGCACTACAGCTTTGGGCTTGTAGGTAAGCAACCTCTCACTGTTATTGTTATTGCTGTTTTGTTAATATTATATGCTTGCCAATCTGTATGTATGCATTTCCTAAATAAATTACCTATTTTTATAGATTATTCCTCCTGATGAAGCGGCATTAAGACCGCGCAACTAGTAGAGGATCCTTAATCTAAAAAGATAACTCCATTACCAGACACCCCTTTTTGGGAAAACCTACGAGTAATTGTATACTGTAAGGTTTAATTTCCCTTTTTTATTGTAATATTGATTTTGTTCATTTGTATGTTTTTTATATGTAATAAATGAGAATTTTCACTGAAGTTGATTGTTTGCCTATCAGTACCGATAGTCCACAAGCCTTTCCTCTTGGTTTTAGTGTGTGAGAGGAAAGCCTCAGCAACTGTCTGCACCCTCTTTCCTCCCTTTATCTCAATGTACTACAGAGGTTCTAAAGTGATATTAAAGGTTACATTTAAAAAAATAACAAACATGTTATACATACCTGCTCTTTACAATGGTTTTGCACAGAACAGCTCAGTCCTCCTCTCCTTGGGTCCCGAGAAAAAATGTAAGGTACAACGTAAAAAAAACCCTATATAAAAATAATAAAATTAAAAAATGTAACCCCCCCATTCATCCACGTTCAAACACAATTGCAAACGCGCACATACAGGTAGGTCCAGCACAAATATGTAAACATCGATCACATCACACATGTGAGGTATCATCGTGAACATCAGGGCACGATTAATAATTCTAGTGCCAGACCTCCTGTGTAACTCTAAACTGGAAACCTGTAAAGGCTTTTAAAACATCACCTGCGGAGATTTTTAGGAACTGTAGTTTGGCGCCGTTCCATGGGTATACACAATTTTAAAGTGTGACCTGTTAGGTATCTATTTACTTGGCATAACATCATCTGTTATGTTTTACCAAAAAAATGGAGTGTTATATTGTGTTTATGTACACTAAAATTTATTTAAGTGTATTTTTTCCCTGAAAATTTGTGTTTAATAGACCTGCAAATGTAAAGCAACATAAAATTTGCAACAAGAACCATCCTATTCTCTATGGCCTCTGCTTAAAAAATATATAATGTTTGGAGGGTTTCTAGAAAAAAAATTCTGATTTTTACATGTATGTAAGAAATGTCAGAATTTCGCCCAGACTGGAGGTGGTTAAAAGATGGTTCACGGATGTGTAAATTAAAAGCTATACTTGGTGTCAAAATATTAGTGAATGTTTATTAAAAATTGAGTCTTTGCTCTAAAAGCCTTTCACTGAAATGTGAAAACAAATCTAATATAAAGATCTGTCTCTATATGACATCAAAGCTCAATGTAACAGTAGTGACAATTTTGTCCAATTAGGGCAGGCCATACACGGTGCTGTAGATAAGCAAATTTGCGTGATTCCCCCATCAGCAGACAGCGGAATCAACAGATATCTTCTCTTCTCTGTAGCAGCCACTAGCAATAATCGCCTGAGAATCCGGAAGGCTGGTTGTACCCAAGTTGATTGATCAATCAACTTGATACATTCAGTCTGCCCATTAATGATTCGAACCATGTATGGCCGGCCTTAGGTTACAATAATCACATACTCTGTATAAATGTTCTTATTGTTGTCATAGCTCTTCAGATAGTAAACACTCATTCAAACCAGAAGACAGGTTGAAATTAGATAGCTAATCTGCACTGTGAAGCACCGCCCAATGAGTTCTGAAGCATTTTGCTGAATATGAGCAGATAATATTGCCCAAAACACTTCAGAATACATCCTGCTGCTTTTGTCACCAGTCAATTCATCAATAAATACAAGAGAACCAGTTCCATTGGCAGCCATACATGCCCACGCCATGACACTACCACCACCATACTTCACTGATGAGGTGGTATGCTTTGGATCATGAGCAGTTCCTTTCCTTCTCCATACTCTTCTCTTCCCATCACTCTGGTACAAGTTGATCTTGGTCTCATCTGTCCATAGGATGTTGTTCCAGAACTGTGAAGGCTTTTTTAGATGTTGTTTGGCAAACTCTAATCTGGCGTTCCTGTTTTTGAGGCTCACCAATGGTTTACATCTTGTGGTGAACCCTCTGTATTCACTCTGGTGAAGTCTTCTTTTGATTGTTGATTTTGACACACATACACCGACCTCCTAGAGAGTTTTCTTGCTCTGGCCAACTGTTGTGAAGGGTGTTTTCTTCACCAGGGAAAGAATTCTTCGGTCATCCACCACAGTTGTTTTCTGTGGTCTTCCGGGTCTTTTGGGTTGCTGGGCTCACCGGTGCATTCTTTCTTTTTAAAGATGTTCCAAACAGTTGATTTGCCCACACCTAATGTTTTTGCTATCTCTCTGATGGGTTTGTTTTGTTTTTTCAGCCTAATGATGGCTTGCTTCACTGATAGTGACAGCTCTTTGGATCTCATATTGAGAGTTGACAGCAACACATTCCAAATGCAAATAGCACACTTGAAATGAACTCTAGACCTTTTATCTGCTCCTTGTAAATGGGATAATGAGGGAATAACACACACCTGGCCATGGAACAGCTAAGCAGCCAATTGTCCCATTACTTTTGGTCCTTTAAAAAGTGGGAGGCACATATACAAACTGTTCTAATTCCTACACCGTTCACCAGATTTGGATGTAAATACCCTCAAATTAAAGCTGAAAGTCTTCAGTTAAAGCACATCTTGTTTGTTTTATTTCAAATCTATTGTGGTGGTGTATAGAGCCAAAAAGATTAGAATTGTGTCGATGTCTCAATATTTATGGACCTGACTGTAGGTAATTGTTCTCCCTCAATGATGTGCGCTGATGAGGCTGCAGTGATGGGCATTGATCAGGTGGCACTTATGGGCACTGATGAGGTGGCTCTTATGGGCACTGATTAGGTAGCACTGGTGAGGAGGCACTATTATGCCGCACTGATGGGTACTGATAGGTGGCACTGATATGCGGCACTGAAGAGCACTGATAGGTGGCACTGATGGGCACTGATAGGTGACACTGATGGGCACCAATAGGTGGCACTGGTGGGCACTGATAGGTGGCACTGATGGGCACTGATAGGCGACATTGGTGGGCACTGATAGGCAGCACTGGTGGGCACTGATGGACGGCACTAATGGGAATTGATGGGCAGCACTCATGAGCAGACACTGAAAGGCAGCACTGACTGGCGTCACTGATGGGCACTGATTGGTGTCACTGAAGGTCACTGCTGGGGTTTTACTGTAATCAGGGCACTGATGATCAGTGCCCTGATTACCTGCCCTGGTCTCCCCAGCGAGGAGATGCTGATGATCGGCACTCCTCGCCACACACTCAGTCAGTGTGAGGTAAGGAGAGCTGATAAATGACACTTCCGCATTTACATGTGACCGGCTGTGATTGGACACAGCCGAACACATGGTTAAAGATCCGCGTCATCAGGTCTTAACATGTTGGGGTCATGCTGTGTCCTAGGAACACGGTGAGGCTGCCATCACCATGCTGTGTGCCCCCGCGGGTGGGTGAGAATGGCCGTTTTGGAGCACCATCATATGACTTTGTCCTAGAACGAGAGCTGCATTGCTCCTCCTCCGTCATTTGACGGTGGGAGGGCGACAAATAGTTAATCACATTTTACACCCTTGTTGTCAATGTTATGATTAAATGTTACCTGATTATCTAAAGTCGACCATAGACCATTCAAATCTTAGCCAGTTCAGCAAGGAATGGCTAAGATTCGAACCGTGTATGGGCAGGCTGAATATATCCAAGTTGATAGATTGAGTACAACCAGCCTGTCAGATTTTACATGTGATTATTGCTAGTGTCTAACTCTGACTGTGTTAAATGGGGGAATCAAGCGAGTGCAGGAAAGAAAATTGCTCCGTCTATGGCCAGCTTAACATACTCGGCCCGTTTTGCTAAAGCAAATAACCCAGACCAGGGAAAGAAATGTATTGTTTGCTGGCATTGTGGGTCTTTATGTGCAAGTTTATCACTTTACATATAGGAATCACACGCCCTGAATCCCTGATCTAGCTGACCATACAGTGATGTTCAATGTGTATGGCATAGTCCTTCATTACCACGTGCTATGAGCGTCCAAATAAAGTTGCTTTGTGCCTTCTTTTTCTATACACTGGATTGTGCACATCAACACTTTTCTGAAAAATAAATTAAAATAACAAAAAATTAATATACAATGTTCAGGTGGTACTGTCTGTGAGCATTAGCTTTTAATGACGAGCAGCTCCCACCTTTGTTTTTTCAAAAGGATAACAACATTGCATACATGGAGTGTTTTGCAACTGCTGGGTGTCTAAAC
The DNA here is from genome assembly GCA_037952925.1 of Lithobates clamitans. NCBI lineage: Eukaryota > Metazoa > Chordata > Amphibia > Anura > Ranidae > Lithobates > Lithobates clamitans. The sequence continues at coordinate 4,374,078 of JBBGZY010000580.1, read as the reverse complement.
CCAATGGCAGAAGATTGTGGGGGGAAATTGCCTGTAGCAGAACGTCTTTTTCCTTATATACCAGCAAACAAAATTGCTAAATGAGCTAAATATGAATACGCCAAGCTACAAGAGGTATGTAAAAAAAAAAAAGCACTGACTGCACAGGTGTTTATCGTTCAAATCCCTCTTCCAAATATCAGCATATGAAATATTTTAAGCTGGGAAATCCTATGTAACAAATTGTGTTTTTCATAGATTAAAGAAGATTTATATATCTTCTTTAATGATAAATGTATTTACTAGCATTTTTATTTCCACATGGTATGTGCATATAGTGTGAGAATATGCTTTGAACAGATATCTGTGTAAAGGTGTACATGCATATCCTTAAGTAAATTACATCCATTACATCATATGACTTTCATAATAAAACTACAACTGGAGCTTTAAGTGTTTATTGGATGTATTAGTAGTTTATTGAGTGGTTGATTTCAATTACCTGAAATTCCTAAATTTTTTATAATATATAAGTGCCAGTCATCTTTCTAAAATATTTAGTAATTTTGTAATTAAAAAATATTAAAAATACCTCAAAGTACTGTATACATTAATTAAGGGAAATACTGTGCTGAAAATAAGTTGGTTACCAGCTACAGTATATACTGTAAATGTATACAACAATATTGTTTATTCTTTTTAAATGGTTTACATCATATACATTTTTTAGACACGCATTAACCATATTGCTTAGTCAGATAAAACTTTCAACTTATGATTTTGACTTATAATGGCAGGAAAATTAATCTTAAAAAATAAATGCTTTAATTCCACCATTTCAAATAACCTGCCTTTATTTTTATATTCCTCTGTAGGGAGTTTTCCTAACAACACTTCCCTTACTGTCACACTTGTTCACAGTCTGTATCAGCCAATACACTGAAGGCCACAATTCATTTCAGTCATGGTTGAAAGCCATCCTGAAATAATCACAAAGTGACACTGTGAAATTACTGTAAAAGATTTTGCTGCAGTGTCATGGCATTTTACAATTGAGACCTCAGGTACTCATAGCTCTATCAAAACCTATAAGAAAGAGAAAAAAACACCATTTTGACAGATCAAGCTGCCATGATATGCTGCTTGCATTGTGTAAATTCAGCCAAGTAGAAAGTTAAAGGATGCTTCCATGAAATTGGCACAAATCATCTAAATCTGACTCCAGCTGGTGGTTAGAGTCAACATGACACTGACATGAAGAATAAACTAAAGAAGTAAATGGCCACCAGTAGCTTAACCTTTGCAACTAGACTACAGGATTCTAGCAGAAAATCATAGTAATAATAGATAAAAGAAACTTTAAAATTACAGCATTTACTGGATCTTTGTCATAGAATTATCATTGCATGTATTAAATGCTATAACCATTTAATGTAAAAAAAAGAGGAACATGAAAAGAGATCTATCTATCTATCTATCTATCTATATAGATAGATAGATAGATAGATAGATAGATAGATAGATAGATAGATAGATAGATAGATAGATAGATAGATAGATAGATAGATAGATAGATAGATAGAACAAAACAGATTACAGCGCACACATTCAAGAATGACATTTATCCTGCAAGGCTAGTTAAAAACACCTGAACATACTCAAAAAAATACAGGGGTTTGGTCACACTATATGGTCATATAGTGCTAAGCCCACTTACTGTGACAAAGTACCCCGAATTAGTGTGTCCCACCCTAGTAATAGAATGAAAGATCCTGCGTCTCAACCATGGGAGTCAATCTCCTGTATGTGGGAGAACTGAGGGGATTCCTCCTGTGCACTAGTGACCACTAATAAAGAGGTAATGAGGAGGGGGGGGGGTGCTCCAGACCAAAAAAAACCTGGTCAGGGTCTATTACAATATACAAAAACATATTTGGGGAGCACACCCCAAATTTTGTTTTTGTGTTCTTAGATAGATAGGTAGATCTACATATATAGATTTGCTAACAGCCCAAAGAGCCATTTGTTCAGTCTACATGTAAAGAAATTAAACAAATTGTCTCTACATGACTGTGTGGCTGTGAACGTGATTTCTTGATTGTCGTTGCCGGTACAGAATATTTTTGGGCTTTGTAAGGTAAATATAATACAGCCACTGTAGAATGCTGCTTTATTTGGACAAGTATAAGCTGTTTGAGTATATTTTAATTGATATTTGTACTGGATTTTGACAAAAAATTGTGCAGAGGTATGTTCTAAATTACTTCTACTCTTCAGATAATCTCTTCTATCTTAATGGCAGATGTCAATGAAAATAAAAAAGTGACATAATGGAATAATCCAATAATCCAGTTTCTTGTGATAGCAACTCTTTTGGAACAGCCTCAAGTGTTTAACATATTGAAACAGTTCATCTTCTCACAATGAGCGCAATAACTCTGCCAGGTAAAGAACATTTGTCTATACTTCTTAATGTTGTCTTTTTCCTTCATCCTATTTATGCTGATCTCTTCATCTGGACATCTTTAAATGGTCTGAGTTTAGAGACCAGTGAATGAGGTTATTACAATCATCAATTACATTCCTTCTTTCTCCCCACTATATTAAGATTCTCTATGTTTCCTTTGGAAAATAGAGTTAATCATTGCCACTGAACAAGGATTATTTTCAATTTCTCACGTATTGGAAAAGAAGTAAAAATTGTATTTATTCTGTAATATTATTGTGTGCAGTGTGTTTTCTAGTGTCATTTTAGGCCATGCTTAACCAAATATTGAACTACTAACATGCACCAACAAAGATAAAGACATGTTACACAGTCAACAATTGTTCAGGTAAATATACATGTGATCGTTGTCTGTTATCCTTTAAGTCTCTCTTGGTTGTAATATGTTTGTGATAAACAATGAGGTTAAAGGGGTTGTAAAGGTTAATTTTTTTTTTTTTTTAAATAACAAATATGTCATACTTACCTCCTCTGTGCAAGGGTTTTGCACAGAGCGGCCCCGATCCTCCTCTTATGGGGTCCCCCCAGCAGTGCTCCTGGCTCCTCCTCCTCTTCTCGAGTGCCCCCACGGAGAGCCACTTTCCATGGGGGCACTCATGTGGGTGCGCTCCCGAGTCCTGCTACTGCGTCCATTAACACAGACAGCAGGACTTGGCCCCACCCCCTGGCTCCCGTGTCACTTGATTTGATTGACAGCAACGGGAGCCAATGGTTCCTGCTGCTATCAATCTATCCAATGAGGACCCATGACAGCGGCTGGAGCTGTTGTGCTTGTCCCCGTAGCTGGAATGATCATGTCCAGGTAAGTAAAAAGGGGGCTCTGCAGGGCTGCTGCACTATAGAAGGTTTTTCATCTTAATGCATAGAATGCATTAAAGAGGAACTGCAGTCTGCTCACATAATTTGTAATAAAAACATCTTTGCCATTCTGAAGCTTCCCTCCAATCACTTTGCATATTATTTTATATATACTGTGATTCTGTACTTGCGAAATATGCTGCAGAAATCTCCCTCCACTGAGTCTAGCAGCAACCATTTTAACTGTGGACAGCTGAAGCTGCTGCCTATTCACTTCCTGGATTTACACAGACACACAGAGGCACGCCTCCAGCTCTGTAGCCCTGCAGCTCTCATTGGCCCTCTTGTGACTCACCCCCCTCCCTTCCTGGCAAATTCTCACAAGAGTGAGAGAGAGAGCAGTGCATGATGCCATAAGCCTAGGCTTTTTACCAGACAAGAAAAAGGAAGTGGACTGTATAAGGTATTTACTGGCATAAAAAAAAATGTTTTACTATCCAAAGTTAAAACAACAAGGGCAGAAGATTTATCAGATGGAAAGCTGAAAAATGACTAAAGGTCTGCTGTAGCCTCCCTGGAGGTATGATTATGTCATATTTTTGCGTCTCAAAGCGATATATTGTTTTGCATAGAAATTTGGCATTTTATATTGTAGGCCCGTAATTCTTAGTAATAACTCACTTAAATTTGGCCAAACAAGAGTCTAGTAGACATCCCGGGTATGATAAAGTTTGAAACACGAAATCATAAATTATAATATAATAAATAACTATATATAATTATAAAAAATATTAATATAAAATTAATTTCCTCACGATTCACTTTCGCTCAATTCTGCAAGTGTTCTAATTTACTATCGCTGTTTTCTAGCTGGTCTAAAACCACTTTTGATGTAAAGGGACACTTTTTGGTTGCCATGGACAATCTCAAGCTTCCAGGCAGAAAGAACTGTATATATAATATAAAACTGCATGCAGTGCACTGGACAAAGCATTATGCCCCGTACACATGAGCGAATTTTCTGTCAAAAAAAGTGTGATGGGAGCTTTTGGTCAGATATTCCGACTGTGTGTATGCTCCATCCAACTTTTTCTGTCTGAATTTCCGCCAGCAAAAGATTGAGAGCTGGTTCTCTATTTTTCCGACGGAAAAAGTTTTCGACGGAAATTTCGTACGTCTGTATGCAATTCCGACGCACATAAAACCTTGCCTGCTCGGAAACAATTCGATGCATGCTCGGAAGAATTGAACTTGATTTTCTCGGCTCGTTGTAGTGTTGTACATCACTGTGTTCTTGATGGTCGAAAGTTCCAAAAACTTTTGTGTGACCGTGTGTATGCAAGCCAAGCTTGAGCGGAATTCCGTTGGAAAAATCATCCAAGATTTTTCAGACGGAAATTCCACTTGTGTGTACAGGGCATTAGGGAAAAAAGGGATGTGTTATGATTTTATACAGTAATGTAATCTGTAAGATTACAATGTACTGTATGCGTTATGTATTGTGTACTTCTTGAATCTGTCGCCAGGCTCCACACCCATACATCGCGATGTTCGCAGGGAACGGAGCTCGGTACACAGAGGCATTGGGTGGAGGACACAGCCCACAGACACAGCAAGGGGACATTGCAGGATCCTGGTCCAGTCACCAGGATCCTGCAATGCAGTCCTGAGGTTGACTCAGGGTTACCGCTAATGGTAATGAAGTTTAACCCAGAGCCACACACGGGATTACCGCCAGGAGGGTTAAGGTGAAAAACCTCAAGGGTTTACAACCCCTTTCAAATATGATTTCACAAAGAGTGTTTGCCATGTTTTTTTCTAACGTCTAACATTTTTCTCTAACATCTTAATTCAATAATTTGCAGCTTATCAATTGTCATGTGTATACAACAATTAGGGACACGTTTACAAAGCAGTGGGCATTCACTGGTGGTGAATCGGTCATTGTCATTTAAAACACATGCACCAGAAAGATTTGCCTCTAGAATGTTGTTTCAGATTCACTGCTTTATAAATGTACCCCCTACAACATCTTTGAATTTTTATCCATGGTAAGGGGAAGTTTACACATTTTTATAATAGCAGTATCAAATATTATAAAAGTAAAAGTTTGTATCAGTTCCTAAATGCTGCCATGGAAAATAAGCAGGAGCAGCTCCTCTTCACTTACCTAAGGGTTTCTGGGGGAATTTGCCTCAACTACTGTCAGTAGTAGCAAAGGCAGCATACACATAAACAGGTTTATGACATGTGTCAATGGGCTACAATGCTCAAACGCAATATCATTTTTACATCAGATTGAGATGCTAATGACTTTATTTAAAATGAATTGTAGCTGTTGCCCTGTATTTGGCCTGCTTTAGGCACTCTTCTTGGAAGTGTCTATCAAAAACTAGACATTTTTTATGTGTTTTACAAAACAGGCTATTGGAGTCTATTTTGTTTTCTATAATGTTTATAGTAGTGAGAGTGGTGTGTCATGGGTATTTATCCAAACGTATAGCTTATGCCAACCCCCTCCCCCACCCCTCGGTGATGACTAGTAGACTTATCTCCCAATCCTGCCAATATCCTTGGATATAGAGTACAATACACCTAAGGCAGTGGTGTACGTGACAGCCAAGGGGTCTTTTTACATTTTTTTTTCATACAACAGCATTGACTGTTCTATCCCTTTGCTCAAATGTTATCATAAATTGCAATAGCTACAATGGTTAGACCTGCTGATCCCATAGGCACTGGGGATCCTCAGCAAACTTGGTAGCCTTATGTATAACATATTTTGCAACCATCTCCAATTTGCAAAATCCATTTTTAGTTTTAAACGCTTGTCTTTAAATGTCTGTTCTTGGAAATATTTTTGGTTTTCAATATCAATTGGGCTATAGAAAATTCCTCTTTTTTTCTGAATAATAAATAGCATTTATGAAATTCTTATACAATTTGACAATTCAAGCTAATAGACTTCACTTCTTTTCCAATGGTGTGACTATGGTCGGCAACAAGAGTCACAGTTTGTGTTCCATATAGGATCCTGACATTTATCTACCACCTATTTAGAATGTATACAGTCTTTATAGATGTACAAGAGCACAACAGAGTTATAAGCAGCTGATCAAATTGGGGCATCACACTGCTGTTATTCAAAACATCAGTTGCATGTTTCACATCTGCATTCAATGTAACTCACTGGCTAAAAGCAGACAATATTACAAAAATATTAATGTTTTAAATATCCTTCTAAAGAATTACCCTAAATGTATTCTTTACTTTTCAGGGGCATGTACATCTCTGAAAGCATATTCTTTGTATTATTGATTTGTTTTGCAACATTATTTAACATAAAGTAAAATGCTTGCTAGTGCTATAGCAAAAGTATTTAGCATATAAAAGTAAGCATATGAAAAAAAAAATAGCAAATGAATATAAAGGTTTACAAATAATATCTTACAAGATAAAAGGAAATTGATTCATACAAAATTAGGATAATTTTGGCAAAACTAGATGTTATGCGATTTTGTTATGTGACTTTGTTTGCTTCTTCTACCTGCCTGTTATTTGATGTGTCAGGGAGCACAGGTGTAGGATAGCATGCATGCACGCTGCAGCCTATTACGTAGCTACATATAGAAGCATATCAAGGGAGCAGCCTATCTTGTCTAAATAATGTTGTCATTAGGCCAAGATCTGTGAGAAGGCCATGACCATGAGCAACAAATTAGCAAAACATTTTAGCGGAATTTTATTTTATTTCATTATCTTACAATTTTTCTCTATTTACGAGAAAGCATTGGTGTACTTTTTAACTCAGAAAGGTACAAACAAATTCATGTAGGAAGCCCCATAAACAGCTTTTTGGGAGTATGTTACTACAATTCAACACCAGCTGCCCCCCAGTGATATAGAGTGTATTTGTATAAATAAGTAATATAAATAATAATAAATACTATAGAAGCACTAGCCATGTCATAAATGTGTGTGGTTGTCATATTGCCATAACATTGCAGGGGATATTAACAAGTCATTTTTATACTGTTTGCTTCCAAGTATTCAATGTCTACAATGCTCATTTAGGTATAGGGTAGGGCCACCTAACATAATTAATAGTTAATAATACGTTAAGGCCTACTACTTTAAAAAAAAAAAACTTTTACCTAATGATAATTTTATATAACCAGTGCATAGTTCCAACCAACCATCTACAGCCATAATCAAAATGAATATCATCCTACAGATGCTGTTTAGAGTATTTTATAAGTTGCATTTTTATTTATTTGAAGGACTTTGGTTTTAGAAAAATTTATATTAAAAAATAATAATTTGACATTTATATCAGAATTGTGCACATTTTATGTACTACACAATTTGATAAATAGCATAAATTATGAAACACATCGGTTAAAACCTATTAGTATAAATATACAACACTATCTAATGGGAGAAAATAAAAAGAAATTTACATATTTCCATTATGATTTATATATATATATATATATATATATATATATATATATATATATATATATATATATATATATATGTAAATACACAAAACGTATCAGTTCCTATTACATGGCTTTTAAAATGTTTTTTCTTCTCTCCCTCTCTCTTGTTGTACAGCAACTTTCACTGACTGCACTGACACCTACTGATGACAAGACACATATTCAACTTCATATGCAGTATATAGCTTACAATGAATGTAGAAATAAAATAGGATATAAGATTAAAAATGCATTTTAAAATATATTATATAATCTCCTGAACCTTATCTATTATATAATATTTTACCTGATTTTCATACACCATAAATAAGTAATGTATTTGTTTATACTGTACCTGAATTTTTCAATAAAATTAATTTGCCCTTTCCTATACATATTTGTATTTTCTGAATTTATTTGCATAAATATTTTCTATTCCAATGAATATTAATACATTGTGTAAAATATTGTAATAAAAATGCAATGCTACAAAAATATTTTAATAATATATTAGTTTTCAGGTTTTAATGCACTTACACCACATAAGATTTGTATTCTTGTCCTAAATATAGACTTGAACGTATGATTTGTTGCACTCCATATGTTCATTTGTAATGAACTTACATCAAATGAAAAATAATAGATACTTACCTTTATGTTTGTGAACTTGATGTATTTAGGTTGCACAGGGCCTATCAAAAAAAATCACAATAACCATAAATTATTTTATCATAGCAAGAATTTCACAAAATTTTATTTTATATATCATTTCCTAATTTATTTTTTTAAACAACTATTAAAACTGTTGGCAATTACATAGTGTATTTTTATTGTATCTAAACATCATATGTGTGTTATGTTACTGCAACAGTAACCCTTACTGCTAAATATGGTACAGCAATAACCATTATTAGCTTTGCAAGAACTACTCATGCAACTGTACTGCAAAAAGGCATAGATCATTTTAATTACTGGTATTAAAGTAATTTCTTTACTTTTCTCTAGGTAAAGCCCAACTACACTTCTTACACTGTGTCTCAAAAAAATAATAATTGAGAAACGCCATTATAATCATTCTCAAAATATTATATGCAAATGTATTTATATTTTAGTAACATTTATAAAAGAAAATAGTGGGTATGCATTACAGGTGTCTGATTTCTAAAAAAAAAATATCTGAAAAATACAAGCAAAAACAGGTATCAACTGTTTTTTGTAATGGAAAATAGTGTACAAATATCGGAAAAAAACACTCTTTTTAAATATGTTAATATTTTATTCTGCATGTAATTTACATAGGTAAAAACATGGTTTAGTTTTATACAAACATTTTCAAAGTTGAGAACATTAAGTAGTCTGTTCTGATATATGCAGTTAACCAGTCTAACAAGGCCAGCAAATGCTAACATGCTTTTTAAAAGAAATGTATAACAGTACTCTTTTTAATGGATTGTCTGGGCATACTTTTACTGTTGTAATCACTCTTAATACATTTTATTCACTTCATTTATTTTGTTACTCACTAGTGCCACCATATGGAATTAGATCAGAATTTAACATAGACAATTAACAATTTGGAAGTTCTTTTAAAAATAAATATATTGAGGTATTAAAAAACTTATGTAAGAAAATGTATCATGTGTGAATATCTGTTTTCATTTGTGACAAGACTATGATAATCTGACAATGCGCTTTTTAATATTAAATTATCAAATAAATGATTTATGTATGCATCAAATAACTGAACCTCGTATGTTTTACACATAGTGAATTATATTGAACTTTTATACTTTAAATTTTACTACTTTATAAAATGTAAAGCTGTATTTATTTAAATTTGAGAAATTAAGTTTAGATTAAAATGTTTTAATGGTTTCATGATAATACTGTGCAGTGATTATAAAGTGTATATTGTACATCAGTAATGGCCTTACATAACAATGACCTGTATTACCAAATGCCAACAAACCCATGTATTCATTTTTCACAGAGGAATCAGAAAGTTTGCATCTAATTTGCAGTTGTAGATCCACTGTCAATCTAGAAAATGCAAACCAAGAATCTGCTTTGCATGTTGTAGCTAAATATTCTTATTTTGATAGAATAGGAAAGGGTTAAAACCCATTTCAGCTTATTTTTGCCATCTGTGGACTTCTCTATTTCACTATCCTATCTTGGAGACACAATAGGAAGTAAATAGAAATCTTTACGAAGTTAGTGGCATTCCCCTCTTAGACAGTTGTCACAGATACAGGTGTCCTCATTGAGAGATTTACTCTCTACTCCTGTTCTAGTGACATCTGTAAAATTTTAATTTATGGTTATCAGGATAAATTGGGAAGGTGAATATACCTATTAAGAACACATACAACAACAAAAAAACTTGAGTGGTGTTCTAATGTGTCCACACTCTATCCAAAACAAAATGTGTTTTATCTGGAAAAAGTACACCATTTCAGAGCTCAAGCCTGCTTTCCAGTTATAAAAGAAAAAATAGGGCAATAAAATACCCCAGAAGTCAGACTTTAAGAGCACAGTTGACAGTAGAAGATATAAAAAATTAAATTTTTATTTCTAACAAAACATTATACAAAAAAGCAAAAAAAGTTAAAGAGTAAAAACATATACATAATACATAACAAAAATGAACATGCATAGTATATAGTAGTGAGCCCCTGTGCATCAACGCGTTTCACTGTCTAGCTTCATCAGGACACACTCAGGGACTGTAGGAGAAAAACAGGTCTCACTATCTTGTAAAGGTGTCCATGAAAGATAGTCTCACCCATGAAACTTCAAGTATTCTCATCTATAGTATTTCAAGTACTTGGATATTCATAAAGAGAGCCAGCGGCTCAGGGTGCCGTATGGTAACTATATTATCAATATTATGAACAGGAAAACCACAACCAAATGAGAGAGAGAATATGGGGGGAGTGGTGATATGATTTTGGACACTGAGTCAGAGACCCAAGTACCATAAACATATTTAAATCCAGTTCCATATACATGACCAATAAAGCAGGGAGCCCAAGCTGCAATCAAGCAAAGTAGATGCACAGTTAGATCAGGTTTAGCAATCCCTCAAGGCCATCATGACCAACAGGTCCGTCCAGCATATCCTGCAGGTGAGCATACCCCCCTGGTGAGGTGGGATTTCCCTGGGGGGTATGCTGGACGGACCTGTAGGTCATGATGGCCTTGAGGGATTTCTAAACCTGATCTAACTGCGCGTCTGCTTTGCTTGATTGCAGCTTGGGCTCCCTGCTTTATTGGTCATGTATATGGAACTAGCTTTAAATATAAAAATGCACGAGTGAATGTTGGAACTTGAATTCCCAAACAAAGAATATAAATGGTGAAAAAATATATTAATGAAATGCTTGCTGTCAAGCAAGTGCACAGTGAAAGAAATATAAAATGAATTTGAAGGAAACATCAAAATATCAAAAATTCTTAATTTCAGCAAGTCAGACCCCCTTAAATATTTCACTCTTTGTTATATTGCAACCATTTGCTAAAATCATTTAAGCTCATTTTTTTCCTCATTAGTGTACACACAGCACCCCATATTAACAGAAAAACACAGAATTGTTGACATTTTTGCAGATTTATTAAAAAAGAAAAACTGAAATATCACACGGTCCTCAGTATTCAGACCCTTTGCTGTGACACTCATATATTTAACTCAGGTGCTGTCCATTTCTTCTGATCATCCAGATGGTTCTACACCTTCATTTGAGTCCAATATAAACTAGGGGGCGCTATATCCTAAAACACTTTGTGATTGGTTGAATTACTAGACATTCAAAAGGCTAAACAAAAACCACAAACTCAAACACCAAAAACCTAAAACGCAATATGATTGCTGTGCAATTGCAAAAAAATATAATATTGTGTAGGATTACCATTCACAATAGAAAGTGAAAACCTTATTTGCAAAAAATGTTGATTATGGTGATAATTGATTATCCCAAACCAGTGAAAAAAAAAAACACAAATATGAATGCAAAAATATAAATGATAATAAGTCTCTTCATAGATGGAATCAATTCTTGCTGTTAATGTAAAGATTCCGCCACCAAAGAGGAAGAAATACACCTTAAAGTAATAGATATCTGCTTACCAGATACCAATGACTCATTTAACTAAAAAGAGAGTCATTAGCACTTGTACAGGATTGTGCCTGTTCACATGGATAGCTGGATGGCGCTTTAGGCATAAATCCCTCCCATCCCACTCATTCAGGATAGGAATATAGGAAACAAAATAGAGTCTCCATAGCGTAAAACCGTTTAATAAATGTATAAAAGACAATAAAAAATAGCCAAATGGCTGCTTACATTGAAAAGTGCCTACCCGGCACTGGGACTGCTCGTATGTCAGGGTAAGTGGTGTCGGAGACCCATCGCATCACTTCATGTTCGGCGTGCGTTCCACCCAGTACGCATAGTCAACCAGAGGAACCGGATGTAAGTAGGCAGGAAGGAAAAAGGACACGTGACCACGTACCGCTCCGACGTACGTTATGTTCTGAACGTCTTCAGGGAAGCGTACATTGGTCACTAGGTTACAGGTTATATAGGGAATGTGGGCGGATGTAATTAGCCTAGTAAGAGAAACTGCATTCTTATCAATAAAGTTTATTGCCGAGCATTCTACATAGATGACCAGGAAGTATTATCTCCCCCTAGTGGCCACGTAACATAATGATCCGAATAGTGACTAGAATTGGACGAAGGTTATTAGCCGACATTTGGTCACATTGAATTACGGTGTTCCCTCTATTGGTCGATTGACCAACAGGTGGGAGTTTTCCATAATAACAAATGTATTTAAATATTAGATTAAAGGTTGAAATAATTAAATATACTTAAGAAATCCTTGTTACAAAACATAAAAAATACTTGTTGAAAAATTAGCATAATGGTAAAGAGAGGTGAAAATACCATTTAGCCCTGTCATTCTGAGGAGCCACAGTCTCAGTTAACAATGGGTCCAGATGTACAGACAACTAATTATAGTCAATACATTTAGGTAATTGTAATACAGACATTCGATCAGAATAGAAAAACAAACATAGGACCAATTAAGAATCAGACCTATACTAAGACTCTCATCAGCCAATAGATGACTGAATAATGGATTAAATTGGGTTAAATTCAATGGACCCTAAGAGTATTTTGATTTATAAATACATAATGTTTATTCTCAGGCTAGTCGTTAGTTAAAAAACAGTTAAGGTCTATGTCTATATTCATCCCATAGGGTTTCATACTTTGTAACTTGTAGAGCCAATAGGTTTCATTTTTGGATACTGCCCTTTTCATGTGGGTACCCCTCCAGTCCCTTGAGATTTTGTCGATCCCATAGAAGGTACATAATGATGGATCACTATTATGATATAATTTGAAATGTCGGGAGACACTATGGTTGGGGTAACCATTTTTTATATTCGCAAGATGTTCATTAATTCTAACTTTGAGTTGACGTGTGGTTCTGCCCACGTACTGTAAGAAACATGGGCATTCCAAAAACATACGTCACGTGGTCAGAGTCACACGTAATAAGGGGTTTGATATTAAATTGTTGTTGGGTTACCAGAGAGTTGAATTGGGACTTCTTTTTCTTAGAGCCCGGTTTTCTTGTTATTTTGCACGCATTGCACCTAGTGCAATAGTAAAACCCAGAGCCATCCAAAAACGTAGGCGGTTTTCTAGGTGGGTCAGGTACATTGGGGGCTAGTCGATACCTAAGGGTAGGGGGCCTTACGATATATGAACTTTGGTTTGTTTGGCAAGGAGGACTGTAAATCTTTATCTTTTAACAGGATTGGCCAGAATTTCTTAAAAATACGTTCTACTGATCTATATTGTCGGTGAAACCCCGATATAAAGGCACATTCATCTTTATATATTTTTCTTGGTTTGGGAGCCAGCAAGGTTTGCCTGTCCATGTTTGAAACCTGGAGAACCAATTGGTCCAGTGCATGGGCAGGGTAGCCTTTTTATTTTTATTTTTTTGATTTTAAAGAAGTTTTATTGAAGAGCAGTACATTACACTTTATAGAACGGAATTGTTGGTAGAGCGCAGCCCACCTCTGTGACAATACTCAAATAATGAACAATAACAGAGAGGTTAACAATATACCTTTGCTTTTTCATGAAAACAGAGAAATGAGCCCTCAGACTTAATAAGGAGACACCAAGTACTGAAAATACGCTCGACACCCCTATCGGGAACAAACTGTGTCGAGCACCGTAGAGAAGCTAAAGTTAACCATAAGGTGTGTAAATAACCTGTTAAGGCCCATCGCGCCTTCCGGGAGAATAAAGATCCCAGACTGCGTGAGGGAGCCTTCCCAAGCCCTCTAAGGCCAAAAGTCAAGGGAACCAGGGGTGCCAAAAGTGTATCCTGAGGGTTCCGGCTCGGGGGTTAACCCACGGAAAATGAGTCGAGAGACTGACTAAACGCAGACAAATGCATAGTAAACTGGAGCAAACCGTTTGGAACCAAATACTTTCTGTAATTATAAAAGATACATCGATGATGTTATTATTTTGTGGGAGGGGACTAAGGAAAGTTTTGTGGAATTCCTGGAACATATGAATTACAATAGATATAATTTAAAATTCACAGCAGAATGCAATTTGACAACAGTGAATTACTTAGATTTAACACTCTTCAAACAGGGTAACACTATCAGTACTAAAACTTTTTTTAAAGAAACAGATCGCAACGCCTATGTCCCCACACAAAGTTGCCACCATCCGCAATGGATTGGGGCTGTACCTAAAGGGCAGTATATGCGCATACGGCGGAATTGTGAAAATGACATAGACTTTTTTGTACAAGCAGAAACTCTTACCACTAGATTCATAGAAAAAGGCTACCCTGCCCATGTACTGGACCAATTGGTTCTCCAGGTTTCAAACATGGACAGGCAAACCTTGCTGGCTCCCAAACCAAGAGAAATATATAAAGATGAATGTGCCTTTATATCGGGGTTTCACCGACAATATAGATCAGTAGAACGTATTTTTAAGAAATTCTGGCCAATCCTGTTAAAAGATAAAGATTTACAGTCCTCCTTGCCAAACAAACCAAAGTTCATATATCGTAAGGTCCCTACCCCAATGTACCTGACCCACCTAGAAAATCGCCTACGTTTTTGGATGGCTCGGGGTTTTACTATTGCACTAGGTGCAATGCGTGCAAAATAACAAGAAAACCGGGAAGAAAAAGAAGTCCCAATTCAACTCTCTGGTAACCCAACAACAATTTAATATCAAACCCCTTATTACGTTTGACTCTGACCACGTGACGTATGTTTTGGAATGCCCATGTTCCTTACAGTACGTGGGCAGAACCACACGTCAACTCAAAGTTAGAATTAATGAACATCTTGCGAATATAAAAAATGGTTACCCCAACCATAGTGTCTCCCGACATTTCAAATTATATCATAATAGTGATCCATCATTATGTACCTTCTATGGGATCGACAAAATCTCAAGGGACTGGAGGGGTACCCACATAAAAAGGGCAGTATCCAAAAATGAAACCTATTGGCTCTACAAGTTACAAAGTATGCAACCCTATGGGATGAATATAGACATAGACCTTAACTGTTTTTTAACTAACGACTAGCCTGAGAATAAACATTATGTATTTATAAATCAAAATACTCTTAGGGTCCATTGAATTTAACCCAATTTAATCCATTATTCAGTCATCTATTGGCTGATGAGAGTCTTAGTATAGGTCAGATTCTTAATTGGTCCTGTGTTTGTTTTTCTATTCCGATCGAATGTCTGTATTACAATTACCTAAATGTATTGACTATAATTAGTTGTCTGTACATCTGGACCCATTGTTAACCGAAACTGTGGCTGCTCAGAATGACAGGGCTAAATGGTATTTTCACCTCTCTTTACCATTATGCTAATTTTTCAACAAGTATTTTTTATGTTTTGTAACAAGGATTTCTTAAGTATATTTAATTATTTCAACCTTTAATCTAATATTTAAATACATTTGTTATTATGGAAAACTCCCACCTGTTGGTCAATCGACCAATAGAGGGAACACCGTAATTCGATGTGACTAAATGTCGGCTAATAACCTTCGTCCAATTCTAGTCACTATTCGGATCATTATGTTACGTGGCCACTAGAGGGAGATAATACTTCCCGGTCATCTACGTAGAATGCTCGGCAATAAACTTTATTGATAAGAATGCAGTTTCTCTTACTAGGCTAATTACATCCGCCCACATTCCCTATATAACCTGTAACCTAGTGACCAATGTACGCTTCCTTGAAGACGTTCACAACGAAACGTACGTCGGAGCGGTACGCGGTCACGTGTCCTTTTTCCTTCCTGCCTACCTACATCCGGTCCCTCCGGTTGACTATGCGTACTGGGTGGAACGCACGCCGAACATGAAGTGATGCGATGGGTCTCCGACACCACTTACCCTGACATACGAGCAGTCCCAGTGCCGGGTAGGCACTTTTCAATGTAAGCGGCCATTTGGCTATTTTTTATTGTCTTTTATACATTTATTAAACGGTTTTACGCTATGGAGACTCTATTTTGTTTCCTATATTCCTATCCTGAATGAGTGGGACGGGAGGGATTTATGCCTAAAGCACCACCCAGCCATCCAGCTATCCATGTGAACAGGCACAATCCTGTACAAGCGCTAATGACTCTCTTTTTAGTTAAAGGAGTCATTGGTATCTGGTAAGCAGATATCTATTACTTCAAGGTGTATTTCTTCCTCTTTGGTGGCGGAATCTTTACATTAACAGCAAGAATTGATTACATCTATGAAGAGACTTATTATCATTTATATTTTTTCATTAATATGTCACTGGTTTGGGATAATCAATTATCACCATAATCAACATTACCTTTGCAATTAAGGTTTTCACTTTCTATTGTGAATGTTAATCCTACACAATATTATATTTTTTTGCAATTGCACAGCAATCATATTGCGTTTTAGGTTTTTGGTGTTTGAGTTTGTGGTTTTTGTTTAGCCTTTGGAATGTCTAGTAATTCAACCAATCACAAAGTGTTTTAGGATATAGCGCCCCCTAGTTTATATTATTATCCTATTTGACTTTTTTGTTCAAATCAGGGGAGCATCTTGGTATATACGATTTTTAGTAATTAATCACTCACGGGCGTTTTTTCTGGTGTGATTTTTGCACGGAGCACATTTATTCTCATTAATTTTTCTATCTATACACTATTGATACTATTGGCGCGGAGGTTATTTTATCATATTATTTATTTGAGTCCAGCTGTATTTGATTATACTGATTGGACTTGATTAGGAAAGCCACACACCCGTCTATATAAGACCTTACAGCTCACAGTGCATGTCAGAGCAAATGAGAATCATAAGGTCAAAGGAACTGCCTGAAGAGTTTAGAGACAGAATTGTGGCAAGGCACAGATCTGGCCAAGGTTACAAAAAAAATCTGCTGCAATTAAGGTTCCTAAGAGCACAATGGCCTCCATAATTCTTAAATGGAAGACGTTTAGGACGACCAGAACCCTTCCTAGAGCTGGCCGTCCGGCCAAACTGAGCTATCAAGGGAGAAGAGCCTTGGTGAGAGAGGTAAAGAAGAATCCAAAGATCACTGTGGCTGAGCTCCAGAGATGCAGTTGGGAGATGGGAGAAAGTTGTAGAAAGTCAATCATCACTGCAGCCCTCCACCAGTCGGGGCTTTATGGCAGAGCGGCCCGACGGAAGCCTCTCCTCAGTGCAAGACACATAAAAGCCCGCCTGGAGTTGGCTAAAAAACACCTGAAGGACTCCAAGATGGTGAGAAATAAGATTCTTTGGTCTGATGAGACCTGGATGGAACTTTTTGGCCTTAATTCTAAACGGTATGTGTGGAGAAAACCAGGCACTGCTCATCACCTGTCCAACACAGTCCCAACATTGAAACATGGTGGTGGCAGCATCGTGCTGTGGGGGTGTTTTTCAGCTGCAGGGACAGGACGACTGGTTGCAATCGAGGAAAAGATGAATGCGGCCAAGTACAGGGATATCCTGGATGAAAACCTTCTTCAGAGTGCTCAGGACCTCAGACTGGGCCGAAGGGTTACCTTCCAATAAGACAATGACCCTAAGCACATAGCTAAAATAACCAAGGAGTGGCTTCACAACAACTCTGTGACTGTTCTTGAATGGCCCAGCCAGAGCCCTGATTTAAACCCAATTGAGCATCTCTGGAGAGACCTAAAAATGGCTGTCCACCAACGTTTACCATCCAACCTGACAGAATGGAGAGGATCTGCAAGGAACTTGTTGCATCTTTCCCAAAAAGACTCATGGCTGTATTAGATCAAAGGGTGCTTCTACTAAATACTGAGCAAAGGGTCTGAATACTTAGGACCATGTGATATTTCAGTTTTTCTTTTTTAATAATTTTTTTCTTTTTTAATAAATCTGCAAAAATGTCAACAGTTCTGTGTTTTTCTGTCAATATGGGGTGCTGTGTGTACATTAATAAGGAAAAAAATTAACTTAAATGATTTTAGCAAATGGCTGCAAATAACAAAGAGTGAAAAATGTAAGGGGGTCTGAATACTTTCCGTCCCCACTGTATATATATTCCAAACTTATTTTCAGCAAGTCCACAGTGAAAAATATATATATATAATATAAGCAAGCAAGTGTCCAGTAAAAGAAACATAAAAATATCGAAGTAAACATCAAAATATCAAAAATTCTTCATTTCAGCAAGTCCGCAGTGAAAAAAAAAAAATATTCAAAACTTATTTTCAGCAAGTCCACAGTGAAAAATATATATATAATATAATGACCCATAAAGTGACTCTGTGATGATGATCCAAATAATATTAACCGTGACTTCACACACGTGCCCCCCCGTCCCCCCCCCGTGTGACTAAACAATTAAGTTTGGTCCACAACAGCAGCTGAACCTACTCTGGGCTCTAAGTAACAGGATTTACAGGCTCCCCCAGGTGTAATCGAAAGATGGTATCCTCAATTTAAAATACAATAGAGGCCAGATAGTACATTATCGTTTAAATATAGAAGTTTATTATTAGGTAAACAGGGTACTCACACTTTATGGGTGCTTGCAGCGCACCAGGCTATAGAAAACATAAAATGTTAAAATCCTCTCCAAATGGTTTGCAGGCTTGTGTGAATCAGCAGCTAGCTCAGAGAGAAAGTAACTGTCTCCTCCACCATCCTGGCCCCTCCCCAACGTGTGACGACACAGCATCTTCCTCAGAGGGATTAGGATTTTAACATTGTTGTTGTGGACCAAACTTCTTTGTGCGGTCACACAATTGGAGGTGAGCGCAGTCACACAGGGGGGGGGGGGGGGGTGTCAGGGCTGGGCCTCATGCAGCTCTCATTTGTTTTTGAAAATGAAGAAAGACAAGAAAAAACATTTTTTTTTTCTTTTTTCAATTTTCAAAACTTTGTGACAAAAAGTGAAGTCTGCAAAATACTCACTATACCTCTCAGCAAATAGCTTTGGGTGTCTACTTTCCAAAATGGGGTCATTTGGGGGGGTTTGTGCCACCTGGGCATTCCATGACCTCCGAAACTGTGATAGGCAGTGAAGAGTGAAATAAAAAATTCACGCCCTTAGAAAGCCTGAAGGCGGTGCTTGGTTTTCGGGGTCCCGTACGCGGCTAGGCTCCCAAAAAGTCTCACACATGTGGTATCCCCGTACTCAGGAGAAGCAGCAGAATGTATTTTGGGGTGTAATTTCACATATTTCCATGGCATGTTTGAGCAATATATCATTTGGTGACAACTTTGTGCAAAAAAAAAAAAAAATTTGTCTCTTTCCCGCAACTTGTGTCGCAATATAAAATATTCCATGGACTCGACATGCCTCTCAGCAAATAACTTGGGGTGTCTACTTTCCAAAATGGGGTCATTTGGGGGGGTTTTGAACTGTCCTGGCATTTTATGCACAACATTTAGAAGCTTATGTCACACATCACCCACTCTTCTAACCACTTGAAGACAAAGCCCTTTCTGACACTTATTGTTTACATGAAAAAGTTTTTTTTTTTTGCAAAAAAATTACTTTGAACCCCCAAACATTATATATTTTTTTAAAGCAAATGCCCTACAGATTAAAATGGTGGGTGTTTCATTTTTTTTTTTCACACAGTATTTGCGCAGTGATTTTTCAAACGCATTTTTTGGGGAAAAAACACACTTTTTTACATTTTAATGCACTAAAACACACTATATTGCCCAAATGTTTGATGAAATAAAAAAGATGATCTTAGGCCGAGTACATGGATACCAAACATGACATGCTTTAAAATTGCGCACAAACAGTGGCAGTGGCAACAAAATAAATACATTTTTAAAAGCCTTTAAAAGCCTTGACAGGTTACCACTTTAGATTTACAGAGGAGGTCTACTGCAAAAATTACTGCCCTCGATCTGACCTTCGCGGTGATACCTCACATGCATGGTGCAATTGCTGTTTACGTTTGACGACAGACCGCCGCTTGTGTTTGCCTTAGCGCGAGAGCAGGGGGCGACAGGGGAGCTTTTTTTTTTTTTTTTTTAATTATTATTTTTTTGCTTTTTTTATCTTATTTTTAAACTGTTCCTTTCATTTTTTTGATTAATCATTTTTATTGTTATCTCAGGGAATGTAAATATCCCCTATGATAGCAATAGGTAGTGACAGGTACTCTTTTTTGAAAAAATTGGAGTCTATTAGACCCTAGATCTCTCCTCTGCCCTCAAAGCATCTGACCACACCAAGATCGGTGTGTTAAAATGCTTCCCCAATTTCCCAATGGCGCTATTTACATCCGGCAAAATCTAAGTCATAAAATGCTCGTAGCTTCCGGTTTCTTAGGCCATAGAGATGTTTGGAGCCACTCTGGTCTCTGATCAGCTCTATGGTCAGCTGGCTGAATCACCGGCTGCATTCTCAGGTTCCCTGTTGAGACAGGAGAGCCAGAGAAAAACACGGAAGACGGTGGGGGGGGCATTCCCTCCCACGGCTTGTAAAAGCAGTCTAGAGGCTAATTAGCCGCTAGGATTGCTTTTACATGAAAGCCGACCGCTGGCTGAAAAGAATGATACCAAGATGATACCTAAACCTGCAGACATCATTCTGGTATAACCACTCAAAGTCGTGAATGGCGTACCTGAAGACAAAAAGATGGTTAACAATAAAGCACAGTAAACGGTAAAGTATAAAAAATTGCATACCTGAAAAGCAAACATGATAAAACATAATAACAATAAAACATTGCAGAATAGAATACAGTAAAAAAGAGCAGAACAATAGAGAGAGAATAGAGAGAGAGAGAACAATAAAACGACAACTATTTTTTTTTTATTTTATATATTTTTTTTTTTTTACACTTTTTTGTAACTAACTTTTGTAACTGTAACCGGTTCCAGGTTCGGGTCTCTCAAAATGCGATGGCATCTTGGGAGACCCTGTGAAAGTGTGCCTTGTCTGTGGAATGCTGTACCCTACGCTAATTCTCAACTAGTGAATGGTAGCGTTCAAAACATTCACCAATGCAAAGACCAGGATTGTCAGGACAGGAGGGACAATAATAGCGAGTGTCACGCCTATATACGCGATTGCTGCAGACACAACATCTTTTTTGGGAGGGTTCGTTGGGTAGGGGTACTCGGGATATAAATAAAAATGCCTCTCATGCAGCCGACTGCATTTGGTTGGGGATGTGAATGGGGGAAGTACGGGCGCTGCAGAATCGGTGGGTTCCCAATTAGGATTGGCGAATGCAGCAGGAAGGGCATTATGGGCACGACGGACCTGTGTTTGTCTTTTTGGTGGCAGTGGGACACTACTTGTGCTTGCCACCTCACCAGCTTGAACTGCACTTATGGGACTCGCCACGTCACCAAGTGTTACTGCAGTGCTGGTTTGACTACGACCGGGGTGTACTACGCCGCTGGTGCTTGCCAGTTCAATAAAAAGCTACCAAAAAAACTGTTAGCGATCGCAGGGATCAGGCCTGACTCTGCGAATGCTGCAGTTATGCGTTAAGTGTTTTGTAAGTGACAGTGATCGATCGATACTGCACTTGGGTGGGCTGGGCCGGGCGGAGGGGCAAAATGCAGGTGCTAGCAGGTATCTGGGCTGATCCCGCTAACACTGCGTTTTTGGGAACCCTAAACTGCTGGAGACGCTAGTATAGATCTGATCGGATCAGATATTGATCCGTTCAGATACTGTACCACTAAGGGAGGTGTATGCTGCGTGCGTGGGTGTTAGCGGTACTGGCGCTAACCTGACGCTGCCTGGGGCCGGTGCTTGCCAGTTCACCAAAATACTACCAAAAAAACTGTTAGTGATCGCAGGGATCAGGCCTGACTCTGCAAACGCTGCAGTTATGCGTTTAGAGTTTTGTAAGTGACAGTGATCGATCGATACTGCACTTGGGTGGGCTGGGCTGGGCCGGGCGGAGGGGCAAAATGCAGGTGCTAGCAGGTATCTGGGCTGATCCCGCTAACACTGCGTTTTTGGGAACCCTAAACTGCTGGGGACGCTAGTATAGATCTGATCGGATCAGATATTGATGCGATCAGATACTATACCACTAAGGGAGGTGTACGGTGCGTGCGTGGGTGTTAGCGCTACTGGCGCTAACCTTACACTGCCTGGGGCGACGCATATCACCGCCGGGCGATTAGGGGGCTAAACCTTTATTCGGTAATAAACGGCGGGTGCCCTGACACTATAAAAAATAAACTAACTAACCAGCGTCAACCGTAATGGTTATACAGTGATCAGTGGTGAAAGGGTTAACTAGGGGGCAATCAAGGGGTTAAAACATTTATTAGATAGTATATGGGGGTCCCTGACGCTATAAAACGCTGACGGCGAACCTAAATATTTACGTCCCTAACTAGCGTCACCAGCGACACTAATAAAGCGATCAGAAAAATGATCGCTTAGCGACACTGGTGACGGGGGGGTGATCAAGGGGTTAAAACTTTATTAGGGGGGGTTAGGGGGGTACCCTAGACCTACATGGGGGTAACAGTAACTGTGCTAACACTGTAACTGTCACAAACTGACACCATGCAGTAAGAAAAAAAAAAAAAAACCGGCTTGGTGTCAGTTTGTGACAGGGGGGGGGGGTGATTGGGGGGGGATCGGGGGGGGACCGGGGTGTTTTGTATGCCTGGCATGTTCTACTGTGTGTGTGTAGTGTTGTGCACTCACATACCTGTCTTCTCTCCTCGGGCCGGAACGGAAACTACCGAGCCGAGGAGAGATGACATCACTTCCTTTGCTGCTGTTTAGCATACAGCAGCAAAGGAATGTTCCCATTGGCCGGTGGCGATCGCGAGGGGGGGGGCCACGAACGGATGGCCTCCCCCTCCACTCCGATCACCGGGGAACAAAACGGGACCGCCTCGGGCACCGGGGGAGGTCCGATCGGACCCCCCACCCGCGGGAGGCAAATCACGTACATATACGTGATTTTGCCTGCCCGTGCCGCCTTGGCAACGTACATCGGCGTGAGGCGGTCCTTAAGTGGTTAAAGACTTGCTTGCTGACATTCACTCTGGCTCCCTGACATTTTGGCTTGTCTGACTATCCATTCTGGTTCCTGAACTCTAACCATGTTTTGACTACGTTTACTTTTTTTATTATTATTAAACAAGTGTGATTTAACTGTTCTTCTGTCTCAGTCTGCTTGGAACAATGAGGCCCTCGTGGCTGCTTTTTCTCATGGTCTCTCGAAAACCATCGAGGATGAGAAAGCAGCTTGAGATATACACACTGAGCTGGGGAAGTTGATCACATTTGCCATCCTCATTGACTCCAGACTCAGAGAAAGACTCTCTTTTAACCACTTCAGCCCTGGAAGAATTTACCCCCTTCCTGACCAGAGCACTTTTTGCGATTCGGCACTGCGTCGCTTTAACTGACAATTGCGCGGTCGCGCGACGTTGTACCCAAACAAAATTGGCGTCCTTTTTTCCCACAAATAGAGCTTTCTTTTGGTGGTATTTGATCACCTCTGCGGTTTTTATTTTTGGTGCTATAAACAAAAAAAGAGCGACAATTTTTAAAAAAAAGCAATATTTTTTACTTTATGCTATAGTAAATATCCCCCAAAAATATACAAAAAGACCCAAATTTTTCCCTCAGTTTAGGCCGATATATAATCTTCTTACTACATCTATTTTTGGTTAAAAAAAATCGCAATAAGCGTATATTGATTGGTTTGCGCAAAATATAGCATCTACAAAATAGGGGATATTTTTATGGCATTTTTATTATTAAATTTTTTTATTTGTAATGGCGGTGATCTGCGATTTTTATCGGGACTGCGACATTATGGCAGACATATCAGACATTTTTTACACTATTTTGAGACCATTGTCATTTATACAGCAATCAATGCTATAAAAATGCATTGATTACTGTGAAAATGACACTGGCAGTGAAGGGGTTAACCACTAGGAGGCAGTGAAGGGGTTAAGTGTGTACTAGAGAGTGATTTTAACTGTGAGGGGGCTGGACTTCAACACACAGGACAGTGATCACTGCTCTTGATGACAGAGAGCTGTGATCACTGTCCTGTTACTAGGAAGAACAGGGAAATGCTTTGTATACAAAAGCATCTCCCCGTTCTTCCTCTCCGTGACATGATCACGGGCACTCGGCAGACATCGAGTCCGTGGGACCCGCGGTCACCGTAACGGAGACCGTGGTGGGTATGCACTTCTCCGACAGCGCGCACGTGCTTGCGACACTGCTTCTTAAAACGCATGTACCAGTATGCCCTTTTGCCTGCCAGTACCATTCTGCCGATGTACATCAGCATGCGCTGGTCGGCAAGCGGTTAAGGAGTATTTTGCGGAAGCCTCCTGTACATTTGTCTCTGAGCTTTGCAGTCCCACCCTTGCCTCCCTCACCTCCCATGCCTCCTGGTACCATGTTGGTCAGTGAAGGTGAACCCAGGCACTTGGGTTTCACTCGTCTCTCTGCTGATGAGAGAACCTTTAGGAGGAGGGAGAGATTGTGCCTTTATTGTGGCCAGGCAGGTCACTTTTTTAAGTCTTGTCCTACCCGTCCAGGGAATGCTCGAACCTTGAGGTCCTGTCACAGACAGACACACAGAACCTTTTCACTACCCATTGCTCTACGGCGTCCTGAGCTGCCTCGCCCTGCCGCCTCGTGGTTGCCTCCTCAGCTCCCGTGGGGTTGATGTGTCCACCCCTGGTTATCTCCTACCATCATGAACTTTCCTATATATGCCCTACTACTATTATACCATATATCTACAGGTAAGAGTGGTAGGACTAGCGGTTTTGCTTCCCCTCTTCCTGTTGTAATTAAATATTATTAATTACTACTTTATACGTTACTCTAGATATTTCCAGATAGCTGCTCCTGATGAGTGGACAAACTTCCACGAAACGCGTCGAGCAATACAACTGAACATTCATAACTTCTTGACATGTCACAACGAATATGTATCTATCATGGGCATTTTAGTGTTTTAGCCATCAGTTGGATTTTAATACAATATGGATTACGTATACACATGTGGGGTGTAATTTTGATGATGCTGCAATCTATCTATGTTACAATGTATAACATGTTACTATGCTACTATTATATGTTCTACTGCCATGTTTTACATACTTTGTACCTTATCTATTGACTATATGCGAGTATCATCTATTGCACCTTGTTTCTCATGTGGTATCAATAAATTTACATTTTTATACATCTGATGACTCAGCCTGCCCTAGTGATGTGTTTCATATAAAGTCCCCATTGTCCCCCTTTTTCCCCTAGTCCCCTTATTTTTCTCAGATCTTAGGTGGCGTTGTTTCGTCCCCAGTTATCCAGAAGGATAAGCCCCTGGTTTTGGTTACCCTTTCTTGGGCTGAGTCGTCCGTCAAGATACAGGCTCTAATTGACTCTGGGGCTGCAGGCCTGTTCATTGATGCTGCCTTTGTATCGAAGCCCTCGATTCCACCGCAGCTGAGTGACACTCCATTTGCCATTAAGGCTCTTGACAAGAGACCTCTATAGCCTGCCCATGTGACTCATGAGACTGTTCCATTGTCCATGGCCGTGGGGGCTCTTCACCGTGAGATAATCCAATTCCAAGTTATTTCCTCACCTAAGTTTCTGCTGGGTATTGGTTATCCTTGGTTACAGAGGCGCAACCCCTCTTTTGATTGGCTCCATGTTGATGTTCTCTCCTGGTCACCACAATGCAGTAAGACATGCTTCCAGATAGTAGCCAAGGTCCTGTGCACCTCTTCACTCTCCTCCCTGCCAGAGGAGTACCACGATTTTAGCAATGTCTTTGACAAAGGTCAAGCCAGTAGTTTGCCTCCACACCAGTCGTATGATTGCGCAATTAACCTTCAACCTGGTGCCATACCCCCTCGTAGTCGGGTTTACCCTTTGTTGGTCGTGGAGGATAAGGCCATGGAGGAGTATGTTGCAGATGAACTTTCTCAAGGTTTCATCGGCAAATCTTTGTCTCCTGCTGGTGCTGGTTTCTTCTTTGTGAAGAAGAAGAGTGGTGAACTGAGACCTTATATTGATTATAGGGGTCTCAATCGTTTCATAATTCTGTTGACCGCCTCAAGGGAGCAACGGTTTTCACAAAACTTGATTTGAGAGGGGCATACAATCTTGTGAGGATTAAGGAGGGCGAACAGTGGAAAACTGTGTTTAATACCAGAACAGGCCATTATGAGTACCTCGTAATGCCTTTTGGCCTTTGTAATGCCCCGGAAGTTTTCCCAGGAATTTATTAATGATGTCCTCCGAGATTTGTTGCAGTTATGTGTGGTGGTTTATCGTGACGATATCCTCATATTTTCCAAGTCCCTCTAGAGCCACCACACAGATGTCTGTTGTGTGCTTCAGAAACTAAGAGAGAACAATCTCTATTGTAAATTGGAGAAGTGCGAATTCCATTGTGAACAGGTTAAATTCCTGGGTTATGTCATTTCCACTGCTGGTTTTTCGATGGACCCAGAGAAACTTTCAGCAGTCCTACAGTGGGTTTATGTCCTCTGCAGTGTTTTCTTGGCTTTGCCAACTATTATCGGAAGTTTATTTGTAACTTCTCGTCTCTGGTCAAGCCCTTGACTGTTATGACCAGAGAGTCATAACCCACAGAGTTGGTCTCCGGAGTCCATTGAGGCCTTTGAGAGTCTCAAGGCTGCCTTTGTTTCTGCTCCTGTGTTGGCACATCCTGATCCTATGTTACCTTTTATCCTTGAGGTTGATGCTTCTGAGACTGGAGTTGGCGCCCTTCTGTCTCAATGTCCTGAGAGCGCTATGCATCATTTTGGCTACTTTTCCAAGAAATTGTCACCTGCGAAGTGCAATTACGAGATTGGTGACAGAGAGCTGTTAGCGATCATTTTAGCCCTGAAAGAATGGAGACATCTCCTTGAATGTACCATTTGTACATTTCTCATTCTTACTGACCATAAGAATCTCACATTCTCTCATTCTTGTAAGGGCTGACGCTTTGTCATGACAATTTTCCTCTACTTCCAAGATGGAGTCAGTTCCGGTTCCTGTGATTCCTCCTGATCATATTCTGGCTATGGTTTGTACCAGTCTCACTTCTCCTTTGAGTGACAACATTCTTGCTGCTCAGGTCCATGCGTCTCCTCAGAAACCTTGTGACCGCTGTTTTGTCCTAGGGAGTATCCTTACTGCTGTGCTCCAGACTTACCATTCTCCCAAGGCTGCTGTCCACCCTGGGAAGAATCAACTCTTTTGGGCCATTTCCCAACAATTCTGGTGGCCTAGTCTACATGCTGATGTAACCGACTTCGTAGCTGCCTGTTTCGTGTGTGCTTAGAGTAAGACTCCACGACACCTTCCCATGGGTCTCCTGCAACCCATACCCAATAGGGAGAGGCTCTGTACCCACCTGTCTATGGATTTCATTGGGGATTTACCCAACTCCCTGGGCAACACAGTTATCCTTATGGTGTTTGACCGTTTCTCGAAAATGTCTCATTGTATTCCACTAAAGGAGTTGCCCATTTCTAAGGAACTGGCTTCCATTTTTGCTCAGAAGATCTTTTGTTTAAATGGGCTACCCAAGGTGATTGTCTCGGACAGGGCTAGTCAGTTTGTGTCCCGGTTCTGGTGAGCCTTTTGTGCACAGTTGGGAATTCAGCTTGCTTTCTCCTCTGCATATCACCCGTAGTCTAATGGGGCCGCAGAATGAGCCAATCAGTCCTTGGAGCAATTCCTAAGTTGCTATATTTCTGACCATCATAACTACTGGTCAGGCCTCTTACTGTGGGCAGAGTTTGCTCACAATAGTGCCTTGAATTCTGCTTCCTGATTGTCCCCATTTATGGCGAACTATGGTTTCCAACCTTCCAACCTTCCATGTTGCCACTGCGCTGGAGGAGCATCTCCGTGATCTTCGTTCCACTTACGCACAAGTCCAGGAGGCTTTGCGACATGCTAATGATAGGTACAGACTCCATGATGATCGCAGACGCCTGCCTGAGCCTTCCTACAAGGGGACAGGGTCTGGCTGTCATCTCACTACCTCCAACTTCGTGTTCCCTCTCTGAAGTTTGCACCTCAATTTATTGGGCCTTTCCATATTCTTCGCAG
Organism: Lithobates clamitans; assembly: GCA_037952925.1. NCBI lineage: Eukaryota > Metazoa > Chordata > Amphibia > Anura > Ranidae > Lithobates > Lithobates clamitans. The sequence goes on along the minus strand of JBBGZY010000580.1, from coordinate 4,345,648 downwards.
GATTAACCCAGTGGCTTACGCATTAGACCTTCCTTCTAATATGTGTATCTCAAATGTATTTCATGTCTCCTTATTAAAACATTTGGTCTGCAACCGCTTTACCACCTCAGTGCCACATTCTCACCCTGTTCAGGTTGAGAACCATGAGGAATATAAAGTACAGTCCATTGTTGACTCCCGTATGTTCTGTGGGTTCATACAGTACCTGGTGCATTGGAAAGGGTACAGGCCGGAGGAACGCTCTTGGGCCCCATCCTCGGACATACATGCCCCTGTCCCCCTCCGTGATTTCCATAGATGTTTCCCCTCAAGCCTGGTGGAGGGGGAGGGGGAGGGGGTACTGTCAGGACTGGGCCCAGCCCTTCCTTCTCTGAGCTGGCCACTCAACTGTCGACTAATTACCAGCTCCCAGGGCCGGACTGTGAATAAAAACCAGCCCTGGAAATAATTTCATACCAGCCCCATAGCATTTCAGCCCAACCGCATAACGTCGTTATTTTCTTGTTCACAAAAGGGAAAAACATGCATTTTAAAGCACATTTGAAGAGTGTATTATATATAGATAAGAGAGACATGGAATTTACAAACAGCAGCATTTTTTTTCTGGCAAAAATCATGGCATTTACTGGCACATTTTTTATTGACACTGCAAAAAAAAGGTGCCGTAAATGGCAGTTTTCAGTGCAAATATCAATATTTAAGCTATAAACTGCTATTAGCAATGTGTTAAGTTAAACAAAAGTCAAAAACCATATTTCTCCATTTACATGAAAGTCAGATTAATATAACCCAACACAGAGTTGGGACCCCACTTATATCAGAGTCCACTGCATTCCCCTTTACATCAGAGTTCCCACTTGCACTGTAAGGTGTAATCCTGCAGACTATGATGTAAAGGGGAACTCTAGGAATGTGGGGAGGACTCTGGTGACCAGAGACCACCTTCCGCAGAAAGAAAACACTAAAGTAAGGGGGTTTACTGATATAAGGGGTAAACCTTTATAGCAGTGCCCCCTTACAATATTGTATTGACCCCCCCTCCTCAAGCTGGCCTGGCGGCGCTTTTACTGACCTCCACTCAGGTGCACCGTACAGGGCTCGGTCAGTCGGCTCCAGCTCGGTTGCTCTGCTTTTATCCCATAGTTTCCTCTCCACAGTCCATACATGTCTGACTTCTCCCATGACCCCCATCCCTGCAGCACTCCCACTCTTGACTCCACTCCAGACTGCAGATGTGATATAAGACAAGAGATGATCAGAGGCTGCAGATGGTACAGGGGAGGTCATAGGCTGCGGATCGTACAGGGGAGGTCAGAGGCTGCGGATCGTACAGGGGAGGTTATAGGCTGCGAATTGTACAGGGGAGGTCAGAGGCTGCAGATGGTACAGGGGAGGTCAGAGGCTGCAGATGGTACAGGGGAGGTCAGAGGCTGCAGATGGTACAGGGGAAGGTCAGAGGCTGTGGATGGTACAGGGGAGGTCAGAGGCTGCAGATGGTACAGGGGAGGTCAGAGGCTGCAGATGGTACAGGGGAGGTCAGAGGCTGCGGATGGTACAGCGGAGGTCAGAGGCTGCAGATGGTACAAGGGAGGTCAGAGGCTGCGGATGGTACAGGGGAGGTCAGAGGCTGCAGATGGTACAGGGGAGGTCAGAGGCTGCAGATGGTACAGGGGAGGTCAGAGTCTGTGGATCGTACAGGGGAGGTCAGAGGCTGCAGATGGTACAGGGAAGGTCAGAGGCTGCTGATGGTACAGGGGAGGTCAGAGGCTGCGGATGGTACAGGGGAGGTCAGAGGCTGTGGATGGTACAGGGGAGGTCAGAGGCTGCAGAGGGGACGACAGGGGAGGTCAGAGGTTGCGGAGGGGACAGCAGGGGAGGTCAGAGGTTGTGGAGGGGACAGCAGGAGAGGTCAGAGGTTGCAGAGGGGACAGCAGGGGAGCTCAGAGGCTGCGGAGGGGTCGGGGTTGGACAGGAGGTCAGAGGCTGCGGATGGTACAGGGGAGGTCAGAGGCTGCAGATGGTACAGGGGAGGTCAGAGGCTGCAGATGGTACAAGGGAGGTCAGAGGCTGCGGATGGTACAGGGGAGGTCCGAGGTTTCGGATGGTACAGGGGAGGTCAGAGGCTGCGGAGGGGACAACAGGGAAGGTCAGAGGCTGCGGAGGGGATGACAGGGGAGGTCAGAGGTTGCGGAGGGGACAGCAGGGGAGGTCAGAGGTTGCGGAGGGGACAGCAGGGGAGGTCAGAGGTTGCGGAGGGGACAACAGGGGAGGTCAGAGGTTGCGGAGGGGACAGCAGGGGAGATCAGAGGCTGCGGAGGGGATGACAGGAGAGGTCAGAGGCTGCGGAGGGGTCGGGGCGGACAGGAGGTCAGAGGCTGCGGATGGTACAGGGGAGGTCAGAGGCTGCAGATGGTACAGGGGAGGTCAGAGGCTGCAGATGGTACAAGGGAAGTCAGAGGCTGTGGATGGTACAGGGGAGGTCCGAGGTTTCGGATGATACAGGGGAGGTCAGAGGCTGCAGAGGGGACAACAGGGAAGGTCAGAGGCTGCGGAGGGGATGACAGGGGAGGTCAGAGCTTGCGGAGGGGACAGCAGGGGAGGTCAGAGGTTGCGGAGGGGACAGCAGGGGAGGTCAGTGGTTGTGGAGGGGACAGCAGGGGAGGTCAGAGGTTGCGGAGGGGACAGCAGGGGAGATCAGAGGCTGCGGAGGGGATGACAGGAGAGGTCAGAGGCTGCGGAGGGAATGACAGGAGAGGTCAGAGCCTGCGGAGGGGATGGGGCAGACAGGAGGTCAGAGGCTGCAGATGGTACAGGGGAGGTCAGAGGCTGCAGATGGTACAGGGGAGGTCAGAGGCTACGGATGGTACAGAGGAGGTCAGAGGTTTCGGATAGTACAGGGGAGGTCAGAGGCTGCGGAGGGGACAACAGGGGAGGTCAGAGGCTGCGGAGGGGATGACAGGGGAGGTCAGAGGTTGCGGAGGGGACAGCAGGGGAGGTCAGAGGTTGCGGAGGGGACAGCAGGGGAGGTCAGAGGTTGTGGAGGGGACAGCAGGGGAGGTCAGAGGTTGTGGGGGGACAGCAAGGGAGATCAGAGGCTGCGGAGGGGATGACAGGAGAGGTCAGAGGCTGCGGAGGGGATGGGGCGGACAGGAGGTCAGAGGCTGCGGAGGGGGGTGACAGACAGGAGGTTAGAGGCTGTGGAGGGGACAACAGGAGAGGTCAGAGTCTGCGCAGGGGATGACAGGAGAGGTCAGAGGCTGTGGAGGGGAGGGGGGCGGACAGGAGGTCAGATGCTGCAGGGGGGACAGGAGGTCAGAGGCTGCGGGGGGATGACAGGAGGTCAGAGGCTGCAGGGGGGTACAGGAGGTCAGAGGCTGCAGGGGGGGACAGGAGGTCAGAGGCTGCGGGGGGATGACAGGAGGTCAGAGGCTGCAGGGGGGTACAGGAGGTCAGAGGCTGCAGGGGATGACAGGAGGTCAGAGGCTGCAGGGGGGGACAGGAGGTCAGAGGCTGCAGGGGCATGACAGGAGGTCAGAGGCTGCAGGGGGGGACAGGAGGTCAGAGGCTGCAGGGGGGGACAGGAGGTTAGAGGCTGCAGGGGGGACAGGAGGTCAGAGGCTGCGGGGGGATGACAGGAGGTCAGAGGCTGCAGGGGGGGACAGGAGGTCAGAGGCTGCAGGGGGGGACAGGAGATCAGAGACTGCGGGGGGATGACAGGAGGTCAGAGGCTGCAGGGGGGGGACAGGAGGTCAGAGGTTGCAGGGGGGACAGGAGGTCAGAGGCTGCAGGGGGGGACAGGAGGTCAGAGGCTGCAGGGGGGGGACAGGAGGTCAGAGGCTGCAGAGAAGATGACAGGAGATCAGAGGCTGCAGGGGGGGGCAGAAGGTCAGAGGCTGTAGGGGGGGACATAGGAAGAGGCTACCAGACGAGTACTCACTGAGCGGCGAGCGCTGTAACTGCTTTACTTTTAAAAATGGCGCCGCTCGGCGCCATCGTGTCACTGCGCATGCACCTGCATTTCCGGGAATTGCCGAGTGTGTACTTCTGTACTGTACTTCTGTACTTCTGTCTCAGTCCGATTCATGGTTTCTGACTTGCTGAAAATACGTTTTAAATATATATATATATATATATATATATATTTTTTTTTTTTTTTTTTTTTTTTTTTTTCACGTTGGACTTGCTGAAATTAAGAATGTTTGATATTTTGATGTTTACTTTAATATTTTTATATTTTTTACTGGGCACTTGCTTGATATATATATATCCTTTTTTTTCTCACTGTGGACTTATGGAAATTAAGAATTTTTGATATCTTGGAGTTTACTTCAATTTTTTTATATTTCTTTCACTGTGCACTTGCTTGACAACAAGTATTTCATTTATATATTTTTTCACCATTTATATTCTTTGTTTGGGAATTCAAGTTGTTCCAACATTCACTCGCGCATTGCCCACGGCAATTATATATATTTTTATCTCCTGAGTGATATATCACATAGAGCTGCATTTTGTTTATTTTTAAAATTTTATACACAGATTATGGGAGTGTGAATATGCTTAGCGGCTGTGGATTGGTTCTCTTATGTTTAAAACATTCTTTGGATGCTCTTCATTGGTAGCTCACAAGACATCTATCTATATCACACAGAGTTCTGTGTTTATAAAAACACAGAACTCTGTGTACTGTGAACAGTGATATGGCTGTTTCTTCTCCTTGCAAAGCAGAAACAGTCAGATAGTAAAGTAAAAGCAGCATACATTACACACATTACACATTGTTAGGCACACAGTTAACCCTTTGATTGCCCTAGATAATGAACCTTTTCCCAGCCAGTTTTATTAGTACAGTGTAGGTGTACAGTATTATCACTGAACAATGTATTAGTGTCACTAGCAATGCCAGTGTCAGTTAGTGATCCTCCCAGATAGTGCCTGTTAGTACCAGATTGCCCACCACCCTATTAGTCACACTATAAGTCACTGATCACCACCATTAAAGTATAGTGTCTATAGCTATGTAAATTCCAGTATATATACCATAGCTTGTAGACACTACAACTTTTGCATAAAGCAATTAATATACACTTATTGGGATTTTTTTTTTATCAAAGACATGTAGCAGAATACATTTTGGCTTAAATTCAAAAAGACATTTTTTAATTTATTTTTTATTAGATGAGTTTTATAACAAAGTAGAAAATATTGTTGTTTTTTTTAAATTTTCAATCTTTTTGGTTTATGTAATAAAAAAATGAAAAACCCAGTGGTGATCAAATACCACCAAAAGAAGGCTCTATTTGTGTGAAAAAAATTATATACATTTGGGTACAGTGTTGCATGGCCGAGCAATTGCTAGTTGAAATAGCACAGTGCTGAATAGCAAAAAATGGTCTGGTCGTGAAGGGGGTAAAACCTTCCCATGGTCAAGTGATTAAAGGGATACAACTCCACTGCTAATTCCTGTCCAAGGCCGGCACCTGGAAATAGACAATCAAGTAGAGATGCTCCCTGCTTCCACCAAAAACCCAATGCATTTGGAAGGCCTGGTCGGGAGCCGGCCCGTGGACAGGAATTAGCAGTGGAGTTGTATTCCTTTAAATGCTTGTGCCAAAGAAGGTTTTTGTAAGTAGGATTTTTATATTTAACCACCTCAAGTCTGGTCGCTTTCACCCCCCTCCAGTCCAGGCCAATTTTCAGCTTTTAGCACTATCACACTTTAAGTGACAATTGCTCAGGCATGCAACACAGTACCCAAATAAAATGTTCATAATTTTTTTTAGACAGGTAGAGCTTTCTTTTTGGTGGTATTTAATCATAGCTGAGTTTTTTATTTTTGCTATATAAATGAAAAAATATAGAAAGTTTTGAAAACAATAACTTTTTTCTTAGTTTTTGTTTTAGTCTTTAGGCCAAAATGTATTCTGCTACTTGTTTTGGTAAAAATAACCCAAAATAGTGTAAATTATTAAGTCTGTGTGGAAGTTATAGAGTCTACAAACTGAGGTATATACTGTATTTATCAGCGTATAACACACACTTTTTTCCCCTTAAAATGAGGGGAAAATCGCGTGTGCGTGTTATACGCCGATCCCCACCGGTCCCCCGCTGATTGTGAGCGGAGCGAGTGCTGGCTGCCGATATACATACATAGCCGAGTGTACTCGGCTAGGCTCGGCTAGTTCCGCTCACAGTCACACCCAGTTCAGACCTATGATGGACATAACACAGGGACTGGGTGTGACTGTGAGCGGAGCTAGCCGAGCCTAGCTGAGTATACTCGGCTATGTATGTATATGGACAGCGCTCGGCTCCGCTCACAGTCACGCCCAGTCCCGCCATTGGACCTGTGTTATGTCCATCATAGGGCGGGACTGGGCAGGACTACGAGAGGAGCCGTGAAGAGCCGAGAAGAGCCGAGAAGAGCCAAAGACCGGCTCTGTGTATCTCGGCGCCGGCGGCGCCATTTTCAAACTGCAGTGACACTAACAAGTCACTGCAGTTTAACTGCAGCCTGGGTAAGGCTGCAAATGTCACTGACAAGGCTTGCAGATGGACATTGACAAAGCTGCAAGGCTGCAGATGGACACTGACAAGGCTGCAAGGCTACAGATGGACACTGATAAGGCTGCAAATGACACTGGCAAGGCTGCAAATGACACTGGCAAGGCTGCAAAGGCTGCAAATGACACTGGACAAGCATGCAGATGGAAACTGATAAGGCTGCATTAATGGGCATTTAAATGTAAGTTTTTTTTCCTTAAAAAGTTTTTTCCTCAAAATTCCCTCCTAAACTTGGGGTGCATGTTTTATTCCGGCGCGTGGTATACGCCGATAAATACAGTATATATTTGAAAATTGATCAATCTCATTTCTTAAGACCCTAAAATGCAGGGACAGTACAAATATTCCCCAAATGACCCCTTTTTGGAAAGTAGACAGTCCAAGGTATTTAATAAGAGGAAAAGTAAGTTTTTAAAGTTGTTATTTATTGTCCAAGTTTTCTGGAAAATGAAGAAATTAAAAAATATTTTTTCACAAAGTTGTCATTTTAACATGCTCTTTCTCACAAACAGCATAGGCATACTTGCAATTAGTGTTGAACAGTTCGAGCCGAGCAAAAGTTTGTTCCAAACATTGGCTGTTCTCCCGCTCTGCAAAAACCAAAATTGTCAGGGGGTTCAACCGTTTGTTCAGCCCCCTGAATGCCCCACAATGCACTGCATGCCGCACAGTATTTCTAAGCCCTGATTGGCTGAAGCAATGAAGGCTTTGCCCAATCAGGCCACAGAGCACTGTCAGAGCCATGATTGGAGAAAGTCATGACGACTTTGCCCAATAATGGTTTATTGCTCATAGACCCACCCCACATTATAAAAGGTTCCTTCCCAGAGGAGCAGTGTGATATTGCAGTGAAGATAGATAGAACAGGGCTCTGTTCATTGCTACTAGCGATTTAGTGATTTAGTGTACTATAGTATGCTATTGTAATTCTATTGTAGCGTGTCAGTGTAGGGTGAATAAAGTGATAGTGCAGCGTCAGTATAGTGTGTCTGTGCAGTTTTACTGTAGTGTCAGTGCAGTTTTACTGCAGTATATTGAAGTGTGTCAGCATAGTTTTATTGCAGTATATTGAAGTGTGTCACTGCAGTTTTACTGCAGTATATTGTAGTGTGCAAGTGTAGTTTTTCTGCATTATATTATAATGTGTCAGTAGAGTGTATCTGTGTAGTGCAGTGTTTTACACCGCATTACACAACGTTTAGTGCTGTATATAGTGTTGTATACCCCCTTTTTCTTTTTTTGGTTGCTGCAAGTTTATTTATCTATTTTTTTGTCCCGTGCCTGCCCCCTTTTTTGAAATTGTGAGCTGCAGTTTTTCTGACTGCGGCGCTGTTGGTCCCGCTTTCTTATTTTTTTATAGTTTTCACATTTCTGTCAGTGGTAGTCCTCAAGTTCAAGTGCACCAAACACCACCTTCCACTGATTAAAGGGAATTCAATTACGAAGTTCCCCATCTATATTATATTTCGCTAATAAGTCCCCCCCATCATGTTTGGGAGGCCAACAAGGAGAGGCAGATGTTCCCATGTCACCATTAGAGGGCCAGCAGCATATGTGTCCACAGGCAAAGGTGGACATGGTCCGTCTTTAGGCAGGGCACCATTTTCTCTGTTGACAGTGATGTTGCCCATGCTATCCAGCCACAGCATGCAGAGGAGGTGGTGGAATGGTCTACTAAACCATCCTCATCCTACTCATCCTTTATAACCCAAGCAGAGACTAGTGTGCAGTCTACCGCAGCTGCCAGAATGGCTTATTCTGCATCCTTGTCCACAGCTACTCCTGCCATAGCCCCCTTATCATGCATGGAGGAGTAAGCTGAGTTATTTGAACACAGCATCAGTCACTTTCTTATTTTTAATAATTGTATTTTTTTTTAAAGTTTACAAAAATGGAAGTTATGCAGTATAAAGGCATAAAAAACTATAGAAGCTCAAAAAAACACAGAGATTTACAAGTTCTGAGAGACTTAATCATAATCCTCATACAAAGTGTTAACATACATACCAAGTGAGCATATCACACAAAGAGCGAGTATCAAACCACAAACAGGAGAGCAGTAATGAAAAAAAAACAATAATACATATACCAGGGGGTCAGGATACGGGAAGCTAATACATCAAAGGAGAGATGGGCAGCTGTGGCACACAATACCCATACCCAATCTCAATCAAGACGTGGGAGAAAAACCATATTCAGATCTGTCTCAGACATCCCATATCTTATTTTAACCGGGTCACAACATCATTAACCAGAGCTGTCATATGCTCCATTCTACAGATAGCCACTTGCTCCTTAATGATTATTAAGAATTATTTTAACACAGACTCAGCCACTTGCTTCTTGACGATGCACAGGAATTACTTGATTTTGATGTTGGTTCTGAGGTTGAGGAATGAGCCTACAGAGAGAGGAAAACACTGATAAACAACACATTGGCAGTCATGTTCCCCCAGCCACAGCGTATTGCCAAGTTGGCCTCAGTGATGATGAGAATGGAGGGGATGATGATGATGAGGTCACTTACACAACTTGGGTGCCAGATAGAGATGATGGCTGCAGAGGAGGAAAGTGAGGGTAAGGCATAACCGCAATGAGGCAGGATGTCTTCCAGAGGCAGCCATCATGGAACAGTAGAGAGCAGCCACACTATTCCATCAGTTGTGGATCTGTTATTTCCCAGCCCACTTCCCACAGCTGAGCTGCCTGGGCCTTTTTTAGCACATGTGCAGCCAATCGCACTGTTGCAATTTGCAAACTTTGCCTCATGCAGATCAAGAGTGGCAAAAACACCAGCCATTTGATTACCACATGCTTGACTAGGCATTTAACCACTCAGCCTCTTGGCAAGAGCACCTGAAAGCCATACAAAAGGGACACAATTCTTCTCCTCCTCACTCCTCACCATTCAGGTCTACCCTCGCTGTATTTCATGACCTCTCAGCAGTGTTCACTGACAGGGATGATGGCACAGCGAAGGGTGTTAAAGGTCCTTGCAGCACATCTGCCAGAGTATAACAGGCAAATTTCTCTGCCTCAGCTGCTGCAGTGAAAAAAAATACTGTCACTGCCACCCACATGCCCAGCATCTAAATCCCAGCTTGTCCAAATTGCTGGCTTTACAACTCCTGCCTTTCTGTCTGGTGGATTCTGCCCTCTTCAGTGAATGTGCAGAATGTGCTACACCACAATGGCAGGTTCCCAGTCACTATTTCTTTGCATGTAAGGCCATTCTATCTCTGTGCCATCACGTGGAAAGCAATGGTGTGGCATCATTGGGCAAGGCAGTCAGCAGCAAGGTCCACGTGACTGCTGACACGTGGTCCAGCAAGCATGGTCAGGGACGTTATATTTTGTTCACAGCACACTGGATAACTCTGCTTGCAACTAGGAAGGATGCAGGACAGGGCTCAGTGCTGGAGCTTGATTTGCCGCCATACAGCTGGTTGTGATGATTTGGGATTTGTCAGCTCCACCCCCTCCTCCTCTTCTTCCTCAATGCCCTCTTCTGCTGAATTGTCCTATGAACCACCAGTACTCCTAAATGTTCAAGCCGCCATTCAATGAGTCAGGCTAAAAGATGCCATGCAGTACTTCAGCTAGTCTGTCTAGAGCAGTGTTTCCCAACTCCTGTCCTCAAGGCACCCCAACAGGTCATGTTTTCAGGATTTCCCTCAGATGAAACGGCTGTAGTAATTACTAAGGCAGTGAAACTGATCAAATCACCTGTGCAAAATAATGGCAAGCCTGAAAACATGGCCTGTTGGGGCGCCTTGAGGACTGGAGTTAAGAAACACTGGTCTAGAGGACAGGAGCCACCCCAGGGAAGAGATTCTTTCAGCTCTGCAGGGGCAGGCCCAGAGGTGGTTCACGCTACACCAGCTTGAGCCATGAATGATGATGTGCGATAATGGCACTATTCTCCAGCCCTTTGACAGGGAAAGTTGACACATTTGCCATGCCTGGCACATGTCCTCAATGTGGTGGTGCAGCATTTCTTAAACAGGTACCCAGGGTTGCAAGAGCTTCTAAAGCAGGCCAGAAGAGTCTGTAGCCATTTTATGCGGTCATATACAGCTAGTATTTGGTTGACTGACATTCAGTCGGAATTCCATCTGCCCGTAAACAGCCTGATTTGTGACATGCCCACCAGGGGGCAGTCAACTTTGGCAATGCTGCAGCAGCTGCACAGGCAGCAGTGGGCCTTCAATGAGTACCTGCATGAGTATGGCACAACAACAGTCTCAGAGCAGCTTGGCTTTTTTTCCCCACGCCAATGGCTGCTGATAATGGATGCATGCGCTGTTCTGTCAACATTTTAGGAGGCGACAAGGATGGTGAGCTGTGACAATGCGTGCATCAGTGACACAATCCCTGTTGTGTTCCTGCTGGAGCATACTCTAGGTGGCATTATGGACAGGGACTCGAGGTAGAGCAGTGGGAGGAAGAGGGGGACATCCTTTCCTCTCAAGACCCGCTTTATGCAGACACCATTCTTACGATGCCACAGAACACACAAGAAGAGAGGGAGGAGGAGGAGGATTATGGCAATTTTGGAGACATTGAAGCAGAGGAAGACATCTGCCCAACCCTAAGAGAGGGTTTTCCATCCCCAGAACCCTTGGGAGTAGTACGTGGCTGGTAGGAGGCAGTCTCAGATACTGTAATCTTCATTGACCCAGAGGACACTGCTTCTCATGCCTTAGCAAACTTGCATACATGGCCTCCCTTATTCTTCAAAGCCAGTGAAAGGACCTGAGAATTCCTAGCATCAAGGAGAAGGATCATTATTGGTTGGCAACCTTCCTTGACCATAGTTACAAGGGGAAAGTCACGGAACTCATCCCGTCCCCACAGAGGAAGCAGAGGATGAAATATCTAGAGCATACTTTAAAGAGATGTTTATGTAATGCCTTTCCAGAATCTGGTAGTTTACAATCTCATGGAAAAGCTAGTTTTTAGGCTTCCGTTGGTCAAAGAGAGTGATGGCGAAGGGGGCCCCCTCAGTGATGCGGTTCAAAAATGTTTAAGTCCTCAGTGCCCGGGGCTGGAGAGCTTTCCAGTCGACGATACACTGGGCTACTGGGTCATAAGTATAGAGCACTGGCCAAAATGTTCTTTCTGAACTGGCATTCAGTGCTGCTGGAGGTTTTGTGACAGATAAAATAGCGTGTCTGTCCACAGACTTCGTGACCCAGCTGACATTTATCTAAACAAATCATTCCTGGATTAGCAGCAGCTATCAAGCCCCGATGCCAATGTCGGCGATTAAGTGTTTTTCGAATGTGAAATCTCTGCAAGACTGTCTAGGCTCAACTCCAGTCCTCAAGGCGCCCCAACAGGTCATGTTTTCAGGGTTTCCCTCAGATGAAACAGCTGTGGTAATTACTAAGGTAGTGAAACTGATCAAATCACCTGTGCAAAGTAATGGGGAGCCTGAAAACATGACCTGTTGTGGCGCCTTGAGGACTGGAGTTGAGAAACACTGGTCTAGGCTGCTTAGCTTTCTGGGTGTTGATTTTATCTGGAAGAAATGTATTGGTATAGGTTTCATGGGCACAATTAACACCCAAGGGCCAATTTTTTTGCACCTGTTTGTCAGGTGTATATAATTTTAATTTTTTTACAGCAAGGCCAATTTTCGCTTTCATCAAGAGTACCTCTATAGGGTTACGGTGTGAAGGCACCACCAACACTCAAAGCCCAATTTTTCCAAAACTGTTTGACCGGGGCATATCATTTCAATTTTTTACAGCAAGGCCAATTCTTGCTTTCATCAATAGTACCTCTATAGGGTTAGGGTGTAAGGCACCACCAACACCCAAAGCCCAATTTTTCCGCACCTGTTACTTCTATCCAAAGTCTGAGAAAGAGACATCAGAATGTATTAAAATAATCTCTACTCTTGTTCCAAGTGCACTAAATTGTGGCCTCATCATTCAAACTGACTCCCCAAGCTGTTTACAAAATGAAGAAAGCTTGCAGGGAAAATTTCATTTTTCTTACTTGATAAATGTAATTTTTGCTGCAGCAGGTTCTATACACAGTACAGATGTGCCACTTTATATGCAGACTAAGGGGACCCCCAGACACTATATTTAAACACCTCAATACAGTGCACTTACACCCCCTTCCTGCCCAGACCAATTTTCAGCTTTCAGCGCTCTCACACTTTGAATGACAATTACTCAGTCATGCAACACTGTACCCATATAAAATTTGCTTCCTTTTTTCACACAAATAGGGCTTTCTTTTGGTAGTATTTAATCACTAGTGGGTTTTTTATTTTTTGTGCTATAAATAAAAAAGACCGTAAATTTTGTGAAAAAAATGCCTTTTTCTTTTTTTCTGTCATAAAATTTTGCAAATTAGTAATTTTTCTTCATACATTTTGGCCAAAATTTATACTGCCACATATCTTTGGTAAAAATAACCCAAATTAGTGTAAATTATTTTGTCTTTGTGAAAGTTATAGAGTCTACAAACTATGGTGCCAACCACTGAAAATTGATCACATCTGATCACACCTGATGAACTGAAGGCCTATCTCATTTCTTGAGACACTAACAAGTCAGAAAAGTACAAATACCCCCCAAAGGGCCCCTTTTTAGAAAGTAGACATTCCAAGGTATTAAGTAAAGAACATGATGATTTTTTTTAAGTTGTCATTTTTTCCCACAATTCTTTGCAAAATTAAGATTTTTTTTTTTTACAAAATCGTCACATTAACAGGTTATTTCTCTCACAGAGCATATGCATACAACAAATTACACCCCAAAATACATTGAAGTAGCACCATCAGGCATTCTACAAGCATAAATGACACATCTCATTTCTCAACCACCTTTTACACTTTTGAAGGCCCTGGATCACCAGGACAATGAAATTGCCCCCAAAATGACCCCATTTTGGAAAGCAAACACCCAATGTATAATCTATGAGGCATGATGAGTCTTTTGAACGGTTCATTTTTTCCAGACGTTTCTGGAAAATGTGGAAAAAAATTAAAACGCATTTTTTTTTTACACAAAGTTGTCAGATATTTCCAACACATAGCATGTACATAGCAAAGATGATACCCCAAAATACATTCTGCTACTCCTCCTGAGTATGGTGATACCACATGTGTGAGCCTTTTACACAGCTTGGCCACATACAGAGGCCCAACATCCAAGAAGCACCATCAGGCATTCTAGGAGCATAAATGACATATATAATTTCCTGGCAACCTATCATTTTTGAAGGCCCTTCATATTTCTAACACATAGCAAGTACATACCAAGAATTACAATCCAAAATAAATTCTATTGCAGAAAGGGTAACAAAAAAGCATTAACTGTGCTTTTAGTAGTATCCACAGAGGAGAGCACTGGTCTAGGCAGCAGGCAGGGATGTGCTTAGCGACAGTAATAGTAATTATCCAGGCAGCAGGCATGAATATTGTCTATAGTCAGCACAAGGATATTGTCAGCAAAGCACAATCCATAGAAATTGTCCAGGCAGAGACAGCCAGCACAGCCATAATATTAGGCCTGGTACAGTTACCTGCAAACACTCATTATTGTACCACTCTCCAGCCCTTCATAAACATACTACCCCTTGCTACAGCTAATTATTTGCATAGTCCAGGTAGCAGTGTGGTCCGTTCATGTGGCAGGCAGAGGCATGATTACAGTAAGTCAGCAGCAGGCTGAGGGCCGCAATCAGGTAAGACCTGTGCACAGGGGTAGAGGCTTCGACCCACCCAAATCTCTATGAAGCCTCTGGACTCCAGACCCTAATCCGGAAATTCTGGAACCCAGAGAAAATAAAAAAATAGTTTTCTCCATCCGGAAAAACAATTATGGAGCCCCTCACATATGTGAGACCCCTGTGTACTACAATAGCAGGGCAACAGATCTAACCAAGTGGTAGTCAAAAGCATAGCCCATAAAACAGGCCAGGGTCAGTTCACGTGCAAGCAGTCCAAGCGGTAGGCAGTAGTGTAGTTGATAAAACAGGCCAGGGTCAGTTCACGTGGAAGCAGTCCAAATAGTGGACAAAGGCATAGTCACAAACAGGCCAAGGTCAGTTCACGTGGAAGCAGTCCAAACAGTAGGCAGAGGCATAGTCAAAAAACAGGCCAGGGTCAGTTCATGTGGAAGAAAGTGGCATGGTTATTTGGGGAAGCATGGAAAATGGTCAGCACAGATGATGGAAATGGTTAAAAATATGGGCTAATATTTTAGGAATGTATGATAAAGTTGGAAGCATTCACCAATGCAAAGGCCAGGTTAGGAGGAACACAGGGGACAATGGTAGCTGGTATCTTTTCGAAATCCTCTTTTGCTGCACATGCAACATTTTTTTGCCATCTACTGCCTGCTTCAGATGGTGGAATGTGGAAGGGGAAGTGGCGCTCATGAAGTCGGCTAACAGCATCAGAGCCAAGGTCTTGTGGGGGGGGGTCTTTGGTGATAGATGAGGGACGTGACAACTTCTTTTATGAATTTTAGGAAGGTGGCATGGCTTTCCATGGATTTGGTGTAGACTCAGTAGGAATTATAAATGGCCAAATGGATAAGATAAATTGCTACCTTCTTGTACCAGAATCGGGACCTCCTTATTGACAAATAGGGCTGAATTATTTGATCGTGGGAAGCCCTTCTAGAGATTGTGGGAAGCCCTTCCTATTCTTCCTGGAGGTTCCACAGGCCAGGGTTTTTGCGATGTATAAGTGTTTGAAAAGGGGCAGGCTGGTGTAGAAGTTGTCAAGGTATATGTGATATCCTTTGTTCAGAAGTGGGTAGGCCAGGTCCCATACAATCTTTCCAGTTGTGCCCATGTAGGCCAGGCACTCAGGGGGCTGTAGCTGGGAATCTCTTCGTTCATATATGCGGAACGCATACAGATATCCCTTGGCTCTCTCACAGAGCTTGTAAAATTTTACTCCGTATCTGGCCCTTTTGCTAGGATATTATTGCTTTATTCCTAGCCGGCCTGAAAAGGGTACCAGGGACTCATCAACACATATATTCTGATCGGAGACATAGAGTTCTGCAAATTGTTGGGAAAATAATTTTATCAGTGGGCGAATTTTATATAACTTGTCATAATTTGCATGATTGCGGGGAGGGCACTGGGTATTGTCACTAAAATGAAGAAAGTGCATTATCATCTCGTATCGGGACCTGGACATTGCAGCAAAATAAATGGGCATGTGGTGGATGGGGTAGGTGGACCAATAGGCATGTCCTTCATTTTTTTTGTAAGCCCCATGTATATGGTGGGGCCCATAAACAATTTGAGCTCCTCCAAATTCAGATTTCTCCACTCAAATGGATGGGCATATGATGATTGGGGGTTGTTGGCAATATACTGCTGGGAATATAAATGTATCTGGTCCACAATGAATTGCAGCAAAATGTCTGGCAAAAACAGGTAAAAAAATCAATCGCTGTGGAATTTTGGGTGTTGGCTCACACACCTGGCTGTGCTGTGAAAGGGGGAATAATTGGTGATCCCGAGTCGGAAGGCAGCCATGTTGGGTTGGCAAGACCATCTGGCATGTATGTAGAGGCCCTGGCTCTTGGGGGACGTGACAATCCAGAAGTTGGGGGATTTGAATCTCCTGTGCTGGTACTCAGGCGTGATGTGGCAGCACTGGTACTGGGCCTGGGCTTTTGTTCCTGGGGCCTATCGCCGGCAGCAGCACTGGTACTGGGCATTTGTCCCTGGGGCCTATCGCTGGCGGCAGCGCTGGTACTGGACCTGGGAACTTGTTCTTGGGGCCTATTGCTGGCAGCAGTGCTGGTACTGGACCTGAGAATATAATCCTGGTTGCTGGCAGCTGCCTGGTTTCCAGAGTGCCGTGCCCTTTTAGGAGAGACCTATTCTTCCTCCGAATCATTTGCTGATTCACTATTCTCAATTGGTTCAAATGCCGAATTTGGTTCGGAATCAGAATTGGAATCTGATGAGAACTCCCCGCTGCTCTCATCAGTCATGGAGAGGGTCTGGAAAGCCTCCTTACTAGAATAAAATCTTTTGGACATTATGCTGATGGCTGTGTGACAGGTGGCAGGTGACGGTCACTGATGGGCTGTGCGATGGGTGGCAGGTGACGTTCACTGATAGGTGATGACAGTGTGACAGGCGATGGTCACTGATAGGTGACAGGCCACGGACGGTGATGGTCACTGACGGGTGACAGGCCTCGGTCACTGATGGGTGATGGGTGCACTGCTGACGGTCACTGATGGGTGACGGGTGATGGCTGACAGTCACTGATGGGTGACGGGTGATGGCTGACAGTCACTGATGGGTGACGGGTGATGGCTGATGGTCACTGATGGGTGATGGGTGATGGCTGACGGTCACTGATGGGTGACAGGGCACGGTCACTGATGGGTGACGGGTGCACTGCTGACGGTCACTGATAGGTGATGGGTGACGGTCACTGATGGGTGATGGGTGATAGTTGACAGTCACTGATGGGTGACAGGTGACGGTCACTGATGGGTGACTGTGACAGGTGACGGTCACTGATGGGTGATGGTGACAGTCACTGATGGGTGACGGTGACAGTTGACGGTCATTGATGGGTGATGGTGACAGTTGACGGTCACTGATGGGTGATGGTGACAGTTGACGGTCACTGATGGGTGACGGTGACAGTTAATGGTCACTAATGGGTGACGGTGACAGGTGACGGTCACTGATGGATGCACCACTGATGGTCACTTATGGCAGTCTCCTATATGACAAGAGCACTTTTTGGGGTGACTGTTGAGTGACAGATGACAATGGGGGGGCAGTGGGACAAGTGTTGTGCTTGTGCAGTACAATACAGACACAGATCGGTAACTCACTACTCCTGGCTCTTCTCTCCTCACACTGGTAACGGTGTGTGAGGAGAGAAGAGCTGGTAACAGCTAGTTACTGCTCTGTGTTTACATTTAGTGATCGGCTTGTCCATAGGGAAGCTGCCATACTGGTCCCTGAGAGTAGCTAGGGACAATAGCCCCTGGTCTTGAAAAACCTGTCACATCGCATCTCCCCATCAAGTGCCCAGGAGCAGAAAAAGGAGAGGTGTTCCCCTCGAACAAACCAAGGGATGCCTCCCAAGGGAGCAAGAGGGGAGACCGAGGGGGCAAGTTGTCCAGAAACATTTAAAGCATCCCACACTCTGAGGGTGTGGGTAGTGACAGGAAGGTATACATGGATAACACCCCGGTGCTCTCTGGGTACCCACGGCGCCCGGGCTAAGTTCCTGCCCGCAAGGAATTTTTTCAAAGGGACCCACAATTTGGTTGCTTCCCCGTGGTGCCAGTCCAATATCTGCTGCAAGGCGATTGCCTTATAATAATTGCAAATCACAGGCACGCCCATGGCTCCCATGCGTTTGGAGCATTGCAAGGTGCAGAGAGCCAACCGTGGGCTCCTGCCATGCCATATATATTTCAGAAACAAACTGTTTAGGGTCGAGAAGAAGGATCTGGGGAAATAAACGGGTATCATTTGCAAATAGAAAAGGACCCTGGGTAACACATTCATCTTTAACACACTGACTCGGCCCATCCAGGAAAAGGTCACCCGGTCCCATTTTTGTAAATCCGTACTAATAGCGGAGATCAATGGAGCATAATTACAATTATATAACTGGGAACAATGGGGGGGGGGTGGATTCCCAGGTACTTCAGAGAGGCATGGCACCATGTGAAAGACAAAGATGATTGCAGCCGTGTACGTAAGTCTGGAGAGACGTTCAAAGGCAGGATCTCCAACTTGTCATAGTTGATTTTAAAGTTTAAGATCAGGTTAAAGTCCCGTAACTCTGCCATAACATTAGGAAGGAAGATCAACGGGTCTGAGACATAAAACAGGACATCATCTGCGTAAGCAGATAGTTTATGCTCTGCAGGCCCCACACACAGCCCCTTAATATTGGGATTTAAGCATACCCTATTATAAAGGGACGCTATCCAGGAAAGCATATTAGGGCCCAGACCCAATCTAGTCAGAACCGCCGGAAGGTATATCCAGTCCACCCTGTCAAATGCTTTTTTGGCATTTGTGGAAAGTAAAAGACACGGTGGATGGTCTGTCTGTTGTTGTGCCCAATGTAACAGCTGAAGAGCACGGTTAGAATTATCTCTAGCCTCCCTGCCCATAATGCTAGCAGTGGGTGAAATGCGTGATAATAAGCATTCGTAAAGCCATTGGGTCCCGGGCTTTTCCCTTTTGATAGATCCTTGAGCTCCGCCGCAAGTTCTGTCAGAGTAATTGGCGTATCCAGTTGGGTGCTAACTTGGGTAGAGAGCTGGGGGGCATTTGCCTCCGTCAAATACTGCTGAACACGTTCAGCCTTCTGGCTTGTAGTCAAGCTGGGAAACGTGCTGGGGAGATGATAGAGCTGTGCGTAATAGTCCCGAAAGGCTGCAGCTATCTTAGAGGAATGGACTACTGGGGATCCAGAGGTCGTGCGGAGCTTGTGAACGTGTCCTGAGGTGCGCTGGTGTCTGAGAACCCCTGCAAGTAATTTTCCGCATTTATACCCATATTCGTATAACTTGTAGGAGACATGGCACAATCAAGCTCGGATCCGGGGGTCTAATAAATTTACCAGCTCCAAGCCTAAGGCCCGGAGTTCCTCAGCCAGTTCTGGGGTGGTATTAAGTTTGTGCCTGAGCTCTGCGGTGTGAAGTTTTGTCAGTAGCGTATGCTGTTCCCCTTCTCGTGCCTTTTTAAGTCTAGACCCCTGGGATATTGACTCTCCTCTGATCACTGCCTTATGGCCCTCCCAGAGGAAGGCCACCCCCACATCATCTGTAGAATTCTCTGCAAAGTATAGAGATATTGAATCTGATACATGTTTCAGTGCCACCGCATCATTTGAGATGTTCTCATTCAGTCTCCAGTTTCACGACTTTGTGTCTGAGGACAAAGGATGTAAGGAAATGAACATTGGGGCATGATCAGACAAAGTTATTGATCCAATTGATGCACCGGAAAGAGACTCCAAAGAGCACTGATCCATCAGCAGTATGTCTTTTCTGGTATATACGGCATGGATAGCCGAATAGAAGCTAAAGTATTTATCAGTAGTAGGGATGAGCCGAACACCCCCCTGTTCGGTTCGCACCAGAACATGCGAACAGGAAAAAAGTTCGCTCGAACACGCGAACACCGTTAAAGTCTATGGGACACTAACATGAATAATCAAAAGTGCTAATTTTAAAGGCTTATATGCAAGTTATTGTCATAAAAAGTGTTTGGGGACCTGGGTCCTGCCCCAGGGGACGTGGATCAATGCAAAAAAAAGTTTTAAAAACGGCCATTTTTTCAGGAGCAGTGATTTTAATAATGCTTAAAGTCAAACAATAAAAGTGTAATATCCCTTTAAATTTCGTACCTGGGGGGTGTCTATAGTATGCCTGTAAAGGGGCGCATGTTTCCCGTGTTTAGAACAGTCTGACAGCAAAATGACATTTCGAAGGAAAAAACTCATTTAAAACTACCGCGGCTATTAATGAATTGCCGGTCCGACAATACACATAAAAGTTCATTGATAAAAACGGCATGGGAATTCCCCACAGGGAAACCCCGAACCAAAATTTAAAAAAAATGACGTGGGGGGGTCCCCCTAAATTCCATACCAGGCCCTTCAGGTCTGGTATGGATATTAAGGGGAACCCCGGCCAAAATTTAAAAAAAAAATGACGTGGGGTTCCCCCTAAATTCCATACCAGACCCTTCAGGTCTGGTATGGATTTTAAGGGGAACCCCGCGCCAAAAAAAAAAAAAACGGCGTGGGGTTCCCCAAAAAATCCATACCAGACCCTTATCCGAGCACGCAACCTGGCAGGCCGCAGGAAAAGAGGGGGGGACGAGAGTGCGGCCCCCCCCTCCTGAACCGTACCAGGCCACATGTCCTCAACATTGGGAGGGTGCTTTGGGGTAGCCCCCCAAAACACCTTGTCCCCATGTTGATGAGGACAAGGGCCTCATCCCCACAACCGTGGCCGGTGGTTGTGGGGGTCTGCGGGCGGGGGGCTTATCGGAATCTGGAAGCCCCCTTTAACAAGGGGACCCCCAGATCCCAGCCCCCCCCCTGTGTGAAATGGTAAGGGGGTACTTACCCCTACCATTTCACTAAAAAAGTGTCAAAATAGTTAAAAATGACAAGAGACAGTTTTTGACAATTCCTTTATTTAAATGCTTCTTCTATCTTCCTTCATCTTCTTCTTCTTCTGGTTCTTCTGGCTCTTCTGGTTCTTCCTCCGGCGTTCTCGTCCAGCATCTCCTCCGCGGCGTCTTCTATCTTCTTCTCCTCGGGCCGCTCCGCACCCATGGCATGAGGGGAGGCTCCCGCTCTTCTCTTCATCTTCTTCTTCATCCTCTTCTCCTCTTCATCTTCTTCATCTTCATCTTCTCTTCTTAATTTTCTTCTGCGGGCCGCTCCGCATCCATGCATGGAGGGAGGCTCCCGCTGTGTGACGGCGTCTCCTCGTCTGACGGTTCTTAAATAACAGGGGGCGGGGCCACCCGGTGACCCCGCCCCCCTCTGACGCACGGGACATGACGGGACTTCCCTGTGGCATTCCCCGTGACGTCACAGGGAAGTCCCGTCAAGTCACCGTGCGTCAGAGGGGGGCGGGGTCACCAGGTGGCCCCGCCCCCCGTTATTTAAGAACCGTCAGACGAGGAGACGCCGTCACACAGCGGGAGCCTCCCTCCATGCATGGATGCGGAGCGGCCCGCAGAAGAAAATTAAGAAGAGAAGATGAAGATGAAGAAGATGAAGAAGATGAAGAAGATGAAGAAGAGAAGAGGATGAAGAAGAAGATGAAGAGAAGAGCGGGAGCCTCCCCTCATGCCATGGGTGCGGAGCGGCCCGAGGAGAAGAAGATAGAAGACGCCGC
The DNA here is from genome assembly GCA_037952925.1 of Lithobates clamitans. NCBI lineage: Eukaryota > Metazoa > Chordata > Amphibia > Anura > Ranidae > Lithobates > Lithobates clamitans. Next base: position 4,324,181 of record JBBGZY010000580.1, on the reverse strand, counting down.
GGAGGAGATGCTGGACGAGAACGCCGGAGGAAGAACCAGAAGAGCCAGAAGAACCAGAAGAAGAAGAAGATGAAGGAAGATAGAAGAAGCATTTAAATAAAGGAATTGTCAAAAACTGTCTCTTGTCATTTTTAACTATTTTGACACTTTTTTAGTGAAATGGTAGGGGTAAGTACCCCCTTACCATTTCACACAGGGGGGGGGGGCGGGATCTGGGGGTCCCCTTGTTAAAGGGGGCTTCCAGATTCCGATAAGCCCCCCGCCCGCAGACCCCCACAACCACCGGCCACGGTTGTGGGGATGAGGCCCTTGTCCTCATCAACATGGGGACAAGGTGTTTTGGGGGGCTACCCCAAAGCACCCTCCCAATGTTGAGGGCATGTGGCCTGGTACGGTTCAGGAGGGGGGGGGGCCGCACTCTCGTCCCCCCCTCTTTTCCTGCGGCCTGCCAGGTTGCGTGCTCGGATAAGGGTCTGGTATGGATTTTTGGGGGAACCCCACGCCGTTTTTTTTTTTTTTTTGGCGCGGGGTTCCCCTTAAAATCCATACCAGACCTGAAGGGTCTGGTATGGAATTTAGGGGGAACCCCACGTCATTTTTTTTTTAAATTTTGGCCGGGGTTCCCCTTAATATCCATACCAGACCTGAAGGGCCTGGTATGGAATTTAGGGGGACCCCCCCACGTCATTTTTTTTTAATTTTGGTTCGGGGTTTCCCTGTGGGGAATTCCCATGCCGTTTTTATCAATGAACTTTTATGTGTATTGTCGGACCGGCAATTCATTAATGGCCGCGGTAGTTTTAAATGAGTTTTTTCCTTCAAAATGTCATTTTGCTGTCAGACTGTTCTAAACACGGGAAACATGCGCCCCTTTACAGGCATACTATAGACACCCCCCAGGTACGAAATTTAAAGGGATATTACACTTTTATTGTTTGACTTTAAGCATTATTAAAATCACTGCTCCTGAAAAAACGTCTGTTTTTAAAACTTTTTTTTGCATTGATACATGTCCCCTGGGGCAGGACCCGGGTCCCCAAACACTTTTTATAACAATAACTTGCATATAAGCCTTTAAAATTAGCACTTTTGATTTCTCCCATAGACTTTTAAAGGGTGTTCCGCGGCATTCGAATTTGCCGCGAACACCCCAAATTGTTTGGTGTTCGGCGAACTTGCGAACAGCCAATGTTCGAGTCGAACATGAGTTCGACTCGAACTCGAAGCTCATCCCTAATCAGTAGGATGGAGTAGCCTCCAACAGTCAACCAGATGGTAAGCATTCAGGGATTTTCTGAAATGTTTGAGGAAAGCAAACCAATGTGTGGAGTGGCCTACAGATGTATCAAGCTGTGGGTCTGGAGTCACATTAAAATTACCCCCCAGAATCAATTGGCCCTCTCGAAAACCAAAGAGTGACTCCAGAACAGAATCTAGGAAGGTGAGTTGGCGAGTATTTGGCACGTACACTGCTGCAAAAGGGAATTTACAGTCCAGAATTGTGCCTTTCAGGAACACAAACCTGCCATTGGTGTCAACTACCTGGTCTTTCATAACATAGGGGCATTGTTTGTGTAAAGCTATAGCTACCCTTCCTGACTTAGGCCGTGGGGAATTGCTAAGAAACCATTAATTATAAAGGTGGCTAGGTAGACGGGGGACCGAGTCAGTGTGAAAGTGTGTTTCCTGTAATAAATGAATGTGTGCACTCAGTTGTTTCGTCTCGAGCCATAGCTTACTGTGTTTACAAGGTGATCTCAAACAGACACAGACATCGTAGGACACGAACTTCAGGGAAGCCATGGCGGGGGGGGAGAGCCTGGTGTCCCTAAGGCCACCAGCAGGAGAGAGAACTGTGACAGAGCGATCAACAAGATAAGTGCTAAGAAAACAAAAAACAACATACATAAATACCTGAGAAACAGAAAACTCTTAAGGTATATAAAAGAGACAAAGCCCAGAAAAAGTGCCCGAGGGTCCAATCTCCTCCAGTCGGGGACCTCCATTCAGTCCTCTGGTGAAGGAGAAAAAGGAGGTCAACGACCAGCTCAAGGCCCCAATACGGGGACATAACTCCTAGGAGTTGGCCTATTTGGGGAAGGTGACACAGCACTCGGTGCGGGCTCAGCAGAGGACCCACTGTTATTGAGGTGCAACCCTGCAACCTCATGGAGTAGAACACATTACGACAGAAGTAAAACAGGGGGGTCGTCAAGACAATTGACTACAGGATTTTAGAACTTGGGGGATCGGGAAAGTTCTAGAGAGTTCGTCAAGGGGCCACTCCAGGAGATGAGGAAGATGGGGGTTGTAGCGTCGTGCAGAAAGAGCCGCCTCTATTCCTGTTCCTGTTCCGGCCTCTGCATCGGGCGGGCTGCCATGGCTGTGTCCGAGATGGAAGTGGGATCTCAGGGAAGACTGCCAATCCAGAATGTCAATTGCTGGTAAATTGAGTATGCTTCAGGAATTGGGGCAAGTCGTCCTTGGTCCGCAAAATGAATTGCCGGCCATCCCTCATAATGGACAGGTGAAAAGGAAAACCCCATCTGTAAATTAGCTTGGCATCTTGCAAAGCCTCTAGTAGCGGCCTGAGGGCTCGACGTTGCATCAGGGTTCATCTGGAAGGATCTGGAAAAAAGGACAGTTTAGCTCCATCAAAGTCCACTTGGAGGACATCTCTGACACGGAACATGATCCGCTCCTTCAGATAGTATTTGTGAAGTTTGCAAATAGAGCAGCTTAAGTCTGCTCACCTAGCACCATCTTTGAAATTCCCCGAGGTCCGCGGCGGGTCTCAGTGAAATAAGCATCCAGCGATTCCAAGTGGCTCCAGGGGGTCCGCGAGTGCTACGGAGACCATCGACGCTTAGGGGGCATCTTTATGTGCTTTTATCCTCCCAGTAAGACTGCTGTGGATGCAGGGAAGAGAGCAGGTCTCACTGAGCTCTGCTGCACCACGTCCTTGCACGCTCATGCCGTGGCCACACCTCTCACTATATATATTTTTAAACAGAGGCCCTAGAGAATATAATGGTGGGTGTTACATATTTGTATGACACTGGTATGGCAATTATCTGGACACTGGTATAGGGTATGGCAGTGATCAGAACACTGGTATGGGGTATGACGGTGATCAGGATGCTGGTATGGGGTATTGTGGTGATCAGGACACTGGTATGGCATATGGCAATAAACAGCATGCTGGTATGGGGTATGGCGGTGATCAGGATGTGGGTATGGCGGTGTTAAGGATGGGGGTATAGGGTATGATGGTAATCAGGATGCTTGTATGACATATGGCGATGATCAGGATGCTGGTATGACATATGGCAGTAATCAGGATGATGGTACGGCATATGGCAGCGATCAAGATGCGGGTATGGCATATGGTGGTAATCAGGATGGATGCTCATATGGCAGTGATCAGAACGCTGGGGTTGGCGGTGATCTCAGGATGCTGGTATGATGTCGTGATGATCAAGATGCTGGTATAGTGTATGGCAGTGATCATTAGAGTTGGGCGAACAGTTTGAACCAAGCAAAAGTTTGGCCAAAACATCGCCTGTTTGCTCGTTCGGCTAACACCAGTGGCGGTCCGTTAATACAAGGCGCAGAGGCTCCTCCCCCTAATCTATGCGCCTGGCCCCTATTCTACATGCAAAGCACTGGACACATGAATTCCAATAGGGTTTTTTTTTAGAAGCACATGATTAGTGAATGAGGCTCTAATCAACGTCAAAAAAAGGGTGGGGTTGGGGCGCAGAGCACTGCCCCCTGAGCCCACCCAGTTGTGTGACAATAGCAAATTAATATTTGCTATTGTCTTCCTTATTCTCCTCTCGGCCAATCAGGAAGCTGGTCCTGAGACCAGTCACCCGATTGACCGAGATGAGAAGCGAGGGAAGAGTAGCAAGGGAAGCCGCCGTGAAGCTCGGGAGGAAAAGAAGCCCAGGGGAAGCGCTACCCACGACCTAGATGGGGTAAGTGCGGGGCTGATAAATGATTGACCGGGGGGCCTGTGACCCGACCTACCACCCAACAACCGACCAGGGGAGGGGGGTGGTTGTGGGTGGATTGTTTCCCGCACCCCTAAAAAAATATACCACCAGCCGCCACTGGCTAACACCCTAATTTGTGGACTTTCGGCGGGATGTCCACCTGCTGAATGCCCCACAATGCACTGCTTGCTGCACAGTGCATTCTATGGCCCTAATTGCATGAAGAAATGCACCTGACTGCAGGTCAGGTGCCACGCTTTGTTCAATCAGGGTACAGAGCGCAGTCAGAGCCACGATTGGACAAAGTCATGATGACTTTGCCCAATTATGGCTCAGTGATCATAGTCATATCCCACACTGTATAAGGTTCCTTTTCACAGGAACCTTTTGCAGTGTGTTGTTGAAGTGGAGATAGATAGAGCAGGGCTCTGTTTGTTACTAGCTAATTAGTGTGTTATTGTGACTCTGTAAACTCTGAGTTTCTGTCTAGTGTTGGTGTAGCATTACATACATTACAGCATTACACAACATTTAGGGCTGTATAAAGTACTGTATACCCCCCTCTTTGTTTTTTGGTTGCTGCTTTTTTTTTTTTGTCTTTGTTTTTTGTCATGTGCCTGCCCCCTTTTTTAAATTGTCAGCCGCAGCTTTTCTGACTGCGAAGCTGTTGTTCCCCCTTTTTTTATTTTATTTTTTTATAGTTCTTACTTTTCTGTCAGTGGCAGTTCTCAATTTAACCACTTGCCTACTGGGCACTTTCACCCCCTTCCTGACCAGGTACATTTTCAGCTTTCAGCGCTGTCACACTTTGAATGACATTTTCGCAGTCATACAATACTGTACATTTTTATTATTTTTTTTTACACAAATAGAGCTTTCTTTTGGTGGTATTTAATCACCACTGTTTTTTTTTTGTTAAATAAATTTAAATAAAATTTTGAAAAAAAAACCCAAAAAACTTTTTCATAGTTTGTTTTTGTTTTGTTTTTTTTTTACATTTTGGAAACAGGTAATTTTTGTCCTTCACTGATGTGTGCTGATGAGGCTGCACTGATGAGCACTAATGAGGTGGCACTGATGGGCATTAATGAGGTGGCACTGGTGGGCACTGATGAGACGGCACCTTCAAATATGTGCTGATACGAGTCAGCTACAGAGAAGAGCTGGACGAACACAGGGACATCATGAGGGGATACGGCTGGGCGGAGTACCACGCTGACATCTATGACAGAGTGGCCTCGGAGATTAACAAGGGCCATGCTGGACTGTGAGTGCCTGGAAGGAGGCCGAATTTCCCATTCCAGTGGTAGCAAGAAGATCCATATGTATGGCTACTCCTTGCCTTTATTATATTTCTGTGGGGACTTATTGAATACATTTGTGTATGAGGCTATCCATTGGTGAAGACGCTGGGAGTATTGGTGCACAGCACAGAGACCCGAGGCGGGGTAATAAGCCACAAGCGCATCTGATCTCCCGTAATAGGAGATCATTTATAGCTGGTAAGCAGCAGTGCATGCAGAGGTGGAGGCACTATTCCATTTCTCTTTTCACTTCTTCTGTGGTGTCTTTTTCGTGTGCCACTGTGGAGGAACACATTGATGTACTACTCTTAACACATGGACTTTTCATTTGGTTCTTTATCCGTCAAGGATTAATTAGTGACTCTTGCACCAATTGCATCATTTTGTAATATTTAGGAATATTTTCAATTTTTTTTCACATGTCACTTATACATTTTTTATTTGTCATAAATTTAATCTCATTTCGGATTATCAATTATCTACCAGCACAACTTGAATTTTAATTTACTGATGAGGAAGCACTGATGGGCACTGATGAGGCTGCACTGATAGGCAGCAATGATGGGCACTGATAGGTGGCACTGGTGGGCACTGATAGACGGCACTGATAAGTGGCACTGATGGACAGCACTAATGGTCACCTATAGGCAGCACTGATAGGAGGCACTTATGGGCACTGGTAGGTAACACTGATAGGGGACACTGATGACAAGGCACTGATTGGCAGCACTGATGGGCACAGATTGGCAGCAGGGGGGGCACAGATTGGCAGCACTGGTGGACTCTGTTTAGACTGCACTGATAATTGGGACACTGATAATCAGTGCCCTGATTATCATTATACATGTCCCTTTTGGACAAGCTGGTTATCGTCTCTCTTCAACTCTCCTCATGCAGTCAGAGTGCTGATAACTGGCTTCTATTTACATCTGTGATCCGCTGTGATTGGACACAGCTGATCACGTGGTAAAGAGCCGCTGATTGGCTCTTTACCTCAATCTGCTTTCAGCAGTGTCCTCCAGACACTACGATCACAGAGCGTGCCGCCCACACCCAGCCGTGGGCACGTGGCGGGTGCAATCATGGGAGGCCGTCATATGAAGGCAAACCAGAACTAGCTGTCTGCGCTGTAGCCGTCATTCTGCTATAGCATGGTCCGCAAGTGGTTAAAGTGCACCAAACACCACTTTTCATTGAATAAAGTGCATCCAATTACCGTACACATTTCCCAGTATATATTAAATTTAGGTAATAGGCCTAAACCCCCTCTGGGAGGCCAGCAAGGAGAGGCAGAGGTTCCCATGCCACTATGAGGGGGCCAGCAGTGCCTGTGTCCACAGGCGAAAGTGGACATGGTCCATCCTCAGGCAGGACATGTTTGTCTCTATTTAGTGATGTTGCCCATGTTATGCAGCCACAGCATGCAGAGGAGATGGTGGACTGGCTTACTAAACCACCCTCATCCTCTTCATCCTCTATCACCCAAGCTGAGGCTAGAGCGCAATCCACCACAGATTCCAGAGTGGCTTTTTCTGCCTCCTTGTTCACCTATACTCCTGCCATAGCCCCAACATCATACATGGAGGAGTCAGATGAATTATTTTAACACAGACTCAGCCACTTGCTTCTTGACTATGCACAGGCATTACTTGATTCTGATGTTGGTTCTGAGGTTGAGGAAGGGAGTAATATGAGCCTACAGAGAGGGGAGAACACTGATAAACAACAAATTGGTAGTCACGTTCCCCCAGCCACAGCGTATTGCCAAGTTGGCTCCAGTGATGATAAGGATGGAGGGGATGATGATGATGAGGTCACTGACTATTTTAAAAAAAATGTTAATCTTGGGCTGAGTGTACTTTAAGGCTCTGTTTCCACTACTGCGAGTTGTTGTGCATTTTGGCACATGTGAAGTCGCATAACAAGTCAAAATCCATGTACAGTGGGGACGGAAAGTATTCAGACCCCCTTAAATTTTTCACTCTTTGTTATATTGCAGCCATTTGCTAAAATCATTTAAGTTTTTTTTTTTCCTTATTAATGTACACACAGCACCCCATATTGACAGAAAAAAAGAAAAACTGAAATATCACATGATCTTAAGTATTCAGACCTTTTGCTGTGACACTCATATATTCAACTCAGGTGCTGTCCACTTCTTCTGATCATCCTTGAGATGGTACACCTTCATTTGAATCTAGCTGTGTTTGATTATACTGACTGGACTTCATTAGGAAAGCCACACACCTGTCTATATAAGAACTTACAGCTCACAGTGCATGTCAGAGCAAATGAGAATTATGAGGTCAAAGGAACTGGCTTAAGAGCTCAGAGACAGAATTGTGGCAAGACACAGATCTTACCAAGGTTACAAAAACATTTCTGCTGCACTTAAGGTTCTTAAAAGTACAGTGGCCCCCTTAATCCTTAAATGGAAGATGTTTGGAATGACCAGAACCCTTCCTAGAGCTGGCCGTCTGGCCAAACTAAGCTATCGGGGGAGAAGAGCCTTGGTGAGAGAGGTAAAGAAGAACCCAAATATCACTGTGGCTGAGCTCCAGAGATGCAATCGGGAAATGGGAGAAAGTTGTAGAAAGTCAACCATCACTGCAGCCTTCCACCAGTCAGGGCTTTATGGCAGAGTGGCCTGACGGAAGCCTCTCCTCAGTGCAAGACACATGAAAGCCCGCATGGAGTTTGCTAAAAAAACACCTGAAGGACTCCAAGATGGTGAGAAATAAGATTCTCTGATGAGACCAAGATATAACTTTTTGGCCTTAATTCTGGAGAAAACCGGGCACTGCTCATCACCTGTCCAATACAGTCCCAACAGTGAAGCATGGTGGTGGCAGCATCATGCTGTGGGGGTGTTTTTCAGCTGCAGGGACAGGATGATTGGTTGCTATCAAGGGAAAGATGAATGCGGCCAAGTACAGGGATGTCCTGGACGAAAACCTTCTGCAGAGTGCTCAGGACCTCAGACTGGGCCAAAGGTTTACCTTCCAACAAGACAATGACCCTAAGCACACAGCAAAATAACGAAGGAATGGCTTCACAACAACTCCATGACTGTTCTTGAATAGCCCAGAACCCTGACTTAAACCCAATTGAGCTCTAGAGAGACCTAAAAATGGCTGTCCACCAATGTTTACCATCCAACCTGATAGAACTGAAGAGGATCTGCAAGGAGGAATGGCAGAGGATCCCCAAATCCAGATGTGAAAAACTTGTTGCATCTTTTCCAAAAAGACTCATGGCTGTATTAGATCAAAAGGGTGCTTCTACTAAATACTGAGCAAAGGGTCTGGATACTTAGGACCATGTGATATTTCAGTTTTTCTTTTTTAATAAATCTGCAAAAATGTCAACAATTCTTTGTTTTACTGTCAATATGGGATGCTGTGTGTACATTAATGAGGAAAAAAAAATGAACTTAAATGATTTTAGCAAATGGCTGCAATATAACAAAGAGTGAAAAATGTAAGGGGGTCTGAATACTTTCCGTCCCCACTGTATTTCAATGGTCCTCATTCTAATTGGTGCGACTCAAGTCGCAGCGACTCCAAAAAAGGTTTTTGCACTACTTTGTTCTGTCTTCAGTGCGACTTGTTCTCCATAGAAAGTAATTAAGTTGCAATGCAGTCGCATGTACATGTATGACACCACGACTTTGTTGCGACTTCCACGGAAGTCTGCGGAAGCACATGATCTCTGCTCCTCCCAAATACAACACTTCCTATAAGGATGTACATGAGTGTGGAAGACAGCAGGAAGCATGCCTGGGGCTAGAAAGAACAAGCGACAAGTTCATGACAATAAAGAAATAATTTGGCTTGTCAGACAACATCCAGCAATATATGACCTCAGAGATCCATGTTACAAAGATCATGTAAAGAAGGAGAGAGCATGGTTGGAAGTGACTTGCATATATTATGATACCTGGGACTCTTTATCAGCTACAGAACGGTCTGCAAAAAGTAAGTGGTTGATATATGCTGCTTAGCACTTTGCGGCTTGCACCTATTTAAATGTGCAGCAACCAATGAGTGTGTGTTAATAATGTGCAGTAACCTCTAGCAACCAATTGGTGTGTGGTAATAATGTGCAGTAACCTCTAGCAACCAATGGGTGTGTGTGTGTTAATAATTTGCACTGTGTTTTTTGGTGGGGACCGCTTCTCCTGCTGGGAGATCACAATGGTTTGGCAGGAGGGAATTCCCTGTCAACACTGTCTGTGTTGGTGGTGTAATTTAGCTAGTTTCTTTCCTGCAACCTGTGACTGCAGTAAAGTAAATCTGTGTGTGTATAGGGCCCCAAATAATATTTGCCCACGGTCCAAACAATATTAAAGATGGCCCTGTAGACATTCTTCAGCATATTACAAATTTTGCAGGTGTCATTGATAATATATCTTGTGCAGGGGCAGACTGACAACTCATGGGGCCCCTGGGCAATAGGAGATTTTGGGGCCCCCCAGCAAGCTGCATGCTGTGGGGGCACTCCATAGGAGGGAGGGGCCAGGAGCAACAAAGAGGGACCCGAGAAGAGGAGGATCTGGGCAGCTCTGTGCAAAACCAACTGCACAGAGGAGGTAAGTATGAAATGCTTGTTATTTAAAAATAAATGAAAAAACAAGACTTTACAATTCCTTTAATTAAAACCAGCAACTGTTGAGACAACACCTTGGTCAGGTCTATGTACAGTATAATATACAGAGTACGTGGGTCAGGAGTAAGTAACAAACATATACAACATATAGAGTACAGCAGTCAAGATGAGTGCCACGCTCACATCAGAGTTATCCCTTACACCAAAGTCCCAACATTCTCCCTATACATCACAGTCCACAGAGTCAGTTTCCCCTTACATCAGAATCTCCCCATATGACAGAGCCCCCACAGTGGCACCCTATGGCAGAGCCCCCAGAGTAGTACCTTACAGCAGAGCCCCCAGAGTGTCACCTTTTATCGGTATCCCTTTACACACACCTTTGCACCTTAGTGATTGGTGTGGTAGGCAGCTGGCGGGAAAAGGCTTTAAAAAAAACATCCACTTATTGCAGGCTCTGAACTGTGCAAGTGATTCGTGGAGCCAGCTGAATAGTGAACTGCTGTGGTTGGTCACAGATTGGGCATTAAGGCATGTGAATAAAAGCCATGCTTGATGTGTGCCATAATGTCACTGCACAGGTGTGTATCCAGACCTGCTGCCAGACCTGAGGCCGAGCTCAGCAGTTCACCAATTAGATGGCTCCAAATGGCAACAAGTGCAGTTTTCATGGGCACGGGATTGTTAGAGAGATTTCTGTTGAGCGGCAGTGGGCACACATGGATCATACAGTATATACACGCAGTGTACACACAGACACACACACAGTATACAGACACAGTATACACACAGACACACACACACAGTATACACACAGACACACACACAGTATACAGACACAGTATACACACAGTATACAGATGCAGTATACAAACACACACACACACACAGTTTACACACAGATACAGTATACAGACATGGACACACATGCGGTATTAAGACACAGTATACACACAGACACACACAGACACACTATACAGACACACTATACAGACACGGACACACACAGTATACAGACACAATATACAAACACGGACACACACACAGTATACAGACACAGTATACACACAGACACACACACAGTATACAGACACAGTATACAGACACGGACACACACACACAGTATACACACAAACACACACAGTATACACACAGTATACAGACATAGACACACACAGTATACAGACACAGTATACACACAGACACACACACAGTATACAGACACAGTATACAGACACGGACACACACACACAGTATACATACAGACACACACAGTATACACACAGACACACACACAGTATTTTTTGGTGTTGTTCAAATTGATATATAATAATTTAATTTTCTTTGTTGTGGTTGGCAAAAATAAAGAACCAAAAAATGGTGTAGTTCACCGAAAACAAACTTTATTTTTGGTGTATTCTTGTACAAAAATTTGGAAAATAAAAATTATTCTGGTTACATTATGTGTTTTTTAATTATCCCTTTTTATATTTTATGTTAAAGACCTGTTATTCAGCATTTGAATGCAATTACACATAACAGACATATAAATAATAATAAAAAATAAAATGCGTGATATACATTATGCAATAGCATCCTGTTGCCAGGGGACACAACCAGCAGCAGACATGAGAAACAAAGTGAAACCCTCATGCACAGTCACACCATTGCTGGTGCCCCTACTCGCACTCCATTGTGAACCTTCCATATCATGCATCAGAGAATCTTGAAGGTACCCATCACAAATTTGGACATAGTTATGAGGCACACATGCTGCTTTTAATGCAGATATTGCATTCTCCATTTTCAAATTGGTAGGTGTATGTAGGAACTGCCACTTGTTCGATAAAATGCCAAAAGCACATTCGACAACTCGTCTAGCCCTCGTTAAGCGGTAGTTGAAAATTCTCTTCTCTTCACTCAGAGACCGATTAGAATAAGGTCTTAGTGGCTGGTCACTGAGAGCAAAGGCCTCATCCCCAACATAGACAAATGGCAGTGGCGGCCCATTTGTTTCTGGCAGCGGACAGTCCTGTGGCAAGTCCAGGACATTTTCCATCAACATTCTTACAAAAGATGATCATGCAAAATACTGGAGTCTGAGCTGCTTCCGTAGATCCTATGTCTATATATCTAAAACAATAATTGGTATCAGCCCCTGCTAGTAAGACAAACAAAAACTATTTTTTATAGTTGAAGAATTTGCTTTCACTGCCAATGGGCATCACAACTCGGTGCATCGGTCCCAGCAAGCTTCCGCTATCTTGCACCAACCTTCGGGATTGGGCTTCTTCAGTACCAAATCCCTAAGAACATTCCAGATGTCTCTGCAGGTATCATGTACAATATTGCTGCCAATAGTTTTGCCAACCAAGAACTCAAAATGCAAACTTGCAAAGGATTATCCAGTTGCAAGGTACCAAAAATGGCAGAGTAAATATAGTTTATTAGAATGATACATAGTAATAATAAGCTACTTCTATATTAGAACGAAAAATAAGCTTGGAAGGAGGTGCCTGAGGAAGTGAAGGAAGAAAAGGAGCACGAGAAAGACACTGGTGATGTACAGGGACAATTAATAGGGGAAAAACAATCACACCCACAATAACATGCTAGTATTTATTATTTCAGTTCATGTAAAGAGGATCAAAGAATGATGAGGATTTCCAAATGCCACATATGAGGTAAGAAGAAGGAAAAGTAGATATGAAAAGTTACCTTAATGTTATGAGTCTTTCTACAGCCGGAATATTCCTTCGGAAACTGGTGTTTTCTCGCTCTAGATGGCTAGAGAGCAAAGTCAACAATTCATCAAAACAGTAAAGAGAAAATATATGGCTATTAGATACATTGACCATGTAAAATGGGCCATTTTTAACTCTATTTCCATTTTTTTTAAATTTGATCAGGTTTTTGTTAACACTTCTAGCTATTCGATGCTAAAAATTAGAAAAAGAGTCATAGTGACCATGCATATACACGTTTTCCTAAATATAGCTTGGAGCATTTGCAAGTTGACATAAACAAATGTTCTCACCTTCTAATTGACATCCGTGTGCAGAATTTGTCTTCATGAGCACGGAGGTCATTGTAAAGGACCCAAAACTGCCTCTCCCTTCCCTTTGGGCGATGACGGGATGGATCCAAAACCTATGCCTTCTCCTCCTCCGGTTATCCTCTTCTTCATCTATTAATGCTGCTACAGCAGCCATAATGACTGCTGACCCAACATATTGCATAGCCAACATGTTTGCTAAGTAGAGATGAGCCGAACACCCCCCTGTTTGGTTCGCACCAGAACATGCAAACAGGCAAAAAATTTGTTCGAACACGCGACCACCAATAAAGTCTATGGGACACGAATAATCGAAAGGGCTAATTTTAAAGACTTATTCGCAAGTTATTGTCATAAAAAGTGTTTGGGGACCCGGGTCCTGCCCCAGGGGACATGGATCAATGCAAAAAAATTTTTAAAACTGATTTTTTTTGGGAGCAGTGATTTTAATAATGCTTAAAGTGAAACAATAAAAGTGTAATATTCCTTTAAATTTCGTACTTGGTGGTGTCTATAGTATGCCTGCAAAGGGGAGCATGTTTCCCGTGTTTAGAACAGTCTGACAGCAAAATGACATTTCAAAGGAAAAAAAGTCATTTAAAACCACTTGCGGCTATTAATGAATTGCCAGTCCAACAATACACATAAAAGTTCATTGATAAAAATGTCATGGAAATTCCCCACAGGGGAACCCCGAACCAAATTTTTTTTAAAAATGGCGTGAGTGGTCCCCCTCAATTCCATACCAGGCCCTTCAGGTCTGGTATGGATAATTGTAAAAAAAAATGGCGTAGGGGTCCCCCTCAAAATCTATACCAGACCCTTCAGGTCTGGTATGGATTTTAAGGGGAATCCTGTGCCAAATTTAAAAAAAAAACAGTGTGGGGTCCCCCCAAAAATCCATAACAGACCCTTATCCGAGCAAGCAACCTGGCAGGATGCAGGAAAATAGGGGGGAGGAGAGAGCGCCCCCCCTCCTGAACCGTACCAGGCCACATGCCCTCAACATTGGGAGGGTGCTTTGGGGTAGCCCCCAAAGCACCTTGTCCCCGTGTTGATGGGGACAAGGGCCTCATCCCCACAACCCTTGCCCGGTGGTTGTGGGGGTCTGCGGGTGGGGGCCCCCCCCTGTGTGAAATGGTAAGGGGGTACAAAAATACCCCTACCATTTTACAAAAAAAGTGTCAAAAATGTTAAAAATGACAAGAGATAGTTTTTGACAATTCCTTTATTTAAAGTCTTCTTTTTTCCATCTTCTTTCTTCTATCTTCCTTCGGTTTCTTCCTCCAACTTCCTCTTCTTCTTCTGGTTCTTCTGGTTCTTCCTCCGGTGTTCTCATCCGGCATCTTCCTCCATGGCGTCTTCTTCCCTTCTTCTTCTCGGGCCGCTCCGCATCTATAATGGGAGGCTCCCACTGTGTGAAGCTTCTCGTCATCTGACGGTTCTTAAATAAAGGAGGGCGGGGCCACCCGGTGACCCCACCCCCCTCTGATGCACAGGGACTTGACGGGGACTTCCCTGTGGCATTCCCCGTGATGTCAGAGGGAGCAGGGTCACCCGTTCATAACAGATGACCCTGCCCCCCTCTGACGTCAGGGGGAATGCCGCAGGGAAGTCCCTGTCAAGTCCCCGTGTGTCAGAGGGGGGCGAGGTCACCAGGCAGCCCCGCCCTCCATTATTTAAGAACCGTCAGAAGATGAATAGCGTCACACAGTGGGAGCCTCCCATCATGGTTGGTTGGTTTTGTTCCAAATCGAAATTCTGACAAAATTTTGTATATTTCTGAGATTCAGATGTATCCAAATTTTCAAATTACAATAGTAATGAATTTAAATGAATCCGAAATAGCGAAACTAAATTGAATCCGAAATTCAAATCGAATCCGAATTGAATTTGAAAATGAGATTGAATTCAAAAACAAATTTGAATTATAAACATATTGCTGACTATTGCTGATTTCCTTCAAAGACTATGTGTATTATTGTTAGAATGTATCTGTCTTCTGAAATTCTAATTTAAAAAAGATTAGAATAGAAAAGAATAAAATCAATTAGAATAGAAAATAAAGGACTAGAATAGAATAAAATTAACATAGTCACCTACTGAAAATCGAATTTCGAAAAAGAGTAGAATAAAACAGTTTTGAATAGAAAAGAAAAGAATAGAGTAAACAGAACAGAATGTTTTGTAATAGAAAATAAAAGAATAAACTAAAAGAATAGAAAAAGTAGGAATAGAACTAAAAAGGGGGAGTTTGGGACTTTTAATGAGACATATGGGTCACATGTCTCCATCCCGAAATCTGCGAAAAGAAAGGGGGGGTTTTGGGACTTTAAATGAGGTGAGTACACATGGCTAGATGAGTAGATATCAAAAACATGTTTTTATTGGTGAAACAAGGAACATGGCAAAATGACATGATACATGCAGCAATAAATAAAATTGTCAAACACATACAGATCATATATATATACAAAAACAAACATTAGTAGCAACTAGCCAACCACTGTGTGGTATGGAACGAATCCTGGATGTAATAAAAACACTTACAATTACATGGTAGATGGAAAACTCAAGATAATGTATTGACTAAGGGAAAATAAGTGCATCCAAATAAACCCAACGCGTTTCATGGATAATACCACTCTTCAGGGGCAGGTGCACGCAAATCTATAAAAAACAAAACATGAGTAGACCAGTATAATCCAATGTTGTACCCCTCAATGGGAAGGATATGAACAAAAAGAAAGGGAGAGAGTTAATCATCCCTATGATTACTTACATCATAAAAGGTCTGGAAAATGGGGGATGAGGAGTCAGAAGCTATCCAGATTGTCTGTACTGGGAGCCGTGGAAGGGACCTGCAGAAGAGGTACCGGGTGCATAAATATGATCCCCAAGAAAACGAAAGACAAAGATCCAGATAGTGGTGTGAATGGGCTTCATATCTAAAAATATATATTGGGTATACTGTAAATACTCTATATTGTGGGAAGTTGCTAGAGCCCAACACCAAGGTGCAGGTGAACAAGTGAGTGTAAAAGGAAATAGTGTGTGAGGAGGAAAGAGCAGATCAGAGATAAAAAAGAAAAAAAAGAAAATCATGAAACAGGTATGGATGACAAAAATAAGAGTGCACCTCTGTGAGCATGAACAAGAAAAGAATAACCATGTAATTACTTGTTACTTATGTAGAAAACTGAATTCCAAGTACACTCAATTTCATGTGTGTTCCTACCTATTCTAATTTCCTGCCCTCCTGAGTCCTGTCCCTGAGCTACTTACTTAGCATATTGAAAATAAAATAAGAAATATGTTTTTGCCTTAATATCTGCCCTAAAGGCAAACTTTTTTTTAATGTTTTGGATAGAATGGAGAGGGATTACAAAAACCTGTTGTTTTTCTTGCTTTCTGTGCCCCCATTAAAGCGGAGTTCCACCCTAAAGTGGAACTTCCGCTCATCGGATCCCCCCCCCCCCCTTCGGCGCCTCAATTGGCACCTTTCAGGAGGGAGGGGGGCGTGCAGATACCTGTATAATACAGGTATCTGCACCCACTTCCGGGAATAGCTAGCCGCAGCTAGCCACAAATGCCCGCCAACACACAGTTCCCACAACACAACAGGGACAGCAAATACACTCTGGATATGCATTGGACTTTTTATTGTTTTTTAAGTTTCATTCATTGCTCTGCACTTACCTCCGTTTTTTACATATGACATCGTCCCAGAACGGCCGTGTTCAATCACAGCTGGTCACATGTAAACACGGAGATGCCGGTAAGCGGCTCTCATCGCCTCACACTGACAGAGTGTGTGGCGAGGAGAGCCGATCAGCGGCATCTTCTCGCAGGGGACATCCAAACATGTAATCAGGGCACTGATCACCAGTGCCCTGATTAAAATACAGCCTGGGAAATTTACTTAACTTGTTCCCAGGATCCTGAAAGTAACGTCAGCCATAATTTTGCAACTGAGCAAATTTCAGTGTTTTTATTTGATTACATTATTGAATACATTTTATTATTATTATATTATTATTTGTTATATTTAATTATATATATATAAAACAAGTGAAAAACGGGCCTCCTTCCACTTCCTCAGTGCTTTGAAGCTTAAATGTTAATAACAACACTATGGGGGTTATTTACGAAAGGCAAATCCACTTTGCACTACAAGTGCAAACTACAAGTGCAAAGTGCAATTGAAATTGCACTGAAAGTGCACTTGAAAGTTCAGTCGCTGTAAATCTAAGGGGGTAGATGTGAAATGAGGGGAGGCTCTGCTGATTTTATCAAGTGCACTTTCAGTGCAATTTTAAGTGCACTTTGCACTTGTAGTTTGCACTTGTAGTGCAAAGTGGATTTTCCTTTAGTAAATAACCCCCACTAACAAATAAATATATATATGTATCACATACACTTCATTAATCAGCAGCTGGTTAAAATTCTAATTTTGTATCAGCAAATAGTCCACAGGTGCTTCTATAAGTACCAATAAATACTAAAGCAGCGCTACTGTCATTTTCTAATATGACCAGCTTTCATATGGTTATACGCACATGAGAAAATAATGTATGAACGACAGATGGTGATGAGCAAAGTCCAAAAGACACAGGCTGTGGTCCTAATGCTGAATAGTAGTAGGGCACCTCCAGAGGCATAACTAGAATCTTCAGGGCCCCGATGCAAGAAACCATGAAGGGCCCTCCTGACCCCCAGAAAGGGCTCTTTTCTCCGAGCCTGATGGCGGAACACCATGGCCCGGTCGCAAGTGGGTGGCTGCATGTAAAGGAATCGATCCCCCCCCCCCCGCTTCTCCTCCTCTCCATCCCACAGGCATTCAGGAGCTGCAGGAGGAAAATGGAGAGATGGGTTCCTCTATGTCGGTCTTTCTCAATCTTTTTCCAGTCAGGGCACCCTTGAAGTGGCTGCACTGCAACCACCCTGCAACTGTGTGCATTGCATGCAGTTGCAGCATAGTGATGATGCATTTAAGGGGTTAAAACAGGTGGTCAGGAGGCAACATATTGCCTCTTTACCGGCTGTCAAATGCCTCTGAAAAGCGATCTGAGCATGGATCACTTTTCAGATGAACAGCATTTTTTTTTGCTGGTACTATGAACAAGCAAAAAAATAAAAAAATCGGTTCTAATTGGACACATATAGGGGTTTTTTTCACTTTTCTAACACACCTGGGTGGACTGTGAGCGCCAAGCATGGCACTCGCAGTTCACCTAATTTGAAGCCTATTAGTGCTTTAAAAACACCCCCGCCGGTGTAATTCAAGAGCCCGGCGTCCAAAAAGGGGCCAGGCGTCTGAATAGGGGGGGCAGTGGTGGCCATAGATAGATTCACGCTATGAATCTATCTATTTGTGATAGAGGGGTGCCTGGAGAGAGGGGGCGGCGCCCATGTGCCCCTATGGACGCACCGCCACTGATATAAACACATACACATACATACACACATATACATATACATACATGCTCACACACATACATGCTCACTTTGTAATCAATGTGACCAGCTCCCTGAACAGTGCCGAATACAGTTCGGCTTAGGGTCGGGGAGCTTGTCTCCGCTCCTCCTATCAAAGTACTGTATACAGGGGGGCCCTCAAGGGCTCCCTGCAGCAAGGGGCCCGGTCGCCATGGCAACCTCAGCAACCCCTATAATTCCGCCACTGGGCACCTCAGACCAAGATCCTCCAAACTGTGCATCACACTCCCCTTAGGGGTTCTCACTCACCAGATATAAGCATAAAACTAGCCTTTAATATGCCCAGAAATACGTCATCCACATCTTGAGTTGGATGAGAACCGCAAAACACCTCCGCAGGTACTCGGATAATTGGGAAACAAACTCCACATAGCAAGATTCCGTTTACCTTTTATTGTAGTCACCAACTTCACCAACTTCATAAAATAACAAATTCAAATAGTTTTGCAATGGATAAAACTTACACATATGCACAGTCTAGCATTACCAGCAGCTCTTGGTAGTAGCAAGACATTCACCCTGGGAGAACAGCGTCTGCTGGTTACTTCCGGATGTCTCTTCCTGGCTGTGGAACGCAAACGTCACTTCCGTAGGCCGTAAGGTCACACCCTGACACTTTTCGTTATCACGACTTTGTCTGAGGGCATGGCCTTGCGGTGCGGCGTCCGTATATTTTTACCAAAACATCACAGCTGAAACTTAACCCTCTGAGGGTGCAACCAAACCGTTCTCTAGCCACTTCAGCCCCGGAAGATTTTACCCCCTTCCTGACCAGAGCACTTTTTGTGATTCGGCACTGCGTCACTTTAACTGACAATTGCATGGTCGTGTGACGTTGTACCAAAACAAAATTGACGTCCTTTTTTTCCCACAAATAGAGCTTTCTTTTGGTGGTATTTGATCACCTCTGCATTTTTTATTTTTTGAGCTATAAACAAAAAAAGAGCAACAACTTTGAAAAAAAACTCAATTTTTTTACTTTCTGCTACAATAAATATCCCCCAAAAATAAAAAAAAAACGATTTTTTTGCTCAGTTTAGGCCAATATGTATTCTTCTACATATTTTTGGTAAAAAAATTGCAATAAGCATATAGTGATTGGATTGCGTAAAAGTTATAGCGTCTACAAAATAGGGGATAGTTTCATGGCATTTTTATTATATTTTTTTTTTATTAGTAATGGCGGCAATCTGCAATTTTTATCGGGGCTGCGACATTATGGTGGACACATCGGACACTTTTGCCACTATTTTGGGACCATTGTCATTTATACAGCGACCAGTGCTATAAAAATGCACTGATCACTGTGTAAATGACACTGGCAGGGAAGGGGTTAACCACTAGGGGGAGATGAAGGGGTTAAGTGTGTCCTAGAGAGTGATTCTAACTGTGTGGGGTGGGCTTCCAGTCACATGACAGCAATCACTGCTTCCGATGACAGGAAGTAGTGATCTCTGTCATGACACAAGGCAGAACGGGGAAATGCCTTGTTTACAGGCACTTTCCCGTTCTGTGGCTCCGTGACACGATCGCCGGGAGACTGGCGGACATCGAGTCCGCCGGTCCTG
Organism: Lithobates clamitans; assembly: GCA_037952925.1. Classification (NCBI taxonomy): domain Eukaryota; kingdom Metazoa; phylum Chordata; class Amphibia; order Anura; family Ranidae; genus Lithobates; species Lithobates clamitans. Next base: position 4,304,149 of record JBBGZY010000580.1, on the reverse strand, counting down.
CAGGCACAGACACGCTGTACGTGGTGGGCGCTCACGCGCACCTGCTATCCCCGCCTCTTAAAGGGGATGTACAGGTATGCCTATTTGCCCACCGCTGCCATTGTGCCGACGTATATTGGCGTGCAGCGGTTGGCAAGTGGCTACAGGTGCACATAGACGGTGGTCAGTACATTACTCGGAGGTCAATACATCTTCAGCAGCTGACGATGGTAATCTTTAACATCTAGCCATACATGGCCAGATTGGTATTACAACTCTACTTTTATAGAGTACATTACCACATTAAAATCAATCATAATAAAAACTGCCACATTTGATTATACCACAGGTTAATCACAGATTAATCATTATAAACATTATATTAATCCTATATATAAAAAAAAATATATTAAATCAGTACATAATAAATGATTAAAAATCATATACAAATTCAAAGACATTTTTGCTTAAATTTCTATTATAAAAACAGACTATAATAAAAATTATATTTAATAATCACTAATAAAACAGTTAATATCTAGCTCTATGTTTAAACCATTGGGGGTAAGAGTATCTGTCAAAAAAATCCAATAAGTTTCACGCTTGGAGAGTTCTCTTACCATATTTGAACCTCTCCATACTGGCTTTATAAGGTCTACACCCAAAAACTTGGTCAGGGTTGGGAGAAAAGCCAGTGGTGAATGTGCCCCTGAAGTGGCAGTTCAGGGGTGCCGTACAATCACTGTCAGTGTCACTTTGATTTATGGCACTATGGTCACTTCACCACACACACTTTTTTCACTTCTGCCTCTAGGGCCGAGTCTTTTGGCTAGGATCAGAGGATTTTTTTATTTCTGACCAAAGGGCCGGTCATTGTACTGCACAATGGCCACTAATCACTTTTCCCACTTCCTTTTCCCCACTTTCTATTTATTTACCCTTTGTTTGTCACTTTTTAAATCTTTTTGTTTGATGTGTTACACATTTTGTCACAGTGTGATTAGTAGAGTGTGGGTCCTTGGGCCTACCCTGAAAGTTTTGGGAGGGGGTGGACATGGCCTTCTGGCTTGGTTCGCCCTCTCTCATGGGGTCTCCCTTTGGGGGAGCCCCACTGAGTACTTGGGTGGGTCTGTTTCAGCAGACCTTCCAGAGAAAGGGGGTCAGTCTGGTTTCGGCCAGATGGGCCCAGTGAGTACCTCAGTCCCCATCTGGAGCCTAACACCCCGGGGGATCAGGGTAAGGTACTTCCTAGGGAGGACCGTGTAACACCTGTTGCACGTTTTGTGTCACTCTTTATGTGTGTGCATTTTTTTTTCGTACTGGGTGGAGTATTTTTTTCACACGCCACAGGCTTTTCAAAAAAAGAAACAAAAAAAAAAAAATGTTCTGGGAAAGCCCATGGAGAGCCTGCCAGGAGTCTTTTGAGGTCAGAGAACAACACTCACCTGGGCAAGTTGGGTGAAATGAGTATCACTAAAAATGCTCTCCCTCTCAATTCTGTGGAAAAGATGACAGAGGAGCTTCAGAGGAGGACAACATATATCAGATTGAACAGATCCCACAGAGTCACCAAAGCATAATCTGTCATAGCCAGAGGGTTTCTATATACACTATATTACTAAAAGTATTGAGATGCTTGCCTTTACATGAACTTTAATGGCATCCCAGTCTTAGTCCGTAGGGTTCAATATTGAGTTGGCCCATCCTTTGCAGCTATAACAGCTTCAACTTTTCTGGGAAGGCTGTCCACAAGGTTTAAGAGTGTGTCTATGCAAATGTTTGACCATTCTTCCAGAAGTGAATTTGTGAGGTCAGGCACTGATGTGGACGAGAAGGCCTGGCTCGCAGTCTCCGCTCTAATTCATTCCAAAGATGTTCTATAGGGTTGAGGTCAGGACTCAGTGCAGGCCAGTCAAGTTTCTCCACCCCAACCTTGCTTATCCATGTCTTTATGAACCTTGTTTGTGCACCATACCCAACATATTGACATTGCTTTACATAGTTTTGCATGGTCAGAAACCATAGTTAGTGTAGCACAACACTGATATAACAAAGCTTATTGGCATTGAGTATTGGAGTAGGACTCCACAGATACAGTCAGAGAACAGGAACATGATAATTTGTTTGATTGCTGAAATACTATTAACTCAACAACAGGAGAAAAAAAAAAAAAAAAAAACAACCGTAATAAGTAGGGGATCTTTTGCGGTGCAGTGAGTGGGGGCACACCAGTGGTGTGTTTAGGTTTTTTGCTGCCCTAGGCCTGACAAAACTCGTGCACCCCTTAATTTAAATATGACCCACCCCTTCCTGTCAAGGCCACACCCCTTGCTGTTTAAGACCCGCCCTGAAATTTTCGAGTGGGGACAATAGTTCTGAGGGTCTGGGGGGGGGGCAATGAATTCCCTTAAGTTGCATAAATTTCCCCTCACTTCCTGTTTGGCTATGGGGCAGGAAGTGAAGGGAATCTCTGCAATGGGACAGGGATGGCAAAAAATAAACTGACAGGGGCTATAACCCTCCCTTATTCTATCCAAAATGAAAAAAAAAAGTGTTGCCTTTAGTTCTACTCTAAGCACAAATTTCTGATCATTTTATGGGGAGGACTAAGAAGATATGGTGTCATTGCTGGGTGACCCCGCCCCCCCCGACGCATGGAGACATCCCTATGGCTTCCCCCTTCCACCCGCTCTGCCCCCCTCTGACGCTACGGGAAAGCCATAGGGATGTCCCCGTGCGTCAGAGGGGGGCGGACTGGGTGACCCCGTCCCCCTCTGACACTACGGGGGAAGCCATAGGGATGTCCCCGTGCATCAGAAGGGGGCAGGGTCACTCAGCGATGACACCGTGTGGCCCCGCCCACAGTTTTAAAAGATCTGTCACCTGCGAGGACGCGTCATATGGCACGTGTCTCCCATGGAGGCAGATCTTCTTTATTTTTTTTTCGGTCCGTCGGCAGAGGTGAATGGACTACGTGGGACAGTTTTATTTTTTTATTTTTTAATAAAGGACTTCTCCCACGATGTGTTGTTTTTTTTTTACCATTTTCACACTTTTTTGTTAAATGGTATGGGTACAATGTACCCGTTACCATTTCAAACAGGGGGTGCTAAGATCTGGGATCTTGTTAAAGGGGGCTTCAAGATTCTGATAAGCCCCCCACCCACAGACCCCCACAACCACTGGGCAAGGGTTGTGGGGATGAGGCCCTTCTCCCCATCAACATGGGAACAGGGTGTTTTGGGGGGCTACCTCAAAGCACCCTCCCAATGTTGAGGGCATATGGCCTGGTATGGTTCAGAAGGGGGGGCGCTCTCTCGTCCCCCCTCTTTTCCTGCAGCCTGCCAGATTGCGTGCTCGGATAAGGGTCTGGTATGGATTTTTGGGGGACCCCATGCCCTTTTTTTTAATTTTGGCATGGGGCTCCCCTTAAAATCCATACCAGACCTGAAGGGCCTGGTATGGAATTTAGGGGCCCCCCACGCATTTTTTTGTTTTAAACTTGGTTTGGGGTTCCCCTGTGGGGGAATCCTATGCCGTTTTTACCAATGAACTTTTATGTGTTGTGCCAGACTGACAATTCATTATAGCCGAAAGTAGTTTTAAATTATTTTTAATAAATTAATGTCATTTTGCTGTCAGACTGTTCTAAACATGGGAAACATGCGCCACTTTACAGGCATACTATAGACACCCCCCAGGTACGAAAGTTAAAGGAACATTACACTTTTATTGTTTCACTTTAAGCATTATTAAAATCACTGCTCCCGAAAAAACGGCCGTTTTTAAAACTTTTTTTGCGTTGATACATGTCCCCTGGGGCAGGCAGGACCCAGGACCCCAAACACTTTTTATGACAATAACTTGCATATTAACCTTTAAAATTAGCACTTTTGATTTCTCCCATAGACTTTTAAAGGGTGTTCTGCGGTTTTTGAATTTGCCACGAACACCCCAAATTGTTCTCTATTTGGCGAACGGGCGAACAGCTAATGTTCAAGTCGAATACAGGCATACTATAGACACCCCCCAGGTACAAAAGTTAAAGGAACATTACACTTTTATTGTTTCACTTTAAGCATTATTAAACTCACTGCTCCCGAAAAACCGGCCGTTTTTAAAACTTTTTTTGCGTTGATACATGTCCCCTGGGGCAGGCAGGACCCAGGTCCCCAAACAATTTTTATGACAATAACTTGCATATTAACCTTTAAAATTAGCACTTTTGATTTCTCCCATAGACTTTTAAAGGGTGTTCTGCGGCTTTCGAATTTGCCACGAACACCCCAAATTGTTCTCTATTTGGCGAACGGGCGAACAGCCAATGTTCAAGTCGAACTCATGTTCGACCTGAACATAAAGTCCATCCCTAGTTTCTACTACTTTTCTGGTGGTGTACACGGTATCTAATACAGTGTGTACAGTTTCTACCACACTTCTGGTGGTGTACACAGTACACAATACAGTGCAGCTGTAGTACAGTTTTTAATACAGTGCAGGCGGTGTACACAGTATCCAATACAGTGTGTACAGTTTATACTACTTTTCTGGTGGTGTACACAGTGTCTAATACAGTGTGTACAGTTATTACTATACTTCTGGTGGTGTACACAGTACACAATACAGTGCAGCGGTAGTACAGTTTCTAATACAGTGCAGGTGGTGTACACAGTATCTAATACAGTGTGTACAGTTTCTACTACACTTCTGGTGGTGTACACAGTACACAATACGGTGCAACCATAGTACAGTTTCTAATACAGTGCAGGCGGTATACACAGTATCTAATACCGTGTGTACAGTTTCTACTACACTTCTGGTGGTGTACACAGTATAAAATACAGTGCAGCCATTGTACAGTTTCTACTACTTTTCTGGTGGTGTACACAGTATCTAATACAGTGTGTACAGTGTCTACTACACTTCTGGTGGTGTACACAGTACACAATACAGTGCAGCTGTAGTACAGTTTCTAAAACAGTGCAGGCGGTGTACACAGTATCTAATATAGTGTGTACAGTTTCTACTACGCTTCTAGTGGTGTACACAATACAGTGCAGCTGTAGTACAGTTTCAAATACAGTGCAGGCGGTTTAAACAGTATCTAATACAGTGTGTACAGTTTCTACTACACTTCTGGTGCCGTGCACAGTATAAAATACACTTCAGCCATTGTACAGTTTCTACTACGGTGCAAGCAGTGTACACAGTATCTAATATAGTGTGTACAGTTTCAAATACACTTCAGGCGGTGTAAACAGTATCTAATACAGTGTAGTGTAGTGTTGCAAAACAAAAAATACATCATGTCCGGAAGGCCACCAAGGAGAGGCAGACGCTCACAGGCAACTAAAAGAGGGCAAGCAACCTCTGTGTCTACAGTCAACAGTGGTGGTCGTCAACATGGTGCATCCTCTGCAGGTGGCCGTGGGGCACGCTTGTCTTTTTTTTTCTGCTGCTGGCCATGTTATTGAGCCACAACATGCAGAAGAGTTGGTGGAGTGGATAACAAAGCCGTCTGGATCCTTCTCATCCTCTGTCACCCAGGGTCAGAGTAGTTTCCCTTCCAATGCAGCTGCCAAAGCGGCCTATTCCACCGGCTCCTTGTTCACAGTCACTCCTTCCGTAGCCCTAACATCATGCACGGAGGAGTCCCCAGAACTATTCGACCACAGTGTCGGGTATATGCTGCTGGAGGATGCGCGTGCTGGTTCCCAGGTTAAGGAAGGGAGTAACGTGAGCCTAGAGAGAGGAGGTGCTACAGAAGGACAAGAAACTGGCAGTCATGTTACCCCAGCTGCAGCATACTGCCAAGTTTGCTCCAGTGACGAGGAGGGAGGGGATGATGAGGTCACTGACTGTACTTGGCCTGAGATAAGAGAGGAGGAGAAGGAAGAGGAGGAGGCACAACTCCAATGAGGCAGGATATCCTCTGGGGAGCAGCTTAAGGGCAGCCACCCTATTGCATCACACTACAGAGCTCCACAGGTGCAGGGCACCACTGACTCTCCACTGACTTTTAAAAGTTCCTTGGTGTGAGCCTTTTTCGACACGTGAGCAGCAGATGGCACCATTGCTGTTTGCAACCTATGTCTGAAGCAGATCAAGTATGGCCAGAACAGCAGCTGCTTGGGCACCACATGCTTGACCAGACATATGACAACCTGCCATGCAGTCAGTTGGCAACAGCACTTGAAAGACCCACATCAAAGAAAAAGGCAGACTTCTCCTTGCTCCCCATCTGGGATTTCCAACCCTACTATACCTCCAGTTCTCTCAAAAACCTGCACTGAGAGAAATGAATGTATAAGCAAGGTAATAGGTGTCCCAAGTACTTGCAGCCAATCTGCTAGCAGTACACCACCATCTGATTTTAGCAGGCAAATTTCCCTACTCCAGTTGCTGAACCGTAAAAAGAAATTCGGTCCCAGCCATCCACATGCTCAGCATCTAAATGCTAGCTTGGCCAAATTGCTAGCACTGCAACTGCTGCCTTTTCAGCTGGTAGACTCTGCTCCCTTTCGTGAATTTGTGGAATGTGCTGTACCTCAATTGCAGGTTCCAAAATGCCATTTTTTTCACGGAAGGCCATTCCCACTCTCTACCGGCATGTGGATGGCAATGTTTTGACCTTGTTTGACAGGGCAGTCAGCAGTAAGGTTCATGTTACCGCTGACTCATGGTCCAGCAGGCATGGGCAGGGACGTTACCTTTCCTCCACTGCGCACTGGGTAACTCTGCTGGCAGCTGGGAAGGATGCAGGACAGGTTTCAGTGTTGTTGGAGCTTGTTCCGCCACCACGCCTCCAAAATGTTAGTGGTGATTCTGCCACAGCTCTCTCCTTCACCCTCTCCTCTTTTTCTTCCTCTATGGCCTCTTCTGCAGATTTATCCTCTGAACCAGCAGTGTTCCATAAGCGTTCAAGGGGCTATGCAAGCAGTCAGGCTAAAAGATGCCATGCGGTGCTTCAGTTGGTCTGCCTAGGGGACAGGACCCACACTGGGGCAGAGATTCTGTCAGCTCTGCAGGGGGCAGGCATGGATCCCACGCCAGCTTCAGCTGTTCTTGAGCAGGTACCCAGGCTAACAGGATCTCCTGAGGCAGGCAAGAAAAGTCTGTGGTCATTTCCGCTGGTCATATAATGCCAGTGCTCGGCTAGCTGACATTCAAAGGGAATGCAACCTGCCCACCAACCGCCTCATTTGTGACATGCCCACCAGGTGGAACTCAACGTTGGCAATGCTGCAGTGGCTGCACACACAAAAGAGGGCCATCAATGAGTACCTGTGCGAGTATGGCACCGGGACAGGATCAGGGGAGCTTGGCTTCTTTTCGCAATACCAGTAGCTACTGAAGAATGCATGCAATCTCCTGTCACCATTTGAGGAGGCCACAAGGATGCTGAGCAACGACAATGCATGCATCAATGACACTGTCCCTCTAGTCTTACTGCTGGAGCACATGCTTCGTGCAATCATAGACAGGGTACTTGAGACAGAACAGTGGGAGGAAGAGGAGGACTTCCTTTCCTCTCAAGGCCCCCTTTATCCAGATAGCATTACTGCGGGCCCGCCAAACACACAGGAAGAAGAGGAGGAGGAAGAGGATTGTGTCAGCATGGATGTAGAGGATAACACTCAGCAGCAGTCTTCAAGGGATGGTTTTCAGTCCCCAGAAACCCAAGGAGTTGTACATGGCTGGGAGGTGGTTGTTACGGATCAAGTGATCCTTAGTGACCCAGAGGACTCAGAATCGAATGCCTCTGCAAACTTACACTGCATGGCCTCCCTGATTCTGCAAAGCTTGCGAAAGGACCCTAGGATTCGTGGTAAAGGAGAGAGGGATCATTACTGGCTGGCAACCCTTCTTGATCCACGTTACAAGGGTAAGGTTGCAGAACTTATCCTGCCTTCGCAGACGGAGCAAAGAAGGAAACACCTTCAGGAGGCCTTGAAGAAAGGTTTGTGCAAAGCATTTCCAGACCCTTGGAGGTTACCATTTCCTGGTGCTGGACGTGTTGCTGAAGCTTCATTCAGTCAGAGGAAGAGCGGGGGAGAAGGTTGCCATCTGACCAATGCCTTTAAGCAATTTTTCAGTCCTCAGCGCCAAGGTCTGATCGGTTCAAGCAACCATTGCCAGCGTCTGCGTTATATGGTGCAGGAATATCTAGGGGCAAGAGCAGACTTGGAGACCTTTCCAACAGAGCACCCACTGGGTTACTGGGTCTTGGGTAGGGATGAGCCGAACACCCCCCGGTTCGGTTCGCACCAGAACCTGCGAACGGACCGAAAGTTTGCACGAACGTTAGAACCCCATTGACGTCTATGGGACTCGAACGTTCGAAATTAAAAGTGCTCATTTTAAAGGCTAATTTGCATGGTATTGTCCTAAAAAGGGTTTGGGGACCCGGGTCCTACCCCAGGGGACATGTATCAATGCAAAAAAAACTTTTAAAAACGGCCGTTTTTTCGGGAGCAGTGATTTTAATGATGCTTAAAGTAAAAAAAAAAAGTGAAATATTCCTTTAAATATCGTACCTGGGGGGTGTCTATACTATGCCTGTAAAGTGACGCGTGTTTCCCGTGTTTAGAACAGTCCCTGCACCAAATGTCATTTTTAAAGGAAAAAATCTCATTTAAAACTGCTTGCGGGTTTAATGTCATGTCGGGTCATGGCAGTATGGATGAAAATCAGTGAGACAAACGGCATGGGTACCCCCCAGTCCATTACTAGGCCCTTTGGGTCTTGTATGGATATTAAGGGGAACCCCGCACCCAAATTAAAATAAGGAAAGGCCCTATATACTCTGAACAGCAGTATACAGGCGGTGCAAACAAGACAGGGACTGTAGGTTTGTTGTTAAGTAGAATCTCTTTGTAATTTTGAACGGGTACATTTTTAACGCGTTTAGCTCCAGCCAAAAAATCTTTTTTAAACTTTTTGGAAAACATAGGGAAGGGTTATCACCCCTGTGACATTTGTTTTGCTGTCTTTCCTCCTCTTCAGAAGATTTCACCTCACTTTTTGTCCCAATGAAAAATGTTTTTTGAAAATTTGGGTTTTTTGTGGAACAAGGATTGGAAAGCATCAGTGGAAAGGAGAAATTGTTTTCCCATATTAACTCTTACAGGAGAGAATTTCCCTTCCTAGGGGTAGATTTCATCTCACTTCCTGTTGTCTCCTTCCGTTTGCAAGTAGGAGTCGTTTGTAAGTTAGATGTTTGAAAGTAGGGTCCTGCCCTATATACTCAGCAGAAATTTGGGCCTTAGGTGTTGCTGTGGCCACAACACTGTAAGCCCTCACAGGGCCCTGCTGTGAAATATTAGATCAAGAATTGTAATTACATGCCCCTGTTGAACAGGAGCTGAAAAATTAGGCCTTAGGCACTGGTGCTGGTGCCACAACACTGCAACCCCTCACAGACACTCTAGTTGGAACGCAGGAACGAGCCCTGCTGCAAAGTATTGCATCAAAAATTGTAATTACACGCCCCTGTTAGACAGGGGCAGAAAAATTGGGCCTTAGGCACTGGTGCTGGGGCCACAACACTGCAACCCCTCACAGACACTCTAGTTGGAATGCAGGAACGAGCCCTGCTGCAAAGTATTACATCAAAAATTGTAATTACATGCCCCTGTTAAACAGGGGCTGAAAAATTGTGCCTTAGGCACTGGTGGTGGCGCCCAGAACCAAAAATGTTCTTACAAGCTATCAGCGTGATGATTGAGGAGGAAGAGGATAATTACTCAGGGATAGTCACTCAGCATCAGCATAGGCAGTCTTTGAAGGGATCTGAGATTTGAAAAAAAATTATTCGGTTACATCAGCATCAGGTGCTTGGTAGCTGGTGGTGATCCAAGACTGATTCATTTTTATGAAGGTCAGCCGATCGACCGAGTCGGTGGACAGACGCACCCTGTGATCGGTTACCACGCCTCCAGCAGCACTGAATGTGCGTTCCGAAAGAACGCTGGATGCAGGACAGGCCAGTAGCTCAATTGCATACTGTGCAAGCTCTGGCCAGTGATTCATCCTCAAGACCCAGTAACCCAGAGGATTTTCGGTGGGAAAGGTGTCCAAGTCTGATCTTGCCCCTAGGTATTCCTGCACCATGTAAAACAGACGCTGGCGATGGTTGCTGGAACCGATCATACCTTGGGGCTGCGGACCAAAAAATTGTCTGAACGCATCGGTCAGACGGCCACCTTCTCCACCGCTCCTTCTTTGACTGACCGAAGCCTCAGCAACACGTTGTCCAGAAACAGGAGTTTGTAACCTCCCAGTCTCTGGGAACGCGTTGCACAGACCTTTCTGCAAGGCCTCCCGAAGATGTTTCATCCTCTGCTCCCTCTGCGATGGCAAGATAAGGTCCACAACCTTACCCTTGTAACGTGGATCAAGGAGGGTTGCCAGCCAGTATTGGTCCTTCTCCTTGATACCACAAATACGAGGATCCTTACGCAGGCTTTGCAGGATCAGGGAGGCCATGCAGCGTAGGTTTGCTGAGGCATTCGGTCCGGAGTCCTCTGGGTCACTAAGGACAACAACGTCCGCAGCCACCTCCTCCCAGCCACGTACAAGTCCATGTGTTTCTTGGGACTGATCCCTTAAAGACTGCTGCTGATGCTGAGTGCCAGGCTCCACCTCCATACTGACACAATCTTCCTCCTCCTCCTCCTCCTCCTCCTCCTCGTCCTCTTCCTGTGTGATCGGCGGGCACGCAGGAACACTGTCTGGATAAAGGGGGCATTGAGAGCTAAGGAAGTCCTCCTCTTCCTGTCTCTGTTCTGCCTCAAGTGCCCTGTCCATTATTCCACGCAGCGTGTGCTCCAACAGGTGGACAAGGGGGACAGTGTCACTGATGCATGCACTGTCACTGCTCACCATCCTCGTGGCCTCCTCGAATGGTGACAGGACAGAGCATGCATCCCTGATCATGGCCCACTGGCGTGGGGAAAAAAAACCAAGCTCCCCTGACCCTGTCCTGGTGCCATAGTCGCACAGGTACTCATTGATGGCCCTCTGCTGCGTGTGCAGCCGCTGCAGCATGGCCAACGTTGAGTTCCACCTGGTGGGCATGTCACAGATTAGGCGGTTCTTGGGCAGGTTAAACTCCTTTTGGAGGTCCGTCAGCCGAGCACTGGCATTATATGACCGGCGGAAATGCACACAGACTTTCCTGGCCTGCCTCAGGACATCCTGTAAGCCCGGGTACCTGCCCAAGAACCGCTGCACCACCAAGTTAAGGACGTGAGCCAAACAGGGCACATGGGTCATTTGTCCCTGTCGGAGGGCAGAGAGGAGGTTGGTGCCATTGTCGCAAACCACCATTCCTGCCTTAAGTTGGCGTGGCGTCAACCACCTCTGAACCTGCCCCTGCAGAGCTGACAGAACCTCTGCCCCAGTGTGGCTCCTGTCCCCCAAGCACACCAGCTCAAGCACCGCATGGCATCTTTTGGCCTGCGTACTTGCGTAGCCCCTTGAACGACTACGGAGCACCGCTGGTTCCGAGGAAGAGGCCATGGAGGAAGAAGAAGAGGAGGAGGTGGAGGAGAGAGGTGTGTCACAATCAGCATTTTGGAGGCGTGGTGGCGGAACAACCTCCAACACTACTGCACCTTGTCCTTCATCCTTCCCAGCTGCCAGCAGAGTCACCCAATGTGCCGTGAAACTTAGGTAACGTCCCTGCCCATGCCTGCTGGACCATGAGTCAGCGGTAATATGCACCTTACCGCTGACCGCCCTGTCCAGCGAGGCATGGACATTGCCTTCCACATGCCGGTAGAGAGCCGGAATCGCCTTCCGTGAGAAAAAGTGGCGTTTGGGTACCTGCCACTGAGGAACCGCACATTCCACAAACTCACGGAAGGGGGCAGAGTCTACCAACTGAAAAGGCAGCAGTTGAAGTGCTAGCAATTTTGCCAAGCTAGCATTCAACCGCTGGGCATGTGGATGGCTGGGAGCAAACTTCTTTCGGCAGTGCAGCAGCTGGGGCAGGGAAATTTGCCTGGTACAATCTGACGTCGGTGTACCAAAAGCAGATTGCCCACAAGTACTTGGCTGTGACACACCTAATTCTACACCTTCATTCCTCTCACTGCAGGTCTCAGAGAGGACTGGAGGTCTAGTGGGGTTGGAAATCTCAGCTGATGAGGAGCAAGGAGAGATCCTCTTTGTTCTTTGGTGTGGGTCTTTTAGATACGCTTGCCAACGAACTGCATGGCAGGTCAACATATGTCTGGTCAAGCATGTGGTACCCAAGCGGGAGATGTTTTGGCCACGTGAGATACGCTTGAGACATATGTTGCAAATAGCAGCGGTGCGATCTGATGCACTCGTCTCAAAAAAGGCCCACACCAAAGAACTTTTTGAATAACGCGCAGAGACTGCAGTGCCCTGCACATGTGGAGCTTTGGGGTGTGATGCAGTCAATGTGCTGCCCTTAGGCTGGCCCCTGGAGGGCATCCTGCCTCGTTGGTGATGTGCCGCCTCCTCCTCCTCCTCCTCCTCTCTCCTATCAGGCACCCACGTTGAGTCAGTGACCTCATCATCCCCTCCCTTCTCATCACTGGAGCAAACCTGGCAGTATGCTGCAGCAGGGGGAGCATGACTGCCAGATTGCTGTCCTTCTTGGGCACCCCCTCTGTCCGTGCTCATGTTACTGCCTTCATCGAGCTCAGTATCATCATCAGAGCCTTCCAAACGCTGGGCATCCTCCTGGAGCATGTACCCAACACTGTGGTCAAACAGTTCGAGGGAATCCTCATGAGGACATGGTGGAGCTAGGGAAGGAGTCACTGATGACATTGAGCTGAGGGAAGAGGCTGCTGCTTTGCCAGACAAAGCACCCTGGGCATGGGTGAGAGAGGATGAGGAGGATGAGGACGGCTTGGTCATCCACTCGACCAAGTCTTCCGCATGTTGCGGCTCAACACGGCCAGCTGCCGAAAAAAAGGCCAAGCGTGTCCCATGACCACGTGCTGATGAGGATGCACCGTCTCCATGACCAGCACTAGACACAGAGCCTGCTTGCCCTCTCTTATTGGCTTGTGACTGTCTGCCTCTCCTTCTTGGCCTTCCAGACATACTAATGGCCTGTAGCTGCACTAAGCTGGGATAGAACACCAGTAATTTTCTTCAGGTAGCTTTATATACTGTAACCAGACAAGCCTGCCTGTCAGTAGGAAGATAACAGGAAAGGATCTAGCTGAATACTGTGAGCAGGACGCACTGTACTAAATGTAAATAGTCTAGCTGCCTGACCGTGGTACTAATAGGATCAAATAGAACACCAGTAATTTTCTTCAGGTAGCTTTATATACTGTAACCAGACAAGCCTGCCTGTCAGTAGGAAGATAACAGGAACGGATCTAGCTGAACACTGTGAGCAGGACGCACTGTACTAAATGTAAATAGTCTAGCTGCCTGACCGTGGTACTAATAGGATCAAATAGAACACCAGTAATTTTCTTCAGGTAGCTTTATATACTGTAACCAGATAAGCCTGCCTGTCAGTAGGAAGATAACAGGAACGGATCTAGCTGAACACTGTGAGCAGGACGCACTGTACTAAATGTAAATAGTCTAGCTGCCTGACCGTGGTACTAATAGGATCAAATAGAACATCAGTAATTTTCTTCGGGTAGCTTTATATACTGTAACCAGACAAGCCTGCCTGTCAGTAGGAAGATAACAGGAACGGATCTAGCTGAACACTGTGAGCAGGACGCACTGTACTAAATGTAAATAGTCTAGCTGCCTGACCGTGGTACTAATAGGATCAAATAGAACACCAGTAATTTTCTTCAGGTAGCTTTATATACTGTAACCAGACAAGCCTGCCTGTCAGTAGGAAGATAACAGGAACGGATCTAGCTGAACACTGTGAGCAGGACGCACTGCACTAAATGTAAATAGTCTAGAAGATAACAGGAACGGATCTAGCTGAACACTGTGAGCAGGACGCACTGCACTAAATGTAAATAGTCTAGAAGATAACAGGAACGGATCTAGCTGAACACTGTGAGCAGGACGCACTGCACTAAATGTAAATAGTCTAGAAGATAACAGGAACGGATCTAGCTAAACTGAATACAGTGTATATATATATATATATATATATGCAACACCTGGGATGCATATATATACACAATACACTGTAAGTGCAGCTAACTGACTGACTGTTCTGCCTAATCTATCTAACTCAAATCAAATGACACTGTCTGTCTCTCTCTCTCTCTCTCTCTCAATGAACGCCGGAACACACACTACACAGGGCCGCCGTGCAGGCGGCCTTATATAGTGTGGGGCGTGTACTAAATCCCCTGAGCCATAATTGGCCAAAGCCTCCTTGGCTTTGGCCAATTATGGCTCTCTGTTCAGGCGGCGCTGTGATTGGCCAAGCATGCGGGTCATAGTGCATGCTTGGCCAATCATCAGCAAGCAATGCACTGCGATGCCGCAGTGAATTATGGGCCGTGACGCGCCACACGAATTTGGCGCGAACGGCCCATATCGTTCGCAATTCGGCGAACGGGCGAACAGCCGATGTTCGAGTCGAACATGGGTTCGACTCGAACACGAAGCTCATCCCTAGTCTTGAGGATGGACCACTGACCAGAAATAGCTCAATATGCAATTGAGCTACTGGCCTGTACAGCATCCAGTGTGCTTTCTGAATGCACATTCAGTGCTGCTGGAGGCTTTGTAATGGATCAAAGCGTGCGCCTGTCCACAGACTCCATTGATAGGCTCATATTTATAAAAATGAATCAGTCTTGGATGAGCATCTATCAAGCACCTGATGCTGATGTAACTGAGTGAATTTGCTATGGATTTGGGATTCCTTGAAGACTGCCTATGCTGACTATCCTATTCCTCCTTAATGTTGATGATGCTAGCTTCCAACAATAATTTTGGTTTAGGGCACCACCACCACCCAAGGCCCAATTTTTCTGCCCCTATTTAACAGGGGCATGCAATTACAATTTTTGATAAAATATTTCACAGCAGGGCCCATTCCTGAGCCCAACAAGAGTATCTGTAAGGGGTTACAGTTTTGTGGCACCACCACCACTGCCCAAGACTCAATTTTTCTGCCCCTGTTTAACAGGGGCATGTAATTACAATTTTTGATATAATATTTCACAGCAGCGCCCATTCCTGCACCCAACAAGAGTAATTGTGAGGGCTTACAGTGTTCTGGTGCCACCAAAACCAAAGGCCCAATTTTTCTGCCCCCGTTTAACAGGGACATCAAATTACAATTCTTGATATAATATTTCCCAGCAGGGCCCGTTCCTGCGCCCAACAAGAGTAATTGTGAGGGCTTACAGTGTTCTGGTACCACCAATACCTAAGGCCCAATTTTATTCAGAGTATATAGGGCAGGCCGTATAGTATATATACTGCTGTTCAGAGTATATAGTGCCTAGGGGTCCCCCACGCCATTTTTTTTTAAATTTGGGTGCAGGATTCCCCTTAATATCCTTACCAGACCTGAAGGGCCTGGATTTGGGTATGGATTTTGGGGGGGGGGCATTTTTTTGGTATTGTTATCTATATTGCCGGGATCCGACAACACATTACAGCCGCGGGCAGTTTTAAATGACATTTTTTCCTTTAGAAATGTAATTTTGCTGTGGCACTGTTATAAATATGGGAAAGATGCACTACTTTACAGGCATACTAAGGACACCCCCAGACACGATATTTAAAGGAATATTTCATTTTTGTTGTTTCACTTTAACCACTTGCTTACTGGGCACATAAACCCCCCCTGCCCAGTCCAATTTTCAGCTTTCAGCGCTGTCGCACTTTGAATGACAATTGCGCGGTCATACAACACTGTACCCAAATTAAATTTTTATCATTTTTTTCCCAAAAATAGAGCTTTCTTTTGGTGGTAATTAATCACAGCTGGGAATTTTATTTTTTGCTAAATAAACAAAAAAAGATAGAAAATTTTGAAAAAAAAAGTCATGTTTCATAGTTTGTTATAAAATTTTGCAAACAGGTAATTTTTCTCCTTCATTGATATGCGCTGATGAGGCGGCACTGGTGGGCACTAATAGGCTGCACTGATGGGCACGGATAGGCACAGTTAAGGCGGCACTGATAGGCACAGTTAAGACTGCATTAATAGGCACGGTTAAGGCAGCACTGATAGGGACAGATAAGGCGGTACTGATAGGCACAGATAAGGTGGCACTGATGGCCACTGATGGGTGGCACTGATGGGTGGCACAGATGAGTGGCACGGATAGGTGGCACTGATGGGTACCACTGATGGGGGGCACTGATGGGCGGCACTGATGGGGGGCACTGATGGGCAGTGATGGGCGGCACTGATGTGCACTTATGGGCACTGGTAGGTGACACTGATGGGCACTGATAGGTGGCACTGATGTGCAGCACTGTTGTTGCACTGATGTGGACGCTGATGGGTGGCACTGTGGGCACTCATGGGTGACACTGATGGGTGGCACTATGGGCACTGATGGGTGGCACTGTGGGCACTGATGGATGGCACTGATGAATCGCACTGTGGGCACTGATGGGTGACGCTGGTGGGCACTGGTAGGCGGCACTGCTGCCTATTGCTGTGTCACTGGCAGGGGGCAGATGATCGCTGTGAGAGGGACTGATGTCCCTCTCATGGCCGCCAGTGATCGGGGTTTTTTTTCCTCCTCACGCTGTCAGTGCGAGGAGGAAAAATAGCCAATCACCGGCTCTGTTTACATCACATGATCAGCTGTCATTGGCTGATAGCTGATCATGTGGTAATGGGTCTGGACCGACCCCTTACTCTGATCTGTGATCAGGCGAGTCTCATAAACTCGCTGATCACCGAGCGCACCGCGCGCGCCCTGCAGGGGGGCGCGCAGGCCTCTCATGCATGGGACGACATCAATAGACGTAGTCCCGGGAATGTAGGTCCGCACTGTTGCCATCATTTGGCAATAGCGCGGATCTGAAGAGGTTAAGCATTATTTAATTCACTGCTCCCAAAAAAAAAATTTATGTTTTTTGCATTAATATATATCCCCTGGGGCAGGACTCGGGTCCCCAAACACTTTTTATGGCAATAACTTGCATATAAGCCTTTAAAATTAGAACTTTTGATTTTTCACATTTGCGTCCCATAGACTTTAACAGTGCTTGCGTGTTCACACAGATTTTTTCCCTGTTCGTATGTTCTGCTGCAAACCAAACTGGGGGGGGGGTGTTCGGCTCATCCCTAATACAAATATTATCTTTGATCTTCTGAGTTGAGCATGAGTTTGAACCCAACACATTTGTAGTTTACATTTGCTGACAAAACAAACTAATGCTGCTGTTTGCCCCTGTAGCAACCAACTACCCATAATGCAGTTCTTATGCCGCGTACACACGAGCGGACTTTACGGCGGACTTTGCCCGGCGGACTTTGTTGGCTCCTTGCGCCGGACTTAAAAACGGACGGACTTGGCCACACACGCTCACTGCAAAAGTCCGCTGGTTTGGAACGCGGTGACGTATAGCACGTACGACGGGACTAGAAAAAGGAAGTTCAAGCCCCACTACGGCACCCTTCTGCTAATCTCGTGTTTATCTCGTGTTAGTAGAAGTTTGGTTAGAGACGATTCGCGCTTTTCACACTTCAGCTTATTTTGTTTGTTTTCTGCGGTTCAGTTTGTGCTTGTGAGGTTTGTATCTGCTTTTCAGTGCGTGTTGGTCAGTTCGTAACCTGATTTTCAGGTCGTTCTTCATAGGCCTTGCTGTTCTTCAGTGCGTTTGTTATAAGTTTGTTTGTTTGAGCAGCCGACCGTTTTGAAGCCATGTCACGTGGACGTTCTCGTTCTCGAGTTCGTGCTGTGTGGGGACTTGGTGTTGGGGTTAATACTTTGACCCGAGTCCAGTCCATGAACAGGGTGGGGAGGAGTTCATGGACCAAAAATTGGTTGCGCCAGCATGACCAGTTCTCTCATATGCCTTTGCTCCGTGAGCTCCGTGAGAATAATCCTGAGGATTTCAGGAATTTTCTCAGGATGACGGACCCCGTCTTTGAGCGTCTGCTGGCTATGCTGACCCCCTATATCAGCAGGCAGGATACCTGCACGAGGCAAGCCATCAGTGTGGAGCAGAGGCTAGTTGCCACGTTACGTTACTTGGCGACAGGGAGAAGTCTTCAGGACTTGAAGTTCTCAACAGGCATTTCCCCCCAGGCTCTGGGGATCATTATCCCAGAGACCTGTTCTGCTATTATTCAGGTCCTGCAGAAGGAATATATGAAGGTAAGTTTTATCCTTTAACATTACATGATATGTATTAAATGTTTTTTGATGTATTGTAGAACTGTTCTCTTTACCTAATTGCCATGCTTTCAATATGCTGTGAATGTCTCCTTTATCTTCATGCATGCCTGTTTTAATCATTTATTGCCCTACATGCATAATTTCTTTCATTAACCTCCCCACCATGCAATCCTGGGTCCATTTATATCTCTAGCCTATAGTCCCTTGAACAATGTATATTGTCTGCTCCATTGTCTTGTTTGTCCCTCCCCCACCCCACAAATGTTTGAACCAGTCAGGTGTGTTTGTTAACCTAATTAGAACCCCTCACCCACCCCACAAATGTTTGAACCAGTCAGGTGTGTTTGTTAACCTAATTAGAACCCCTCCCCCACCCCACAAATGTTTCAACCAGTCAGGTGTGTTTGTTAACCTAATTAGAACCCCTCCCCCACCCCACAAATGTTTCAACCAGTCAGGTGTGTTTGTTAACCTAATTAGAACCCCTCTCCCACCCCACAAATGTTTCAACCAGTCAGGTGTGTTTGTTAACCCAATTAGAACCCATCCCCCACATTCAAATGTATCAATGGGCCATCAGAGGGGGTGAGTAATCTTATAAGTGTGCCTTATGTTTTTCAACATTTCAATTACAAACACACATATTAATAATATTTGATTGCTGTTGTTTACTAATGTTTTGGTGTAATCTGATATCCAATTTATGTTTTAAAGTCCTTATCTTATTTTTTTTGCACTCCACAGTTTCCTTCAAGTACACAGGAATGGCAGACTGTGGCCTCCCAGTTCGCTGACCGTTGGGACTTTCCCAACTGTGTAGGGGCGATTGATGGGAAGCATGTCCGGATTGTGCCACCACCGCATTCAGGGTCTTATTTCTATAACTACAAGGGGTTCCATAGTGTAGTTTTGATGGCGGTGGTCTCGGCACATTTGGACTTTATGTTTGTGGATGTGGGGAAGAACGGCCGGATGTCTGATGGAGGAGTCTTTGCACAGACCGAGCTGTGCCATCGTCTCCAGACCGGTGGCCTGGATTTGCCACCTGATGACGAGAATGTGGATGGACTCCCCTCAGTTTTTATTGCTGATGAAGCATTTGCTCTCGGTGAGAACTTGATGAGGCCGTTCCCCCAAAGGACACTCACCCCTGAGAGGAGGGTATTTGATTATCGGCTGGCCAGAGCAAGAAGAGTTGTGGAGAATGCCTTTGGGATTCTGGCCAGCCGGTTCCGTTTATTCCTTTCTTCAATTAATTTGGCGGACTATAAACTAAACTACGTCATCCTTGCTTGCTGCATCTTGCATAACTTTTTAAGGAGACATTCAGCAACATATCTATCCTCTGTTGGGCCTGAGGCCAGACTGGAACAGGATAGCACTTTGACAGGCCTAGAAATTGGGCGTATTGGCTTGGCCCCCCGAACCGCACGTCAAGTGCGTGACCGTTATGTCAATTATTTTAATGGTCGGGGGGCCATTGCTATTCAGCAACAGCTGTAAGTTTCTTCCAAAAATTAAAAATAAAATAGTTTTATCTAAATATCTTGTTTTTATTGTTGTTTACATTTAGTTATGTCTGTCTCCTAGTGCACTTGTAGTAGTGTCAAGTGCATTTAGCTTTAGTTAATCAGGCCCACAAAAACAAACCACAAAATTTGACTTCAAGAATCAGCCACACACATTGTATTCCGTAAAAATATTTACTTTGTGCACATTGAAAGGTGCATTTTTATCAAAATTTTTTATTTTTTTTATTTTGAATTTTTGTTAAATTAATTTACGTTGTGTAAAAAATTTTAGTTTTACTAAATTATTCAAGGCATATTTTCACAAATATATAGACCTTTATATAAAAAGATTTACATACACAACAGTGTTTTTATAAACCAAACAAAAAAAAAAGAACTTACAAAGTTCAACATTTAGAGAACGGTGCATGTGATGTCACCCTTGCAGAATTTGTTCATTTAGAATATGCTCAAAATTGAGCTTTACAAAAGGGTTAAGTCAACATGTGCTATCTCCTATCATGGGTGAGCAATGTACGTGTTTTGTGTGTGCAATCCCATTTTTGGTTCCTCTCACCACCAAAGAATTTTCAGGATGAAGGGGTTGCAAACACAAAACAAGTACATTGCTAACCCATGATGGAAGATAGCACATGATGACACACCGTGTGCATCACAATGTAAATTTGGGTATACCCCAAAAATTTAAAATACAATTTTTGCAACAAACAAACTTTCCAAGGAAATGAAGAACATGATTGATGTTTTTAGGCCAAACGTGATTATATTCGGCCCAAAACATCAATCATGTTCTTCATTTCCTGTTGCATGAAGTCCAGGCGAAGTTGCACGCTGTGAATTTGGTCACGCATTTTATCGATGTGGCCATTCCACAGCATTATCTGGCCAATTAGTCTTTGCGCACTGTCTGTGGTGAAGGGCTCTGCCGCTTGGCCTTCCACAACCAGAAACTCACCTAAAATGAGTGAATAAAAACAAGGTTTACAATATGCACGCCAAAATACAGTAACTCAAGCTGGGGTGTCAGTCACTCACTTGGTGGGCTTGAAACCTCGCACACTTCCTCCACCTCTCCTTCCTCAAGGTCGTCGGGTGGGCGTGGTCTTGGGCTGGGGCTTGGGGTATCTTCTGCCTCAGGCTGGTGACTTGGGGGGTCCTGAGATCCTTGGACTGTTGTCTGAGTCTTTTCTCCCCTATGAGAATTGAACAAAAGGTATAGTTAAAACACACTGATATTTTAGCTTTTAATAAATAAAGTTAAACGTTGGTTATGAGTTGTGGCCAATTTTTCATCATAATAAATTTTGAAGACAGGATGAACATTACCTCTGAACAACAATTATAAACAATGCTCATTTTCGGGCAAGTTTCACAGATGCTGACACCTCAATGATCTCCTATGTGTATAACCCCTCTAAAATGTATTTATGGTCACATAGTACACTATAGTGCTCGTGAGTCCAGATGTGGAAACAGCTGATGTGTCCTGTCCCTACATTACACTGAATCATTTTTGAAGAAGCATTATATTTTCAAACACATCTACACCACATCAACTAATCGTGGGAATTCGATAAATTATCAAGACATAAATGTATGTCCAACCCTGTCCCATCGTATTTGGTGAAAAAATAACGTCACTTTATAAAGTATCATATCTATTCTAAAGAACGGTCTTTACAACGATGCTGAAAAAAGTCCAAAAATAAGGATCAGCATACAAGTTAAGTATCTCAATAGTAAAACACAAGTACTTACTTTTTTTAAGCAGCTTCTTTATTCGCCAATATTGTTCTGGCTCCCGACTTTTGATGTCAGACCACCGCTTCCGCAATTGTTCTTTCAAACGTTTTGTACTCCCACTGCGCAACGAAGAGTGAAGGGGCGGGGCCAAATCGTACTTTCGAACGTCAGGGGCGGGCGACGCAGGTGGAGCATGACACATGCGCAGTGTATATAAAGCTATTACGATGGCCTACGTATGTCCGTGCGGAAGTAGCGAGCGTCACAAACGAAGGTAAGATTAAAGTGTGTGTGTGTGTGTGTGTGTGTGTGTTTGTGTGTGTGTGTATGTGTCCCCTAGATTACAACCCAAACTAATCCTGTGATTTGGGACTGACATTTAAGTTTGGATCTTGTGTCTTGTCTTGCAGAAAAAATGAATCCCTTTAAAGAGGAAGAATTTTTGTGCCAATTTATTGAGCTCTATGAGGACAAGAAAAACCTGTGGGAGGTCAAACACCCCCTATATTATAATAGGGATGTTAGGAAGGCAACACTGGGCACACTTTTAGAGTTTGTGAAGACTCGACTCCCCCAGGCAGACCTCAAGTTTGTGGACAAGAAGATTGGTATCTTGCGAAACATGTATAAGCGGGAACACAAAAAAATCCAGGAGTCGCTCAGATCAGGGGCAGCAGCTGACCAAGTATATGTACCCAAGTTGTGGTACTACAACAAACTGCGATTCCTGGATGACCAGACCGAAGCCAGGCAATCACTTTCCACCCTTCCCCCCACCCTTCCCTCCAGACTTCCCTCCACTCTTCCCTCCAGCCTTCCTTCCACTCTTCCCTCCAGCCTTCCATCCACCTCCACCCCAGCTGAGGAGTCCCAGGATGACCTGGGCCTTTTCAGCATTGATGAAGTTGATGCGCCCAGCTTCAGCCAGGTATCCTTTTTTTTTTAATTTGGGATTGTGTAAATGTTATTAATGATGTTAAGATGTTAATTTTGAAAGTGCTTCCTAAAAAATGACTTCTGCACAAAGAGCAATATGTAGACATATCACTAGACAGTAGTGGCCAAATATATACTTCACTTCAGATCTTGTTGATCATCTGAAATAATGGTGTTGTCAAATAGATAGCCTTTACTATTTTGTGTAATTATATTTGAAAGTCATGAGCTGAAAATTGTGTGTGATTGCATAACACAAAATTACAACTATGTCCCTTTTTTTTACACAGGATGACCTCAGCCAGGAGGAGGCCTTGCCCAGTGGGAGAGAGGAGGAGGCCTTGCCCAGTGGGAGAGAGGAGGAGGCTGTGGCTGGGCCAAGTCGAAGCCGCACAGAGTGTCAGGTGCCTCCCCTCCGCATTCTCCACAAAAGGCCCAGGAGAATGACACCAACTGAGTAGGAATCCCTAGCCCTCATACGGGAAGCAAGCCTCATCCTGAGCAAACCACCCAATGCAGAGGAGGCGTATGGCACCTATATAGCCAGCAGATTGCTGGAGTTGGAAAAGGGCCAACGCCTCCTCTGTGAGGGTCTGATTTTTGAGGCTTACCTGAAGGGCTTAAGAGGGGAGCTTAATGCTACCACATATCTGGCAGATGAAGCCACTCCTCCTCCTCCTCCTCCTCCTCCTGCCCCAAGTTCACCACCAGAGGCACAACCTCCAAGGAAGGCTGCAGAGAAGCGTGGAGGGAAGGCTGCAGAGAAGCGTGGAGGGAAGGCTCCACGGAAGAGTCGAAAGTGATTGCCTGGTTTCTGTCTGGTCTGACTGTGCTCCCTGTGCTCCCTATAGTCGCAAGATACCAATTTTCTTGTCCTCAAACTTGATGTGTGTCCTGGGGGACGAAAGGCTTCCCAGATTCTAAAAGTGTCTCCAGTGTTGCCTTCCTAATTTTTTTTATAATAAAATAAATACATTTTTGGTTACCTTACATTCTTGCCTATGTGTTTTGATTAAAAAACGCCTTTTTCTTTGGGAGTAGGCAGGTACAGGTCCAAAAGACTATGGGGTTGATTTGAGAAAAGCAAATAGTCTGTGCACTTTGCAGAGGGCAGTTGCCCTCTGCAAGTGCAATTGCTCCAGAGCATCAGAAATTATTTAAAAGCTTGACTTTGCAAAGAGTACCCAATCCTGTGCAAGTAAAATAAAAAAAAAATCATTTTTGCTTGCACATGATTGGATGATGGAAGTCAGCAGAGCTGCTTCACATTTAATAAAGCTTGGGAGCAACTGCTCTTGCAGAGGGCAACTGCACTTTACAAAGTGCACAGTCTTTTTCCCTTTAGGAAATCAACCCCTATGTGTGTTTTTGACAAAAGGCTAAATCATTTAGAATATGAAGTGAAACGTTCACTTGAGAAATTGCACAGCAAGTGCACTTGTTGGAAGTGCAGTCACTGAAAATCTGAGGGGAAGAGCTTAAATTCGGGGAAGCTCTGCTGATTTATTCAGAAAATCATGTTAAATAAAAATGATTTGCTTTTTTTTGGGCTTCCTTGCATGTGCCCCTCAGATCCACAGTGAAGGCACTTCAAAATGCTCTTTCTGTGGAATTCAATGTAGAATTAGCACTTGTAGTGAAAAATGATTTTGCCTTTGTTAAATACACCCCCCTATGTCTAATGAACAAGGGACAACAACCTCATTAAGGTTCATTAAAACAATACAAAATATGAATGTTAATTGTGGTAACTTGAAAATACACACAAAAAATGTGGTTATCATTTAACACACATTGTAAAATAGATAAGTATTGAAATAAAAAATAAAAAAAAAAATTAGTCCAAAATTGATTTTAAAATTTATAATTTATGGAGATCTGGCTTTTACAAAATATTATATTAGTCATGGCAGGAGGATAAATCATGAAGAAAGTAGTTTGTGAGAACTCTGTGTGAATATAAAGCAGAAAAACAACTTCATTCCTCTCGCATTACCAATCCTAAAAAGAGGCTGTATTAAAAGACCACAGAAGAGGAATGTGCTAGCTTCAAGACGAAGGCTAGTTTTACCAGACCGAGCGCTTCCGTCTTGTAATTGCTTCAGAGCATGCATCAGTTTGAGTTCGTCGGACTAGCACACAGACGATCGGTTTGTCCGCTAGAAAGAAGAGTCCGTCTGATAAATTTTAAACAAGTTTCAAATCTAAGTCCGTCCAACTTTTGAGCAAACAAAGTCCGCTGGAGCCCACACACGATCGAATTGTCCGACGAAATCCAGTCCGCCGGGCAAAGTCCGCCGTAAAGTCCGCTCGTGTGTACGCGGCATAAGTCTCTGAATTTACATCAGGAGTTTTAGAAAAGCCAATAACAAGGGTTTTCTGATGTGCCAACCCTTAATGTGCTTTGCTGTGATAGGGAAATCATAGGGAGTCCTGCTGATAAACAACTTTTTCGACGGTGTAGGGCTTTTAGGCACTGGTCTCTTAACCCTTGGTCTACCAGCTTTTTTTGTACCACCTTGCACCACGAGGGTCTAATGGGTCCTGTACTATAGTTTGGCACATAAATTTTGGTACATATAATGAATAAAAGTTTTAGTATAATCAGGGCTTTTTTTCTCAGAAAATAGGTGCAGGAACCCACCCTCCTCAGTCAACTCACTGCCCTCAGCCCCACCCACTCCCACCCACAATCCCACCCCTACTGCCCCCAATATCGCCATTCCTTGCTTGGGGAAGAGAAATAAAATAATGCCAAATAATCGGTGTGTTCAAGGATCAGAACTGCGTTTCACACACAATTCGAAGTTCAGGAAAGTGTAACACACAGAGCTGTGCAGTGGTGGAGTGTATATCATTAAGTGATCATAAAAAAGATTATCATCTACATTCATAGCTCTCTCACCTTCCCTCCCCATCTGAAGCTCACTGTCTCCACCTGTCTATAGGTCACCCTCTCCCCCATCCAGAGCTCACGTCTCCCCCCATCCACAACTCACCTTCCCTCCCCATCCACAGCACACTCTCTCCCCCTTGTGTACAGGTCACCTTCTCTTCCCCCCCTGTCAAAAGGTCACCCTCTCCCCCATTCACAGGTCACCCTTCCCCCCCCCTGTACACAGGTCACCCTCTCCCTCACTGTACATAGGTCCCCCTTTCCCTCCCCTATACACAGGTCACCCTCTCCCTCCCTATACACAGGTCACTCTCTCCCTCCCCTATACACAGGTCTCCCTCCCTATACACAGGTCACCCTCTCCCTCCCCTATACACAGGTCACCCTCTCCCCCATTCACAGGTCACCCTCTTCCTCCCCCATTCACAGGTCACCTTCTCCCCCCACCCCACAGCTCAACCCCCCTTCTCTTCCCCATGTTCCACAGTTTACCTGTGCACTTTCCACCATCCACAACTCACTTTTGTACCCTCTGTCAACATGTTACCTCTGCACCTCCATCCACAGATTATCTATCTGTCCCTCCACTATTCACTTCTGCACCCCTAGCTACAGCTCCCCTTAATCCATAGCTCTCAACCTCTAATATTTCACTTCTGCACCCCCAGCTTCCCACACAGCTTCCACTGAGCACAAATAACCCCCCATCCCCAGCTCTGACCTCTGCAGAACAACCTCAACATCTTCACAGCTGTCTCTCTGCAGTCTGCACAGACACCCCTCCCCCCTTCTCCCCCTTTGCCTTTGCAGCTCTCACCTCTTCAAAGTTTACAGCTCAGTTTATCTTGACAGGATTAGAACGGTGAAGTTGGCTCCATTCTATAAGGTAGAACAGGCTCTCCCTCCCCTCAGCCTACTGTGCAGTCTTCTCTGTGCAGCGTCACCTGGCACCCTTAGACCTGGGGGGCAAGTCCAGTCAAGTGGCCCATTGAACTACCTATCAGCTCACCATCACCAGTGCCCATCAATGCGCCACTGACCTGTGGGTCCTACTGACTGCTGGCCTGTGGGGAGCTGACCATGGCATGTGGGTCCTGCTGGCCATGGCCATCTCCCAGCAGGACCCACAGTGTTAAGGGCTTTTTTGAGGTTACTGGTGGGTATTGGCCTGGGGCAGGGTAAACAGGGTGTATGGGGGGGTAGATGTTGTAGTGGGGTTCAGCTGCGGGTGTCAGGGTCTCGCACCTCAGCGATGGCAGCTGCCCATGCCAGTGCCAGCTCAGCAGGTCCTTGCACGGCCTACTCCAGTCTTGGAGGTGTGATGCTCCTGTCCTGGGGTCAATTAAACTTGCAGCCCGAGCCAGTCACGTGGGTCCAGACTCCCTTGCACACCCTGCTGCCTATGCCTGCCTCCAAGTTCTGGGAGTTGTAGCTTCCTGGCTGCGTTGCACTGCTCTTAGTTCTCCACCCACCGGGTATGAGCGTGTGTGAACTACAATCAGTGGGCCCGTGTGCGAGATCCAAACTGAGCCCCCCTATGCAGTGTGAAAGGAGAAGCTGCGCCATGGCAAAAAGTGGACATGGTTTAAGCTGCGCTAAATATTGGGCGTGGCTTAAAGGGGTGTGGTTAAATAGAGTCTGAGATGACTTACATAGTTCAGAATGTGGTAATGTTAAATAGGGAGTACCTGGGTCCTGACCCTGCTGAGTGACTCCAATCATCAGGACCAGGACCCCGGTACTTCCACTGCTACTCTATACACCTCAGGTAGCTGGGGGGGCTATCTTACCAAAGAAAAACGTGTGTGTCACTCCACTCAGCAGGGCCACCAGTCTGCCATTCCTGGTCGCCATAGTCGCCACCGCGTCAGTACAGGCTGGAGCAACTTCCAATCCAGTCCTCATGTCTGTATCTGGCTCTCTTCACAGTTCCACTCTTGCAATTTGTAGAGTGCGCCAATGCCCAGACAAGATCATCCAGTGCCCAGGGCAAACTCCTCACCCCCATATGCCCCCTTCTAGCACAAATCCCCCCCATCAGCACAAATCCTCAATCCCCACATCCCCCCTACAACATAAATCCACAAATTCTCTTGCCCCCAATCCCCCCGCTCATCACCGACCCTCACCCCCTTCATCTCCTCCTAGCAGCACAAATACTCACCTTAATATAACCCCTTCTAGTACAAATCCCCCTTCTTAGCACAAACCCTTGCCTCCGCCTTCTTTCCTAGCATAAATCCTCCCCCATCTCTCCCTCCCAGCACAAATCCTGCCCAATCTCTCCCTCCCAGAATGAATCCTCCCCCATCTCTCCCTCCCAGCACAAATCCTCCCCCATCTCTCCCTCCCAGCATAAATCCTCCCCATCTCTCCCTCCCAGCATAAATCCCCCTCTCATCACAAATCCTCTCCCTTCTCCCCTTCCCAGCATAAATTCCCCCTCTTAGCAAAATTCATCCCCCCTCCCAGCAAAAAAATCCCCCCTCTCAGCAAAAATCCTCCCCCATCTCAAACCTGTGCTTCCTTCTCTCGCCTTTCAGTACAAATCCCCCTCCCAGCTCCTTTTCTTGTTCTGTAAGAGCAGCCCAATATGCTTAGACTTGTAGTGCTCTAGACTACAGGGAACTGAAGAATAGCAGCCCACTCTGCTGGGACTTTTAGTGCCCTCTGTGGGGGACTGAGGATAGGATAGGTTGCCATATCAGCATAGGAGGCTATCATATCTCAGCCCCCCACAGAGGGCACTACAACTCCCAGCAGAGCAGGCTGCCACCAGTCCTCCAAACACAGCATGAGGAGACTGCACAGCCTTTCACTCCCCCGTACACTCCTCCCCACTCTCCCCTTACAATGGTGTCCTCGGCTCCTGGCCGCCCCTCTCCGGAGTCTGGGCGGTATGTCACACTGCATGGTGGGGCAGTGGGCGGGATTTCCCCTTGTCAGACGCGTCCCGGCTCACAGACTCCTGTGCAGCACACAAGGTTGGAGATCACTCCGGCACTGCTCAGACACCTCAGTGGCTGTGGGCAGCAGCGGCCGGATCTACAGACCGGGCATTGGCAGATGTGGCCGCTGACTTCCTCTGAGATAAAAAAATATCAGTGGGCGGCCGTTTTACACATAAGTTGGAACAACCTGGGGAGAAATTGTCACCCTGCCCCCCGGCCCAGCCCGCCCCTGCCTGTCAGATCATCAGTGTACATAGAGCCCAGGAGGACTTTCACAGTGCTTCACTGGGCTCCGTGCTACACTGATCTGATAGGCAGCAGGGGGGACAGAAGATACCCCTGGAAGACCCAGATTAAAACTCCTTACAGTTGCAGCATCTGGATCCAGAGCACCTATCATCAGGTGTGGGGAAGGTGCTCTGGGTGCCGGCGCCAGTATACAGCCGGTGGAGGAAGTATTATAGAGAACTTCCTGCACTGGTTTTAGTGTTTAGTGACATACTGGCTGCTATAGGTGGTGAAACACCGTTCCGCTGAGTTCCGGCTGAAAAAAAGCCCTGAGTATAATTATTATTGTAAAACAATTAATTATGGATTTTGATTATAATTTTATTATATTGTATTTCCTCTTATATTATTTTGCACATAAATTCACAGCTAACGAAAAAAATTATAAAGAAATTGTCAATTGAGAGAAACATGAAATTTTGATATGTATGTGTAGGGCATAGGTACAGTAGTTACAAACGTTATGCTAAAATCATGAAAAGGTTTCACTGTCCACAGTTCAAACACATCACTTTCAGATGTTCTTAGCATACATTTTTTTTGCACACATAACACACTGTTCAAGTTTTTCTGTCTTTGCTGTTAGGGCAGATACTGCAACGTGCTTTCTTTCTTGGGGGTTCTTCTGAGAAGTTTGAGGAACGTCAGGCCCCTCAGATACTTCAGTTAGTGTTTT
The DNA here is from genome assembly GCA_037952925.1 of Lithobates clamitans. NCBI lineage: Eukaryota > Metazoa > Chordata > Amphibia > Anura > Ranidae > Lithobates > Lithobates clamitans. The sequence goes on along the minus strand of JBBGZY010000580.1, from coordinate 4,274,852 downwards.
CCCAAGATTTTTAAGGAAAATCTTCTTTTTGTGTGATTTATTTGCATTCCAGTCTGGTTTTAGTAATATCCAGATAATGTAGGCATTGATAGCACTACCATCTAACATGTTATAAAATAAAACCATTGGCCATCTTTTGGTAATTTGTGTAGTACTGTAAGTACGAACCATCTGATCCAATGTATCGATGCCTCCTTTTGTCTCATTGTATGACTGAAATATCTCTGAGGTTTTTTCTTCTCGGTTTTGATCAGTAGTTTGGGAATGCTTAGAGCTCAAGAGGGAAACAACTTTGTTTTTTTTGGGATAGTATGATGCAATCATCACGTCTTTCTGGAAACCAAACAGAGTAGAGTAGACATTTTGTTTTTTTGTGGTCATAAATTCTTGGAGCAGTTCATTTTGGTTTTTACGAATTGTTCCAACAATTGTGATTTTCTTCTCCAGTAATTTTTTAGCTAACTGCAGGCACGTGAAGAAGTTATGACAAGTGATGTTTGTTCCAGAATGTAATATTCCTTGAGCCAAATCCATTACCACTCACTCTCCCTGATTCACTTCCCTTCCTTGGTCTTGACATTTCCCAGTGTACACCTGCATAGTAAATAGTTACAGTATCTCACAAAAGTGAGTACACCCCTCACTTTTTTGGAAACATTTTGTTTTCTCTTTTCATGTGACAACACTCAAGAAATGACACTTTGCTACAATATAAAGTAGTGAGTGTATAGTCTGTATAACAGTGTAAATTTACTGTCCCCTCAAAATAACTCAACTAACGGCCATTAATGTCTAAACCGCTGGCAACAAAAGTGAGTACACCCTTAAGTGAAAATGTCCAAATTGGGCCCAATTAGCAATTTTCCCTCCCCGATGTCATGTGACTCGTTGGTGTTACAAGGTCTCAGGTGTGAATGGGGAGCAGGTGTGTTAAATTTGGTGTTATTGAGTTGAGTTATTTTGAGGGGACAGCAAATTTACACTGTTATACAAGCTGTACACTCACTACTTTACATTGTAGCAAAGTGTCATTTATTCAGTGTTGTCACAAAAAATATAATAAAATATTTACAAAAATGTGAGGGGTGTACTCATTTTTGTAAGATACTGTATATTTGCAGATGAAAATTGCAAATCAGTTTGGCTGCTTTCACACTGGGGCACCGGCGGTAAAGCGCCGCTATTTTTTTGTGGAGGTTTAAAAAAAGGGATTAAAAGGTTTAAAAAAAAGGGGTAAAACGACCCGCAAAACACCTCTGCAGCTACAAAGATGCTGCTTGCAGGAATTTTTTTTAACGTCCTGCCAGCGCATCGCCTCAGTGTGAAAGCACTCAGGCTTTCACACTGAGACTTCAGGGGAGCCGTTTTTCATGCGCTTTACACGCGCTATTTTGTGCGTGAAAAACATCTCAGTGTGAAAGAGGTCTTAGGGTTGTAGGTGCTGTGATGGTGCTATCATCAGAATCCGAGTTGTCTTCTACAAGGATGTCATCTTTTTCATTTTCATCATCTGGTGGCTCATAATCTGATGCATGTTGATCTTCTTCAGAATCTGAGTTCTTTTTTTTTATCTTAAAAACAGTTTATTCCATTATAAATGTGTAAAAAAATAGTATGACATGAAAAAAAATTGTAAGTATGTCTAAACCACTAACAATATAGTAGAGTAAGTTATTTAGTAATGAATGGTGCTGCGATGTTAAAAGTGTACACAGTGGAATCAGGGAATATATTCCAAACAACATAAAATAAATTAAGTTGATGCAACGAACAACGCACAATAAACAGTGCAAAGAAATATATAAATCCTCATGAACTCCCCACAAGTGATATGTATAATAGGACAATCTCTGTATCAAAAAAAAAATAACATAAGTGCTCATGATGGGCATTACAACAGTGCCATAATAATACATAATAATACATTCATTGTAAAATAAAGCACAGAAAAACAGTAAAGATATGAAAAAGGTACAAAAGGTCTATAGGAAGTCCTAGAGCTGTTCTGATGAACATGATAGAGGAGTGCTGAAAAATTTTAATAGTGCACATATAGCAAATATGTGACAGGTGTCTCTTCATTCTATGCAGTGACGCCTCTGTGTGAAATAGCCTCTCACCTTACTGCTGTAAGGTAACAGCATAAATGGAAAGAACTTTACCAGTTGTCTCTATGAGTTCTCTTATGGATAAGCCGGCTGTTGGCTCCTAGGTGTATACAATCTCGATTGCCTCTAGGGGGCCTCCTCTCCTTAGCGCAGTGATTAACACTCTGTAATAGGTGGTAATTTCTCTACAATGGTCTAGTATTTCTCCCAAGTTTATCCAAGAAGCATGTAGCGGAAGGAAGGGATGCCCAAATAGTGTAATAGTGTTTGGTATGTTTATTAGCAAAACATCAAATTAAAACACTCACATAAAACATGAAGAAACATATAATATCGTCCACAAGCGGCGGGCTCGTATTCCCACGTCACTTCCGGTAGCCTGTCAACCAATCCCAACGCGTATCGTCACGATCACTTGACTTCATTAGGGATTCTCCCCTAACAGAAACGACGTGCACATCTACTGTAAGCTGTTCACGTTGGTGCTAGCATATAGCACATCTAAATGTAAGTGTGCATTACTTTATCTACTTGCCTTTTTTAATTTACAACAAACAAATTGCGCTATGATTACCCATATGTTTTTCCTGAGCCCTATTGCCTGATTAGTGCTAAAGTCAGAGGGATCGTTCTCATTCATGCTGTTGGTTGGAAGAAACCATTTCTACAAGGCTTCTTTGTTTTAAAGTTCTGGTGAGTTTGCATTCCTTATGCACATTTTGTGGTGGAGCACCATCTGAAGAATGCTCTACTTTAATATTTCTTTTTCACGGTGATTGGATTTTTTTTGTGAATATATATTGAAGAATTTTTGCTTGGACTTTATTTTTACCTATTTTTCAAATTTTACTGTGCGATGCTATATATGAATATATGATTATATCACATATGTTGTAGGATGAAGGCTTATATATAAGTTGGTGCCACAACCTTTTTTTGCACAAAGGTTGTTCCGCCACAAGCATTTTTCTTTGTTTTTTGTTCTTTAAGCAAAGTTGCCTGATGCATCCTCGTCAAACTCTTCATCTTTGTCCGGCTAGTAATGTTTGCTTTGGCAATAAGAAAATTTAATCAGATTTGAGGAAGAGCAGGCAGCTGTCCGAATCTACACTTATTTTTTTGCTGATGCTGACCTCCCCCGGCTGTAAAATTTATACCAACTATTTGCTGCTGCATACATTTTCCTCTGTGTTGTGGTAGGGCTGGAAGCCTTCTTTTTGTTGCATGGAGACAAAATTTGATGTCTTTTTTTTAAAGGTAGTACCTAGTTTGCATTGCAGCCCCATGTGAAGGAAAGTGAAAGTGAAAAAAAATAAAAAAAATAAACTTAAATAAAAAGTTAAAAAAAATTAAATACTGTGTAAAATAGAAGCCGCAAACACAACTTACAACACCTCTAGTCTATAGCAGTTGATGTCTTGGTCTGGGGAGGGACAGGCAGCCTATGGCTGTATGATTTAGCCCGGGTTCACACCTATGCGCATTAGATGTGCGTTTCCGCACATCTAATTCGCATAGCAGGAGAATGTGACTGGCTCCCTATGGAGCCAGTTCACATATCTCCGGGGCGGCTGCGGTGCGCACTGCACAAAAACGCTGTGCGTCTTTGGCTGCGTTTCAGGGCCGAATTCAGGCATTGAATCGGCCCTGATTCGTCCCTGAAACGGAGAACAGGGACGCACAGCGCTCCTGTGTGGTCCGCAGCGATTTATAGTGTGAACCCGGGCTTAATGCCTAACTTTTTGCTGCTGTCTGCCATTCCCTCCACAGTATAATTTTCACCCTCATGAGTTGTGAGAGGGAAGGCAGCCTTTGTTTTATTATTGGCCAGCAGTGAACCCCAACCTCCCTCCTCATCACCAGAGCCACACCCATCATCCTATGGTAGAAATAGCAAAAAAAAAGAGGAGGAGGAAATGACTGTCTGCCAGTGCAGTCTGTTATACAGGCACCCACCCTGGGGACAGACATCCCATTGCCCTCCAACCCAGCACCCCCCTGGTTGCTGGGGGCACCCAGAAATTTTCATCCTATCACAGTTTTCATACTTTAGCCCTTTACACCAATATAATTTTGCAAGACAAAGGAAAGACAAAGATGGTACTCTTGTGAGTAATCTTCATGACCACAACTCTTCTTTTAACATATCTGTTTATAACAGATAAAATGTTGTATGTATCATGGTTCCTTTTGTTTGATATTCAGTAATGTCTCTCTACATTGACCTGCTTTTATAAATAACCATACTCTTTATTAACCTAAGGCCACATTAAATAATTCAATAAATAAGACAATAACCCTTTTTCACACCAGAAATAACTTTTAAGGCATACTACCAATCAATTTAAATGTACACACTAATGCAGGCACAATCAATTAGAACCCCTTATGACAATTAAGAGTGCATTTGTTATATCACTAAAGCGTGTACGCACATCAATTATAGTTTGCATCAAATTAATGTTAATGGCACCTCCTCTTTCTGGGTCTGCCAGTGACCCACCTGATGGATTTGCTCTTGTGCTGTAAATCAGTAGTAGGTATTATACATGCACCAAAAGATGGGTTAATATCATAAGTTCATTTAATTAATTGTGTTTGATCAAATTAGATACTTTCATTAGCCTGCTTATCTATGAACCCTACATTAATCATCATAATCCTTTTACAAGCTCAGTTGCACGTACTCTGCTCTGACACTGAGAATGTATTCAAATTACAAGCTGCAGTCATGCAGACCTCCCTGTGTAATTAACAGCTAAATGAGCTGCAGACACTTAAGCCAAAAAATATCAAAGTCCATAGTCTGTGGTGTTAAACAGAAGGTGTCATGAGCAAAGCAAAGGTGAGCTCATAAATGTAATTAAATATTGAGCAAAAGAGATATTGTACAAGAAGATACACAGCAAATACAATGACAAATACTTCTTGCTTTAATATCTAAGAACAGTGGCAAACAGCTCACAATAAACCAGTAAACGCTGTATACATCTGCAATTAGTCTGGAGTAGCAATATGCAAAAATACTTCACTTTTTGGGTCCAGTTTACAAGTTAAGCATTATTATTATTATTACTACAATAAGGCCCTGTTCACACTGGTATTTGAAACAGGCATTAGGGGTGCACTTTTGCCACTCCCTAAATGCTTAACACAGCAGCCTACAGTATATAATATGAACCATGGACAGAGCTGTTCACATTTGAAAAACATGTAGGGTTTGCATAACATCGCATCACTTTGCAGCAAAAATGAAGCTACATGTCAAGTCTGGAAAGATTTGGAGCATGTCAACGCTTTCCATTAAAGTCTATGGTAATGTGCTATAAACCTGCCTCTAATGTTTACAGCGTATTTATTGCAATTTTACAGAGGAGTTTATCAATGAGGTTGAAAAAAAACACTTGCTCCAAAAATCACTTGGAGGACATCTGGGGTGCATTTTTTAACGTGCCCTAAACGTGCGTTAAATGCATCAAAAATGTATGTTAGTGATATACAGTAGGTTAGTTGGTTTGCATTATAATTGTTTGCAGGTGTGAACATAGCCTAAAAATTGAGCTTTTGGGAACAATTTAATGTTTCCCTTTGTTTAGAGTTCAATCTGCAGGATTTTGATTAGCCCTGTTTCACATTGCAGTGATTTGACATGTCAAATTGCATGCCAATTTGGTGGCTATTGCCGGCAATGGCATCGTCCGAATCGATGCAACACCGCCCAAAAGTAGTTTTGGCGACTTTGGGGTGCGATTTCCATAGACATCTGTGCAGAAACTTGCACAGATGTCTCCGAAATTGCCCCCCGAAGTTGGGACTGACAATGCGGGAATTAAATCGTGCAAGTTCATCTGAACTCGCACAATTTCATTCCTGCTGTCAGTGTGAACCTAAGCTAAATTTAACTTCACATGAGGGTGACCTAACACGCAGGTGACTTGAAATAGCATTGGATCACCAAGTATACTGCTTAGTATTCGATAGCGTGAAAATGAAACAGTGCAAATCTTTCATTTACTGAAAGGCTAAGTCCATGTTTATAAATAATAATAATAAATGTACATTTATTACTTTTTTCACAGGAACCTGCAAAACATTGCACCTGTGATCATGGGTGCAAGGCCAGGCTCTACAGATTCTTCCTCCAGCTCCCTGCCCATACCAAGGTAAGGCTTTCAGGTGGAGAGGCAATGTTACTGGGCTACAAGTGCAGTGATCACTGCATCTGTGTGCCATTAGGAACTACATATCAACAGGTGGCAGACAGAACTTGTAGTTCATTCATTCACAAATCTCTGAGAATGAAGGATGTATCTGTGTGGGTGTACCCAATTAAAAAAAATGACAACAGCAGTGAAGGAAAAGTATGGGATGGGACATTTGCATCTTGTTTCTGATTATGGGTTTAACATGCAACATGGTACAAAAGATGGAATAAGCCCTTAAAGCATCTAAAACAAAACATTATTTTTCATTTTAAATAGACTAGAAATAGGTGAAGAAAACATGTCTTTGTTTTGTTCTTTCCTATTGGGTGTTCTATTTGGGAAATTTCCCTTTATTTTCTGTTCTATAAACACAACAGGAAATGAATGATAAATGTCCACTAGAACAAGGGACTACATAAAATGATTTCCCTACCTGTACTATTCCTTACTAGGGATGAGCTTCGTGTTCGAGTCGAACCCATGTTCGACTCGAACATCGGCTGTTCGACCGTCCGTCGAATTGCGAACGATATGGGCCGTTCGCGCCAAATTCGTGTGGCGCGTCACGGCCCATAATTCACTGCGGCATCGCAGTGCATTGCTGGCTGATGATTGGCCAAGCATGCACTATGACCCGCATGCTTGGCCAATCACAGCGCCGTCAGTAGAGAGAGCTGTAATTGGCCAAAGCCAGGGTGGCTTTGGCCAATTATGGCTCAGGGGATTTAGTACACACCCCACACTATATAAGGCCGCCTGCACGGCGGCCCTGTGTAGTGTGTGTTCCGGTGTGCTGAGCGATAGAGAGAGAGAGAGACAGTGTCATTTGATTTGAGTTAGATAGATTAGGCAGAACAGTCAGTCAGTTAGCTGCACTTACAGTGTATTGTGTATATATATGCATCCCAGGTGTTGCATATATATATATACACTGTATTCAGTTTAGCTAGATCCGTTCCTGTTATCTTCTATCTAGACTATTTACATTCAGTGCAGTGTGTCCTGCTCACAGTGTTCAGCTAGATCCGTTCCTGCTATTTACATTCAGTGCAGTGCGTCCTGCTCACAGTGTTTAGCTACATCCGTTCCTGCTGTTTACATTCAGTGCAGTGCGTCCTGCTCACAGTGTTCAGCTAGATCCGTTCCTGCTATTTACATTCAGTACAGTGCTTCCTGCTCACAGTGTTCAGCTAGATCCGTTCCTGCTATTTACATTCAGTGCAGTGCGTGCTGCTCACAGTGTTCAGCTAGATCCGTTCCTGCTATTTACATTCAGTGCAGTGCGTCCTGCTCACAGTGTTCAGCTAGATCCGTTCCTGCTATTTACATTCAGTGCAGTGCGTGCTGCTCACAGTGTTCAGCTAGATCCGTTCCTGCTATTTACATTCAGTGCAGTGCGTGCTGCTCACAGTGTTTAGCTACATCCGTTCCTGCTGTTTACATTCAGTGCAGTGCGTCCTGCTCACAGTGTTCAGCTAGATCCGTTCCTGCTATTTACATTCAGTGCAGTGCGTCCTGCTCACAGTGTTCAGCTAGATCCGTTCCTGCTATTTACATTCAGTGCAGTGCGTCCTGCTCACAGTGTTCAGCTAGATCCGTTCCTGCTATATACATTTAGTGCAGTACGTCCTGCTCACAGTGTTCAGCTAGATCCGTTCCTGTTATCTTCCTACTGACAGGCAGGCTTGTCTGGTTACAGTATATAAAGCTACCTGAAGAAAATTACAGGTGTTCTTTTTGATCCTATTAGTACCACGGTCAGGCAGCTAGACTATTTACATTTAGTACAGTGTGTCCTGCTCACAGTGTTCAGCTAGATCCGTTCCTGTTATTTACATTCAGTGCAGTGCGTCCTGCTCACAGTGTTCAGCTAGATCCGTTCCTGCTATTTACATTCAGTGCAGTGCGTCCTGCTCACAGTGTTCAGCTAGATCCGTTCCTGCTATTTACATTCAGTGCAGTGCGTCCTGCTCACAGTGTTTAGCTAGATCCGTTCCTGCTATTTACATTCAGTGCAGTGCGTCCTGCTCACAGTGTTCAGCTAGATCCGTTCCTGCTATTTACATTCAGTGCAGTGCGTCCTGCTCACAGTGTTCAGCTAGATCCGTTCCTGCTATATACATTTAGTGCAGTACGTCCTGCTCACAGTGTTCAGCTAGATCCGTTCCTGTTATCTTCCTACTGACAGGCAGGCTTGTCTGGTTACAGTATATAAAGCTACCTGAAGAAAATTACAGGTGTTCTTTTTGATCCTATTAGTACCACGGTCAGGCAGCTAGACTATTTACATTTAGTACAGTGTGTCCTGCTCACAGTGTTCAGCTAGATCCGTTCCTGTTATTTACATTCAGTGCAGTGCGTCCTGCTCACAGTGTTCAGCTAGATCCGTTCCTGCTATTTACATTCAGTGCAGTGCGTGCTGCTCACAGTGTTCAGCTAGATCCGTTCCTGCTATTTACATTCAGTGCAGTGCGTCCTGCTCACAGTGTTCAGCTAGATCCGTTCCTGCTATTTACATTCAGTGCAGTGCGTGCTGCTCACAGTGTTCAGCTAGATCCGTTCCTGCTATTTACATTCAGTGCAGTGCGTGCTGCTCACAGTGTTTAGCTACATCCGTTCCTGCTGTTTACATTCAGTGCAGTGCGTCCTGCTCACAGTGTTCAGCTAGATCCGTTCCTGCTATTTACATTCAGTGCAGTGCGTCCTGCTCACAGTGTTCAGCTAGATCCGTTCCTGCTATTTACATTCAGTGCAGTGCGTCCTGCTCACAGTGTTCAGCTAGATCCGTTCCTGCTATATACATTTAGTGCAGTACGTCCTGCTCACAGTGTTCAGCTAGATCCGTTCCTGTTATCTTCCTACTGACAGGCAGGCTTGTCTGGTTACAGTATATAAAGCTACCTGAAGAAAATTACAGGTGTTCTTTTTGATCCTATTAGTACCACGGTCAGGCAGCTAGACTATTTACATTTAGTACAGTGTGTCCTGCTCACAGTGTTCAGCTAGATCCGTTCCTGTTATTTACATTCAGTGCAGTGCGTCCTGCTCACAGTGTTCAGCTAGATCCGTTCCTGCTATTTACATTCAGTGCAGTGCGTCCTGCTCACAGTGTTCAGCTAGATCCGTTCCTGCTATTTACATTCAGTGCAGTGCGTCCTGCTCACAGTGTTTAGCTAGATCCGTTCCTGCTATTTACATTCAGTGCAGTGCGTCCTGCTCACAGTGTTCAGCTAGATCCGTTCCTGCTATTTACATTCAGTGCAGTGCGTCCTGCTCACAGTGTTCAGCTAGATCCGTTCCTGCTATATACATTTAGTGCAGTACGTCCTGCTCACAGTGTTCAGCTAGATCCGTTCCTGTTATCTTCCTACTGACAGGCAGGCTTGTCTGGTTACAGTATATAAAGCTACCTGAAGAAAATTACAGGTGTTCTTTTTGATCCTATTAGTACCACGGTCAGGCAGCTAGACTATTTACATTTAGTACAGTGTGTCCTGCTCACAGTGTTCAGCTAGATCCGTTCCTGTTATTTACATTCAGTGCAGTGCGTCCTGCTCACAGTGTTCAGCTAGATCCGTTCCTGCTATTTACATTCAGTGCAGTGCGTCCTGCTCACAGTGTTTAGCTAGATCCGTTCCTGCTATTTACATTCAGTGCAGTGCGTCCTGCTCACAGTGTTCAGCTAGATCCGTTCCTGCTATTTACATTCAGTGCAGTGCGTCCTGCTCACAGTGTTCAGCTAGATCCGTTCCTGCTATATACATTTAGTGCAGTACGTCCTGCTCACAGTGTTCAGCTAGATCCGTTCCTGTTATCTTCCTACTGACAGGCAGGCTTGTCTGGTTACAGTATATAAAGCTACCTGAAGAAAATTACAGGTGTTCTATCCCAGCTTAGTGCAGCTACAGGCCATTAGTATGTCTGGAAGGCCAAGAAGGAGAGGCAGACAGTCACAAGCCAATAAGAGAGGGCAAGCAGGCTCTGTGTCTAGTGCTGGTCGTGGAGACGGTGCATCCTCATCAGCACGTGGCCATGGGACACGCTTGGCCTTTTTTTCGGCAGCTGGCCGTGTTGAGCCGCAACATGCGGAAGACTTGGTCGAGTGGATGACCAAGCCGTCCTCATCCTCCTCATCCTCTCTCACCCATGCCCAGGGTGCTTTGTCTGGCAAAGCAGCGGCCTCTTCCCTCAGCTCAATGTCATCAGTGACTCCTTCCCTAGCCCCACCATGTCCTCCTGAGGATTCCCTCGAACTGTTTGACCACAGTGTTGGGTACATGCTCCAGGAGGATGCCCAGCGTTTGGAAGGCTCTGATGATGATACTGAGCTCAATGAAGGCAGTAACATGAGCACGGACAGAGGGGGTGCCCAAGAAGGACAGCAATCTGGCAGTCATGCTCCCCCTGCTGCAGCATACTGCCAGGTTTGCTCCAGTGATGAGGAGGGAGGGGATGATGAGGTCACTGACTCAACGTGGGTGCCTGATAGGAGAGAGGAGGAGGAGGAGGAGGAGGAGGAGGTGGCACATCACCAACTAGGCAGGATGCCCTCCAGGGGCCAGCCTAAGGGCAGCACATTGACTGCATCACACCCCAAAGCTCCACATGTGCAGGGCGCTGCAGTCTCTGCGCGTTATTCAAAAAGTTCTTTGGTGTGGGCCTTTTTTGAGACGAGTGCATCAGATCGCACCGCTGCTATTTGCAATATATGTCTCAAGCGTATCTCGCGTGGCCAAAACATCTCCCGCTTGGGTACCACATGCTTGACCAGACATATGTTGACCTGCCATGCAGTTCGTTGGCAAGCGTATCTAAAAGACCCACACCAAAGAACAAAGACGATCTCTCCTTGCTCCTCATCAGCTGAGATTTCCAACCCCACTAGACCTTCAGTCCTCTCTGCGACCTGCAGTGAGAGGAATGAAGGTGTAGAATTAGGTGTGTCACAGCCAAGTACTTATGGGCAATCTGCTTTGGGTACACCGACGTCAGATTGTACCAGGCAAATTTCCCTGCCCCAGCTGCTGCACCGCCGAAAGAAGTTTGCTCCCAGCCATCCACATGCCCAGCGGTTGAATGCTAGCTTGGCAAAATTGCTAGCACTTCAACTGCTGCCTTTTCAGTTGGTAGACTCTGCCCCCTTCCGTGAGTTTGTGGAATGTGCGGTTCCTCAGTGGCAGGTACCCAAACGCCACTTTTTCTCACGGAAGGCGATTCCGGCTCTCTACCGGCATGTGGAAGGCAATGTCCATGCCTCGCTGGACAGGGCGGTCAGCGGTAAGGTGCATATTACCGCTGACTCATGGTCCAGCAGGCATGGACAGGGACGTTACTTAAGTTTCACGGCGCATTGGGTGACTCTGCTGGCAGCTGGGAAGGATGCAGGACAAGGTGCAGTAGTGTTGGAGGTTGTTCCGCCACCACGCCTCCAAAATGCTGATTGTGACACACCTCTCTCCTCCACCCCCTCCTCTTCTTCTTCCTCCATGGCCTCTTCCTCGGAACCAGCGGTGCTCCGTAGGCGTTCAAGGGGCTACGCAAGTACGCAGGCCAAAAGATGCCATGCGGTGCTTGAGCTGGTGTGCTTGGGGGACAGGAGCCACACTGGGGCAGAGGTTCTGTCAGCTCTGCAGGGGCAGGTTCAGAGGTGGTTGACGCCACGCCAACTTAAGGCAGGAATGGTGGTTTGCGACAATGGCACCAACCTCCTCTCTGCCCTCCGACAGGGACAACTGACCCATGTGCCCTGTTTGGCTCACGTCCTTAACTTGGTGGTGCAGCGGTTCTTGGGCAGGTACCCGGGCTTACAGGATGTCCTGAGGCAGGCCAGGAAAGTCTGTGTGCATTTCCGCCGGTCATATAATGCCAGTGCTCGGCTGACGGACCTCCAAAAGGAGTTTAACCTGCCCAAGAACCGCCTAATCTGTGACATGCCCACCAGGTGGAACTCGACGTTGGCCATGCTGCAGCGGCTGCACACGCAGCAGAGGGCCATCAATGAGTACCTGTGCGACTATGGCACCAGGACAGGGTCAGGGGACCTTGGTTTTTTTTCCCCACGCCAGTGGGCCATGATCAGGGATGCATGCACTGTCCTGTCACCATTCGAGGAGGCCACGAGGATGGTGAGCACTGACAGTGCATGCATCAGTGACACTGTCCCCCTTGTCCACCTGTTGGAGCACACGCTGCGTGGGATAATGGACAGGGCACTTGAGGCAGAACAGAGGCAGGAAGAGGAGGACTTCCTTAGCTCTCAAGGCCCCCTTTATCCAGACAGTGTTCCTGCGTGCCCGCCGATCACACAGGAAGAGGACGAGGAGGAGGAGGAGGAGGAGGAGGAGGAAGATTGTGTCAGTATGGAGGTGGAGCCTGGCACTCAGCATCAGCAGTCTTTAAGGGATCAGTCCCAAGGAACACATGGACTTGTACGTGGCTGGGAGGAGGTGGCTGCGGACGTTGTTGTCCTTAGTGACCCAGAGGACTCCGGACCGAATGCCTCAGCAAACCTACGCTGCATGGCCTCCCTGATCCTGCAAAGCCTGCGTAAGGATCCTCGTATTCGTGGTATCAAGGAGAAGGACCAATACTGGCTGGCAACCCTCCTTGATCCACGTTACAAGGGTAAGGTTGCGGACCTTATCTTGCCATCGCAGAGGGAGCAGAGGATGAAACATCTTCGGGAGGCCTTGCAGAAAGGTCTGTGCAACGCGTTCCCAGAGACTGGGAGGTTACAAACTCCTGTTTCTGGACAACGTGTTGCTGAGGCTTCGGTCAGTCAAAGAAGGAGCGGTGGAGAAGGTGGCCGTCTGACCGATGCGTTCAGACAATTTTTTGGTCCGCAGCCCCAAGGTATGATCGGTTCCAGCAACCATCGCCAGCGTCTGTTTTACATGGTGCAGGAATACCTAGGGGCAAGATCAGACTTGGACACCTTTCCCACCAAAAATCCTCTGGGTTACTGGGTCTTGAGGATGGATCACTGGCCAGAGCTTGCACAGTATGCAATTGAGCTACTGGCCTGTCCTGCATCCAGCGTTCTTTCGGAACGCACATTCAGTGCTGCTGGAGGCGTGGTAACCGATCACAGGGTGCGTCTGTCCACCGACTCGGTCGATCGGCTGACCTTCATAAAAATGAATCAGTCTTGGATCACCACCAGCTACCAAGCACCTGATGCAGATGTAACCGAATAATTTTTTTTGAAATCTCAGATCCCTTCAAAGACTGCCTATGCTGATGCTGAGTGACTATCCCTGAGTAATTATCCTCTTCCTCCTCAATCATCACGCTGATAGCTTGTAAGAACATTTTTGGTTCTGGGCGCCACCACCAGTGCCTAAGGCACAATTTTTCAGCCCCTGTTTAACAGGGGCGTGTAATTACAATTTTTGATGTAATACTTTGCAGCAGGGCTCGTTCCTGCATTCCAACTAGAGTGTCTGTGAGGGGTTGCAGTGTTGTGGCACCAGTGCCTAAGACCCAATTTTTCTGCCCCTGTCTAACAGGGGCGTGTAATTACAATTTTTGATGCAATACTTTGCAGCAGGGCTTGTTCCTGCATTCCAACTAGAGTGTCTGTGAGGGGTTGCAGTGTTGTGGCACCAGCACCAGTGCCTAAGACCCAATTTTTCTGCCCCTGTCTAACAGGGGCGTGTAATTACAATTTTTGATGCAATACTTTGCAGCAGGGCTTGTTCCTGCGTTTCAACTAGAGTGTCTGTGAGGGGTTGCAGTGTTGTGGCACCAGCACCAGTGCCTAAGACCCAATTTTTCTGCCCCTGTCTAACAGGGGCGTGTAATTACAATTTTTGATGCAATACTTTGCAGCAGGGCTTGTTCCTGCGTTTCAACTAGAGTGTCTGTGAGGGGTTGCAGTGTTGTGGCACCAGCACCAGTGCCTAAGGCCTAATTTTTCAGCTCCTGTTCAACAGGGGCATGTAATTACAATTCTTGATCTAATATTTCACAGCAGGGCCCTGTGAGGGCTTACAGTGTTTTGGCCACAGCAACACCTAAGGCCCAAATTTCTGCTGAGTATATAGGGTAGGACCCTACTTTCAAACATCTAACTTACAAACGACTCCTACTTGCAAACGGAAGGAGACAACAGGAAGTGAGATGAAATCTACCCCTAAGGAAGGGAAATTCTCTCCTGTAAGAGTTAATATGGGAAAACAATTTTTCCTTTCCACTGATGCTTTCCAATCCTTGTTCCACAAAAAAACACAAATTTTCAAAAAACATTTTTCATTGGGACAAAAAAGTGAGGTGAAATCTTCTGAAGAGGAGGAAAGACGCAAAACAAATGTCACAGGGGTGATAACCCTTCCCTATGTTTTCCAAAAAGCTTAGAAAAGATTTTTTGGCTGGAGCTAAACACATTAAAAATGTTCAAAATTACAAACAGATTCTACTTAACAACAAACCTACAGTCCCTGTCTTGTTTGCACCGCCTGTATACTGCTGTTCAGAGTATATAGGGACCTTTCCTTATTTTAATTTGGGTGCGGGGTTCCCCTTAATATCCATACAAGACCCAAAGGGCCTGGTAATGGACTGGGGGGTACCCATGCCGTTTGTCTCACTGATTTTCATCCATATTGCCATGACCCGACATGACATTAAACCCGCAAGCAGTTTTAAATGAGATTTTTTCCTTTAAAAATGACATTTGGTGCAGGGACTGTTCTAAACATGGGAAACACGCGTCACTTTACAGGCATACTATAGACACCCCCCAGGTACGATATTTAAAGGAATATTTCACTTTTTTTTTTTTACTTTAAGCATCATTAAAATCACTGCTCCCGAAAAAACGGCCGTTTTTAAAAGTTTTTTTTGCATTGATACATGTCCCCTGGGGTAGGACCCGGGTCCCCAAACCCTTTTTAGGACAATACCATGCAAATTAGCCTTTAAAATGAGCACTTTTGATTTCGAACGTTCGAGTCCCATAGACGTCAATGGGGTTCTAACGTTCGTGCGAACTTGCGGTCCGTTCGCGGGTTCTGGTGCGAACCGAACCGGGGGGTGTTCGGCTCATCCCTATTCCTTACATACTGTAGTTACATAGTTGGTGAGGTTGAAAAAAGACACAAGTCCATCAAGTCCAACCTGTGTGTGTGCTTTATGTTTAACTGGAAACAACTTAAAAATATGGATTTGGAAAGTGAGGGCAATGGCCACCAGGTCCAGCACAAATAGGGAAGTAGATATACTCAACAGGGACAAAGAAAGCAGTACAAAATAGACAGATGTTCTACTTCCGTAATATTTTTACATTTAGATACACTTTTATGATCTTTTGTTGCAGCAGTGTTTTGTGAAAGGGTCTTCTTGTATATACAGTATTTCTTTATGCTGTAATGCTGATTTTATTTGATTCAGCAGTACTAAAGAGGAGACTTATTTTTCTATTACAGGTAATTACAGTATATACTGTAGTGCCTTCATTTTATGCAGCACTTTACATGTATATTGCACATTAACATACTTTTGTTAAAAACTATGTAAGCTTTTTATTACTCTAATAAACCACCATTTTTTAATGAAGAAAGAACATTGTAATACGAAGGATACATAGATAATAAGGAAAATTATGTTACATCTCAAATATTAAATTATACAGAGAAATATTTTTATGAATTAAAGCAACAGTTACAAAAAGTACAAACATTACAATACATATATATGTACTAATTTAGGTTCCATGCCAAGTATGTAATTATAATTTCCAGATTTGGGGGGGGGGCAAAATTTGGTTAAAAAAACAAGAACCTGAAAGATGATCATCTTAACGACCTCTCAGAATAGACTAACATATACAGTAGCATACATTCTATACTTCAAAATGCATTTCTATCAGTACCACCTAATTATTAGAGCTAAGGATTCCATTAGTATAATTGTCCTTTGCACAAAATAATTTTGTTTTTATTGATGGCTGAGTCACCTCTCCTGAGTTCAGATTTGATCCAGATTAGGCTGGAATCCTGGACGAAAAAGTTTCACATTTGATATATGCTCTTCTATGGTCCAATAATTACAACTGTTGCAAGCTTCCCTTGTGTCTGCCTGCCCCATGCCTATTTACAGCAGCGAGTCAGGAAGAGTCATGTGGTCAGGCACAACCTACTTAAGAAAAGCATTGCAGAGCATAGCACTTGTCATTAGTGATAAGGTTTGGCTTGACTGCTACCATGACACAGTAAGTCCCTGGTTCACAACCCTGCCAGCAGTTCATTGTGCTTTTAAGAATTGACAGTCTTTATTAAGCCCTAACATCTAACATTTATTCGTTGTGGTGTTAGATGTATGCACAGCCTCCTGTTTACTGTGCAGTCTCCTGATGGAGACACAGGATAACCATCTAGAACTGTTGAACTTTGGAAACAAGCGGTTGGGCCTCAACAGTTTATTTGGTTTTTGGGATCAAGCTGCATACTGGACAGTTTCTTTTCTTTTTGTTTTGTTTAATTCTGGTATAACTGCAGTATTTTTTGAACCAGCTCATCAGTCCATATATCTATGCTGCACCAGTCATTACTATACTGACTAAGCCGTGTATATGGTTTTTCATTTTTTTTATATCAGAAGGTTGACTAACTCTCCTTGGGACCCCATCTCTACTGTATATACAAATAGATAGCACAATCACACTAGTTTCTTGGAATGTTTGGGGAATGAATATTTAAATTCAAAAGGGCAGCTGTATTTCAGTACCTTAAACAGATTAAGCCGCATATCATCCTCCTGCAGGAGTTTCACCTTGATGAGAGCAACATTTTATCCTTACGCCGGCCTTGGGTACAGAGGGCCCTCCATTCTACGTACTGCACCTTTGCTAGAGGGGTCTCTGTTTTGATCAGCAAAGCCATATCCTGTACTATTCCACAGATGTTTTCTGATCCAGGGGGCTGATATGTGGCTGTGGTGTTAGATATTTGTTATCAGAAACTATTAATAGTGAAAATGTACTTGCCCCCCTGTTTCAGGTGTAATTATTGTATGATCTAATGGTTAAATTGGCCCCTAATGCCCATCTCTCTATGGTATTGATGGGCGATTTTAACGCTATTTTAGACCCCACCTTGGATTTTTCCAACCCCAATAGGCCGGCCTCTGTGGAGCTTCAATCATGGATCTCCGCAACAGGGCTTTCTGAATTGTGGTGCTGGCAACACTCAGATTTTAAATCTTATTCCCATCTCTCCACTACGTATCGCTCTTCAGCCAAAATTGACCTGGCATTTGGTAATGCATCCATGTTATCATGCATACAAGAGACAGACTATTTAGCTGGAGGTACTTCTGATCACAACCTGCTATATGTTACCCTTGCTTTTCCTGTTGGGGCAAGGAAGGGGGATGGAGGTTATCCCCAGGTTGGTTACAGGACGCAGGGCCAGTACAAGGCAGGGGCAGAAGAGGTGGATGCCCTGAGTGGGACAATTTAATAGAGGAAGGGGGGCGCAGTTGAAGTGCCAGTGGTGCCTGGACTATTATGCACAGGCTGCGCTAGAATACTGCACAACCAGTCGGATGCAACGATGTGCCGAGTGCTCTCCTGCACCCGGAACAAGCCTAGGATGACCCCTTCAGTTTACTTCCCTGTCAGACAGAGTAATCTCTGCCCGACAGGCATTTCCTAATCCCGTCCCGGCTTGACGTCACTGAGAGGCTGGACGGAAAGCGGGAGTGAAGAGGAGCATAAAGTGCTGCCGGAGCTATGAGTGCGATCTAGGAGAGGAGGAGAAACCAAGCAATATAGTAAGCCATCAGCAGATGAGTTAGTTAACTCTTTTTTTGGGTGGCTGAGTGGTGGTTAATAAATTACCCATGGTATTTTTGTAATATGCATTATGGAGGGGTTAATGTGTATTGTCACTGTTGCATTAGTGACAAGTGCACTGCAGTGCCGATCACATGTGAACTCGCATTGGATTCACACAAAAAAGGTGCAGGGACTTATTTTTCCCCGAACTGGAATCGGATTGCATAGGTGTTCTCACCCACGCGATCTGATTCCTGTCCGAATACACAGTTCACAATGCAATCCGATCTGGGGGTGTCATTAACATTGTATTGACACCCGCAGCGGTTCACAGAGAGCAGTGTGAACTGCCTGTGGGAGAGATGAGATGCGGGAATTGGCGCTGGAATCGCAATGGTTCTCGCATTACTACAGTGTGAACCCAGGCTTAGGGTTTCGGGTGCATGCCCACCCTACTCCCATGTGATTTGACACAGTCGGAGTCTGTAAGCAGATCATGGCCAATGATTCATGGCCGGGACCTATTGACTGGCTGTGTCCAATCAACACATGGCTCTGTCCAGAGGGAATGTTCGCTTTCAAAGCAGGGAAAATAAACAAATCAGTCTATGGTAAAAATCAGTACACAGTACACACATTACACATTGTTAGGCACACAAATAACCCCTTGTATGCCCCTAGATATTAACTCCTTCTCAGCCATTGTCATTAGTACAGTGTTGGTGCATTATATTAGCACTGATCAGTGCATATGGCTACATTCAGGACCTAGGCATTCCGGAGCTTCTTTTGGGCAACAGGCACCCCGTAATTTTGTTGCGATTTGTCAGGGGACAATTGCCACAAAATTGCACCACGATTGGGCTGCCATTGAAAGTAACAGGATCGCAAGCTTGTCTGTCTGGCAATTTGGGAATTGTGGGCAGAATCACAGCGATTCTGCCCGCGATCCAGAATGCCTAGGTGTGAACTGAGCCTTAGGCCCCTTTCACACTGGGGCGGTAGGGGGCGTCGGCGGTAAAACAGCGCTATTTTTAGCGCTGTTTTACCGCGGTATTTGGCCGCTAGCGGTGCTGTTTTAACCCCCCGCTGGCGGCCGAAAAAGGGTTAAAACCCCTCGTATAGCGCGGGGTATTACCGCGGTATAGCCGCGCTGTCCCATTGATTTCTATGGGCAGGAGCGGTGAAGGAGCGGTGAATAAGCTGAAGGAGCTCCTTCCCCGCTCCAAAGATGCGGCTAGCAGGAGATTTTTTCTTCTCCTGCCAGCGCACTGCTTCAGTGTGAAAGCCCTCGGGCTTTCACACTGAACAAACAGCGGAGGCTGTTTAGGGGCAGTTTGCAGGCGCTATTTTTAGCGCAATAACGCCTGCAAACCGCCCCAGTGTGAAAGGGGTCTTAGTGTCACTGGTGATGTCAGTGGGCGTTAGTCAGTTCCAGTTAAAGTCACTATTACAGTCCCACTATAAGTCACTCCTTCTTTACAAATGGGGGGGTGCAGTTTGCCATCTTTGCCCTGGGCACCAGTTGACCTTGTCCCGGCACTGACAGGACCAGGTGTCCTCCCAGCTCCAAACGTCTATTATGTCCTGAATAAAGTAAGTGGTGATTGCGCTGTGATAAGAGGTGAAGGAAGGAGGAGGAAGGGGAAGGGGCTAGCTCAAATGTATAGAGAGGTGAATGAAAAAATGAAAAAATTATACAAAATATAAAGGTATAATGAGCATGAGGGCTAGTATCATACTAGCACATAAAAAATATAATGTAAATACTGAAACAGAAGAAAAGAAAAATCTCAGTGCAAAAGGGCTAGTACCATACTAGCACATATGTGGTAACTCAGCAAATACTTATCAAAAGAAAAATCTCAGTGCAAAAGGGCTAGTATCATACTAGCACATATGTAGTAACTCAGCAAATACTTAATGGTGACTCCAAGTAAATAAATAAATGGTGAACAGTCCCACCGCCTTGTAGTACAAAGTGCTCAAACAATGAGTCATCAGTTCCAAAAGGCAAAATCACGTGACGATACGCGTGAGGTTTGGAGCACGGGAACTGTCACAGACTGATGATAGGATACGAGCTCAGCGCTCGTGGATGTTTTTTTACTATAGCCTTCTGCTAAATGTAAGTGTACCATGTTGTTTTTAACCTAATAAACTGATTTATATACGGGATCACGCTATGTGCACTCTCTTCCAATACTCCACATTAGGGATGAGCTTCGAGTTCGAGTCGAGCTTATGTTCGACTCGAACATTGGCTGTTCGCAAGTTCGCCAAACAGCGAACAATTTGGGGTGTTCGCGGCAAATTCGAATGCCACGGAACACCCTTTAAAAGTCTATGGGAGAAATCAAAAGTGCTAATTTTAAAGGCTAATATTCAAGTTATTGTCATAAAAAGTGTTTGGGGACCTGGGTCCTGCCCCAGGGGACATGGATCAATGCAAAAAAAAGTTTTAAAAACGGCCGTTTTTTCAGGAGCAGTGATTTTAATAATGCTTAAAGTCAAACAATAAAAGTGTAATATCCCTTTAAATTTTGTACCTGGGGGGTGTCTATAGTATGCCTGTAAAGGGGCGCATGTTTCCTGTGTTTAGGACAGTCTGGCAGCAAAATGACATTTTGAAGGAAAAAACCCATTTAAATCTACCCGCGGCTATTGCATTGCCGACAATACACATAGAAGTTCATTGATAAAAACGGCATGGAAATTCCCCACAGGGAAACCCCGAACCAAAATTTAAAAACAAAAATGACGTGGGAGTCCCCCTAAATTCCATACCAGGCCCTTCAGGTCTGGTATGGATTTTAAGGGGAACCCCGCGCCAAAAAAAAAACAGCGTGGGGTCCCCCTAAAAATCCATACCAGACCCTTATCCGAGCACGCAACCTGGCAGGCCACAGGAAAAGAGGGGGGACGAGAGTGTGCCCCCCTCCTGAACCGTACCAGGCCACATGCCCTCAACATTGGGAGGGTGCTTTGGGGTACCCCCCCAAAACACCTTGTCCCCATGTTGATGAGGACAAGGGCCTCATCCCCACAACCCTGGCAGGTGGTTGTGGGGGTCTGCGGGCGGGGGGCTTATCGGAATCTGGAAGCCCCCTTTAACAAGGGGACCCCCAGATCCCGGCCCCCCCCTGTGTGAAATGGTAAGGGGGTACTTACCCCTACCATTTCACTAAAAAACTGTCAAAAATTTTAAAAATGGCAAGAGACAGTTTTTGACAATTCCTTTATTTAAATGCTTCTTCTTTCTTCTATCTTCCTTCATCTTCTGGTTCTTCTGGTTCTTCTGGTTCTTCCTCCGGCGTTCTCGTCCAGCATCTCCTCCGCAGCGTCTTCTATCTTCTTCTCCTCGGGCCGCTCCGCACCCATGGCATGGGGGGAGGCTCCCGCTCTTCTCTACTTCTTTTCTTCTCTTCTTCATTTTCTTCTCCGGGCCGCTCCGCACCCATGCTGGCATGGAGGGAGGCTCCCGCTGTGTGATGGCGCTCCTCGTCTGACAGTTCTTAAATAACGGGGGACGAGGCCACCCGGTGACCCCGGCCCGCTCTGACGTACGGGACATGACGGGACTTCCCTGTGGCATTCCCCGTGACGTCACAGGGAAGTCCCGTCAAGTCACCGTGCGTCAGAGGGGGGTGGGGTCACCGGGTGGCCCCGCCCCCCGTTATTTAAGAACTGTCAGACGAGGAGCGCCGTCACACAGCGGGAGCCTCCCTCCATGCCAGCATGGTTGCGGAGAGGCCCGGAGAAGAAAATGAAGAAGAGAAGAAGAGAAGAGCGGGAGCCTCCCCCCATGCCATGGGTGTGGAGCGGCCCGAGGAGAAGAAGATAGAAGACGCCGCGGAGGAGATGCTGGACGAGAACGCCGGAGGAAGAACCAGAAGAGCCAGAAGAACCAGAAGATGAAGGAAGATAGAAGAAAGAAGAAGCATTTAAATAAAGGAATTGTCAAAAACTGTCTCTTGTCATTTTTAACATTTTTGACAGTTTTTTAGTGAAATGGTAGGGGTAAGTACCCCCTTACCATTTCACACAGGGGGGGGGGCTGGGATCTGGGGGTCCCCTTGTTAAAGGGGGCTTCCAGATTCCAATAAGCCCCCCGCCCGCAGACCCCCACAACCACCGGCCAGGGTTGTGGGGATGAGGCCCTTGTCCTCATCAACATGGGGACAAGGTGTTTTGGGGGGCTACCCCAAAGCACCCTCCCAATGTTGAGGGCATGTGGCCTGGTACGGTTCAGGAGGGGGGGGCGCACTCTTGTCCCCCCCCTCTTTTCCTGCGGCCTGCCAGGTTGCGTGCTCGGATAAGGGTCTGGTATGGATATTTGGGGGGACCCCACGCCGTTTTTTTTTTTGGCGCGGGGTTCCCCTTAAAATCCATACCAGACCTGAAGGGTCATGCCGTTTTTATCAATGAATTTCTATGTATATTGTCGGCAATGCAATAGCCGCTGGTAGTTTTAAATGTTTTTTTTCCTTCAAAATGTCATTTTGCTGTCAGACTGTTCTAAACACAGGAAACATGTGCCCCTTTACAGGCATACTATAGACACCCCCCAGGTACGAAATTTAAAGGGATATTACACTTTTATTGTTTGACTTTAAGCATTTATTAAAATCACTGCTCCTGAAAAAATGGCCGTTTTTAAAACTTTTTTTTGCATTGATCCATGTCCCCTGGGGCAGGACCCAGGTCCCCAAACACTTTTTTTGACAATAACTTGCATATTATCCTTTAAAATTAGCACTTTTGATTATTCATGTTCGTGTCCCATAGACTTTAACGGTGTTCGCGTGTTCGAACGAACTTTTTTCCTGTTCGCATGTTCTGGTGCGAACTGAACAGGGGGGTGTTCGGCTCATCCCTACTCCACATATATGCATCCCATTGTGACGAGCATTGAGGAAATAGGGACGGTTTGAAGACACCCTTTTTGAGGTATACGAACTCGCCGTTTGTTGGATTGACGCCCACGCTCTTTGTACAAAAGTGAGTGCATCCCCCTTCTGTGTCCTGTCCCTTTTTCCACTTTGGCCGCCATGGAGTTATACTATATACTGTCTGCTTATGTTTTTTTATATACCATCCTGCACACCCACCACCCGAATCCCCTGAACTACTGGATGGGACCCTTGCTTGCTGGTGATTTGTTACTGGATTACAAGCTGTTGTCTTGCAGCAGTAAGGTGAGCTGCTTGCGAGCACAGAGGTGTCCCCACTGAAGACCTTTTTCCATTCCCTGTGGCTTGTGGACTTGCCTTTTTGGAACTCATTGTTTGAGCACTTTGTACTACAAGGTGGTGGGACTGTCCACCATTTATTTATTTTTCTTGGAGTCACCAATAAGTATTTGCTGAGTTACCACATATGTGCTAGTATGATACTAGCCCTTTTGCACTGAGATTTTTTCTTTTATTTTGTGTCAGTATTTACAATATTTTTATGTGCTAGTATGATACTAGCCCTCATGCACATGGACTTTGTTTGATTTTTATATTTTATTTTGTTCAATTTTTTTGTACCCACACTGTATTTGTCACTCATTTCATAGCTATCTATACGTTTTAGGCTACCGTATTTTGTTTCTTTAGTTTATTCGGATGTAGTGCTCATTAGACTGCACTTTTTTTACATTTAATTACACTTTTATATTTTGTATAATTTGTCTATTATGTCCTACTGGTCCACTAATGCGGACTCGGCTAAGCCGCCAGTAGTGTGGGATGCATTCAAGGCGGTGGTAAGGGGGAAATGTATTTCAGCAATTAAAACGGCAAGAAGGGACCATAACTCTGAAATTGTGGTTTTACAGAAAAGAGATAGTGAATGTGCGAGGGAACACACCTAAACTCCATTGGATGATAATTACACATCCCTGCTGGAAGTACGGCATCTTCTTTCCCTACACTTCACAGAGCTAGCTCATACTGAAGCTGGGCGGAGGGCGGAGTCTCTTTTTTCTCAGGGTGACAAAAGTGACAAGTTTCTGGCCATGTTGGTGGCAGATCAAAAATCTCTTGTAAGCATACCAGTTGTAAGTAGGGGGGACCTAGATACAGATCCATCCAGTATTCTGACAGAATTTGTAAATTATTGTTCTTCCCTTTATGCTCCCATTCCTATATGACACTTCTGAGTTGGATGCGCTGCTGGGGGGCCTGTCTCTCCCAGGGCTATCAGATTCAGATAAGGATCTTCTCAATGCAAACATCTGGAGAAAGAGGCCGCTATATTAGCCTTTCCTCTGCAGAAGAACCCCGGGCCAGATGGTTTCCCAGCAGACTTTTACAATTTTTATATGGAACAATCAGCCCCCTGACTTAGTCCACTTCTGACTCATTGTCTTGACCATCAGACCCTCCTGACCTCAATGTTAGATGCTTATATGGCCCTCCTACCAAAACCAGGCAAAGATCCAATGTCCTGTTCCTCCTACATCCCATTTTTTTTTTAACCACTTCAATACAGGGCACTTTCCCCCCTTCCTTCCCAGCACAATTTTCAGCTTTCAGTGCTGTCACACTTTGAATGACAATTGCGTGGTCATACAACAAACTGTACCCAAACTAAATTTTTATAATTTTCTTCTCACAAATAGAGCTTTATTTTGGTGTTATTTGATCACCACTGGGTGTTTTATTTTGTGCTAAACAAACTAAAAAAGACCAAAATGTTTGAAAAAAAAAGTTTTTCTTTGTTTCTGTTAAAAAATTTAGTTTTCTCCTTCACTGACGGGCACTGATGAGGCTGCACTAATGGGCACTGATGAGGTGACACTGATAAGGTGGCACTGATGGGCACTGAGGAGGCACTAATATGTAGAATTGATGGGCACTGATAGGCAGCACTGATATGCAGCACTGATGGGCACTGATAGGTGGCACTAACTGGCACTAATAGGTGGCACTGATGGGCACTGATAGGTGGCACTGATGGGAACTGATAGGTGGCACTGATGGGCACTGATAGGCAACACTGATGGGCACTAATGGATAGCACTGATAGTCAGCACTTATGAGGAGGTACTAACAGGCATTACTGATGGGCACTGATTGGCACCTGTGAAGGGCACTGACAGGCATTACTGATGGGCACTGATTGGCACTTTGGGCACTGGTTGGCACTTTGGCATGGATTGGCAATTTGGGTGGGCACTCATTGGGATTTGGGTGGGCACTGATTGGCATTGTAGTGGGCAACTCTGATGGGGGCTGCACTGATAATCAACGTGCTGATTATCAGTGCACACCCCCCCGCCGATCGGCTCTCCCTGTCATCGCGAACCGAGGAAAGCCGATTACTGGCACTTCCTGGTTCACACTGTGATCAGCTGTGATTGGTCACAGTTGATAATGTGGTAAAAAGCCTTCGTCAGGGACTCTTTATCAAGATCAAAGATGCAGTGTATCAGAGTGACACACCACCGATCGCCGCGCTACTCGCCCTCGCGGGAGCGCACTGGCTTTTTTTCCTGCTTTTCAGATCTTAAAGTGAATTGGGACAAGTCCTCTATATTACCACTGGGTGACAAAGTCAGGGGTGTATCTGATACCAGTCTTCCTTTCTTTTACGGTGGGTCTCATCTATCACTTACCTAGGTGTCCGAATTACAGCCAACGTACTTGACTATATGTCTCTAAACGTACTCCCCTTAGTGTCTTAACTCAAACAGAAGATATGGAAGTGGCTGCCACTGTCCCTGATAGGGCAAATCAATCTCCCTAAAATGAAGATTCTACCGGTCATATTATATTTCCTAAGATACTCCCCACTATAGGTCCCTAAAACATATTTTAAAAAACTGGATGGCATTATTGGTGCATTTATATGGTCTCCCCTGTCTCCCCGCATAGGGCTTAAAGTTCTGCAAGAACCCTGGGGTCAGGGTGGGTTGGCACTAATAATACCTAGCCAGGCGGATGGTGTTTGCTCACCGATGGCTACTGGCAGATGATGGGGATTCGGCCACAGTGTTGGAGGCAGCTCAGCTAGAGTCATATGAAAGCCTGACGTTGGCTCTTTACAGGGGCCAGAGGTCTGATCTCCCTCTAACTTTGACAATGAAAGCTACCATAAAAGCATGGGAGGTGACTACAAAATTAGAATTTCCCAGCTACGTCGGTGTTACGCTTTTCTGCTCCCCTCTGGATGAATCCTAGTTTTCCCCACTTTTACTGCCTGCCAGATCCAATGATTTGGGCTAGTAAGGGCGTTAAGATACTGGGCAAAATTTCAAGAGAGGGAGAATTTCTGACATTAGACAAATTAAAGACGACACATGACTTACCCAATTGCTATTTGTTTTGATATCTTAAATTACAGCATGCATTCCAGGCTCAATTTTCTGGTGGGGGGTGGAGACTCTGCCTTCAGCTCTTGAAAATCTATGGTCAGACGAGGATCTTGCCAAGCCATGATCAGTCACCTATAAGGAGTTATTTTAAAAGACACCGCCTGCAGTGGCTAGATGTAGGGAACGGTGGGCAACGGAGGTTCCGGACATTCAGGGGAAGGACTGGGATGACGTGGGACCACCCTTTCAAACACTTGTCCGCTAGGGATAGACAAATACAGTTTAAATTCCTACATAGGATTTACTATACCCCAGCTAGGTTAGCACGTATTGGCTGAATGCTGGCGATGCTCTTTTTCTCTGACCAATGTGGGACATATTTTTTGGAAGTGTCCACAGATCCAGATTTTCTGGTCTGGGGTCACTTCTTGCATATCTGAGGTCCTTAGTTTTCCCATCCACATGTCGGGTCAGGGTCTGTCACCATGGTTTGGTAGAGGAAGTTGTTCCATCCCTAGCCCATCGAACTCTACTCAATATAGTCTTATTCTATAGCAGGAAAGCTATCCTTTTGCACTGGAAAAAGCCAAATGCCCCTCATGTATCCTTTTGGAAAGGTATGGTTAACTTTATGATGCCTCTGTACAGAGCGACGTATGTATATCCAGTGCACAAAATAATGCTATAAGGTGTGGCAAGCCTGAATCGATTCATCTTCCACGATGCGGTAAATAGTTATATTGTTTCTTGATAGGTTTTATTGTTTCTGGAAATTGGGGTTTAAGCTTTCTGAATTCAATAAAATGAATATATGGTATATGTGAATAAGTGTAAAAAGGATTACACTGTGCTAGAGTGTGTTAGACATGCTACTAAATTATAGCACGATAGAACAACTGCGTCTAAATAAACGCATGTGGATGTGGGAAACACAATACCTCTACAAGGTAAGTGGACCTAATAATAGATAAATACTCTGAATACAAATGTGAAAATTGAAAAATGCATATAAATGCATCAAAGTATAAATGCAAATTCAAATATGAAATATGACAGATTAACGCATCAAAGTGCATAGGTACCAATAAGCATAACTGAATCACAACATTACAAGATAGTGAAATGAATAAATGAATATAAATGCATCAAAGTGCACATGTGCCAATATGCATAACTAAATGACAATATTGCTCAAATGTGCAAAATATAAACGCATAAAGTGAAAATGTGCAAATAAACATACATAAAAAGTGCTAAGTGCAAAAAACACAAAACAAAATGTAATTTGGTGTCACACAGTTCATGTGTAAAAAAAGTCCTCAATGGAACCAAAAAATATAGCCCACTATGAAGTCCCACAAAAGGTATAAAGGTGCCTAAACGTGATGTCCACTGGTGATACAATCAACTTGCTAGTAACTCTCAAAGTGCCACAGACCATGCAATGGTGTGATTCAGTGACCCCAAAGGTAATGCGCTCACCTCAGAGCGTGTGACCAAGTCACTAGACAAAGTCAAACCACGCTTGTGAACCACCCCGGGTTCTAAGTAGATCACAGGATCCCAGGCTCCAATGCAGTAAAGAGTATATAGATGGGAAGAACAAACTACATAGTATAATATCGTTTTAAAATT
The DNA here is from genome assembly GCA_037952925.1 of Lithobates clamitans. NCBI lineage: Eukaryota > Metazoa > Chordata > Amphibia > Anura > Ranidae > Lithobates > Lithobates clamitans. Next base: position 4,246,823 of record JBBGZY010000580.1, on the reverse strand, counting down.
TATTAAAAGATATAGATACTCTCATCAAAAAGGGGTATTTACAATATATAGGCGCGTCAGTGCACTGCTCTAAACATGGCAAGTATGATATTTTTCATGAGGGTATGGTGTGCGTCTCCTCAATAGGCAGCTTAGCTGTCTCTTGCTCCGTCCTGGCCCCTCACCTATGCATGTTCAACACAGGGATCACGTGTCATCGTCAGGGGGATACTGATTGGACGGCCAATCTATCGTTTTAAATACACTCCCTGCGTCCATTTTGCTGTGGTCCGCAGACATTCTAGTGTTAGTCAACAAGATATATGAGCTAAGTAAAACTCAGGCACAGCTGATAACCAACTGGTCTCATTAATCAGTAAACCCAATGAAATGAGCGCTAATCGCCAGTATTCGTTAGAGAAAAAGATCATCTAATATTAAATAAAATTGCAATACTATTGTCCAGCTCGGAGGTTGACGGACAACACACCATACCAGCTCATATCAGATACAAAACCAATCACCTAGATGTATAATATCACAGAGAATATACTGAAATAAGTTGTTAAATAAATAAAAATAAATCTAGAATAGTATTCCAAACTACATGAGTAAAAACAGTATGTGATTATAATTAGTCACTACCTAAACGTCATGTGATGCCCCATAACGCACCGCCCAGGGGAAAGTTTAAAAATGCTCAATCTTTATTCACATTCAAATATGTGTGCTAAATAATGTTAAAAAAAATATCATACTTGCCATGTTTAGAGTGGTGCACTGACGCACCTATATATTGTAAGTACCCCTTTTTGGAGAGAGTATCTATATCTTTTAATAAATTTTAAAATGGTATTATACTATGTAATTTTTTCTTCCCATCTATATACTCTTTACTGCATTGGAGCCTGGGATCCTGTGATCTACTTAGAACCCGGGGTGGTTCACAAGCATGGTTTGACTTTGTCTAGCGACTTGGTCACACGCTCTGAGGTGAGCGCATTACCTTTTGGGGTCACTGAATCGCACCATTGCATGGTCTGTGGCACTTTGAGAGTTACTAGCAAGTTGATGGTATCACCAGTGGACATCACGTTTAGGCACCTTTATACCTTTTGTGGGAAATTGAGTGGACTATATTTTTGGGTTCCATTGAAGACTTTTTTACACATGAACTGTGTGACACCAAATTACTTTTTGTTTTGTGTTTTTTGCACTTAGCACTTTTTACATTCTCATATATATATTTATATTGTAATAAGTATGTTTATTTGCACATTTTCACTTTATGTGTTTATATTTTGCACATTTGAGCAATATTCTCATTTAGTTATGCATATTGGCACATTTGCACTTTGATGCGTTTATATTCATTTATTCATTGCACTAGTAATGCTGTGATTCAGTTATGCTTATTGGTATTTGTGCACTTTGATGAGTTAATTTGTCATATTTCATATTTGAATTTGCATTTATACTTTGATGCGTTTATATGCATTTGTCAATTTTCACATTTGCACTTTGATGCGTTTATATTCATTTATTCATTTCACTATCTAGTAATGTTGTGATTCAGTTATGCTTATTGGTACCTGTGCACTTTGATGAGTTAATTTGTCATATTTCATATTTGAATTTGCATTTATACTTTGATGCGTTTATATGCATTTGTCAATTTTCACATTTGTATTCAGAGTATTTATCTATTATTAGGTTCGCTTACCTTGTAGAGGTATTGTGTTTCCCACATCCATATGCGTTTATTTAGACGCAGTTGTTCTATCATGCTATAATTTAGTAGCATGTCTAACACACTCTAGCGCAGCGTAATCCTTTTTACATTTGTCATTTTGCACGCGTATGAGACGTGTTTAATGCACGCAGCTGAGTAGTGCTTTACTAAGTTTTGTGTGGCTCACAGGACCTTTCCCATCATTGTCTATATGTGAATAAGTACTAATTGCCATTCTACTTGCCACTACTACAAGTACTACTTGCATAGGCATGTGCACAGGGTGTGCCAGGTGTGCCTGGGCACACCCTAATCACCCCATGTGCATTAGCATTATCTAGGGACAGCACCAGGTGGGTAGTTGGGGGCGCCAGTGGCCAGTGTAAATGCCCCCATTATATTAAAGGCTAGGTTCAACAGTAGGAAAACGTTATTTAGGGCGTAACGTAATATGCTCCCAATCAACTGTCTCCCACCACCAGAGCCTCCTTTCTGCAACAGCAGGTGTCGTTCATGTGTATTTAAGATTTGGGGTGCACACCCTAATGCAATAGGCTGCGCACACCTATGCACTTAATGTTGAAAGGCAAAAGATATATTACTCACAAAGGAAGCATAGATACACGCATTTGTAATCAATAAGCCTGCAGTGGGATCCGGGGTGGGTCTCTCCTGGACATACATGTCTCCAGAGTGCAGCTGATAGCTCGAATGGGTGGTATCCAGCACTTGCAGCCTTTTGGAACAGCGTAGAACACAGGGGAGATCGGAGATGACGTCACTTCTGGGTGCAGGGTGAAAGGATGCAGCTTCGCATTCGGAGCATGCGTGCTCCTTCCTCAGGCCTACAGATGTTCCCACACCATAATCCCCCCTCCACCAAATGATTTGGACCAGTGCACAAAGCAAGTTCAATGACAACATGGATGAGGGAGTTTGGGGTGAAGGAACTTGACTGGTGTGCACAGAGTCCTGAACAATAGAACACCATTGGGATAAATTAGAGCGGAGCCAGGTCTTCTCGTCTAACATCAGTGCCTGGCCTCACAAATGCGCATCTGGTAGAATGGTCAAACATCTCATAGACACACTCCTAAACTTTGTGGACAGCCTTCCCAGAAGAGTTAAAGCTGTTCTAGATGAAAAGGGTGAGCCAATTCAATATTGAACCCTATAGATTAAGACTGGGATGCCGTTAAAGTTCATGTGCATGTAAAGGCAGGGTCCCCAATACTTTTGGTAAGATAGTGTATGTGCCTGGAAAACACACAACTATCTTTGTGTATAATATGCAAAAATCATTCCGCATTAGAACTATAGCAATGCTAGGAGGTGCCATGTGCAAGAACTGAATCACTGCCATTTTACCACTCAGAAACAGCAGGACCATTTTATCAAAGACAGTATTGCTATACTATCAGAGTCAGTAAGACAAAAAAGTTAATTTAAAAGTTTTATATTTTTCATACAAAAAGACATGATATAAATTTTGCATAGCTCACCTAGTTTGCAAAACCTCAAGTATGACACCACCTCAAAAAAAAGTCTGCTACACATATTTAGGAGACTAGAGACTGGACTCATCAGATTAACTCATGTCTCTGTCTTATCAGGTTTAAATACCTCTGTATAACTTGGTTGCCCACAAAAAGTAAAAAAATCATGGTCACCCTGGATAGAGAACATCAGTGGTAAAATTAGAAAAGACTCTTATGCCCCGTACACACGAGCGGAATTTCAGTTGGAAAAATCTTGGATGGTTTTTCCAACGGAATTACGCTAAAGCTTGGCTTGCATACACACGGTCACACAAGAGCTCTCTGAACTTTCGACCGTCAAGAACGCGGTGACGTGCAACATTACGACGAGCCAAAAAAATGAAGTTCAATGCTTCCGAGCATACGTTGAATTGTTTCTGAGCATGCATGTTTTTTTTGCGTGTCGGAATTGCATACAGACGAACGGAATTTCTGTCAAGAACTTTTTCCGTCGGAAAAATAGAGAACCAGCTCTCAATTTTGCTGGCAGAAATTCAGACAGAAAAAGTTGGATGAAGCATACACGCGGTCGGAATATCCGATCAAAAGCTCCCATCACACTTTTTTTGAAGGAAATTACGACCGTGTGTATGCAGCATTAGAGTATATATCTTTTGAAAAATGTTTCCATATCAATTCATTGTTACATAAGTAAACTATTACACAGAAACTTTGTGCAATTTTTAATACTTATCCATACAAAATATGGGAAGTTTTTAAAAAATAGGGTTTACATAAACTTTAATGCAAAATCAATACGATAGCATTGCTGATTGAAGCTATAGCCATTTTTTCCAAGGTTGCTGATTACAGCCAGTGCAAGTTTTTCCAGCATTGCTAACTGCAGCCAGTGTTTGCAGCATCACTGAGCGCAGCCAGTGCCAGCATCTCCAGCATCACAGATTAACACTGCCCTAATCACAGAACTCCTACCTAATCACAGTACCCCTTCCTAATAACAGTTCCCCTACTTGATCATACAGCCCCTACCTAGTTACAGTCAGTGACAATATTTACAAACAATTTATGTCTCTGAAGGTACTCCTTGGATTTTGGGTGTCCCTCTATAAGGCTAGGCTGCAAAAAATGTCACACTTGTGGGAGTCCCTTACTCAGTAGGAGTAGAAAAATGTGCTTAGGAGTGCAATTGTAAGAATGGCCATGCAGTGTGTGAGAAATAACTTGTTAAAGTGACAACCTTGTGAAAAAATTGCATATGATTTACTTTCTTCATTTGCACAACAAATTGTCAAAAACCAAAATCTTCAAAATACTCTTTTTGCCTCTACCTTAACACCTTGGAGTGTCTACTTTTCAAAAAGTGGTCATATGGGTGGTGTCTACACTGTCCTGGCATGTAGGGCCTTCAAGAAATGCAATAAGCAAATTAGAACATAAGTGTTCAAACTGCACATTTCAAATATACTGTACAGATCATAATTTGTAGATTCTATAACATTCACACAGACTAAATAATATACAATTATTATTTTTTTTACCAAAGAAATATAGCAGAATACAGTTTAAACTAAATTTATGAGGAAATATTTATTCGATATGATTTATTACAGAAAGTAAGTGAAGCTTTGAAAACATTTTCAATTTGTTTGTTTTTTTATAGCATAAAATATAAAAATAGTTATTAACTACCCCCAAAAATAAGTTTTTTTTTTCCTGCAAACAATGATTTAATATTCATTTTGTTGTAAGGCTGAATAATTGTCAGTCAAACTATCACAGCACTGAAAAATGCACTGGTAATGGAGGTGAAATATTCTAGTTCTCTAGTAGGTGGTTAAAAACCCACCTAAACATCTAAAACAAATTGATAATCAGCTGCCAAATGGGCTTGTTGTAAGTGCATATAATGTACCCAAATTTGCAAGTGTATATCCTACCAAAAGAAGTATGGAGGACACGAACAGCTTTGCAAATAACAAGTTGATCAGCAAAGGCAGCTCAAATATTTGAAAAAAAAATGAAACAAAAGCACCAACTCTAACATGTCATTCATAGAAGCTGACCAGAGTATTATAGCTAGATAAGAAATGAGGTGAAAGCTACTTTAATTGGGTGCTATTAGTTACTAAACTTGGTACATATATATTGCCTGTGCAACCAGTTTCTAAATAAGCATGCCATTTAAAAACCTTGATACAGTGTGCTTGCCTAGTATGTGTAAAGCTTAACAGCCATGCGGCGCTCTCAGTGTGAATCAAGTAAGCCACCAAGAAGACAAGTGAAACACAATGATATCCATTTCTATTAGGCAAATACGCTTTGAAAATCATTCACATAATCTAAATACTCAGTACATCTTATCTAGCAGGAAGCAGAGATTATCAGACATCTACATTTCCAAGAACATATTTTAATCGCTGAACCTGACAGTAGTTTTTCCACTTAATTTGCATACCAGGCTTTATAAAGTACACCAATTCAGAACTTAGAAAAACCTGAATCGCTGATTACAAGACCAATAAAAGCCTGTAGAATTTACATACACATCTACTGGTACCTTGTCACATCTTCTTAACCTCTAAATCTCCAAACAAGGAGTAAATGAACTTGTCTGCAAGTTTTTTTTTTTTTTACTTTTTTTCCTCTTTTGCTTTTCAAATTACAGTGTATATTTCTAGAGCCCCGATGCAATTATGCTGCCTCAATTGCCTCTCAATGGAAAAAGCACCAGGCTAGACTTGGATATCAAAAGGCAGAAATTGCCTGAGAAAACCAACAACACAAAGACAGCTACGTTTCTGTCGAAAGTGGACAGAATAAAAGTCGACAGTTTCTATTAGCAGTAACAAGACAAAATACAGAGGCCCTTTATCTCTTAAAATGTAAATTTATACAAGGATTCATGCTGCCTTGCTGTAAATATCAAACACCCCTTAAGACCATAGAACAAGAGTGAATTGATTTTCCTCTTGGTCTCCACCATCTGCAGATTCTCATAGCTTGGCATTATATCAGTGCTAAATTAAAAATCTTGCACTCTAAAACCATAAGGGAGATTTGTGAAGTTCAAGCTGTTTATTCTTTAAATTATATGATTGATTTTCTATGTTCATATCTACTCCATCTGAATCATTTTTCAAGTTTATTCAATTGATTTCTTAGTGTTATGTGTTGCTCTCTCAATAACCTTTCTTTAGTGTATATCAGCTTTATATCTGTTCTCATTTACATTTATAGGCCTAAAGCAGCTGAAACTATATTGATTTTCTTCAAGCACTTTAGTATACAATCCCTAGTTATTTGTGATGAATGCTCTTTCTCATTTATGGTATTAAAGTCTCAGAGAGGAAACCTAATTCGATTTGCATTCATTTGAGTCATCTGCCCTTCAGAGATACATGATTGTATGGCCTGTTTTGTAAGACAATTCATAATATACTGCAGTTAGAGAGATTAATAAAGTGTGTATGAAAAGTACAGGGTCATTCATTGAAATATTCTCATAATGAATGTCTGAAATATTTCATTTGACAATTCAGTAAATGTGAAGATATGACAAGGTGAAAATTCAATTACAAGTTTCACCACTTTCCGTATAACATGATCACGATTACAACTTTGAAAACAATAGTACACAATATTAATTAAGGGGTTATTCCTTTATTTTTAATTTTTGTTTATATAGCTAATCAAGAAACACCGGTAAAAGAGGTTGTATATTTTGACAGATTGACCTATCTTTCTAGCCAGATGTGATTCTTCTCATCTGCCTAGAAAAATAACTAGGAAAATAGTTAAAAATAACCAGAATATCGTAGCTACTTGCAAATAATATAGTTTTCTCCAGGTTATAATACATTATATTATATTATATGCTAGTTTGAATATGTTAGTCTGCATATACTATGTAGTACTTGATTTGTTATTATAAATGTTTTTGTAAAAAAAAAAAAATATCTTAATATATTATCTAAATATATCCAAAGCCAAAACCAAGATAGAGAAGGAAAGTGTTAAAAACCTGTTGTTTTTCTTTTTTTTTTGGTGTACTCTGTGAGGAGGGATTCGCTGATTCTAATGACCTAGTGACAAATGAAAGGGAAAAATATTCCAATATTTTACAGTTGTTACTGGAACAAGAATAGTTGGGTATTCTTCCAAACACTTCCAGTGCCACACCTGTAGCGTAAGTTTTTTTATCCAAAATAAAAAGTTTTCTATTTAAACTGGATCTAAAATCAAAAAATTTTATTTTCTATGTTATAGGTAACATCTAGAAGCAATGTACAGTACCTCAGCAGTGCCCTTAGAAATGTACCTTTTGTCTCCTGAAAAATAACAGTGCATTTTGTGTTTTTTGTGTGTGCCCAGGCATTCCTGTGCCTCCAGCCTCATAACTGAAAATTTGCAGCGTGATAACTAAGGCCAGTGCTAGGACACACTGTGTGCCCAGGGCAAAGACAACAAACTTCAGCCCCCTACCTCCACGATGTGTGAGCTTATAACACTCCTAGCACCCATTCACTTATCTCTGCATCACTGCACAGCTCTGGATCTTCCAGTCAGGTTTCATAAACTGTATCTTCTCTGCCACTGCTGGTCTCCTTGAACTAATTATAAATAGTTCTAGACCGGCCAGGGGCAAAAACAAAAGGCAGAGCATGCATACCAGTCATAGATGAGTATGTAGTTGCACAGATTAGGGAGAAACAACCGGTTGGTTATGTCAGAACACCTAGCTATGAATTATTTAGTAGCTAATATCTTAAGAAAAAAAGGTGTGGAAAATAACTTTTGCAGTTTTAACACTGGGTGCATCCTTGTGTTGTGATTTGGATTTTTTTTCTTGTTATGTAAAATAGCTTAAAGTGTTAGGTCACTATTACAGAAAAAAAATGTAAATGTCAACTAACACTGTACACCCTCCCCACTTCCCCGATCCCTTCTCTGGGGCTGCTGAGCTGTGGTCCATTGATTTAAAACCTCCATTCTTCTCCCTCTTCTTTCGCCAGGGCTTCTGGAATGGACCAGAACTATTTTTTGACAGATCAGTGCCTACACAATGAATCTCTCTAGTCTGCCCCAATAGAGCTGCACAGAGAACAAGGTGCAGGGATTACAATTCCCCAGACCAGTATACTGACTGCATGAGAAACGACAGCTCAGGATCCCTGGAGGTTAAGTACAGCAGGGACTGGGGGTGGGGAGAGTGTATGGGGTTAGTTTACCTTTTAATTATTTTTTAGAAAAGGTGAACAAACACTATATATATATATATATATATATATAGTGAAAAGCTTCCACAAAGCTTCTAATCCACTCCCTGGTCATCTCCCGCCTTGACTACTGCAACTCCCTCCTCATTGGTTTACCTCTAAATAGGCTATCCCCACTTCAGTCCATCATGAACGCTGCGGCCAGGCTCATCCACCACACAAACCGCTCAGCGTCTGCTACACCCCTCTGCCAATCCCTCCATTGGCTGCCACTCAGTCACCGAATTAAATTCAAGATACTAACTATAACTTACAAAGCCATCCACAACTTGGCCCCTAGCTACATCTCTAACCTAGTCACAAAATACCAACCTAATCGTTCTCTTCGCTCCTCCCAAGACCTCCTGCTCTCAAACTCCCTTGTCACCTCATCCCATGCTCGCCTTCAGGACTTCTCCAGAGCCTCCCTCATCCTCTGGAATGCTCTACCCCAATCCGTCCGTCTTTCTCCTACTTTATCCACTTTCAGACGATCCCTGAAAACTCATCTCTTCAGAGAAGCCTATCTGGCCCCCACCTAACAACTGTACATTTATCTTCTCAATCAGCACATCACCCACAGTTATTACCTCTTGTATCTCTTGACCTCCCCTCTTAGATTGTAAGCTCTAAGGAGCAGGGCCCTCTGATTCCTACTGTATCAAATTGTATTGTATTTGTACTGTCTACCCTCAAGTTGTAAAGCGCTACGTAAACTGTTGGCGCTATATAAATACTGTATAATAATAATAATAATAATAATAATAATATATATATATATATATATATATATATATAGTATATCACAAAAGTGAGTACACCCCTCACATTTTTGTAAATATTTTATTATATCTTTTCATGTGACAACACTGAAGAAATGACACTTTGCTACAAAGTTAAGTAGTGAGTGTACAGCTTGTATAACAGTGTAAATTTGCTGTCCCCTCAAAATAACTCAACACACAGCCATTAATGTCTAAACTGCTGGCAACAAAAGTAAGTACACCCCTAAGTGAAAATGTCCAAATTGGGCCCAATTAGCCATTTTCCCTCCCCCGGTGTCATGTGACACGCTAGTGTTACAAGGTCTCAGGTGTTAATGGGGAGCAGGTGTGTTAAATTTGGTGTTATCACTCTCACTCTCTCTGGAAGTTTAACATGGCACCTCATGGCAAAGAATTCTCTGAAAAAAAAGAATTGTTGCTCTACATAAAGATGGCCTAGGCCAGTGAACCTTGGCACTTCAGATGTTTTGGAACTACATTTCCCATGATGCTCAACTACACTGCAGAGTAGAAGAGCATCATGGGAAATGTAGTTCCAAAACATGTGGGGTGCCAAGATTCGCCATCACTGGCCTAAGCTATAAGAAGATTGCCAAGACCCTGAACCTGAGCTGCAGCACAGTGGCCAGGACCATATAGCAGTTTAACAGGACAGGTTCCACTTGCCATGGTCGACCAAAGAAGTTGAGTGCATGTGCTCAGCATAATATCCAGAGGTTGTCTGATCAATGCTTTGTCTTGCAGGACCTGCTTGCCCTCCTCTACCTCTGCATGCAGAATCTTTGTCTCTCCCTTTATGCTTGCTTGCCATTTTAAATACAGGGTATTGCCTAATCTTAACATTAGCTATTACAATAAGGGTAAAAAGAATGCAGTGCTTTGATGCACTTAAAATGTGGTGCACAAAATAGTATTACACTGGTGTGGTGGGGACATGCTACAAATAAAGGGCAGTTTTGCCTGTGTCACATATACCTCCCCCACAAAAAAATAAAATTAACCTTATATAAGTTTTAACATACCAAAAACTAAAACAAAAATGTAAATCATGTAAAAAATAAATTGCAAGAGGGGGGGATAAGGAAGCACAGCTAACCAGTGATTGACGCACACACAAAAGAGCATGGAAAGAACTGTTGGGTCTATGCAATATAAACTAGGTTGGTATAATAATTTGTAGCCCACCACACTGCATGTCACAACAATACAGCACAGTACAGCACTTTAAACACAGGGGTGGGGGGGCAATAATATGTAGCCTATCACACTGCAATTAAAAGTAATGTAGAAATATGTAGCTGTCATGGTCAGGGGTCAGACACCAGCAGCTATAACCGTAGAGAGGCTCCCACTGACCAGCAGGATGATTACACAAGCAGGTCACTCTGACTGGATGACAGATTTAGCCAAGGGGCCAAGTCTAAGAACTAACCGATATTCACCAGAGCTCCTGATGGTGGAGATGGGTTTTGTGCATGTTAGTACCAGATCATGGTACTTGGGGTCCTCGGGACTGTCTCACCAGGAGGTGAGCAAGCCAGGGGCTAGTAGCAGATATAGCAAGTAGAGATCAAGCAGAAGCCTAGTCAGTAAACAAGCCAAAAGTTGGTAACAAGCGGTTGCAGGTTGGGATCAAACGGAACAAACCAAAGGTCAATAATGAATGGTGGTGGAGATAAGGACAACTGCAGGTATGCAAAAGAGCAATATATCAGCTGGAGAGAGAACAATAATCTATCAAACAGGAAGTGTAGAGACATGGCTTAAAGCAGAGCTTCACCCAAAAGGGGAAGCGCCACTTGTTTGCCTTCTCCTCCCCTCTGCTGTTACATTTGTCACCTATTGGGGCAGAGTGGGTACCTGGTTTTGACAGATACCCGCTTCCACTTCTGGCTCCATTTGTCACAGCAAACTGAGCCGGAGCCTGAGTCAGTCCATTCACAAATCGCAGCATGCTTTGTGCATGTGCAGTAGCAAACTGGCTGTGAAGCCACAAGGCTTCACTGCCGGTTTCCCTTTGTCAAGATGTTAGTGCCAGCACCCGACAGCTGATTGAAAAATTGGCTCGGGTGAGGACACCGCTGGATTCCTGGACAGGTAAGTGTCCTAATATTAAAAGTCAGCAGCTACAGTATTTATAGCTGCTGACTTTTTTTTTTGGAGGGGAGCCTGAAGCTCCTCTTTAAATAAGGAAGTTCATGGGAGGAGAAAAGAGTTCAAGGTTCAGCAGAAACAATAAACATGGCAAGATTGTTCTAAGAGATCATAGAGGGAGCTGTCCAGCATCTCAGGTGGCATAGTTAGAAGAGTCACAGGCAGACACCACAGAGGTAACAGGTTCCGATCTGGGCCCTGACAATAGCACTGTATATCACAGTTACTGTATCTCTCCCTAACCACACAGAAGGGTTTATTTACTAAAACTGGAGAGTGCACAATCTGGTGCAGCTGTGCATGGAAGCCAATAAGCTTTGAACGTCAGCTCGTACAATTAAGCTTTGATAAAAAAAACTGGAAGCTGATTGGTCTCTATGCAGAGCTGCACCAGATTTTGCACTCTCTGTTTTAGTAAATCAACCCCACTGTCTCCCTATCTACTCCAATCCCCACATAACAAAGCCCTTGTTATTGGTCAATATAAGACCACTGACCACAGTTCAAAGGCAAGGAAGTACATTATTGGTAGTTGTTTGCTATAACAGCAAACGGCCACATTAGTATGTGTATAGTCAAAACAAAACACAGTGACGTCATTAAAAAACACTGATGTCATTAAAGCTTCCTCCCCCCTATGGTGCCATATTTGGCACCTTTCAGGGGGGGAGGGGGGAACGGGTACCTATTTTTGACAGGTACCCTTCCCTACTTCCTGTAGGGAAGCCGTGGAGCCGTCCCTCAGAAGTTCAGCCCCCCTCCTCCTTCCTCCGCCACTGGACCAGTTAGAGAGCACAGCGTGCTTTGCGCATGCGCAGTAGGGAACCAGCTGTGAAGCTGAAAGGCTTTACTGCCAATTTCCCTTATGAAGAATGGCGGTGGAAGCACCTGACAGCCAATTGGAAAATTGGCTGGGGTGCCTACATCGCAGGCTCCATGGACAGGTAACAAAGAAGAAATGGCTGCACATTGATGAAAGTCCAATGCCATTTATTAAATCACTAGGGTGACATCAAAAAGGACCAACACACAGTCTTGTAGATGCATTTCACACAGTACAATTGTACTTAATGATTACAAACTTACTTGTAATGATTAAGCACAATTGTGCTGTGTGAAACACATCTACAAGACTGTGTGTTTGTGTCCTTTTTGATTTCATCCTGGTGATTTAATAAACAGCATTGGACTTTCATTGATGTGCAGCCATTTCTTCATTGTTACATATACCCATGGAAGTGGGCCAGGGCTTGCACTTGATTGGAATCCTATCAGGCTTAATCCATTCACCTGGAGCAGTGATTTCTTTGTCCCTCCCTGAACAGGTAAGTGTCCATATATTAAAAGTCAGCAGCTACAGTTTTTGTAGCTGTTGACTTTTTTTTTTTTTTTTCCCCAGGCAGAACTCCTCTTTAACTGTCCATGAGCATATTTTGTCAATGACATCAGTGATTTTCCTCTACCCCTTGTTATATTGTGCTGCCTGCTGGGGAAATGTCCTTCACAGTGAGAGTCTGTTGGAAACAAATTGTCTCATCAGTGCTTCCCACATTGACAGCAACATCCTCCCAGCCAGGGACGTGAGAAAGTGGCCCTTGCCCCATCAACGTTTGGGCAAGGTGCTTTTCTGCCCCCCCCTCAGCAAGGTACCCTCCCAATGCTGGGGGACTGTGTCCTGAATAGATTTAAGAGGGGCAGGTACGAGCTTGCTGCCCCTTCCATTTTTGCATGTTCAGATAAGGGTATTGCATAGATTTTGAGGATGACCACGTGCTTTTTTTTAATGTTTTTTACATGGGATTCCAACTTAAAATAGATACCGAACCCCTTGTTCTTTTTTTATTGCACAGCATTACTGTTTTTATTAGTGCACCATAAAAGCCAATGGCTGTGCAGCTGCCAGCATCCTGATGTCATTGGTTGTTAGAATACAAGTAACTGGCCTGCACAGCAACCTTGCTTGCTATGACACAGGCAGCCACCAGCATCCTATCAACCAAAGAGTGGGAAATCATTCATTTAGTGGCAGTGGTGGTACTATCACTAAATGAATGACTTGCGGCTGCAGCAGCCTATCGTTCTGCGAACTAAGAACATGAAAGTTTTTAGTCAAATATGGCTGCAAACATAAATCTCATCCATAGTTGCTAGTAAAGACCAGACACTTATACCCCGTACACACGGTCGGACTTTGTTCGGACATTCCGACAACAAAATTCTAGGATTTTTTCCGACGGATGTTGGCTCAGTGGCCAATAGCTTTCATCTCTTTATTTATTCTGAGCATGCGTGGCACTTTGTCTGTCGGATTTGTGTACACACGATCGGATTTTGTTGTCAGAAAATTTTATAGCCTGCTCTCAAACTTTGTGTGTCGGAAAATCCGATGGAAAATGTGTGATGGAGCCCACACACGGTCGGAATTTCCGACAACAAGGTCCTGTCACACATTTTCCGTCTGAAAATCCGACCGTGTGTACGGGGCATTAGACTCCACATGTTGGGGAAAGTCAGTGCCCACTATCAAAAAGATGCATTGCATGGCCATGTGGGCCAACATAGCTTAGCTAACTGAAAAAATAAAAGGGAAAAAAAAGCTTTAGCAAGTAAAATCTGCTTAAGGCCCCTTTCACACTTGTGTGACCTAAAGCAATACCTGTGTAATCTTGGGGTCTATGGACCTCAAGTGGCATCAAAGTTGGACCAAAGTAGTGCAGGGACTACTTTGAAGTCGCTGTGACTTGAAGTCACATAAATAATGGCACTCATTGGAAATCATGGGGTACAACTTGTCATGCAACTTTGCTGTCCCAAGTCGCAGGACAAGTCGCACAAGTGTGAAAGAGGCCTAAGGCTTTATACACACTTGTATGGCTCCAAGATTGTGCTGACTTTGGAGTGCAACTTTGATACAACTTTTATGTAACTTTGGCGCAACTTTGAATGGGTGCAACTTGGATAGGACCTTGGCTTTGACCAGTTATAATGGACAATTGTTGCACAACTGTTACATTGTATAACATTCAGATATGACTTTCATGCAACTTTTGAAGGTTAATATTGAAGTCTATGGCACTCAAGTTTCATGAAAGTGAGACCAAAGTAGTGCATAAACTACTCTGGAGTTGCTGCAACTTTAAATCATGAATATATAAATGGTTATCATCGGGAAAACATGGGGAATGACTTGTCATGCAACTTTGATGTCCAAAGTTGCATGACAAGTCGCACAAGTGTGAATGGTGCCCTATATAGAAACCAGATTCTAATATTTTGCTTTTAGCCCAGGTTCACACTTATGCCCTGTACACAAGATCGGTCATTGATCGGACATTCCGACAACAAAATCCATCGGATTTTTTCCGACGGATGTTGGCTCTAACTTGTCTTGCATACACAGGGTCACACAAAGTTGTCCAAAAATCCAATCGTGACGTAAAATACGTATGTCAGGACTATAAACGGGGCAATAGCCAATATCTTTCGTCTCTTAATTTATTCTGAACATGCGTGGCACTTTATGCATCGGAATTGTCCCCACACGGTCGGAATTTACGCAAACGGATTTTGTTGTCCGAAAATTTTATAGCCAGCTCTCAAACTTTGTGTGTCGGAAATTCCGATGGAACAAGTCAGATGGAGCCCACACACGGTTGGAATTTCAGGCAACAAGCTCCGATCGCACATATTCCGTCGGAAAGTCCGACAGTGTGTACAGGGCATTAGAGTTGCCACTTCATCCCTTTAAACCCAAACACATATTGATTACACAGGTTCTGTGGCTGATTAACCTCCCTGGCGGTTTTCCCGAGTGTGGCTCGGGGTTAAAATTCAGTACCATTAGCGGTAACCCCGAGCCACACTCGGGATCGCATTGCAGGATCCTGGGGCGGCGTTACTTACCTTGTCCCCGGGATCCTGCGATGTCACCCGCAGTGTCCGTGGGCTCCGTCCTCCTCCAAAGCCTCTCCATGCCAGGCTCCATTCCCTGCGAGCGGCGCGACGCACGGGGGCGGAGCCTGGCGGCAAATTTAAAAAAAAGTAAAAATCATAACACATACAGTACTGTAATCTTACAGATTACAGTACTGTATGAAATGATTTCACATCCCTTTTGTCCCCAGTGCTTTGGCCCATGCCCTGCATGCAGTTTTACATGATATACACTGTTCTTTCTGCCTGGAAACTGGAGATTGTCCATAGCAACCAAAAAGTGTCCCTTTACGTCAAAAGTGGCTTTAGACCAGCTAGAAAACAGCGATAGTAAATGAGAACACTTGCAGAATTGAGCGATAGTGAATTGTGGGGAAATTTATTTTATTACTATTTTTTTTTTTTTTGTTATTTATTTTTATTTATTATATTATAATTTATGTTTTTGTGTTTCAAACTTTATCATACCCGGGATATCTACTAGACTCTGGTTTGGACAGATTTAAGTGTGTTATTGTTAAGATTTACAGACCTACAATATAAAACGCCAAATTTCCATGCAAAATAATGGTACCGCTTTCAGCACCTAAAATCCGAAATAATCATACCGCCAGGGAGGTTAAGGTGGTAATTAAACTCAATTGGTGCCTTATCTGCACTAAATTAGTCTCAGAACCTGTGTACTTCATATGTGTTTGGGTTTAAAGGGATGAGGTGGCAACCCTATTCACACTGCTCCGGCATGAAAGTCACGCAACTTCCAATCCGACTTTGCCCTGCAACTTCAGTCTGACTTTGAACTGACTTAATGTGACTTTTTACACTCTATGGGATTGAGATCATATCAAAGTCTAAATTTGGATAGAGTTCAGTTAAGACAGCTCTTATAGGGAAACATTGAATTTCACATGTCATCTGACTTGTGCTCTCAATCAATTAATAATTGATCATTAAACACAGAGCTCACTGTGAGTTGATAGGCTAGGTCAGTCAGGGTATGCTGGAAGGAAGATCCTATGTCTGAGCTATGATTGCACAGGACATACTGCTGGCTCAGAGAGATCAATATTGGCAGGTTGGTGTGTGTATAGATAGAGAGCGGTTAACTTGTGTGAATAACCCTCCCAGACGGGAGGTATAACAGGTAGGATCTCACTGCTTTCCTGACAGTGAACACCACCTCTGCACAGATAAGCAAGCAGCTCACCTCGAATAAAGTCTTCTGTCAGCTCATCAGGATAACTTCCTAGGCTATGAGGGATATCAACCTTCCGTGTATTGCCAAGTGGAACGGGAAAGTCTTTTTAGAGTTTGTAGCCCAGACAGCAACAGCCGTCACAGAAGTCCGGGACTTTCCGTAGGTACTCGTGAAGCTCACGGAGGTATCCCCTTAGCGTGTGGGTGGGCCAGCGTGTACGCTATAGGGAGCGTGATGACGTCATGCTGACACGTTTCGCCCGTCACCAGGGTTTCTTCAGAGCATGACAACTATGGACTGTGTAAAACTGGCATTGACCTAACATGCTTGTTCGTATTATTTTAGCCCTTTTCTATCATATAGAGATTTTCCAACATTGCTCCATTGCATTGGCAAAAAATGCCCATAAATTTCCTCTACCAGAGTTTTCCATGTGATCTTAAAGCCATAGAGATTTTTTTCCCTGCATATTTCCTTTTTTACAATTTAACAACTCTGTCACAGTGTATGCCAAAATATACAATACATCTGTGCATACATACTAGCACCATGTTTTGTCTCTTCAAAACACTGATAGTACAGAAAAATGCATACTGACCTGCTAATGCATGTTGATCTGCCAGAAATCTAGTGTGCCTTCCTGTTTGAGCTGATAATACAGTGCCTCAGCTGCACTTAAATCTCAAGCTGTGTAGTCAGGCCTGCCCTGTTCTCTTCTGTAGGTCTACAGAACATATCACTCATGCCTCATCTCATTTCCATAACCTAAGGGGGAGGTATCATGTAGTCCAGAGAAATGAACAAAGCTGTGGATTTTAGAAGAAGTTAGGAGCTCACTAGGTTTTTGGCAGGATCAACAGGTATACTTCTGTATTTGTAACATTTTTCAAGGGATAAACATAATACAATTTGCAAGAATTGGAGAAATGTACTGAATATGTTATGCCAAGGGATACATTTTTAAAAAATAATGTATTATGGTGTCAACAAAGGCAAATAAATTTATGTGAGTGTGATAAACCATAAAAACAAAAGTAGGTAAATCTTTTCAAATGACCAGATTCAGCTGTATTTTGATATTATTAGGCCTTATGCACACAGAAATATACCCGTTCCTATGTCCTCAAGTGTAAAATCTTTATTGCTTCCCCTGGGAGTGGCAGGTGCCACATACTGTAGAGCCGCCAATACAAGTGAATGGCTGTACCTGGCTGTAATTGTGTAAATGCTGAACACTTTTGCACCAGCATTTACACAGGCATACAGTGTATTTTCCTAAACATGACAATGAAAGTTTGGGGTAATAGGCCATATGCACTTGCAGGTGTCCTGGTGCAGGAAAACATTAGGGATTTTATGCTTGATATGCATGATAAGCGTCCATGAGCATGAGACCTACCTAGAGCTACTGCCGCAGAAGCTGCTGTAAAGTCATCAGTTCTTCCCCAATGTCAGTTCAGAGGCAGCCAGGCATACAGCAACAGATTATTCACTCTGGCCCAATGATCAGTCTAGTGGATGTCTTTTAGGTGTTTTATTGTTAATGAACATGGATAGGGTATAGGGCAGTATGGGATACACCAGATTCACTAACTATTTACAGGAGGACTCTTCACTCTTCCCAATCTCTCTCTGCTGTCTGTATACAGGAACAAGTACAGGTGACAGAGACTGAGCCTCTATTTTTAAAGACTATCCTAGGCAGGGACACTAAAGGTTTATCCATCCAGGGTACTGCATACAGTCACTGGAACTCTGAACTCAGGTCAGTGCTCACAATGTCACAGGATCACTGGGTGCCTTCCTCTAGTATCCACTAGACCAGGGATATGCAATTAGCAGACCTCCAGCTGTTGCAGAACTACAACTCCCATGAGGCATATCAAGACTCTGACAGCCACAAGCATGACACCCAGAGGTAGAGGCATGGGACTTGTAGTTTTGCAACAGCTGGAGGTCCGCTAATTGCATATCCCTGCACTAGACATACTTTAGTGATTTCTCCAGACCAGGTTCTCAGTGAGGAATCCCTTGATAAGCTTCAAAAGCATTAAAAAGTAGGCCCCCAGCTCTGCCACAGCCAGAATCTCAATGATCAGCTGCTGGGATCAAGATAAAGACAGCAGGTGGGGGCAGCCACCTCCACCCAGACAGGTGGACTCCTTCCACAGGGAGAGGTAATAGAGATCCTGCTGCTCTAAATCTCAGACTATTTAATTGCCTCCCAACCATCTTCTGGGCACACCTCCCCAGGGATTGGCTGGAGCACATTAAATATTTAAGCTGGGATTTGCCTTGCCCAACCCCACTATTTTCAATAAGCCCCTGGAAGGCAGGGGAAAGCAATCCAGCCTGCAGCCTGTGAGATCCAGAACATCCAAAAGTAATAAACAACTGCTCCACTGATTACAGAGAAACAAAAAAAAAAAAAATTTGCCTGATGTCCTAGCAACCTAACTAGGTGGATACTACACCTAAAAGGGAATTTCATGGTGGAGTCTACCCAAAACCTATACATCTGTTGACAGGATGTGAATTTACTATAGCTTTTTTGTTGACAAAATATTTTGTGTGTAAAACAAACAATACACATTGGAATATTCTTGTTGTATTCAAATGCATTTATTTCAGATAAAAAGACATGTTTAGCGTATGTCTGTATTTAAAGTTCACATTAAACATAACAATATTTCAAGGGCTTGTTCCACTGATTACATGTTCATAAATAATTTACAGGTAAATGTAAGTTTACGCTCTTAGTTATTATAGGAAACTACTGATCCAGGCAAAATCTCATGAAAGTATGCTCTCTTTTATTCTCATCTCTGATCCCAATGCAGCTTTTAGATAATGCAAATAGATCACAGGCCAAAATGATCTGACAAGATAATGGAGCTTTCATTGCTGCCTGATTAACTTGGCTGTAGGGTTCCACCTCGACCCTTTCGGCTGATGGTCCTAATTAATAATGATTACTCCCAAAATGTGCAAATGGAACGATAAACGAAGAACCAACTAATTAACTGCAACCATTTCTACTAATCATTAGTTAACATCCAATTTTGTCATCATTACACTGAAGCGCATGCAAGGACAGATAAAACAGGGTCAGCCTTTTTGCCCCCATAAACCTGACAGCAATATTTTCTTTCCCAATAAAAGACAAACAAGTAATTAAAGTGAGAGCTGAAGTAAGGGCCACAAAATTCGATTACTTCAATATTCCACCGGTGGGTGAAACACAACCATTTTTCAAAATAAGTGCTGAAATCATGCTATTTTTCAGACATTACATTAAAAGGAAATTTGTTTCCTTTCAGAGAGCGTTTCAGTCATAGGGAACAATGTAACCTTCGAGACATAACTTTTTTTTTTAAGACAAATGTAGGACATTCTCATGCTTTTTCAGCAAAGGATAACAGTGCATTTCTTACTTTTATAGGATGTTACTAAAAGTTACATGTGTCCAATAAAAATTGTTATCTACCTGTATCTCATTGTTAAGTTTTCCCAATCAGCAATGAGCAACTAGGCCCAGAGCAGGATTAAAGCCATATGGGGGCCTTGTTACGGTAGTAGCTTTGGGTCCCATTAATTCACTCGCAGACTCCGGTGTTACATTTTGGGCTCATGTACCACCTGTTATGTAACCCAGAAAGACAAACTGTGGAGTCTCTGCTCTGCTCTGTAACATTCCACTGACACTCCTTCCCCCACCGCCTTGCTTCCTACCCTTTATTCCCCCTTGCTTATCTTATACATTGAATTAGGCTGGATTCACACCTATGCATTTTTAGTGCTTTTTGCATTTTGCAGATTTGCACTAGAGTCCATATAACATGGTTTCCTATGGAACACTTTTTGTAGTGCAAATCTGCAAAATGCAAAAAGCACTAAAAATGCATTGGTGTGAATCCAGCCTTACTACTGTGTTTGAGTTTCTCAGCTCTATACTTTCCATTGTATGCTTGTTTATACTTTGTATTGTAATAATCCAATAAATGTTTTACAAAAAAAAAAAAAACAATATGTCTTTTCAGACTCTTGTCCAACTCTTTCCTGCCTTCCTTATCATCTGACGGTGGGACTCCTTTCTGTACCCCCTTCCCGACTGGACATGTCTCAGCTGGCACACAAAGGGGGTGTTCCACGCTCAACGAGCATAGGCCCCCCTCCTTACATGGTGCTAACTTTAGCGGGTTCCCCCTGGGGTCCTGCCCATTGCAGGCTGTATGTGTGCGTTGGTGTCCCCGGAACGCAGGGCACAATCACACCTCTTTGGGGAGGTGCCGTGCTCTCTGAGGACAGTGTGGTCCTCATCAGCCACAATGCACACGCACGGCGACCCCTCACCACTGGGCATGCGTGATACACGTGGGACTATCGCGCATGCGTGGGCATCCCGATGTGTACATCAGATCCCACCGCAGCTTGCAAGCAGCATAGCTGCGACGGATCTGACCCCAGACACCTTTGGAGCTTATTACAGGAGGTAAGATGGGCACACAGGACACGCTTACTTTGGCTCTTTGACCTACTCAATATTGAGCATTAGGTGACCCTCTTTCCATAATAACCCCTCTTCATCCCAAACAGGTATACCTTTCCATAATAACCCCTCTTCATCCCAAACAGGTATACCTCCTGGGCATAGGGATTCATCTGAACTTTCCCGGCCTTCTTTGGGATTTATATGTGAGGGGCACTCCTGTTTATGACCCATGCTTACCATCCAGGTGTGTACATTTTATGTATATACACATATACAGCACAGGTGTTTGATCTATGATCATTAGAGGCATCAGCTATTATTGTATTTTATATATTTTCATTTTAGATCAGACCAGCTCTGGTGTCTTTCTGTGGCCTTCCCCTTTTTTGGACCTTCGCTGAGATATCTCTTTGCTTGGAGGGTTTTTTCGCTTTTGAGTCCTGTCCATCCAGCCTTTCTGAGGGCTTTTTACATTCATGTACGACTATTTGATACCACTTTTATGTGATCTGTATTGCTATCTACCATTGTCTTCAATCATGTCTTCTTCCACTTTATGCTTACTGTTTCTATAATCACGTATGTGCTTTTTTGATAGACACAGATAGCTCTGTTTGTATAAAACCCTGAAGAAGGGCATCAAGCCAGAAATGATGGGTTCATCAGAGATATCATGAGTGTCTCTATATGTATCAATAATATTTATGCACATATTGTTTAGCATTTCTGTCCATTTTTTGACAGGTTTTTAAACTATGTCAAAAACATTTTGGAATAATATACTCTTCATACTAATAATTGGTGTTTGGGTCACTTTCAAAATCCCACTTTTTCCTTTTTTCTAGTCTGCCTGTAAAGTAGCGCATCTTTCCTGTGTTTAGAACAGTACCACAGCAAAACGACATTTCAAAAGAAAAAAATTTAATTTAGAACTGCAATGTATTGTCGGGTCCCAGCAATATAGATAAAAAATAATTGAGAAAACAGCATGGGTTTCCCCCCAATCCATTAACAGGCCCTTTGGGTCTGGTATGAATATTAAGGGGAACCCCGCACCAACATTTAAAAAAATAATTAAACGGGGGTCCCCCCCAAAATTTATACCAGGCCCTTCAGGTCTGGTATGGATTTTAAGGGGAACCCCGAGCCAAAATAAAAAAAAATGGTGTGGGGGCCGCCCAAAATCCATACCAGGCCCTTATCCAAGCATGAAACCTGGCAGGCCACAGGAACAGGGAGGGATAAGAAAGCACCCCCCTCCCCTGAACCGTACCAGGGCACATGCCCTCAACATGAGAAGGGTGTTTTGGGGTCAGCAAGGGTTGTGGGGAAGAGGCCGTTGTCCCCATCAACATGGGGACAAGGTGTTTTGGGGGGACCCCAAAACACCCTCCCCAAGTTGAGGGCTTGTGGCCTTGCACAGTTCAGGAGGGGGGTGCTCTCTCACCCCCCTTTTCCTGCGGCCTGCCAGGTTGAATGCTTATATTATAAGGGCCTAGTATGGATTTTAGGGGGGGACCCCCCAAGCAATTTTTTTTAAATTTTGGCGCAGGTTTTCCCTTAATATCCATACCAATAGATTTTATCTATATTGCCGGGATCAGGCAATACATTATAGCCATGACCAGTTTTAAATTACTTTTTTTCCTTTACAAATGTCATTTTGCTGCTCTCATTCATAAAACTATGTACGGCCGCTATGTAAGCAGCCTAACATAGTGTGGGGCGTGGACTCAGCCCCTTGAGCCATGAATGGCAAAAGGCACCCTGCCTTTGGCCAATCATGTCTCTCACAGCAGAGCGCGCTCTGATTGGCCAAAGCATGCTGGTCAGGTGCATGTTTTGGCCAATCAGCAGCCGTCTATGCAATGCGATCTCACAGTGCATTGACGGTCTCGCCGTTCATTATGGGGCATTCGATGGGCGCTTGAATTTTTCTGCGAATGCCCCATAATGTTCTAAATTCGGCAAACGGGCGAACACGAACAAGTCGAACATCGGGCTCATCCCTACCAATGACAGATGCCAATACCAAAGACTGATAAAACACACCCTGCTTATACTAGAGACTGATAAAACACATCCTGCTGATATCAGAGATTGACAGTATGCAACGTAGTGCCTCTTTATTTATTGCGCAGATGTAGGAGTGGGTTCCTTTTAAAGCAGTAATACACACAAAACAAAAACATTAATATATGGTAGCTTACTAATCAATTGATGTGATAACAGAAAAGAAACTGCGCTAAATGTGAGATCAAAACCAAGTGTATGCACACGTAGTATTTAAGTCCATCCGAAACATCAAAACAAGTGCCAATTATCACTCTGTATGAGATCCACAAAAGGTATGTATCCTCATCCTCAGTCAAGGTGACATCACACTTTAAAATCACCGCAGAAATTAGTGTAGAAGATAGGACAGTCCTTCACCTTTAAACCAACTGCCTCTTACCAGCTCCCTTGATCTCTGGTGAGGAGATCAAATGCGCCTTTTAGCTTATAACCCAGCCACAGTCTCAGGATGAAATAGATGAGACACCAGATATAGTCCTCTGTGATTTTCTTATATGTGTCACAAACAGCATATCCATTGGCCAGTCATATATAAAAGAGAAGGGCTTCCATAGTGTAAAACGTATAAAACTTTTATTACTAAATCTAGTAATGCACTTACATATATCCGGATAAATAAGGCATCAATGGATAAACGAGCCAGCCGGCTCTCTCTAAACAAACGCCCGTAACTTCCGGGACTGCGTGTTGGTGTGTTGGTGGCGTCAGCACGCCGCTCTCCCTACGCGTTTCGTCAAACCTGACGTCGTCCAGGGGCACGGGCGGCGTGCTGATCACCACCAGTTATATGCTAATTCGTCTGAGGGAAGACCGCCCAATCCTGAGATCCAAGCTGTCCGTGATGCAAATGCCGCCATATTGCAATGGGGCAGATGCCAGTGTGATAACAGGGAAAGGTTCCGATATTACTGGATATCCTCCCTTAACGAAAATAAAAAAATATGTACTCAGCTTGCGTTTTTTAAATGAAGAGCAAGCAAAAACTAGATTGTGCACCTCTCTTTTGTATGAAACTAGTAGTGCCGATACTATATAAATAAGATCAGCAAAACGGAGTGGTGGCATCTAGTGGTCAAGCTCTATATTACATGGTTTAAAACCTTTTATGTAACTGATAGAGTCACCTGGATACAAAAAATAAAAGTCTAAAAGCATAAATGTTAATGTATATGGTTGAATATATACTCCACTGCCCCACCACTGTGAAAAAAAAAAAGAAAAAAAAAGAAAAAAAAGAAAAAACACAAAGATAAAAATAAAATAAAACAATGCTTTGCATTTGAGTGAACTTAGGCCCCATGGGCCATCTAGTATCCAGCTATAGACATGATGGGAATTCTTCTGGATACTACAATAGGCAAAAATGGGCACAAACATACCGAATTCACATGACTCGTGCAATATAGGGATCACTTTTCATGTCAAAGGTTAATGTGTGTTGATTTGTAAACTATATGGCAACGAAAAAACCACACTATGAAGTATAAAAATATGAAAATATAACTCAGAGTCAAACCTTAATGTGCACCTCCCACCCTCACGGTGCCGCAAGGAACTCAGGACTGGTTCACATACAATTCCCCTAACTATTATCGATAAAAGAGTTAACATCTGTATCTATGTTAAGGCCATAAGGGGTGTAACACCGTACTCTATGGATCCACGCCATCTCCATCTTGGATAGTTCCCTAACTAAAGATCCGCCTCTCCAGTGTGCTTCATACTTATCTATAGCTAGAAAAATTGTATTAGCCGGGTTCCGGTTGTGGACCATATCATAATGTTTGGAAACCGAATGGAATTTGAAGCCTGTTTTGATGTTGGTTATGTGCTCACCGAGACGGACCTGCATAGCACGTTTAGTTCTGCCTATGTATTGGAGACCACATGGGCATTGGAGCAAATACACTACCCCAATGGAGCTACATGTAATAAATGGTTCTATTTTGTGCTCCCTAGAGGTACTAGTTGAGAAAAATGATACTGTTTTTTTATTTTTAATCAAGTTGAGTTTGCAGACTTGGCATCTACGACATTGGTGATAGCCTGAGAGACCTTGAAAGAAAGACAATCTTTTACCAGGGGGGTCAACTACATTGGGGGCGATAATACTCCTCAACGAGGGGGCCCCTCTGAATATTACCTGAGGTTTTTTAGGTAAAAAAGTATTGATCAGTCCATCATTGCCCAACAAATGCCAGTGTTTACTAATAATTTTTTTGATTTGGTAATGCTGAGTTGAGTAAGCTGTGATAAAGGGGATGACAGGACCCTCTTTCTTTTTCTTGGGGGCCATGTCTAAAAGTTCCGATCTGTCTCGTCTTTCCACTTCCTCTATGAGGGTCTCCAGTGGCTCTCCACCATAACCCTTCTCTAAGAACCTCTTTTTTAAAATATTTGCTTGAATTTTATAGTCCTCCACATTTGAACAGTTACGTCTCATCCTGACGAACTGACTCATAGGTACCGACTTAAGCCAGCTATCCTTGTGGCAACTATCGAGGGGTTATAAATACATTTCGATCCGTCTGTTTGAAAAAAGTGATCGTTTTAAAAGAATCTGATTCCTTGTAGATAGTAGATATGCCACAAGGATAGTTGGCTTAAGTTGGCTTTTATCTTTGTGTTTTTTCTTTTTTTTCTTTTTTTTTTTTTTTTTTCACAGTGGTGGGGCACTGTAGTATATATTCAACCATATACATTAACATTTATGCTTTTAGACTTTTATTTTTTGTATCCAGGTGACTCTATCAGTTACATAAAAGGTTTTAAACCATGTAATATAGAGCTTGACTACTAGATGCCACCACTCCGTTTTGCTGATCTTATTTATATAGTATCGGCACTACTAGTTTCATACAAAAGAGAGGTGCACAATCTAGTTTTTGCTTGCTCTTCATTTAAAAAACACAAGCTGAGTACATATTTTTTTATTTTCGTTAAGGGAGGATATCCAGTAATATCGGAACCTTTCCCTGTTATCACACTGGCATCTGCCCCATTGCAATATGGCGGCATTTGCATCACGGACAGCTTGGATCTCAGGATTGGGCGGTCTTCCCTCAGACGAATTAGCATATAACTGGTGGTGATCAGCGAAACGGCGTAGGGAGAGCGGCGTGCTGACGCCACCAACACACCAACACGCAGTCCCGGAAGTTACGGGCGTTTGTTTAGAGAGAGCCGGCCGGCTCGTTTATCCATTGATGCCTTATTTATCCGGATATATGTAAGTGCATTACTTGTTTTATTAATAAAAGTTTTATACGTTTTACACTATGGAAGCCCTTCTCTTTTATATATGACTGGCCAATGGATATGCTGTTTGTGACACATATAAGAAAATCACAGAGGACTATATCTGGTGTCTCATCTATTTCATCCTGAGACTGTGGCTGGGTTATAAGCTAAAAGGCGCATTTGATCTCCTCACCAGAGATCAAGGGAGCTGGTAAGAGGCAGTTGGTTTAAAGGTGAAGGACTGTCCTATCTTCTACACTAATTTCTGCGGTGATTTTAAAGTGTGATGTCACCTTGACTGAGGATGAGGATACATACCTTTTGTGGATCTCATACAGAGTGATAATTGGCACTTGTTTTGATGTTTCGGATGGACTTAAATACTACGTGTGCATACACTTGGTTTTGATCTCACATTTAGCGCAGTTTCTTTTCTGTTATCATCTTGTTTAATGTGGGTATCCCATATTTTGTAACTGCAGCTTAACTATTCTGCTCTTATTATAGACAGCAGATTAGGTTTTGCATGTCTTAATATTTTTGCTGACAGCGCTGTATTTTTATATATTTTGCTATTAATCAATTGATGTAGTGGCTGCATTTGTTTTCCTTTTTAGACTTTTTACTCTCTTTTTTGCACCTGACAATCTGACCAGTAACACATCTCTTATATTAGAATGTCCCCACTCTGCATGTAGGAGCACAGGGGGCACCTATGGACAGCAGCATTGTCAGCTTGGGGGGAGGGGAATATAATATGTTCTAGCAGATTTAGATACGCTAAGAAATTGAAGCCAAACTCCAGCTAACACTTTTTAAGCAGAGATAAAGGTTTTACATAAATAAATAAAAGTTGATCATTGTAAGCACCCCTGTCAGTGTTAAATGGTTTGTCTCATCCCTCAAACTGCTACTTCGGCAGGACAGCTTGTTGTGCCTAAAAACAGCAGACTTACTGGCTGGATCACCAAATGAAAATAAAGGAAAGGAAGACTAAAAAATAAAACAAATGCGGTCATCACATCTAAGAATTGGTAAGCTGTGATATGATTACAGTGATACTAAACAGGGAAGTGTTTTTTGCCATAATTAATTCACATAAATCATATATATCATGCCACTGTATTTTTTTTCTAATCCTCTAAGTACCTATTCCTGAAGCACTGTTGTGTGGTCACATGATTTTTCCCTGTTCTTTGGCATCTGCAGGGAAAGGTCCTTGGGAGGGGCTTCTATTACTGTGCTGATGTATGCTCTCTACAGTATGAGTCTGTGGGGGTTATTTACTAAAGCTGGAGAGTGCAAAATCTGGTGCAACTCTGAATAGAAACCAATCAGCTTCCAGGTTTTATTGGGAAAGCTTAATTGAACAGGTTGAGGTTAGAAGCTGATTGGCTACCATGCACAGCTGCACCAGATTCTGAGTGCTCCAGTTTTAGTAAATCAGCCCCAGTGTCTACCCAGGCCTGATTGGTACTGTGCTAGTCACATGACTAAAAAAAAAAAAAAAAATCAGAAGAGCAATTCAAATTATATTATAAATATCAAATAACTGTTTTATGACTGCCTATAAATCTATATTGAACATTTAATGTGTATTTTTAACATGGTGTATGTAAAGTCAGTGACAGACCCTAGCTTTCTTTTTGTTTAGATGGCATCTGCAACCAAGGCTTTTTTTTTACTTTACATGTATTAGCATCTACATTTGATATACAAAATACTGATCTATTTTTATATTTTTTTATATACTTTTTGTGAGTTTCTTGGTGAATGTCATCAATAGATATACTATAGCGTGCCCAAAGTGTTTAGCAATAGGAGGACATGGAGGAAAAGGGAGAGAGAGGAGTGTCATTCACCACTGTGTATAAGCCCACATGTGTGACTCTATAGTCATGTGGGCTGCACAGATATGAAAAAGGAGGAAATAAAGAGCTTAGAAGGAAACTGAAGTTTGAGCATGCTCCATAGAGGACACCAGCTGTTTCTACACAATCCCAACCTGCAGTGGGGACACAGAAAAGATGGGAGGACAGCTAAAGGTAGGATCAACCAGGTATATTTTACTCCACACAAAACGAATGCTTTAGTGGTTTTGTGAGTGTGAACACTCTGTTATAAAGCATGTAATGGGAATTTTTCATAGCCTGGGTTTAATGACACTTAAATGCTTGCTTTTGGGTTTAATATCGCTTAAACTCTGTTTCCCTCAGGGGATATAAATTGGTCTCTCTACCACCCCCCTTATATGAGTACATATTTAGGAATTAAAATAGGGAAGACTCCAGCATCTTTATATATGTTAAATTTCCCATCTAAAATTCAAAAAATTTGTAGAGAACTGACAAACTGGGCATCATTACCTTTAACTCTGCTTGGTCAAATCCATTTATTAAAGATGTCAAGTTTTGCTAAATTGCTCTATCCAATACAGACACTTCCATTTCTTCTTAAAAAGGAAGTAAACTCTTGAAAAAACAATCTTCTTTTCTTTCTCGAACATCACGGGACACAGAGCCACAGTAATTACTGATGGGTTATATAGGTATCACTGGTTATTGGACACTGGCACACCCTATCAGGAAGTTCAACCCCCTATATAATCCCTCCCCCTTGCAGGGATACCTCAGTTTTTACGCCAGTGTCTTAGGTGATGGACGTGTAAAGATGTCCTGTGCTGAGCTCCAAAGGGAATATCCTATATCCTATACTGGAGCAAGCCAGGCGAACCGGATCTATTCAAAGTGTCTTTTCATGGCCGAATTGAATGGTACCCGGGCCTCGTGTCCAAAGAAACGAGGTTTTACCCATAACGCTTCTCTTTTTAGAGAGCTGGACCCCGCAGATCAGAAAATGGCTTTAAACTTCCTAATTTCTGGCGGGGTGCTTTACGGTCTGTGTAAACTGAACCCTGCAGCTGGATAAGGTAAGAGGAGATTCCACAGAATTTTTGAGTTCTAGTGGCTTTTCTCCTTTAAGGCAAATGCATGCTGTGCCTATTTTGACCACCGGGGGCTGCCAAGAGCACATACCTTCACATGCTGGACGGTCTGTCTCAGTGTTTTCATCGCTACACATGTTTTCTCAGCGTCTCAGGCTGGCTACACAGGTAGGATGGAAGGGGGGATTTCTCATGTTTGAATGTTCCCCCCAGGCTAGAGAGAGACCACAGGGGTCTAGAAAGTGGTTATACCACTTGGGCTCTGCGGCCTCAGGCCACCATGTCTGACCATGGCCGTTCAGGCAGGTCTTTACTACCAGCTTCTCTCCCTCCTCCCCCTCCCCCAGCCTTCCTCCAGAAGCATGACAGGAGAGTCGGCCAGCTCGGGAAGCGCTCGTTTTTTTCAAAACTCGAGGGGGGGGCGATAGAGGGGGGGGGCGGGACGTCAGCACAGAGTGCTTAGACTCCCACTCAGGCCAGCCGCAGGCTATTAAAGGCACTCTGTACAGGTGCACACAGCCTTTTGGGAGACACAGAGCTGACGGTCGCATGTAAGATGGGACACAGGCATTCTCCTAGGCAGCAGTTACTGAAGTAACACCAGACTGAGCATTGGGTAGCAAGGCTTTTAGCCAGACTACATCACTCAGCAGTCAGTGTTCATTTGTATACCTCACACCTTGTTGCTTTGCGCTATGGGTAGAAGAGGTTCAAGCACCCCAGGAACCAGAGACACTAGGGGATCTCGTTCAGGTTCTGAGAGCCCCCTGTCAGCAGCATCCTCCCCCCCTGATGGGCCAGGGACAGCTAGCCAGGGAGAGCCATCGGGGTCAGGGGCTACACCTGCTTCTGTCACTTCAGGCCCTGTATATATTACACAAGAGGTTTTTTCCTCAACCATTAATGGTCTAGAGGAAAGATTAATGGCCGTGATTACGTCTTCACTCAGTAAAAGAAAACGCACTAGACCTTCCTCTGTTCACCAAGACCCTCAGACAGAGGAGTTCTGGGATAAAGGAGATGAATCCCTTTCAGAGGATCAGGATGGGACGGATGATTCCTCTTCGGAGGAATCAGGTGGAGAGGGACCCTCTGCGACTTCCCAAGAGGAGAAAGTCTTAGTGCAGATCCTCACTGGATTGGTCCGCTCCATATTTAAGTTGCCCCTACCTGAAACTGCTAAAGAATCCTCTTCTGCTTTGGGGTCACTGAAACCTATCCAAGCAGCACAGGCTTTTCCTGTTCATACTTTACTTGAAAAGCTCATTTATTCTGAGTGGGATCACCCAGACAAACGTTTTTTTCCGCCGAAAAAGTTTTCAACACTTTATCCGATGGAAGAAAAGTTTATTAAAATGTGGGGAATATCGGCCATTGATGCCGCCATTTCCTCCATAAATAATAGCCTGACTTGTCCTGTAGACAATGCTCAGATGCTCAGGGATCCTGTAGATAAAAGGATGGAATCCCTATTGAAGGATGTTTTCTCCTTAGCAGGATCAGTGGCCCAACCTGCAGTAGCAGCGATTAGAGTCTGTCAATACTTAAGAGACCATGTTAAGCAGGTCATCAAAGTATTACCTGAACAGCAGGCCCAGGGGTTTGCTAACCTTCCAGCGGCCTTATGCTTTGTGGTTGACGCCATTAGAGATTCTATCGTGCAAACCTCCCGTCTTTCACTGGGGTTGGTGCATATACGTATAATCCTATGGTTGAAAAATTGGTCAGCCGAAGCACCATGTAAGAAGCTACTGGCTGGGTTTCCATTTCATGGTGCAAGGTTGTTTGGAGAGGACTTTGATAACTATATCAAGAGAATCTCTTGTGGGAAAAGCACTCTCTTACCTGTCAAGAAGAAGAGTAAGCGTCCCTCTTTCAAACGGACTCTTTCCCCAGCGCCGGGGGCTTCAGCCTCCAGGAAGTCTCGACGGCCGCCTCCATCGGTGTCCAGAGACAAGAGTCAACCCCAGGGACAAAAGAAGTCCTGGGGGAAGAAGCCTACTAGGCAAAACACTAAGACCTCTGCATGAGGGGGCGCCCCTGCTCACTCGAGTGGGGGGAAGACTGCAACAGTTCTCAGAGCTCTGGCAGGAGGATTTCCAGGACAGATGGGTAATCTCCACGGTAACCTTAGGGTACAAGCTGGAGTTTCAGGAATTCCCCTCTCCTCGGTGCCTCAGATCAAGTGTCCCCAGAGACCCAGAGAAGAAGCAGTCGCTCCTTCTAGCGTTAGAGCGACTTTTGTTGCAGGAGGTCATTATGATAGTTCCCGCAAAGGACCAGGGATTGGGCTTCTATTCCAACCTTTTAACGGTCCAAAAGCCAAATGGGGATGTCAGGCCCATTCTGGATTTAAGGGATCTGAACCGATTCCTAAGGATTCAATCGTTCCGCATGGAATCAATTCGAACAGTAGTTCCCACCCTGCAGGGAGGAGAATTTCTGGCATCAATAGACATCAGAGATGCATATCTGCATGTGCCCATTTTTCCTGCTCATCAGAAGTTTCTGCGCTTCGAGGTAGGAGAGTGCCATTTCCAGTTTGTGGCTCTGCCTTTCGGCAGAGCTACCGCACCTCGAGTGTTCACAAAGATCTTGGCTCCTCCTCTGGCCAGATTAAGGGCTCAGGGTATAGCTGTCATAGCATACCTAGACGACCTGCTCTTGATAGACCGGTCGGTAGCCTCTTTGAATGGAAATTTGAGGACCACAGTCAGGTATCTAGAACACCTGGGTTGGATCCTCAACTTAGAAAAGTCTTTCCTAAAACCAGTAAGAAGACTGAAGTATTTAGGTCTGATTATAGATACAAGCCAGGAGAAAATATTTCTACCCCAGGCAAAGATGGCTGCTTTAAGAGAGCTGATTTTGGCAGTAAGGACCAAGAAGGGTCCCTCTGTCCGCCTTTGTATGAGGCTACTAGGGAACATGGTGTCTTCATTCGAAGCAGTTCCCTATGCTCAGTTTCACTCAAGAATGCTGCAACACAGTATTCTGTCGACCTGGAACAAGAAAGTTCAGGCATTAGACTTTCCGATGCACCTGTCGCATGCGGTGCGTCAGAGCCTCAATTGGTGGCTCATACCCGAAAACCTGCAGAAGGGGAAATCCTTTCTGCCGGTTACCTGGACGGTGGTAACAACAGATGCCAGTCTGTCAGGTTGGGGAGCAGTTCTGGAACAGGCTGCAGTCCAAGGGGTATGGTCCAAGACAGAGAGGACCTTACCCATCCACATTCTGGAGATCCGGGCGATACATCTAGCTCTAAAAGCCTGGACTATCAGGCTACAGGGTTGTCCGGTCAGGATCCAGTCCGACAATGCCACAGCAGTGGCTTATGTCAATCATCAGGGAGGCACCCGGAGCCGAGCTGCTCAAAAGGAGGTGAACCAGATCTTAGTCTGGGCAGAGATGCATGTGCCATGCATATCGGCAGTTTTCATCCCGGGAATAGAGAATTGGCAGGCGGACTATTTAAGTCGCCAGCAGTTACTTCCAGGGGAATGGTCTCTGCATCCCGACGTCTTTTGGGCCATATGCCTAAGATGGGGGGTTCCAGATGTAGATCTCTTTGCATCCCAATTCAACAAAAAGATAGACAGATTTGTGGCAAGGACGAAAGATCCTCTTGCATGCGGGACGGATGCGTTGGTGATTCCGTGGCATCAGTTCTCACTGATTTACGCATTCCCGTCTATTCTGCTACTACCACAACTCCTTCGCAGGATCAGGCAGGAAAGGAAGTCGGTACTTCTGGTGGCCCCCACTTGGCCCAGAAGGACTTGGTATGCAGAAATAGTATGGATGACGGTAGTTTCCCCGTGGACCCTACCGGTACGCCTAGACCTGTTATCTCAGGGCCCTGTGTTCCATCCTGCCTTACAAACACTAAATTTGACGGTTTGGCTATTGAGACCCACGTATCCTGGTGTGAATCCAGAGGTTGGCATCCCAGGAAATATGTCATAGGTAGAATCCTTGACTTTCTACAATTAGGATTAGAGATGAAGCTGGCCTTGAGTACCATCAAGGGCCAGGTCTCTGCTTTATCAGTATTATTTCAGCGGCCACTTGCTCCGCATTCTTTAGTCCGAAGCTTTATGCAGGGGGTGATGCGTCTTAATCCTCCGGTTAGGGTGCCCCTAAACCCCTGGGACTTGAACTTGGTCCTGGCTGTGTTACAGAAACAGCCTTTTGAACCAACAATTCAGATTCCTTTGGTCTTGTTGACAAGGAAGTTAATTTTTCTGGTGGCCATCTCTTCTGCTAGAAGAGTATCAGAATTAGCAGCTCTTTCCTGTAAGGAGCCTTATTTGATTATACACAAGGATAGAGTGGTACTACGCCCTCATCCTAGTTTTTTACCGAAGGTGGTTTCTGATTTTCATTTAAACCAAGACATTGTTTTACCTTCCTTTTTTCCAGATTCCTCTTCTCTGGAAGAGAGATCTCTACATTCGTTGGATGTAGTAAGAGCAGTTAAGACCTATCTCGGGGCAACTGCTCAGATCCGCAAGACGGATGTTTTGTTTGTGCTGCCAGAGGGTCCCAATAGAGGACAGGCAGCGTCAAAAGCTACCATTTCTAAATGGATTCGACAATTGATCATTCAAGCTTACGGTTTGAAACAGAAGATTCCTCTGTTTCAGATCAGGGCACATTCCTTCTTGGGCAGTGCATCACCGGGCCTCTATGGCTCAAATCTGCAAGGCCGCAACCTGATCTTCAGTCCATACATTCACCAGATTCTATCAGGTGGATGTGAGAAGGCATGAGGATATCGCCATTGGGCGTAGTGTGCTGCAGGCAGCGGCACAGGGTCCTCAGGTCTGATTGCACCCTACTTGGTTGTAGTTCCCCCCCCTCAGGTAGCATTGCTCTGGGACATCCCATCAGTAATTACTGTGGCTCTGTGTCCCGTGATTGTTCGAGAAAGAAAATAGGATTTTTAAAAACAGCTTACCTGTAAAATCCTTTTCTTTCGAAGGACATCACGGGACACAGAGGTCCCGCCCCTCTTCTAATACACTATATTGCTTGGCTACAAAACTGAGGTATCCCTGCAAGGGGGAGGGATTATATAGGGGGTTGAACTTCCTGATAGGGTGTGCCAGTGTCCAATCACCAGTGATACCTATATAACCCATCAGTAATTACTGTGGCTCTGTGTCCCGTGATGTCCTTCGAAAGAAAAGGATTTTACAGGTAAGCTGTTTTAAAAAATCCTATTTTCTCTCCCCTGCAAAGTAAAGGCATAATGTGCTAGTATGCATCACAAATCAGGGTTTAACACATTTACATCAATTGATATGGATACAGGAAATCCATACACTTTTCAGGCCAGAAATTTCTTGAAGCCAGAAATTTCATATTCCCCCGTCAGTTTTTTTTTTTTATGCAAGTCTTCTTACAGGAAGAGTATTTTGTTGTGTCCTATCCTACCTCTAGTAGCATTAGCAGACACTCTAGTAGCAATAGCAGATTTATCTATATCAGTCATTTATCCATACTTGACTAGGCTTAGAGCTTTTGATCTAGGTAGATCTAATATCCAAAAATGGTCCCAGGATTTTCAGGTGAACAACATAATACCCAAAATACTTTAGGGATACCGAAGGGTTTGTAAAATCGTATTAAATGAAGTATGGCAAGAGACACAATTTAAGATAATGCATTAAGCATATATACCAGTTCAAAGTTATGACCCACAGACAGGAATCAACTATAGTTGTCCAAAATGTGGAGAAAATAAGGCCACATTAGAACTCTATTTTTGGTAAAGTCCTTTAGTTAATTCTTTTTGGAAGCAAGTATAAGCCCTGATTCACACGGTCCGCCGGCTCAGCGGGAGATCCCTCCGTTGATCTCCACTGAGCCGGCGGATGACAGGTCCCTCTCTGCTCACTGAGCAGGGAGGGGCTTGTCAGGCGCCGCTGCTGCCTATGGAGGGATTGGATGAAAATGGACAGTATGTATGTTTTTCATCAGATCTCACCCGATCCGATCCGCCAACGATGAATCTGGACGTAGGGCCATCTGTCTGCTTTTTGCGGATTGGACCGGGTCAGATGTAGGGATGAGCTTCGAGTTCGAGTCGAACTCATGTTCTACTCAAACATTGGCTGTTCGCAAGTTCGCCGAACAGCGAACAATTTGGGGTGTTCGCGGCAAATTCGAATGCCGCGGAACACCCTTTAAAAGTCTATGGGAGAAATCAAAAGTGCTAATTTTAAAGGCTAATATGCAAGTTATTGTCAATAAAAGTGTTTGGGGACCCGGGTCCTGCCCCAGGGGACATGGATCAATGCAAAAAAAAGTTTTAAAAACGGACGTTTTTTCAGGAGCAGTGATTTTAATAATGCTTAAAGTCAAACAATAAAAGTGTAATATCCCTTTAAATTTAGTACCTGGGGGGTGTCTATAGTATGCCTGTAAAGGGGCGCATGTTTCCTGTGTTTAGAACAGTCTGACAGCAAAATGACATTTTGAAGGAAAAAACACATTTAAAACTACCGCGGCTATTGCATTGCTTGACAATACAAATAGAAGTTCATTGATAAAAACAGCATGGGAATTCCCCACAGGGCAACCCCGAACCAAAATTAACACAATAACCTTATTATTTTGTATTGTTTTAATGAACCTTAATGAGCTTGGTGTCCCTTGTTCATTTGACGGGGGGGGTATTTTCAAAAGGCAAATTCATTTTGCACTACAAGTGCAAAGTGTACTTGAAATTACACTGGAAGAGCATTTGGAAGTGCAGTCGCTGTGGATCCAAGGGGCACATGCAAGGAAAAGTACAAAAAATTATTTTATCTTGCACATGATTGGATGATAAAATCAGCAGAGCTACCACTCACTTCAGATCTTCCCCTCAGATTTACAGCGACTGCACTTCCAACAAGTGCACTTGCAGTGCAATTTCTAAAGTGCACTTTGCACTTGTACTTTGCACTTGAATTGCAAAATGATTTTGCCTTTTGTAAATAACCCACATAGTCTTTTTGACATGTACCTGCCTACTCACAAACAAAATGTCCTTTTTGAATCAAAACACATAGTTAATAATGTAAGGTAAAGAAAATATCCATTTATTTTTGGAAAAACATAAACGAGGAAGGCAACACTGGAGACACTTTTGAAATGTGTGAAGCCTTTTGTCCCCCAGCACACACATCAAGTTAGTGTAAAAAAAATTGTGATCTTGCTAATAGGGAGCACAATCTGCGTCTTCTGTCAGAGCAGACTGAAGCCAGGCAATCACCTTTGACTCTTCCGTGGAGCCTTCCCTGCACACTGCCCTGCAGCCTTCCCTCCACGCTTCTCTGCAGCCTTCCTTGGAGGCTGTGCCTCTGGTGGTGTACTTGTGGCAGGAGGAGGAGGAGGGGGGGCTTTATCTGAAATATGGCTTTTTGTAGTAAGCTCCCCTCTCAAACCCTTCTGAAAGGCCTGAAAAATAAGCCATTCACAGAGGAGGCATTGCCCCTTCTCAAGTTCCACCAACCTGGTGGCCATATAAGTTCCATAGGCCTCTTCAGCATTGGGTACTGAGTATTTGGCTGGCTTCCCGAATGAGAGCTAGTGATTCCTCCTCTGTTTGGCTGATCTTCCTGGGCCTATTGGTGGTAATGCGGAGGGGAGGCACCTGACATTGGGTGAGGCTTCTACTGGGCTCAACCACCTCCTGCCTGCCACTGGGCACAGCCTCCCCTCTCCCACTGGGCACGGCCTTCTCCTCTCTCCTACTGGGCAAGACCTCCTCCTCTATACCACTGGGCACGGCCTCCTCCTGGCTGAGCTCATCCTGTGTAAAAAAAAAGGGACATAATTGTAATTTTTCCTTCCACAATTACGCACAATTTTCAGCTCTTGACCTGCAAATATAATTCTAAACAAATAGAAAAGGCTGTCTTTTTGACCCCACCATTATTCTAGCTGATCACCAATATTTGAAGTACATTTTTGGCCACTACTGTCTAGTGATATGTATACATATTAATAATTGTGTTTAAATCATTTTTTTAAGCACTTAAAAC
Source organism: Lithobates clamitans (assembly GCA_037952925.1). Taxonomy (NCBI): domain Eukaryota; kingdom Metazoa; phylum Chordata; class Amphibia; order Anura; family Ranidae; genus Lithobates; species Lithobates clamitans. Next base: position 4,209,497 of record JBBGZY010000580.1, on the reverse strand, counting down.
ATTTTAGAGTTGACATCATTAATATTTACACAAACCAAAATTCTAAAAAATAGTATACCTGGCTCAAGCTGGGCGCATCCACTTCCTCAAATATGAAAGGCCCCGGTTCTTCCTGGGATGCCTCACCTGGGGTGGAGGGAAGGGTGGAGGTGGAGGGAAGGCTGGAGGGAAGGGTGGAGGGAAGGCTGGAGGGAAGAGTTGAAAGTGATTGCCTTGCTTCTGTCTGGTCATCCAGAAATCTCAGTTTTGGGTAGTACCACAGATTGGGGACATAAACCTTGTAGTAACAGTAACAGTAAAACCGGGGCTAATATCCGACGAGCGGCGAGCTCGTATGCTTCAGTCAGTAAGGTGCCTGTCCCGTCCCGTCACCTGACTGAGGCATACGAGCTCGACGCCCGTCGGATATTAGCCCCGGTTTTACTGTTACTGTGTGAGTACCTATGTGTTTTTTAATAAAAGACAGTTTTTAGTCTTAAATACTACACTATTGGGTCCTTCCATTTTTTCTATCCACGTGCCCTTGTACCCTCTGAGGATATCAGCCTCCAGGACCAGGACCGCATTGATAGAGGAGAAAATGCCTAGGATGGTATCCTCCTTACTGGTCATATGCCGTTACCCCATTACCTTAAGGTAAGGGGCCACTGCTTACAAATCTGAGTGTGAACATGAAGAGGAGCACTAGCTTGATATATTGGAGCACTTCACTGTCATCTATGCATGCGGAGGAGTCAGTTTATTATTTTTAAATCTTTTTTTGGAGGAGAACTGTTTTCTTTGCTTTAGCACCTTGTGTGAATTCAAGCCTTTGAAGTCACGTGGACTTTTATTGCACAAGTCACTTTATGTTTGCTGCATGTATATCACATAGTGGAATATATTGTTGCATTGATTTATTTACACTTTTTATGGGAGGATTAACCCCTATAATTGATTGTTGCACATTTTGCAAATTCTATAGTTATAATATGGTTATTAATATCCACTGAAAGGTATTATTTCAGATCACGTTGGCACATTGCACTTTTATTTATTGTTTGTGATTTGTTCCCACAGAGGAGTGATTATATATTATTTTGTAATTGCTTAATACTTATATGATATTCAGTTTACTAGGAGATTTGTTTAGTTTTTGTTTCGGGTTTTGCTAGGATTAGCGCAGCACCATTTTTTAATTTTTGTGTATGTCAGCAGGGTCCGGCTGTACCCTATTCGGTGCAGGCAGCTTTTCCTAAGACTTCCACATTTACACACATGTTAGCGCAGGAATAATTATTTATATAGGGTAGACATACACATACACACACATACACACACATACACACACACATACACACACACACACACACACACACACACACACACACACACACACACACACCAAACACATACCCACGTTTAAATCTTACCTTCGTTTATGACGCTCGCTACTTCCGCTCAGACATACGTAGGCCAGCGTAATAGCTTTATATACACTGCGCATGTGTCATGCTACGCCTGCGTCGCCCGCCCCTGATGTTCTTTAGGACGATTTGTCCCCGCCCCTTCACTTTTCGTTGCGCAGTGGGAGAATACAGAGAAAGATGGCGGAGAGATTATCTGGATCCAGCACGGAGGAAAGCCTGGCGCCACAACCATCCAGATGCCGGAGGAGATATAAGGCCACAAACATGGCCTTTGAAGAGATGGTGGAGATGGTGTCCATATTGAGAAGGGAGGACTATGATGCCAAAAAAGGACCATACACCTGACCCAATATGCGGAAGGACAAAATAATGTCCTCAGTTGTCACCACTCTTGAAGAAAAATTTGGCATTAAACGGGCTAAAGAACAAGTGAGGAAGTGGTGGTCTGACCTCAAAACTAGGGAGCCTGAACAATATTGGCGAGTCAAGAAGCTGCTTAAAAAAGTAAGTAATTGTTGTGTGTTCCTATTGAGATACTTAACGTGCATGCTGATCCATATGCTTTTTGTTTATACAGAATCGTTTATAAAGACCATTCTTTTGAAACTACATATGATACTAATAAAATGGCGTTTGTTTTGCAAGAAATACGATGGTACAGGGTTGGACATACATTTAGGTCTTGATAGATTGTCGTATTCCAAAAATTTTGGGGATGTTGTTGAGATGTATTTGAAACTAGAATGCTTATTAAAAATTCAGTGTAATGTAAGGACAGGACACAGCACCTGTTTCCACATCTGGACTCACGAGCACTAGTGTACCATGTGACACCAGACAACATTTTTGAGGTTAATCCACACAGAGGCTCCAGGGGATACTTGAGGTGTCTCCATCTGTGAAACTTGCATCAAAATGTGTATTGGTTTGGATTTTTGTTCAGAGTAAATTTAAATCCTTTATTCAAAAATATTTTGTGAACAAACTGACAATTGTCCCCAACTTCAAAGCAAGGTTTCATATTCCTATTTCAGGACTGAAATATCACTGTGTTTTAAGTATACCTTTTGTTTCATTCTCATAGGGGAGAAAAGACTCAGACAACACTCCGAGGATCCCAGGATCCCCCCAAGTCACCAGCCTGAAGCAGGAATTACCCCAAGCCCCAGCCCAAGACCATGCCCACCCGATGATCTTGAGGAAGGAGAGGTGGAGGAAGTGTGCGAGATTTGCACCCCACCAAGTGAGTGACTGACACCCCAGCTTAAGGTAATGTATTTAGGCGTGCATATTTTTATAATCATTTTTCTCCACAAATTTTAGGTGATGTTCTGGTTGTGGAAGGCCAAGTGGCAGAGCCATTTAGCACAGACAGTGCACAAAGACTGATTTGGCAGATAATGGTGTGGAATGGTCAAATTGATCGAATGCGAGAAAAAATTGACAGCATGAGAAATCGGCTGGACAGCATGCAACAGGAAATGAAGAACATGATTGATGTTTTGGGCAGAATCTAATCACTTTTTGCCTAAAAACTTTTCAACTTTTTTAACTTTGCAAATTTGTTTAAGTTGTGAAATAGTAAGATCAAAATTTAGCAGATGCACACGGTGTGTCATCATGTGTTCTCTTCCATCAGGGGATATCAATGTACTTGTTTTGTGTTTGCAACCCCTTCCTCATAATAATGTTATATTGTGAGTAGGGATGAGCTTCGTGTTCGAGTCGAACCCATGTTCGACTCGAACATCGGCTGTTCGACCGTCCGTCGAATTGCGAACGATATGGGCCGTTCGCGCCAAATTCGTGTGGCGCGTCACGGCCCATAATTCACTGCGGCATCGCAGTGCATTGCTGGCTGATGATTGGCCAAGCATGCACTATGACCCGCATGCTTGGCCAATCACAGCGCCGTCAGTAGAGAGAGCTGTAATTGGCCAAAGCCAGGGTGGCTTTGGCCAATTATGGCTCAGGGGATTTAGTACACACCCCACACTATATAAGGCCGCCTGCACGGCGGCCCTGTGTAGTGTGTGTTCCGGTGTGCTGAGCGATAGAGAGAGAGAGAGACAGTGTCATTTGATTTGAGTTAGATAGATTAGGCAGAACAGTCAGTCAGTTAGCTGCACTTACAGTGTATTGTGTATATATATGCATCCCAGGTGTTGCATATATATATATATACACTGTATTCAGTTTAGCTAGATCCGTTCCTGTTATCTTCTATCTAGACTATTTACATTCAGTGCAGTGTGTCCTGCTCACAGTGTTCAGCTAGATCCGTTCCTGCTATTTACATTCAGTACAGTGCTTCCTGCTCACAGTGTTCAGCTAGATCCGTTCCTGCTATTTACATTCAGTGCAGTGCGTGCTGCTCACAGTGTTCAGCTAGATCCGTTCCTGCTATTTACATTCAGTGCAGTGCGTCCTGCTCACAGTGTTCAGCTAGATCCGTTCCTGCTATATACATTTAGTGCAGTACGTCCTGCTCACAGTGTTCAGCTAGATCCGTTCCTGTTATCTTCCTACTGACAGGCAGGCTTGTCTGGTTACAGTATATAAAGCTACCTGAAGAAAATTACAGGTGTTCTTTTTGATCCTATTAGTACCACGGTCAGGCAGCTAGACTATTTACATTTAGTACAGTGTGTCCTGCTCACAGTGTTCAGCTAGATCCGTTCCTGCTATTTACATTCAGTGCAGTGCGTGCTGCTCACAGTGTTTAGCTACATCCGTTCCTGCTGTTTACATTCAGTGCAGTGCGTCCTGCTCACAGTGTTCAGCTAGATCCGTTCCTGCTATTTACATTCAGTGCAGTGCGTCCTGCTCACAGTGTTCAGCTAGATCCGTTCCTGCTATTTACATTCAGTGCAGTGCGTCCTGCTCACAGTGTTCAGCTAGATCCGTTCCTGCTATATACATTTAGTGCAGTACGTCCTGCTCACAGTGTTCAGCTAGATCCGTTCCTGTTATCTTCCTACTGACAGGCAGGCTTGTCTGGTTACAGTATATAAAGCTACCTGAAGAAAATTACAGGTGTTCTATCCCAGCTTAGTGCAGCTACAGGCCATTAGTATGTCTGGAAGGCCAAGAAGGAGAGGCAGACAGTCACAAGCCAATAAGAGAGGGCAAGCAGGCTCTGTGTCTAGTGCTGGTCGTGGAGACGGTGCATCCTCATCAGCACGTGGCCATGGGACACGCTTGGCCTTTTTTTCGGCAGCTGGCCGTGTTGAGCCGCAACATGCGGAAGACTTGGTCGAGTGGATGACCAAGCCGTCCTCATCCTCCTCATCCTCTCTCACCCATGCCCAGGGTGCTTTGTCTGGCAAAGCAGCGGCCTCTTCCCTCAGCTCAATGTCATCAGTGACTCCTTCCCTAGCCCCACCATGTCCTCCTGAGGATTCCCTCGAACTGTTTGACCACAGTGTTGGGTACATGCTCCAGGAGGATGCCCAGCGTTTGGAAGGCTCTGATGATGATACTGAGCTCAATGAAGGCAGTAACATGAGCACGGACAGAGGGGGTGCCCAAGAAGGACAGCAATCTGGCAGTCATGCTCCCCCTGCTGCAGCATACTGCCAGGTTTGCTCCAGTGATGAGGAGGGAGGGGATGATGAGGTCACTGACTCAACGTGGGTGCCTGATAGGAGAGAGGAGGAGGAGGAGGAGGAGGAGGAGGAGGAGGAGGTGGCACATCACCAACTAGGCAGGATGCCCTCCAGGGGCCAGCCTAAGGGCAGCACATTGACTGCATCACACCCCAAAGCTCCACATGTGCAGGGCGCTGCAGTCTCTGCGCGTTATTCAAAAAGTTCTTTGGTGTGGGCCTTTTTTGAGACGAGTGCATCAGATCGCACCGCTGCTATTTGCAATATATGTCTCAAGCGTATCTCGCGTGGCCAAAACATCTCCCGCTTGGGTACCACATGCTTGACCAGACATATGTTGACCTGCCATGCAGTTCGTTGGCAAGCGTATCTAAAAGACCCACACCAAAGAACAAAGACGATCTCTCCTTGCTCCTCATCAGCTGAGATTTCCAACCCCACTAGACCTTCAGTCCTCTCTGCGACCTGCAGTGAGAGGAATGAAGGTGTAGAATTAGGTGTGTCACAGCCAAGTACTTATGGGCAATCTGCTTTTGGTACACCGACGTCAGATTGTACCAGGCAAATTTCCCTGCCCCAGCTGCTGCACCGCCGAAAGAAGTTTGCTCCCAGCCATCCACATGCCCAGCGGTTGAATGCTAGCTTGGCAAAATTGCTAGCACTTCAACTGCTGCCTTTTCAGTTGGTAGACTCTGCCCCCTTCCGTGAGTTTGTGGAATGTGCGGTTCCTCAGTGGCAGGTACCCAAACGCCACTTTTTCTCACGGAAGGCGATTCCGGCTCTCTACCGGCATGTGGAAGGCAATGTCCATGCCTCGCTGGACAGGGCGGTCAGCGGTAAGGTGCATATTACCGCTGACTCATGGTCCAGCAGGCATGGACAGGGACGTTACTTAAGTTTCACGGCGCATTGGGTGACTCTGCTGGCAGCTGGGAAGGATGCAGGACAAGGTGCAGTAGTGTTGGAGGTTGTTCCGCCACCACGCCTCCAAAATGCTGATTGTGACACACCTCTCTCCTCCACCCCCTCCTCTTCTTCTTCCTCCATGGCCTCTTCCTCGGAACCAGCGGTGCTCCGTAGGCGTTCAAGGGGCTACGCAAGTACGCAGGCCAAAAGATGCCATGCGGTGCTTGAGCTGGTGTGCTTGGGGGACAGGAGCCACACTGGGGCAGAGGTTCTGTCAGCTCTGCAGGGGCAGGTTCAGAGGTGGTTGACGCCACGCCAACTTAAGGCAGGAATGGTGGTTTGCGACAATGGCACCAACCTCCTCTCTGCCCTCCGACAGGGACAACTGACCCATGTGCCCTGTTTGGCTCACGTCCTTAACTTGGTGGTGCAGCGGTTCTTGGGCAGGTACCCGGGCTTACAGGATGTCCTGAGGCAGGCCAGGAAAGTCTGTGTGCATTTCCGCCGGTCATATAATGCCAGTGCTCGGCTGACGGACCTCCAAAAGGAGTTTAACCTGCCCAAGAACCGCCTAATCTGTGACATGCCCACCAGGTGGAACTCGACGTTGGCCATGCTGCAGCGGCTGCACACGCAGCAGAGGGCCATCAATGAGTACCTGTGCGACTATGGCACCAGGACAGGGTCAGGGGACCTTGGTTTTTTTTCCCCACGCCAGTGGGCCATGATCAGGGATGCATGCACTGTCCTGTCACCATTCGAGGAGGCCACGAGGATGGTGAGCACTGACAGTGCATGCATCAGTGACACTGTCCCCCTTGTCCACCTGTTGGAGCACACGCTGCGTGGGATAATGGACAGGGCACTTGAGGCAGAACAGAGGCAGGAAGAGGAGGACTTCCTTAGCTCTCAAGGCCCCCTTTATCCAGACAGTGTTCCTGCGTGCCCGCCGATCACACAGGAAGAGGACGAGGAGGAGGAGGAGGAGGAGGAGGAAGATTGTGTCAGTATGGAGGTGGAGCCTGGCACTCAGCATCAGCAGTCTTTAAGGGATCAGTCCCAAGGAACACATGGACTTGTACGTGGCTGGGAGGAGGTGGCTGCGGACGTTGTTGTCCTTAGTGACCCAGAGGACTCCGGACCGAATGCCTCAGCAAACCTACGCTGCATGGCCTCCCTGATCCTGCAAAGCCTGCGTAAGGATCCTCGTATTCGTGGTATCAAGGAGAAGGACCAATACTGGCTGGCAACCCTCCTTGATCCACGTTACAAGGGTAAGGTTGCGGACCTTATCTTGCCATCGCAGAGGGAGCAGAGGATGAAACATCTTCGGGAGGCCTTGCAGAAAGGTCTGTGCAACGCGTTCCCAGAGACTGGGAGGTTACAAACTCCTGTTTCTGGACAACGTGTTGCTGAGGCTTCGGTCAGTCAAAGAAGGAGCGGTGGAGAAGGTGGCCGTCTGACCGATGCGTTCAGACAATTTTTTGGTCCGCAGCCCCAAGGTATGATCGGTTCCAGCAACCATCGCCAGCGTCTGTTTTACATGGTGCAGGAATACCTAGGGGCAAGATCAGACTTGGACACCTTTCCCACCGAAAATCCTCTGGGTTACTGGGTCTTGAGGATGGATCACTGGCCAGAGCTTGCACAGTATGCAATTGAGCTACTGGCCTGTCCTGCATCCAGCGTTCTTTCGGAACGCACATTCAGTGCTGCTGGAGGCGTGGTAACCGATCACAGGGTGCGTCTGTCCACCGACTCGGTCGATCGGCTGACCTTCATAAAAATGAATCAGTCTTGGATCACCACCAGCTACCAAGCACCTGATGCAGATGTAACCGAATAATTTTTTTTGAAATCTCAGATCCCTTCAAAGACTGCCTATGCTGATGCTGAGTGACTATCCCTGAGTAATTATCCTCTTCCTCCTCAATCATCACGCTGATAGCTTGTAAGAACATTTTTGGTTCTGGGCGCCACCACCAGTGCCTAAGGCACAATTTTTCAGCCCCTGTTTAACAGGGGCGTGTAATTACAATTTTTGATGTAATACTTTGCAGCAGGGCTCGTTCCTGCATTCCAACTAGAGTGTCTGTGAGGGGTTGCAGTGTTGTGGCACCAGCACCAGTGCCTAAGACCCAATTTTTCAGCCCCTGTCTAACAGGGGCGTGTAATTACAATTTTTGATGCAATACTTTGCAGCAGGGCTCGTTCCTACATTCCAACTAGAGTGTCTGTGAGGGGTTGCAGTGTTGTGGCACCAGCACCAGTGCCTAAGACCCAATTTTTCAGCCCCTGTCTAACAGGGGCGTGTAATTACAATTTTTGATGCAATACTTTGCAGCAGGGCTTGTTCCTGCATTCCAACTAGAGTGTCTGTGAGGGGTTGCAGTGTTGTGGCACCAGCACCAGTGCCTAAGACCCAATTTTTCTGCCCCTGTCTAACAGGGGCGTGTAATTACAATTTTTGATGCAATACTTTGCAGCAGGGCTTGTTCCTGCGTTTCAACTAGAGTGTCTGTGAGGGGTTGCAGTGTTGTGGCACCAGCACCAGTGCCTAAGACCCAATTTTTCAGCCCCTGTCTAACAGGGGCGTGTAATTACAATTTTTGATGCAATACTTTGCAGCAGGGCTTGTTCCTGCGTTTCAACTAGAGTGTCTGTGAGGGGTTGCAGTGTTGTGGCACCAGCACCAGTGCCTAAGACCCAATTTTTCAGCCCCTGTCTAACAGGGGCGTGTAATTACAATTTTTGATGCAATACTTTGCAGCAGGGCTTGTTCCTGCGTTTCAACTAGAGTGTCTGTGAGGGGTTGCAGTGTTGTGGCACCAGCACCAGTGCCTAAGACCCAATTTTTCTGCCCCTGTCTAACAGGGGCGTGTAATTACAATTTTTGATGCAATACTTTGCAGCAGGGCTCGTTCCTGCGTTCCAACTAGAGTGTCTGTGAGGGGTTGCAGTGTTGTGGCACCAGCACCAGTGCCTAAGGCCTAATTTTTCAGCTCCTGTTCAACAGGGGCATGTAATTACAATTCTTGATCTAATATTTCACAGCAGGGCCCTGTGAGGGCTTACAGTGTTTTGGCCACAGCAACACCTAAGGCCCAAATTTCTGCTGAGTATATAGGGCAGGACCCTACTTTCAAACATCTAACTTACAAACGACTCCTACTTGCAAACGGAAGGAGACAACAGGAAGTGAGATGAAATCTACCCCTAAGGAAGGGAAATTCTCTCCTGTAAGAGTTAATATGGGAAAACAATTTTTCCTTTCCACTGATGCTTTCCAATCCTTGTTCCACAAAAAAACACAAATTTTCAAAAAACATTTTTCATTGGGACAAAAAAGTGAGGTGAAATCTTCTGAAGAGGAGGAAAGACGCAAAACAAATGTCACAGGGGTGATAACCCTTCCCTATGTTTTCCAAAAAGCTTAGAAAAGATTTTTTGGCTGGAGCTAAACACATTAAAAATGTTCAAAATTACAAACAGATTCTACTTAACAACAAACCTACAGTCCCTGTCTTGTTTGCACCGCCTGTATACTGCTGTTCAGAGTATATAGGGACCTTTCCTTATTTTAATTTGGGTGCGGGGTTCCCCTTAATATCCATACAAGACCCAAAGGGCCTGGTAATGGACTGGGGGGTACCCATGCCGTTTGTCTCACTGATTTTCATCCATATTGCCATGACCCGACATGACATTAAACCCGCAAGCAGTTTTAAATGAGATTTTTTCCTTTAAAAATGACATTTGGTGCAGGGACTGTTCTAAACATGGGAAACACGCGTCACTTTACAGGCATACTATAGACACCCCCCAGGTACGATATTTAAAGGAATATTTCACTTTTTTTTTTTTACTTTAAGCATCATTAAAATCACTGCTCCCGAAAAAACGGCCGTTTTTAAAAGTTTTTTTTGCATTGATACATGTCCCCTGGGGTAGGACCCGGGTCCCCAAACCCTTTTTAGGACAATACCATGCAAATTAGCCTTTAAAATGAGCACTTTTGATTTCGAACGTTCGAGTCCCATAGACGTCAATGGGGTTCTAACGTTCGTGCGAACTTGCGGTCCGTTCGCGGGTTCTGGTGCGAACCGAACCGGGGGGTGTTCGGCTCATCCCTAATTGTGAGAGGAAAAAAGGGATTGCACACACAAAACACATCCATTGCTCCCCCATGATGGGGGATAGCACATGTTGACTTGAACCATTTATACTCCCAATTTGTGTGCATTCTGCTAAATTTTGATTTTACATGGGTGACATCACCAGCACCGTTTTTGTTGAACTTTGTAAGTTCCTGTTATTTTTTGTTATTATGTTTTAAAAAACCCTGTTGTGAAGCCTAAAGTTGTAACCAAAAATATTTTTGATAAATATGGCTGAAATAACAAAAATATATATATATTATTGTTCCAAAAAAAATTAAATAATAAAAAAAATAACAAACCATAAACACGTTAAAAAAAAGCCACCTGAGGGGCGTGTCCTGAACATGGAGCTGTGAGGACGTGTCTGGTCCGCGCTCCGCTCCCGCCGCAGCTTACCCAGCAGCATACCCGCGATCCTGGGCCCTGACACGGCCCAGGACATGTCACAAAGGCGGCGGAATACAGCCCACCACTCCGGGACAGAGAACACCCAACAGGGGCAGCTGGATTCCTATTTTTCCGGGACCCGCGGCAAGGCCCTGGAGAAATCCAAGATGGCGCCGGTCAATAAGACAGGGAAACAGCACGCGCCGGCACAGAAGCAAACCACGCCAGCCGCGCTATCCCCACAGCCTTCACCCGGATCGGTGAGTGACTCTGTACCCCCGACATCCCCGGGATCCACTGTGTCCAGGGCAGGGGGATCGGATATTGCCGACCTTATAGAAGAGGGGGACATTAAAAAACACATCTGGTCCCTCCCCACTAGAGAGGACTTGGAAAGATTCACAGCCAGGGTGGAAAAGGCGTTCACAGAAGATATAGCACAACTCAAAGAGGACACTACACACCTGGGCAACAGAGTGGAAACTATAGAGCAAAGGCTGGATGAGGCTCTCCCCACTATGTCAGCATTGCAGCTTAGATGTGCAGCTCAGGATCAAAAGCTGGACTTATTATTGTCACAACTTGACGATTTTGAAAATCGCAGCAGAAGGGCAAACATCCGTATCCGAGGAATGCCAGAAGCAACAGCCCCTAGGGACATTATCCCTTCCCTGCAAGGCATATTCAGGGAAATCCTGGACTTACCAGATACAGAGCCCATTGAGATTGATCGTGCCCACCGAGCCCTGCGACCACCATCCCAAGACGCCGACAACCCACGAGACATAATATGCAAGTTGCATAAATACACTCTCAAAGAGCAAATAATGCAAAAAATGCGCAACAGACCTTATTTTGATTTCGATGGCGCCCACCTCTGTTTCTTCCAGGACATCTCCAGACGCACGCTGATGCAACGTCGAGCCCTAAAACCTGTCTTGCTGGCCCTCCAAGAAGCAGGCCTCACATACCGCTGGGGCTTTCCCTTTTACTTACAAGCCTTTAAAGATGGCCGTTCAGCCACCCTGCGCACCAGAGATGATCTCCCTCACTTTCTCTCTGCCCTGGGACTTGGCAAAGTTGACTTTCCGGATTGGCGAGGAGACCATGCGATGATGAACTTTCCAAACATTGAACTCCCCCAGCCCTGGACACAAATGCCCCAACGCCGGGGCCGAAGACGCAGTCGCCACCAGCAAGAGTCAGATGCCTCCCCCGGCCCCGCTGCACTGAGAGACTGAATCCTTACTCCCCTGTTTCGGAGGCACCCCTTATTATTAGATCACTTACAGATCTGGAACTTCCTTTACAGTTTAACTGCTGCTGAGACTGGTCTGACCTGGTCCCGACAATGATCTGCCTACATAAAGCTGGTCAAGGCTCTCACCCGCTTCATGAAAAGACACAGATGGAGGACGTTTCCAGACCCCTTTAGCTACTAGTACTACTCTCCCCGGGCCTCCCCCAAGTACAATTCCCCCCCCCTAGCCCCCTACTACGCCATTTCCAACAACCCCCCCCAATCTAAGGGTCACAACTCAGCATTTAAGAGGTGGGAGCGGGGTGGACCCCCTCTCCCTTCTCCCCTCCATGGCGGCCCACGTTCCCCCAGTAGGCTGCCCTTGTTTGAGCACTAATCCCATTTGGGATACCGGACCTGGACAAAATGGGTACCCTGAAGAAGGGGGGCACATTGGGCCCAGTCTGTGCCTATATAGAACCATTGTTAGGTTCTCTTTACATTTAAATGTTGCATATGGTTATGCTGACGTTATAGTTTGTTTTAATTTTAATTGTATTTCTAATTTTGTTTTTTTACCTTCCTCCTCTATTCTCTTCTCCCTCCCTGGCCTCTCTCTTGCTCTCCTCTTCCCTAACAGGGTCTATTCGATTGCCGTCGCCCGCTCCGGACTCCGCCCCCGGGACCGCAGCCGACCTACACCAACATTCTTCAATGACAACGGTTAAGGTAATCTCTTATAATGTCCGTGGTCTCTGCTCACCCTGTAAGCGGAGTAAGCTGTGGTGGGAACTAAAAAAGTCCAGGGCACAAATAGTTTTCCTACAGGAAACACACTTCACACACCATGCCATACCAAAATTACCGACACATATCTTCAGTCAGTGGTACCATAGTACCTCCCCAGTCAACAAGTCCAGAGGCACTTCCATAGCTATCCACAAAAACTGCCCCTTCCAATATTCAGACATCAAGATTGACCCCCTGGGACGATATGTCTTTCTGAAAGGGACCATAGCGGGCACTAAATACACCCTCGCCAATATCTATTCCCCTAATTCGAATCAATTGACCTTCCTTGATTCAATCATAGAGAAATTAGAGGAGTTCAGAGAGGGATCCCTAGTTTTAGGAGGCGACTTTAATGTGAGCCCAGACCCATCCCTGGACACTTCACACAGCAAGCCCTCCCATTCACACGCATTCCTTCGGCACTTTCGAAAATCCCTTCAGATGATGGGCCTAGTTGACTGCTGGAGGGCCCTTCACCCCACAGAGAGGGATTACAGTTATTATTCCGCGGTACATAACGTTTACACATGTATAGACTTGGTCTACTTCGACCGGCCGACCTTGGAGCTTCTTCAAAGCTCTTCCATAGGAAACATAACCATTTCAGACCATGCCCCGGTCCAGGCCTCTTTTATCATTCCAACAGGCTCCCGGAAAACCTGGAACTGGCGCCTTAATGAATACTTATTAGATGACCCTGTAGTGGAAGCCCAGGTCTCAGACACGATAAAAAATTACTTCCGAGAGAATAATCAAGGAGATCTGAGCGAGGGTACAATATGGGAATGTCACAAGGCCGTTGCACGAGGCGAACTTATTGCACAGGGGTCAAGATTAAAGAAAGAAAGGCAAGCTGACTATAATAGAGTTCTAAATGCACTTCAGCAGGCGGAACTTAAACACAAGGCGGGAGGTTCCTCAGATGACCTACGAGAACTAACGGAACTCAGAGACATATTTTCACGGTTGTTAGAACGACAGGCACGTAAACAATTGCGACACTTATCCCACCGATACTACGAACACGGTAACAAGTGCGGACGCATGCTCGCAAGAGCGCTTCGAGCAAAACGGGCCCAAATGCAAGTACACAAACTTCGATCCCCTACGGGTGATATGACATTCCACTCCTCCAAGATAGCAGAAGGGTTCCGCGACTACTACGCCGAACTCTACAACCTAGATGCGAAAACTACCCATGAAGCTAAAGAAAACAGACTGACCAAAATTCGAGACTATCTATCCACCAACGGACTGCCCCCCCTGACTGAAGACCAACTAGCTGACCTAGAATCCCCCATCACCACCACGGAACTTGAGTCCACCATTAAATCTCTACCCAACGGGAAAAGCCCAGGTCCTGATGGATTTACTATAGCATATTATGCCAAATTCTCCCCGCTCCTCATGAACCACATGTGTAAATACTTCAATTCCCTAGTAAAGGGATGCAAAATCCCATCTGAAGCTCTCTTAGCACACATCTCGGTTATACCGAAGGAGGGTAAAGACCCAACTGTCCCACAGAGTTACCGCCCCATTTCCTTACTAAATACGGACGTAAAAATCCTAGCGAAAATCCTTGCAAACCGACTGAAACACCTTATCCCCCTTATAGTTCACTTAGACCAGACGGGTTTTATTGTAGGACGCGAAGCTCGAGACAACTCAATCCCTGCGATTCAACTTATACATTGGGCTAAAACTAAAGATGTACCCCCCCCCTTACCTAATACTCTCCACCGACGCCGAAAAGGCGTTCGATCGCATAGATTGGTCTTATCTCAGAGAGGTCTTAACCTCAATGGGGTTGGGCCCAAATATGCTAGCTTGGATACTGGCCCTTTACTCGGAACCTTGTGCACAGGTTAAGGTTAATGGGATTCTCTCATCCAAGTTCCCGATCGGGAACGGCACGAGACAGGGGTGCCCGCTCTCCCCCCTCCTCTTCGCCCTGGCCTTAGAACCACTGCTTCGTAGAGTGAGAGCAAATACAGATATCACAGGGCTGACGGTGGGTGCTGTGGAGCACAAACTCTCAGCCTACGCAGATGACGTACTCTTTCACCTAACCAATCCCCTGATCTCGTTGCCGGTCCTGATGCGGGAACTCAAAAACTTTGGTACACTTTCTAATTTTAAAATCAACTATAATAAATCGGAAATTCTACCTGTCAACCTGTCTTCCTCCATGACAAACAGCTTAAAAGCAGCATTCCCTTTCACGTGGACTAAATCTTCTCTACGCTACCTTGGCATACAACTGACAGACAGCTTTGACACTCTATATACCACAAACTTCCCCAGACTTTTGACAGAAATCAAACAAGACTTAATACACTGGACAAAGACAGCTTTCACATGGATAGGCAGGACAAATATAATAAAAATGAACGTACTCCCCAGAATTTTGTTTTACATGCAGATGCTTCCCATACGCCTGCCCAAAACCTTTTTTAAGCAAGTATCCAACTTGATCACCACCTTCATTTGGAATTCAAAGAAGCCACGAATTGCTATGAAGGTGCTGAGACGTTCGAAAAGATACGGAGGGCTGGGGGTCCCGGACTTACAGCGATACTGCCAGGCTATTGCCCTACAGAGAACTCTAAATTGGCACTTCCATGGACATTCCAAACTATGGGTGACCATGGAAAAATATATGGCGGGCAGAAACTTGTCCTACGCCCTGTGGATCTCACGGGAACACAGGGGATTATCAGATTCTACGTCCCCATTAACGATATCTACGCTTGACACATGGGACAGAGTAAACAGAAGGTTGAACTTAGCCCCCCCTGTGTCCCCGCTGGCCCCATTGGGCGGATTCCTCTGGTTTGCACCGGGGGAACGCGCAGGTTTCTTTGAAGCCTGGGTAGATGACAAGAACGCCAGCTGTGGCAAACTACTGAGAGGTGGGAAGCTTCTGCCCTTTGAGTCTCTGGGAAATAGACCAGGTAGCCCACACCTAAATTTCTGGAAGTACAGACAACTGCACCACTTTTTTGCAGTACACGGCAACTCTATTAGAGACATCTCAACACTCTCGCCTTTTGAGGGACTGTTTATACTGGAAGAACCGGTCCCACACATGATTTCTGAACTTTATCAATTACTGGGGTCCTCGGCCTCGGCCTCTAAACCTACTTATATAAGAGCATGGGAGAAAGACCTTGGGAAGGGGTTCTCTGAGTCTCAACTAGCATGTATGTACCAATTCACACACTCCAGCTCGCTGGACTCTAAAATGCAAGAGACAAATTACAAATTACTAACACGTTGGTACAGAGTCCCATCTGACCTGGCGCGGATTTATCATGCTAGCTCAGATCGGTGTTGGCGGGGATGCGGAGGCCGAGGCACCCTCCTGCATTTGTGGTGGGAGTGCCCACGAATAACGACATATTGGCAGATGATTAAGGACCAGATTAAAGATATCCTCGGAATAGAGATCCCCTTTTACCCGGAACATTTCCTCCTGCATGTCCCCCCTGTACCAGTTAGTCGCTACAAAAAAAGCGCACTACCTCATTTGCTCAACGCCGCTAAGCGTCTACTGCCTATCTTCTGGAAGAAAGAGCAGATACCGAGCAAAGAGGAGTGGATATGCAGGGTTAATGCAATAAGGGAAGCAGAGGAATGGGTGGCAGTGGGCAAAAACACTACAGTTAAGCACACAGCCATATGGTCAATATGGCAAGAACACTTTCATGATACTTCCTATGTACCCTCTAGCCTGGACATTTCCCTACTAAAATTGGCGGATCCCACATTGGGCCACAGAGCCCACCCTAAATAGCTCCCACCATGGTTTCTCCTTAAGACTGAAAGGTAGATCGCACATGGATTCAGATGCCTTTGCCAGAACCAAGGGGCTGCCTGGGGGCGGATAGTCCGGAGTGGACGATCGGAGAAGCACGAGCGAACAAGGTTTGATCCTATCTACCCCTCCTTACCCCACCCACCTTCCCTGCTACTCCTCCCCCCCACTTTCTATTCTTTCCTCTTCTTACCCCTACCTCTCTTACCCTATCAAGTGATATTATCTATGGCACTGCTTGTTGATTGTATAAGAGTATGGTCACCTAACATAACCTACCGGTTAAAATTGAGAAAAAGCTGCTCTCCTGGCCGGGGAGGCCGGGGAGGCCGTGTGGGCGGGGACGGGCCCGCGGTCCCGGGGGCGCGCCGGGGGAGGACAGATGGAGGCCCTGTGCCCCCCTCCTCCGGAGGGCGTGCCCGGTGGTGGGAGTTCGGGCGGTCCGCGGCTTACCTCTCCCTAGTCCGGAAGATCATTATTGCTCAGGTTGGGGGGTCTGCGGTGGGCGGGGGCTACTGCTGGTCGCTGCCCCCGGGGGCCTGTAAACCTCAATGTAGCATATACTGGTACCAACCACGAGATCAGTTCTCACGGTCTCAACAGAAATTTTAACACAGCCCTAGACTATCCCCCCCCCCCCCTTTTTTTTCTTTTTTCTTTCTTTTTTCTATGCCATTTTTTCCCCCCCTCCTTTTTTTATCTCTCTACTTGTTTCTTTTTTTTTTTTGTTTATACTTTATCTTATTTTATTCTTGTTAAATATAAACATGCTGATTACTGCTAATGTTGATATAAGAAAAGTCTGTCACTAACGAATTTGTTCTGAACTGTATTTGTTGAGATGTGATGGACAACAATAAAGAGAGTTTAAAAAAAAAAAAAAAAAAAGCCACCTTTCAATGTGCGCACAGTAAAATGTTTTTACTACTACAATGTGTGTGGCTTATTATTTATCAATAACAGTTTCTTAAGTTTTGGTGTGTTTACAGTGACAAAGGGCCTTATTAACTAAAGGGAAATGCACTTGCCACTATACAAGTGCACTAGGAGACAGCCAAAACTAAATGCAAACAAGAATAAAAACAAGAGATTTTATCCAAAATAATTTTTGTTTATTTGGTAAAAGGTTAAAGTTGTTCTTGAATTACAATGGCCCCCCGACCATTAAAATAATTCACATATCTGTCCCGCACTTGATGGGTGGTTTGGGGGGCCAAGCCAGTACGGCCAGTATCCAGGCCTGTGAGTGGAGCTTCGCCACTAAGTCCGGCCTCAGGCCCAACAGAGGTAAGATATGTAGCAGAATGTCTTCTCAAAAAATTATGGAGAATGCAGCAAGCCATTATCACATGGTTTAGTTTATATTCCGCCAGATTTATGGCCGAGAGGAACAAATGGAACTGGCTGGCCAGAATCCCGAAGGCATTCTCGACAACTCTTCTTGCTCTGGCTAGCCGGTAATTATATACCCTCCTCTGAGGGGTGAGGAACCTTTGGGGGAACGGCCTCGCCAAGAGCAAACGCTTCATCAGCGATGAAAACTGCGGGCAGTCCATCAACGTTCTGGTCATCAGGTGGCAACTGTGGAGTCAAACAAGAAAAAAAAATTATAAATACTTTTAAACATAACTTTGCTATTAGATTACACAAAAACATTCTCGAACAACAGCAGTCGAACATTTTTAAAATCTGTTATTAATAAAAAACAAAAACATAAGGCCCGCTTATAAGATTACTCACCCCTTCTGATGGACCATTGATCAATTTGTATGTGTGGGGAGGGGTTCTAATTTTGGAGAAGAACACACCTGACATTTGGAAACATTTGAGGGGGTGGGGGAGGGTTCTAATTTTGGAGAAGAACACACCTGACATTTGTAAACATTTGAGGGGGTGGGGAGAGTAAAGCAGTACAATGGAGCTGACAATATACATTGTTAAAGGGACTATAGGCTACAGGTATAAATGGACCCAGGATTGCATGGTGGGGAGGTTAGTGAAGGTAAATATGCATGTAGGGCTAAAAATTATTAATGAAAAAAAAAAACAGACATGCATGAAGATAAAGGGGACATTCACAGCATATTCCAAGCATGGTAATTACGTAATGAGGAAATTTAGACAAAACATTAGCAAACATTAACTACATATCATGTAAGATTAAAGGATAACAAAATTACCTTCATATAGTCCTTCTACTGGACCTGAATTATAGCAGAACAGGTCTCTGGGATTATGATCCCCAGAGCCTGGAGGGAGATGCCTGTCGAGAACTTGAAGTCCTGAAGACTTCTCCCAGTCGCCAAGTAACGTAAAGTGACAACTAGCCTCTGCACCGCAGTGATGGCTTGCCTCATGCAGGTATCCTGCCTGCAGATATAAGGAGTCAGCATAGCCAGCAGACGTTGAAAAACGGGGTCTGTCATCCTGAGATACTTCCTGAAATCCTCAGGATTATTCTCACGGATCTCACGGAGCAAAGGCATGTGCGAGAATTGGTCACGCTGGCGCAACCAATTCTTCGTCCATAAACTTCTCCTCGCCCTGTTCATGGACTGGACTTGGGTCAAAGTATTAACCCCAACACCAAGTCCCCACGCAGCACGAACTTAAGAAGGAGTACGTCCACGCACCATGGCTTCAAAATGGTCGGCTGGTCAAACAGACAAACTTATAACAAACGCACTGAAGAACAGCAAGGCCTATGAAGAGCGACCTGAAGGTCAGGAATGAGTGGACCAGAACGGCCTGCTAGGCAGGTTACGAACTGACCAACAAGCACTGAAAACTAGATACAAACCTCACAAGCACAAACTGAACCACAGAAAATGATTGAAATAAGCTAAAGTGTGAAAAGCGCGGATCGTCTCTAACCAAACTTCTACTAACACAAGATAAACATGAGATTAGCAGAAGGAGCCCAAAGGGTGGCGTAAAGGAGCTTGAACTTCCTTTTTCTAGTGCCATCGTACGTGCTGTACGTCACCGCGTTCAAAACCATCGGACTTTTGGAGTGATCGTGTGTGTCCAAGTCCATCCATTTGTAAGTCCGGCGCACCTACGCTACAAAGTCTGTTGAAAAGATCGCCAGTCCAAGTATGCCATAAAGTCTGGTCGTGTGTACGCGGCATAATAGATAAATAGCTGCAGCTCAAATTTGTGAGATACACACAAAACAGTAAATAAAAAGGAAGGGAAAAGGCTGCCCAAAATTACAAAAATAAAACAGTGAGTGAATATCCGTGATGTACCAAAAACGATCTGAGTACCATAGAAAAAATAAAAAATAAAATAAAAATATGTATATGTATATGAACAGTCCTTGGTGAGTACTAGTCCAATACTAATAATCCAGTGATTGACAGTGAAGGTGTATTAAACACCTTGATACACAGACGCCACCCTCTGATGTGATCAACCACCACATAAAATGCACGCTTACCAGAGGGCAAGCTTTAGCAAGCCTGTATGATTGGTCAATATCCGGACATCAATCCAGCAGCAGCACCCCTAACACCAAAGGCAGGCCAGGATATCTCAATTCAGCGGATATACGGGATAGGCAGCAATCAGAGACCCAGAAAGATGGGGAGAAGCTCACCATAGTGTGAATCAGTATATCAAAGATTTATTAAAAATAAAATTGCACTTACACGGAACTGCAGATAAAAACATCCAAAGAGAAATTGCCGGCCAGCTTGCAGACACCCGTCCGCATACAAGGTAAACCACGATGACATCAGCACGTCAACTTCCCAACGTATGTTTCATCTCAAAAAGACGTTTTGGGTAGGACCCCACTGTCGCCATTATGTTACGGCGCTGTTTTTATCTTGGATTTTCACGTGAGTGTATATCCATTCTATTTTAAATAAATTTTCCCCATAATCGGATTTACACTATGTGGCCCTTCCTTTCTTTTTTCCGTATTTATACCATCCTCTAATCCATGGAATGCTTTCTGGAGGGATCTGTCTACTGAATATCCCACTCCTCCTATGACCCACGGGACCATCTACACCTTTGGGACTCTCCACACCTCCCAGGACCCTAGCGCCACTCAGAGGAATCCAGCCATCCATGAGATCACAGGCACCTGTAGCCACTTACCACCCAATCCTTATCTGACCCAATTCGGCGTATGCCCTGTCGGGTCCACCTCATCTGGTAA
The DNA here is from genome assembly GCA_037952925.1 of Lithobates clamitans. Lineage (NCBI taxonomy): Eukaryota > Metazoa > Chordata > Amphibia > Anura > Ranidae > Lithobates > Lithobates clamitans. The sequence continues at coordinate 4,189,004 of JBBGZY010000580.1, read as the reverse complement.
GCCTCCCCTTCTCTCGGTGGTAGTGAGCTTATTTTCATTGGAATTACCTATCTGCACTATATCTATACAAGGACTAATCATTATTATTTTGTTATAATAATTATACCAGGACTACCCACTTATGTACATTTTTTCAGAGGTGATTCCCTTCACCACATACCTACTCATTTATGATATTGTTTAGCGCTACACTTTTTTGTTGTTTTCCATATATACTTTGTTGGTCGTGTTAGCCGCTTTTTGTCTTTTTTGTGAGCAGCGCAGAATTATTTTGCACATATTAACACCAAAGGCAGGCCAGGATATCTCAATTCAGCGGATATACGGGATAGGCAGCAATCAGAGACCCAGAAAGATGGGGAGAAGCTCACCATAGTGTGAATCAGTATATCAAAGATTTATTAAAAATAAAATTGCACTTACACGGAACTGCAGATAAAAACATCCAAAGAGAAATTGCCGGCCAGCTTGCAGACACCCGTCCGCATACAAGGTAAACCACGATGACATCAGCACGTCAACTTCCCAACGTATGTTTCATCTCAAAAAGACGTTGTCTGGGGAACGGGTGAGACACTGACTCATCGCTTTAAATACATTTACAAAACCACGCCTCGTTGTGAAAGCTGAGCGGTGGGACCTTATTAGCTGATTGCAAGATTAAAAATAACGGGTATTATATTAAAATCCCAATAAGACTGATATTAAAAAATGGGAAATTAAAAAATAAAGAATGAAAAATAAAAACTAACAGAGGACAGGAGCAATATGAAGTTATATATGAAAAACGATACAAAAAAGTGCCAAAACTTTATCTGTGCACCAAAACGAAAGTGGCCCTATTAGGATAAACAATTGAGTGTTAGTCCCACTATGTCACCTGGCGGGGAGAGAGAACATAACACTCAAAAAAATATATGTATTTCAAATAAATTGCTACTGGTGTCACATAATGTGAAAGTGCTTCCAGAGCAGATGAGATGGAAGGGCTAGATTTGCGTCCCTACCAACCAGTAAATTCACCTTCCATATTGGTAGTAAAAAAACAAATTGTTTATGATGTCACCTAAAATTCAGTGATATCTGAATCACAAGCTAAAAAGACCAATAGGGGCCAAAAATGACCTCCGACAATCACAAATGGTCAAATAACAACCAATACAAAAAAAAAATATTGATGTAGCCACTAAGGATATACATCAAGTGGACATAAACAAAATACCATAGCTTATGAATTATCGATAAAAGCATTTAAGTTAACATCGACATTTAACCCAAAAGGGGTATAGCATTTTATTTTATGTATCCACACCATCTCCAGCCTTGAGATACCACGTACCAAGGACCCACCCCTCCAATGGGGGTGTACCTATCAATCCCCAAAATGATAGTCTTGGCAGGATTTTTGTTGTGAACTTCTAGGTAGTGTCTGGAGACTGGATGCTTAAGAAAGCCATTTTTTATATTCATTACATGCTCATTGAGTCTGACCGAAAGGGGGCGTTTAGTCCTGCCCACATACTGTAGCCCGCAAGGGTATTGGAGCAGGTAAACAACCCACTCTGGAATGAAAGCAATATACACAATCACCATGGGGTATTATAGAAAAGCTATCAATGGATATAAGGAAATGTGTCCACTTTAAAGGAGAACCCCGAGCTGATCTATAATACTTTAATCCTAATGAGATATAGTATACTATAGTGACCAGTAAAGTGTCCCCTTTAAAAGTACTAACAACACTGTCCTAAAAACAAGACCTTGCACTGTCTTCACCAGCAAAGTTGGAGCTCATAGAACAAAGATTCCTGGCTGCAGCAAAATGATGATGAACTATGCAAGATAGCAAATCCCGGTTGATAGCAATACTATTTGTAATCCAAGTGAATGTCACATGTGCACTGTGTTAAAAGTGTAGTACTTAGCAAAGCATTGGGATCTGTGGGCACAAGCCCCCTCACCAATCCTGTTAGACTTTGGAGCCTGCTGGTGAGACCAACAAACGATTCTTCCTACTACAGATGGGCAAAGACAGGGATCAGTCTGCTAACTCAGCGAACTAGTTCCGTGGTGTTCAGCGCTGCTGCAGGGTGTCCTTCTGCCAGCGGGCAATGACTGGACTTGCTGGGGCTGGAGTTGTGGGCTGTGTGTCAAGTGCTAGGCTGCAATCTTCTTACACAGCGGTGGAGTGGTGCTCACACGATGAGATCCAGGAAGCAAGAGAGCATGGACCTGGTCCGCAGATCCCTATATAGTCTCTTCCACAATTTCCCTGCAGAGCAGACGGTCTGCTGGGAGATGCAGTTCACAGTCATTTCTGCAAGATCAGCAATGCCTATCCAGAGGACTACATCTCCCACATTGTCTTTTGCGGTGCTTCAGGAGATGTCAGTGATTCAGATCCAGCACTAGGGGGACATAGCAGCAAGGCTAGAATAGTAATAGACAGTCTGCAAAAGTCAGATAACCATTGTCCGCTCCCGACTACATCATTAAAATCAAAGACTTCACATAATAATCGTTTTAAGTTGAAATAAACCAAGAAAAGAAAATTATTCCATAATAACAAAATGTTTGCAATTAACAAATGAAGGCTATCATATACCAAAATAACAATCTCACAGTAAACAATAACCACTTAAGCAGACCAAAGAAATTCTGTTGCTAATACAGTGCATTTGTTACAGAGCTAATGGTATATATCGGTGGTCATGAACCCTGTCCTCAGGGCCCACTAACAGGCCAGGCTTGCAAGATAACTGAAATACATCACAGGTGATATAATTTGCTGCTTAGTGATTGCAGTATTCTAGGTAATACATAAAACCTGGCCTGTTAGTGGGACAGGGTTGATGACCACTGGTATATATTATCTACCTTATCAACAAAGCAACTGCCTATCTTTCAACAATCGCTCCCAGAGGTGTTGAGGAATGTGTTGATTCATTAAAATCTAGACACAGTGGTTATGTTTTTATACATTTTTTAGGGCACCCCTGTGTTTATAGGTTAACTCCTCACTTCTTAAGGTAAAGTTAAGCACATCACACTATTGGTTATATGTCGGTGGTGTAAGTGAAATCTGTTTCTGCAGAATTTCTGGAAGTTAAATACAGGGATCTTGTTGCAACTTTTGGATCTAATGACACCTACATAGAACAAAGGGAAACAGGAATCAAAAAGACAGACTCCCAATATCGGTGGAGTTTGCGGTAGTGCCACAACATGTGGATGAGAGAATCTGAAGCCGTGGTACATCTGGGGCATTGTGGAGATGCAACTTTCCCCCAAGGGTGACGTTTCAGTGGGGTAAAATGAACTCTTTGGATAAGGAATAGCTGAGTCAGGCATGCAAAGGGGATAAAGAGACCTACGTTAAATTTTCCAATGCTTGGGTCCACCCCTCATCATCCAAAGATTTTATATCCAGTTGTCATAATCGCAGCCTATTCACCTGTGTTCGAATCCTAGCTTTCATTTGGTGCTAGATGTGGAAGTTGTAATAGTTAAGATTACAGAGGGATTATATTTTAACTGGTAAGTAGACACCTGGCTCTGTAGGGCATTTTGCAATTCAAGGTATAGGAAGAATAGTTTATTAGGCAACTGATAACATTCTGTCAACGTGATGTCACACGCCTGATGAAGGGGTCCTGCGAGGCTCCGAAACATTGCTATCTGCTGTAACGATGTGATCACTGAATAAAGCTTTGAACTCGGTCTGGAGATCCATGGTGTGCTGATGACATTCTCTTGCTTTGACTATACACGGTTCTAGCCTGCGGTCACTTCAGCACCTACTTATATACACAGCCATTTCTACAGGAACGTGTGCATTGGGAATAGTGTGGTGAATTCACAGATTGTTACACATGTAGCTCAGCCTTCTATACAGTAATTGACAGTAACTCCCATGCGGAACTCCTATTTGGATTGTGTTTACCCCTGCCCTCATAGCCCATAAATACTGTAAGGACTAGCAACCACTTGATCACTATACAAATGTTTAAAAAAAGTGTATGGCAATTTTTTTCTTATTTTTCAGTAAGAATAATACAATGGCTAACATAATTTTAGTGTGTTAGGTGCTGTCAATCAAAAGGGCTCACATACATTTTAAACAAGAAACCATTCAGTACCAATAGAAAGGATTGTTACATTTGGTGAACATTACAAAAGATTTACATATCGGCCTATGTGCTGTCCCAGACATTATCATATTTAGGATACAGCACTTTGCAAACAGTAGCACTACATATAAATGAATCAACAATGACATAAGTAAATAAACCCTAGACTATTCTTTATAAGGAGTATGGTGAATAATTGAAATATTTATAGGCATTCCACAAACCCACATTATTGAACACGTGTGGTATTTAGAGGGAACATGTTGACACACTACACCAGGGGTAGGCCCATGAGACATTGCAAGACCCTGACAATGACATGCATGACTCCTGCAGGCAGAGGCATGATGGGATTTGTAGTTTCACCACAGCTGGAGTGCTGAGGTTGCCTACCCCTGCACTACACTGTGGAAAATGATTCCCAGTCATTAAAGTTTATAGCAAACATTGATTATGCTATTACTATCAATAGTATCAATTCAGCAACATAGTTAACGTCTGCCTCTTCCAGTATGACAGTTTTATGTGTCTACACAAGGTATGGTGGTATAGGTGACAAGTTGATACATAAACAAGCCATGATCAACATAGTTAATGTAGATTTATACTGAAAAACTCAAAACATCGGAGAAGAAATTCTTCTTATTTTCAATATTTTCTACTGAGTGTCAAATATATGAGTTGGTAATAAAAGAGGCTAAGTTCACAATTTGTTAAAAATTCCAGCTTCACAATGTACCAATATTCCATTATTGTACCTCTGTTGCATAAAAGAAAAGGCTATCTTTAGATTCTAGGACACAAATTACCTCAGCCTCCAGTGTCTCCAATAGAAAACTCCTCTATTTCTTCCTGGTATTTGTCCTGGTATTTGGGACAGGAAAACTGTTAGTGAACTAAGAAATTATTTCAGCCACTGACCTCTTTAACTCACACCCTGCACCTGCCCTCCCCCTCCAGGAGATTGCTCCTACCAAACTTTGTACTCACATGAAGACATTGTCAGTTAGCACCGTTCTCCCTGAATACAAAGCCAGTGTTTTGTTTTTTCTGCTGACGCATTGTTCTGTACCTTCATCTTGCATAGATTGTTCATTTGGCAGAGTGTGCAGGAGCTGAGTGATCACATAACAGCCTATGTGGAGCAGAGCTGTAGTATTGAAAACAGGAGGAGTGTACAATTTCCTTTGGATCTACCAGAAACTTCTTAGTGCAAGGGCCTGTCTGATTAAATACCGAATGATTGGGTAGATAGGTGTGTCCTCGTATTATACAGTTTTGGTGAATTTAAAAGAGATTGTACAATCAGATTATATAGTACATGGCCACCTTTATACGCCTAAAATCAACTAGTTGCACTTTCAGTGGCAGTAATTGTTAACAGCACCCCAAACGCGGAAGTAAGCTTAAATTTTCCCAGAAAGCAAGAAAAACTTGCCACAAATGTGTGGCAGTGTTGAATTTTAAATCTATTAACTTGCTGCAAATTTTCACTGGCAAATTGTACACTTGTAGAGCACTTGAATCACAAGTTCTAGTTGACACTTTTTCAATTTGTAGCGGATTTGCATGGCAAGTCTCTAGCAAGAACAAAGTTGTAGTGATGAGTCCATAGCAAGATCTCTGCAAGTCTAATGCCCTGTACACACGGTCAGACTTTGTTCGAACATTCCGACAACAAAATCCTAGGATTTTTTCTGACGGATGTTGGCTCAAACTTGTCTTGCATACACACGGTCACACAAAGTTGTCGGAAAATCCAATCATTCTGAACGCGGTGACGTAAAACACGTATGTCGGGACTATAAATGGGGCAGTGGCCAATAGCTTTCATCTCTTTATTTATTCTGAGCATGCGTGACACTTTGTCCGTCGGATTTGTGTGCACACGACCGGAGCCTACACACGGTCCTATCACACATTTTCCTATCATGTGTACATGGTAGTATTGAGTTGGCCCACCCCTTGCAGCTATAACAGCTTCAACTCTTCTGGGAAGGCTGTCCACAAGGTTTAGGATTGTGTCTATGGGAATGTTTGACCATCCTTCCAAAAATGCTTTTGTGAGGTCAGGCATTGATGTTGGACAAGAAGGCCTGGCTCGCATACTCCCATCTAATTCATCCCAAACCTGTTCTCTCGGGTTGAGGTCAGGACTCTGTGCAGGCCAGTCAAGTTCCAACATGACTGTGCACCAGAACAAAGTCCATAAAGACCTGGATGAGTGAGTTTGGGGTTCCTCCACCCCAAACTCGCTCATCCAGGTCTTTATGGACCTTGCTTTGTGCATTGATGCACAGTCATGTTGGAACAGGAAGGGGCCATTCCCAAACTGTTCCCACAAAGTTGGGAGCATGAAATCTTACAAAATGTCTTGGTATGCTAATGCCTTAAGAGTTCCCTTCACTGGAACTAAGGGGCCAAGCCCAACCCCTGAAAGACAAGCCTAAACCATAATCCCCCTCCACCAAATTATTTGGACCAGTGAACAAAGCAAGGTACATAAAGACATGGATGAGCGCATTTAGGATGGAGGAACTTGACTGGCCTGCACAGAGTCTTGATCTCAACCTGATAGAACACCTTTGGGATGAATTGGAGTGGAGACTGCGAGCCAGGACTTATCGTCCAACATCAGTGCCTGACCTCACAAATGCACTTCTGGAAGAATGGTCAAATATTTCCATAGACACTAAACCCTAAACCTTGTGGACAGCCTTCCCAGAACAGTTTAAGCTGTTATAGCTACAAAGGGTGGGCCAACTCAACATTGAACCTTACGGACTAATGCCCCATACACACGGTCTGATTTTCCGATGGAAAATGTGTGATAGGACCTTGTTGTCGGAAATTCCGACCGTGTGTAGTCTCCATCACACATTTTCCATCGGAATTTCCGACACACAAAGTTTGAGAGCAGGCTATAAAATTTTCGGACAACAAAATCCGTTGTCGGAATTTCCGATCGTGTGTACACAAATCCGACGCAAAAAGTGCCACGCATGCTCAGAATAAATAAAGAGATTAAAGCTATTGGCTACTGCTCCATTTATAGTCCCGACGTACGTGTTTTACGTCACCAAGTTCAGAATGATCGGATTTTCCGACAACTTTGTGTGACCGTGTGTATGCAATACAAGTTTGAGCCAACATCCGTCACAAAAAATCCTAGGATTTTGTTGTCGGAATGTCCGATCAATGTCCGACCGTGTGTACGGGGCATAAGACTGGAATTCCATTAAAGTTCATGTGCGTGTAAAGGCAGGTGTTACAATACTTTTGAAAATATAGTGTATTAATGAATTGTCTTTCTGCTTTGTGATCCAGAACTCATCCCTAGTTGAACATCTATAGGCCATCCCTACTGTATTATTGTATTGCCTTGTACAGCATTGACTTTTGAATGTATTCTGCAGAAATGTTTTAAAATTATTTAATAGGTGTAGAAGTATACATAGGAAGTTACAGACCTCACAAAACTATGAAAACTCTCTTCAGCTCCTTATATATTTTTTTCAAATATTTAATAAGGTCACACTTATCACTGAAAAAGTCTCACTTTTTATTGTCTCCTGTTGCCCAATGGACAAAGTACAGTACGTGTAGTACTCTGTCCCATTTTCTAAGTTCTGTCTAAGGCTAAGACACCCCATGACTGTCTGAGCACACAGCTTATCAAGGAAATTAATAGAAAATTAGGTTTGATTCATAGTACTTGCCTCCAGCTCCAAACACTTGCCCCTAACATTGGTCATCACTAGGAATGCAAAGTGTAGGGGGGCAGTAAACTAAACTAAGCTTCACTCATACATAGCACAGCAGAACACAGGTCAGCTCACAGCCTGTGCCTCTTCTTCTTTATCCCTCTTCTATACACCAGGAGAAAGACTGAGCCCGGCCAGCCCACCAGCTATTCAGGGGAGAGAAACTACAGTAGTAGCTGCCTTGTGTTGTTGTAAATTATGTTGCTCATCTTTGGTGCAGTGTCTCAACAACACAAGCCAAAAGCTAATTACTCTAGTCTCTCTTCTCCAGCATAGCTGGGGCAGCTGGGTTTGGGCTTATGCCCCGTACACAGGGTTGGATTTTCCGATTGGAAAATGTGTGATAGGACCTTGTTGTCGGAAATTCCGATCGTGTGTAGGCTCCATCACACATTTTCGATCGGAATTTCCGACACACAAAGTTTGAGAGCAGGCTATAAAACTTTCCGACAACAAAATCCGTTGTCGGAATTTCCGATCGTGTGTACACAAATCGGACGCACAAAGTGCCACGCATGCCCAGAATAAATAAAGAGATGAAAGCTATTGGCTACTGCCCCGTTTATAGCCCCGACGTATGTGTTTTACGTCACCGCGTTCAGAATGATCGGATTTTCCGACAACTTTGTGTGACCGTGTGTATGCAAGACAAGTTTGAGCCAACATCCGTCAGAAAAAATCCTAGGATTTTGTTGTTGGAATGTCCGATCAATGATGAGGATATGGTAGTTTCAGTGCTTGCTTGACAACATGCATAAATTGAGCTTCAAGCTAGGGTGAAGCTACAGTCCAACACAAACTTGAAAGATGTTGTTTTCTCTTGAAAACCACTCTAAATAGAATTAAGTGCAAATATACAGTGCATAATCAATAGTGAGTTTCAAAGAAAAAGCAAACAGGATATTATTACATTTCAAAGGAAAAGATAGTAAATTAGCAATAAGTTTAAATAGCATATTAGTGAACAAACTTGTTTCGTACTTGAGTCATTAAAACAATATTCAACTCAAAACCAAATATTTATTATATTGCAGCTCACCATTCATTAGATGTGGTTTTCTTTTCTTCTGCTTTTTTTCTCTGTTTTCATCTGGTGATCTGGCCAGTAACGCACCTCCTGTATTAGTGAGACACAACTCTGGAGGAATGAGCATAGGAGGTACAGTAGACAGCACCATTGTCAGTCTGCGGGGGTGGGGGTAGGGTGCTAAAGGTATTAGCAGATTTAGAGCCCCTAACAAAGTGAAACCAACTCCAGCTCTCACACTTTATAATCAGCAAACATTTTTCTTTTTCTTGGGATAAAGGTTTTGCATGAATAAATAAAAGCTGATCCTTTTAACCTCTTGCTTACTGGGCACTTAAACCCCCCTCCTGCCCAGACCAATTTTCAGCTTTCAGCGCTGTCACACTTTGAATGACAATTGCGCGGTCATACTACACTGTACTCAAATGACATTTTTATCATTTTTTTCACACAAATGGAGCTTTATTTTGGTGGTATTTAATCACAATTTGGGTTTTTATTTTTTGCTAAACAAACAAAAAAAACAGAAATAAAAAAAATAAAAAAAACATGTTTCATAGTTTGTTATAAAATTTTGCAAACGGGTAATTTTTCTCCTTCATTGATATTCGCTGATGAGGCTGCACTGATGGACACTGATGGGCTCCACTGATGGGTACTGATGGGCTGCACTGATGGGTACTGATGGGCTGCACTGATGGGCACAGATAAGGCGACACTGATAGGCACAGATAAGACGACACTGACAGGCACAGATAAGACGACACTGACGGGCACGGATAAGATGGCACTGATGGGCACTGATAAGACGGCACTGAAGGGCCCTGATGGGTGACGCTGATGGGTGGCACTGATGGGTGGCACTGACAGATGGCACTGATAGGTGGCACTATTGGACACTGGTAGGTGGCACTGGTAGGTGGTATTGATAGGCAGCACTGGTAATGACGCACTGATTAATTTATAGGTGGCACTGTGAGCACTTATAGGTGGCACTGTGGGCACTGATAGGTGGCACTGTGAGGTGGCACTAAGGGCACTGATAGGTGACACTGTGGGCACTGATGGGTGGTACTGTGGGCACTGGTAGGTGGCGCTGGTGGGCACTGGTAGGTACCTCCACGATCGCGACCGATGTCCCTCTTGCAGCCGCCGGTTATCGGCTTTTTTTTTCCTCCTCACGCTATCAGTGTGAGGAGGAAAAATAGCCGATTACTGGCTCTGTTTACATCACATGATCAGCTGTCATTGGCTGACAGCTGATCACGTGGTAAGGGGTCGGGATCGACCCCTTACTACGATCTGTGAACAGGCAAGTCTCATAGACTCACTGATCACAGAGCGCGCCGCGTGTGCCTTGCAGGGGGTGCGCAGGCCGCTCAAGCACGGGAGGACGTCCAGGGACGCCCTCATGGCAAATTAAGTCTGCGCTGTAGCCGTCTTTTGGCTATAGCGCAGATGACAAGTGGTTAATAACCCCTGCCAGTGTTAAGTGGTTTGTTTCATCCATGTAAATGAATGCATTTTGCTGGAGAGCTGAAGAGCTTGCGATTTTAAAAAAAACAACACACTTGCTGGCTGGATCACCAGATGAAAATAGATGAAAGAAAGCCGAAAAAAGTAAATGAATGCAGCCATCACATCTAAGAATCGGTAAGCTGAAATATAATGAATGTTTATTTTTGGGTAAATAATGCTTTAAAGCATAAATTTACTATTTTTTTTGTCCATTAATTTTTAATTGAGGTTTACAGGAGAAAAGTGAGAACAGAAACAAGGTGACATAAAACATATCTAGTACAGCAGATAAGCTGTGAGCATATTAGCATTGCAACATCATTGGAAAGATTCAGAGATTTTGCAATGGACTCTCAAATAAGTAGTACATATATCTGCTACTTTTAAACTTTCTAAAATAGCTAACTGAAAAGTAGAGTTGGGCGAACACTGATTAATTTATAGGTGGCACTGTGGGCACTGATAGGCGGCACTGTGGGCACTGATAGGTGGCACTGTGGGAACTGATAGGTGGCACTGTGAGGTGGCACTGAGGGCACTGGGGAGTTAAGTACAGTGCTGCGCTAAAACAAGAAGGGACAAGGAGATAGCAGCTAACACACCTATAGACTCAAGGTAAAGGATAACAACTAAAATAAAAAGTGTAGCGCTATATATTATATAGACATATAGGTCAAAAACCACAATCAATAAGTGCATATGAACAGTATATAAAAACCTATCACACCTTGAATGACCATAAATATGGATTGTACAATAAAGTAACACTGTGTTATATATCAAAACAGTATAGAGTGAAAGACTATTTAGTAAATCTCAATTGACAAATATAAGCAATAAAATAAAATTGAAAGACCGTGAAGGTCCAGCAAATCTAACACCATAAAATTATGCGAAAAAAATGTCCTGAAACATAAAAAGTCCACAATATTAATTGTAGAGAAAACGTGAAGAAAGAAACCACCACCAAAAGTCTATGGAGGTTACACGCTAATGCCCCGTACACACGGTCGGATTTTCTGACGGAGAATTTGTGATAGGACCTTGTCGGAAATTATGACCGTGTGTAGGCTCTATCACACATTTTCCATCGGAATTTCCGAGACACAAAGTTTGAGAGCAGGCTATAAAATTTTCCGACAACAAAATCTGTTGTCGGAAATTTCGATCGTGTGTACACAAATCCGATGGACAAAGTGCCACGCATGCTCAGAATAAATAAAGAGATGAAAGCTATTGGCCACTGCCCCGTTTATAGTCCCGACGTACATGTTTTACGTCACCGCGTTTAGAACGATCGGATTTTCCGACAACTTTGTGTGACCGTGTGTATGCAAGACAAGTTTGAGCCAACATCCGTCAGAAAAAATCCTAGGATTTTGTTGTCGGAATGTCCAAACAAAGTCCGACCATGTGTACGGGGCATTAAAGTGGTGGATCTGTAACTCCCAGGTTCGCAAGTAGACACAATTAACTGAATCTGGCAGCTAAGTGGGCTATGGAAGAACCACAAGTGGAAAGAGGGTCTAAAATGGTGCCGGGGCCATCACCGGAGACATCAAGAGGCTTAACGAAACTTAATGACTTGAGAAGACATACGTCATACAAGTCAAAAAGGCTTATTGACCAATCGGTCTGGACAATGTGTCTCTTCAGATGTCGTCAGCATACAGCAGAGGAGGGGAATGACAGCACAACTTCCACATCCATAGGCATTCCGACATAGGCCAAACGGGTATTCATACGCCATGCGAGGAGTAAAAAAACTCACATAGCGTGATAACGTTTAAACACTGGTTTATTAGAATAATATAAAATAGACTCACATATTAGAAGATCAGAAACAGCTCAAATATCAAATAGCGGTAATCGTGAGGGGTCCACCCGACATGTTTCAGTTAAGGAGCCGTCATCTGGGGTGTGGAACCCCCCCACTTCACCGCTTTATAAACAAATGATGACCCCCACTGGGAGTGCCATAATACTGGAAGTGCGATAAAATGATATCACTTCCGGTTCTGGTGGATCCTAAGTTGATTTTTAGCTCCCACATGCATATATAACGATATTGATCACAAATAAAAATTTAAAAATTTACAAACAAATCCCAAAAATTACAATATTAAATGCAGAGTGGCTTTGTCTGCTAATCCGGAAACGTTCCGAAAGCAAACCAAGCCTCACTATCAGTATGCCGCGGCGTCACTTCCTCCATGAACATAGCGGCGCCGCTGTGCACCACCCACAGGATCAAGCCTCGCTCCCATGCAGCGCAACGACGTCACCCCCCGCACAAACAGTGCGGCGTCGGTGCGCTCCACTCAGCGAGCCAAGCCTCGCTCCCATGCGGCGCAGCCACTACACGTATCGTACAGAGAGTGCGACGCTGCTGCACTCCATTGTGCTGGACCAAGCCTCAGTCTGAGGCCAGTCTCAGATTTCTTAGATGTCAACAAAATTGTAGGAAATGGGTGCATTAACCAAAAGTATAAAAATATTCACCAGAGACCATCTTGGTAGTTGCCCAAAGTGAGCAACATGATTGTGCCAACTTTGCCACAAATTAAAAATAGACTCATTGTGATCATAAGAGAGAAACACATAATTATTTAAAAACATGAGGCCACTGGGGGCACTGAAAGGTGACACTGTGGGCACTGGTAGGTGGCGCTGGTGGGCACTGGTAGGTACCTCCACGATCGCGACCGATGTCCCTCTCGCAGCCGCCGGTTATCGACTTTTTTTTCCTCCTCACATTAGTTGTTTGGGGCGTTTGCCCCAATGACTTGGTGCTCTGTGTGTTTTTATAGATTGGGGTGGCTCATACCCTTCTCTTTGTTAGAGGTGTTGGTTTGCCTTTCTCCATTCCTTCCATCTCAGCCCTGTTCATCTACTGATGTGATGGGCTGTGGATCCTTAACAGATCAGGTGGGTTCTATTGTGCACAGGTAAACTTTCTGTCTGGCTTTAATGACATCATTGGGCAAGACAAGCGGGTTTATTCATGCTCAAACTTACCAATATTTCTCCCTTTCTATTTGGCAGTTTTTTCAGCCCCCATTTGGGATTTATCTGAATGTTTGGTGCCATCTAGTGTTTAATCAGGCTCCCTGCATCCCTTATACTGATGAGATAGAAGTAAGTTGTTTTGACATGGAATAACATAGGATTATATGATTAATAGTAAAGGCGATGAACCAATTGATTATAAACTTTTCTTATTAATCTCTAGGCTATATCTTTCTTGTATATTGATATGTATACTTCACGCTTTACCCCTCCCTGTGTGAGATCAGGAATTTTTTGGGCGGTTCAAACCTGTTACATCTGGGCCACCTGGACAGACTCCTATTTCTGTGTGCTTGGCAATAACTGGATTTTACTTTCTATCATTGAGGCGTGACTCCATTTAGAGACCTCTTTCCAATGGATAAGATGCATTCATGTATAAATGTATTGTATACGCTATGTATAGTGTTGGTATTTTTTAATACAACATTACATGTATTGTTTGTAATTCGCTTTCTGTTCATTCAGATAGTAGCCACAAAACCATGAAAGTGCGTTAGAGCACTTTCACTGCAGTATATTGAAGTGCGTTAGTGCACTTTTACTGCAGTATATTGAAGCACGTTAGTGCACTTTTACTGCATCAAAATTAACCATTCCTGGATTAGCAGCAGCTATCAAACCCCTGATGCTGATGTCACCAATTAAATGTTTTTGGGATGTGGAATCTGTGCAAGACTGTCTAGGCTGCCTAGCTTTGTGGGTATTGATTTTATCGGAAAGAAGTTTTATCGTATAGATTTCATGGGTTTCATGGGCACAATAACACCCAAAGACCAATTTTTCCGCACCCGTTTGAAAGGTGCATATCATTTTAATTTTTGAAAGCAAGACCAATTCTTGCTGTCATCAAGAGTACCTCTATAGGGTTATGGTGTGAAGGCATCAACTCCCAAAGCCCAATTTTTCAGCACCTGTCACTTCTATCCAAAGTCTGCGACACCAGAATTTATCCAAAAATTCTTTAATTTTGTTCCAAGTGCACTAAATTGTGGCCCCATCATGCAGACTGGCTCCCCCAGCTGTTGTTTAAAAAAATAAAGAAAGCTTGCAGGGAAAATTTCACTTTTTTGACTTTATAAATGTCATTTTTGCTGCAGCAAGTTCTATACATGGTACAGATGCACCTATTAACAGGCAGACTATGGGGACCCCCCAAGCACTATATTTAAAGGAATTTTAAATTTTTATTTTAAGAATCACTAAAATAGCCATAACAACACATTCCACCTCTTGCTTTTTAAAGCATTATACAGGAAAAATTGTAAACTTAGCATATCTCAGCATCTCTTAAAGCATTTGTTCAGAAAAGGGCAAAATACCCCCCCCCCCCCATATCTTACATGGCTGGAAAACATTTTCTTTTGACCCCCATATGGTCTTGGTGATCAGACTTTGTCCTTGGACAAACTACAATGTTCTTTTCCTTGTCAAATTTGTTTATTGGTTTTGAAACTATAATATGTGAACAAGCAACAACCAGCAGATAGATTGGTACAAAGAAGGTTGGGAAAGCATCCACTTAAAACATTTTTGAAAGTGCCAGTAAAAATCATTGGTACATTAGTATAATACACAAGGAGTCCATTGGGTAATCAGTTGGATCTTAAACGGCAATGTTCTTTTAAGCAGGTTTAGCAATGTCCTTGGTGGTCTGTGTAACATAGATTGAAGGAAATTCTACATAATAGTCTATTGTCCTCCAGACCATAAGGAAATGCTCAGTTGAAAGTCCCCTCTAATTTAGCCATCATCTGGAAATCATCTGCATCTTCCCAATCTTCTGATTAGCCTTGTCTTATCTGACTGTGTCATCTGGTCTGCCTGATCTACTTTTCAATGCTAGCTTGTTAGCTTAAAAGAGTAAAATAAAAAGAAGCAAGACAGATTATATGTTCTTCCTTCCAACTGTGCCACAGCATGGCACTCATTAGCAATGTACCCCAGTTATGTAACGGGTGACCCCGCCCCCTCTGACATCAAGGGGGAATGCCACAGGGAAGTCCCCGTCAAGTCCCCGTGCATCAGAGGGGGGCGGGGTCAACCTCCGTTATTTAAGAACCGTCAGAAGACGAGAAGCGCCACACAGCGGGAGCCTCCCATCATAGTGGATGCGGAGCGGCCTGAGAAGAAGAAGGGAAGAAGATGCCGCGGAGGAAGATGCCGGACAAGAACACTGGAGGAAGAACTAGAAGAACCAGAAGAACCAGAAGAAGAAGAAGAGTGAGGAAGAAACCGAAGGAAGATAGAAGATAGAAGAAAGAAGATAAAAGAAAGAAGCGTTTAAATAAAGGAATTGTCAAAAACTGTCTCTTGTCATTTTTAACATTTTTGACACTTTTTTTGTGAAATGGTAGGGGTACTTTTGTACCCCCTTACTATTTCACACAGGGGGGAGGGCCGGGATCGGGGGTCCCCTTGTTAAAGGGGGCTTCCAGATTCCGATAAGCCCACCGCCCGCAGACCCCCACAACCACCGGACAAGGGTTGTGGGGATGAGGCCATCAACATGGGGACAAGGTGCTTTGGGGGGCTACCCCAAATGCATGTGGCCTGGTACGGTTCAGGAGGGGGGGCACTCTCTCGTCCCCCCCTCTTTTCCTGCCTGTGGCCTGCCAGGTTGCGTGCTAGGATAAGGGTCTGGTATGGATTTTTAGGGGGACCCCACGCCATTTTTTAAAACATTTTGGCGCGGGGTTCCCCTTAAAATCCATACCAGACCTGAAGGGTCTGGTAAAGATTTTGAGGGAGACCCCACGCCATTTTTTTTTAAATTTTGGTTCGGGGTTCCCCTGTGGGGAATTCCCATGCCATTTTTATCAATTAACTTTTATGTGTATTGTCGGACCAGCAATTCATTAATAGCCGCGAGTAGTTTTAAATGACTTTTTTTCCTTTGAAATGTCATTTTGCTGTCAGACTGTTCTAAACATGGGAAACATGCGCCCCTTTACAGGCATACTATAGACACCCCCCAGATAGGAAATTTAAAGGAATATTATTACACTTTTATTGTATACAGACGAGCGGACTTTTCGACCGAACTCGAGTCCGTCGGATAGATTTGAAACATGTTTCAAATCTAAGTCCGTCAAACTTTTGAGAAAAAGTCTGCTGGAGCCCACACACGATTGAATTGTCTGACGAAATCCGGTACGCCGGACCAAGTATGCCGTAAAGTC
The DNA here is from genome assembly GCA_037952925.1 of Lithobates clamitans. Classification (NCBI taxonomy): domain Eukaryota; kingdom Metazoa; phylum Chordata; class Amphibia; order Anura; family Ranidae; genus Lithobates; species Lithobates clamitans. Next base: position 4,172,314 of record JBBGZY010000580.1, on the reverse strand, counting down.
CGATCGCGTGTACGTGGCATTAGAAGTTTCCACACAAAAAGATCCCCAAGCCAAGTGGCTTAAGAACCCCTTCCACAGTCCCAGGCTACTCTGTCAACTGCCTTTTCCTTGTTCATGGACAGAAAATTCCCTCTGTGTTGGGTCAACTTAACCAATGGTGGCTCTAATGCCGCATACACACGACCGGACTTTACAGCATACTTTGCCCGGTGGACTTTTCGATGGACTTTACGACGGACTTTCTAAATGAACGGACTTGCCTACACACGATCAACCAAAGTCCGACGGATTCGTAAGTGATGACGTACGACCGGACTAAAACAAGGAATTTCAGAAATAAATATATACCTCAAGATGGGATTTTAAGGGCAATGCAGTAATTTAGCAGTGTTGAATTATAGTTAAAAAGAAATTTTATTGATACAAAAAACGAATAGGATATACATTAACATACATATTGATCTATAATTAAGAAGTGTTGAAAAATTGTAAAAACATCAGATATATGGAAACATATGATGCATCCTACTGCTAGTTACAAGTACCACCCCCGATAGGTGTGATGGCATCCTGATAGCAGATTTCCAACGCGTTTCAACTTATTGTAAGGATAAAGTCTTCCTCAGGGAGGGACTGCATCACATTCTAAAATTTCAAGTAACAGCATGATTACTGATATATACTTAAATATTTATATGTTGCCTATATCTACAGAAATCGCATTGCAACAAAGAAGTAGTATATGCGACTTACATTTGCATTTAGCTGCGGAAAAACGCTTTCCCAGTGCTGGCAGGGGTCCTAACACAAGATTGTCAATACTGCTCAAATATCCTCTACGGGATGGCCTGGTATATTGTGAGGAAACCAGTATTTGGCAGTCGTGATAATTGAACAACTGAAAAACATAAATAGTATTGGAGAGATACTAAAAAATCGAACATCAAAAAAGGTCAAGATAGTGAAAATGATGGTGATTCGTGGGAGAAATAAAGTTCCCCAGAGCCATCGTAGAATGAAAAAGATCCAATACCTTAAATTGATTGTGTCAGGTGTAGTGTTACAAGTGGTAGGGAGCTCCGATCCTGGAGTACCTCTCTGTAGCAAAGCCAGTTGTGGAATGCTGCCTGTGGCCATCCCTGGCGTCCTAATATATGGGGTGTAGGCGGGGCAAAGTAATGGGCATAGCCCTATTTTGATAGAATCTCTCATTCATTGGTGGTACAGTGGAGGGGGTGCGGCTTCAATTGGCCGCCGTCACTGTTTTGAAGAGACACTCTAGTCCGGTGTGTAAAAGGGGAGCGTACACAAGCTTCCCTGTAGTCTGGGTAACAGACGCTTAGCTTCCTCCTTCCTTATCTCCTCCCCGTGATGTGAAGCCTATTGCTTACGCGTAGCCCATATACTATGGGCGCGGGTGAGGCGGGGAGAGAGGTGCGTCTGGTTGCCGGGGCAACGTACATATGACGTCGGGGTCACATGGCCCCGATGTCAGTTCCTAAGAGGAAGAGGGGCGCCGTGTGATTCCACAGCGTTATTAAACAGTCTTGTCAGTGTTGCATAGAACATCGGGGCATAGTAGCCCCGTTGCCTGACAAAAGGTATCAGAGTGTATGCAGCTATGTATGGGATACTATTCCATGCTGATGTCATAGATGTCACTGAAATATACAGTGACAAGTATGACAAAGGATAGCAGGTCTATTCTCCCTCATTTGAGATGGAGAAAAAGGGGAGGAAAACAAGTTGTATATTAAAGGAGTTGCAAAAAACTAATACAAATAGGGATAGTACTGATGAAATGTAAATTATATATAATGAGAGAATATAAGAAAAAAAGGGAGATTTTTATTCTTAGATTTGCCCAGACCTCTCTGTGATGATTATACTGTCATTGTATGAATGGCAGAACATCAGAATTAGGGCTTATAACCACCGACACAGTAGGAAATCCCGGGGCATCAAAATGAAATCTGACGCCTTCGTGGTATTCGGGCCATGATGTAGCGTCATGGCCCCCCTGTGTCGGGTAGGGATAGAGGGCAGAATGACAACGGTATCATCGGCCCTTTGTTGCAGCACTGAGAAGCGAAATCATATGGCAAAGCCGCATGAAAAAATGCACCTGCAGTAATAACAACAATCCACATAATGCTGTATATAAAATAATTATACAAAAGAAATTGCAGTAATTACAGTAAATAGAATTTAGTTAGAAAAACTCTCCTATATAGTTTCTGACTGGGTAGGGTGTATAATCTTAGCAGTTTAAAACATATGATCATCAATGGGGAAATGTAATGGGCCTATGATGTTATAGAAGGGGCCCTCTGTTTCTCCACATGGGGCACTGAAGTATGGCTCCTATTTTAGGAAGCAGGAGAGCAAGTGAGCAAAGAAGGTGAGGTGAACACTTTATTAATCCGTTTTTCCCGAGCTAAAGCCCTCCAAGAAGGGTCTGAAACTTTCGGTTTCATTAAGGCCTGGGGGGGTAGTAGCCCTAAGGTGCCTTATCCAGCGCATTTCACGCTGGAGGAGGACCTTGTTCCAGTCTCCCCCCCGTGAAATGCGCTGGATAAGGCACCTTAGGGCTACTACCCCCCCAGGCCTTAATGAAACCGAAAGTTTCAGACCCTTCTTGGAGGGCTTTAGCTCGGGGAAAACGGATTAATAAAGTGTTCACCTCACCTTCTTTGCTCACTTGTTCTCCTGCTTCCTAAAATAGGAGCCATACTTCAGTGCCCCATGTGGAGAAACAGAGGGCCCCTTCTATAACATCATAGGCCTATTACATTTCCCCATTGATGATCATATAATTTTAAACTGCTAAGATTATACACCCTACCCAGTCAGAAACTATATAGGAGAGTTTTTCTAACTAAATTCTATTTACTGTAATTACTGCAATTTCTTTTGTATAGTTATTTTATATTCAGCATTATGTGGATTGTTGTTATTACTGCAGGTGCATTTTTTCATGCGGCTGTGCCATATGATTTCGCTTCTCAGTACTGAAACAAAGGGCCGATGATACCGTTGTCATTCTGCCCTCTATCCCTACCCGACACAGGGGGGGCCATGACGCTATATCATGGCCCGAATACCCCGAAGGCATCAGATTTCATTTTGATGCCCCGGGATTTCCTACTGTGTCGGTGGTTATAAGCCCTAATTCTGATGTTCTGCCATTCATACAATGACAGTATAATCATCACAGAGAGGTCTGGGCAAATCTAAGAATAAAAATCTCCCTTTTTTTCTTATATTGTCTCATTATATATAATTTACATTTCATCAGTACTATCCCTATTTTTATTAGTTTTTTGCAACTCCTTTAATATACAACTTGTTTTCCTCCCCTTTTTCTCCATCTCAAATGAGGGAGAATAGACCTGCTATCCTTTGTCATACTTGTCACTGTATATTTCAGTGACATCTATGACATCAGCATGGAATAGTATCCCATACATAGCTGCATACACTCTGATACCTTTTGTCAGGCAACGGGGCTACTATGCCCCGATGTTCTATGCAACACTGACAAGACTGTTTAATAACGCTGTGGAATCACACGGCGCCCCTCTTCCTCTTAGGAACTGACATCGGGGCCATGTGACCCCGACGTCATACGTACGTTGCTCCGGCAGCCAGACGCACCTCTCTCCCCGCCTCACCCGCGCCCATAGTATATGGGCTACGTGTAAGCAATAGGCTTCACGTCACGGGGAGGAGACAAGGAAGGAGGAAGCTAAGCGTCTGTTACCCAGACAACAGGGAAGCTTGTGTACGCTCCCCTTTTACACACCGGACTAGAGTGTCTCTTCTAAACAGTGACGGCGGCCAATTGAAGCCGCACCCCCTCCACTGTACCACCAATGAATGAGAGATTCTATCAAAATAGGGCTATGCCCATTACTTTGCCCCGCCTACACCCCATATATTAGGACGCCAGGGATGGCCACAGGCAGCATTCCACAACTGGCTTTGCTACAGAGAGGTACTCCAGGATCGGAGCTCCCTACCACTTGGAACACTACACCTGACACAATCAATTTAAGGTATTGGATCTTTTTCATTCTACGATGGCTCTGGGGAACTTTATTTCTCCCACGAATCACCATCATTTTCACTATCTTGACCTTTTTTGATGTTCGATTTTTTAGTATCTCTCCAATACTATTTATGTTTTTCAGTTGTTCAATTATCACGACTGCCAAATACTGGTTTCCTCACAATATACCAGGCCATCCCGTAGAGGATATTTGAGCAGTATTGACAATCTTGTGTTAGGACCCCTGCCAGCACTGGGAAAGCGTTTTTCCGCAGCTAAATGCAAATGTAAGTCGCATATACTACTTCTTTGTTGCAATGCGATTTCTGTAGATATAGGCAACATATAAATATTTAAGTATATATCAGTAATCATGCTGTTACTTGAAATTTTAGAATGTGATGCAGTCCCTCCCTGAGGAAGACTTTATCCTTACAATAAGTTGAAACGCGTTGGAAATCTGCTATCAGGATGCCATCACACCTATCGGGGGTGGTACTTGTAACTAGCAGTAGGATGCATCATATGTTTCCATATATCTGATGTTTTTACAATTTTTCAACACTTCTTAATTATAGATCAATATGTATGTTAATGTATATCCTATTCGTTTTTTGTATCAATAAAATTTCTTTTTAACTATAATTCAACACTGCTAAATTACTGCATTGCCCTTAAAATCCCATCTTGAGGTATATATTTATTTCTAAAAATTACAAGGGATGATGGCAATGACACAGCCAACCCTCTGAGCCATTTATTTGTGTAAACAAACAAGGAATTTCATAGCCAGTAGCAAATAGCTGCCCTAGCGTCAGTTTTTGTCCACCGGACTAGCATACAGACGAGCGGACTTTTCGACCGGACTCGAGTCCGTCGGATAGATTTGAAACATGTTTCAAATCTAAGTCTGTCATACTTTTGAGAAAACAAAGTCCGCTAGAGCCCACACACGATCGAATTGTGCGACGAAATCCAGTATACCGGACCAAGTATGCCGTAAAGTCCGATCGTGTGTACGCGGCATAAGCCTACATGATCCATAACAGCTTTATGGATTACTGTTCTAGTTATGTCTTCCCTAAGCAGGAACCCTATTGGTCCATATTTTACTGTCAGTATCTGTATTTGGGGCTAACACCAACAGACTAAGCCCCACTTTTCCCGAATACCCTAATGATATAATTGTCGCGCTGGAACCTGTAGTGGAATGGTACAGTCTTATTCAACAAACACTGCATAGAGGAGAGCCCTAGCTGCAAAGTGCAGTAACTGACGGCAATCAGTTAGATGTAGCTTTGCTTCAGTCCATTAAATGAACTGACAGTAGAAAGGCTGTTTCAGTATCTTCATAGAACCTACAGTAGCAGTGACTGCTTAACCTGCTATGTATGTGAGTAGAGACAGTGTCAATTTAATTCTATTGCTTGGAAGTCTCAAGCCAATAATTTCCAGGATGCTAAAGTTGAGTCTTCGAAAGGTCCCATGTAGATTTTATGAACCTTCTTAATGCATTCCAAGAAGGACCAGATATTGTTATAACCAGAATGTCAAAGCAGGAAAAAGTGAAACGGACCCTTTAACACTTTAGTTGTCCATTTCACACTGAATTTTCAGTGCAGAGTTAAATAAGAATTATGTTTTGTTAATAATAGCTGTTCAAGGTGCACACAGTGTAGCTCCATGGAATATTGCTTCTTTGCTATATATATATAATATATACTTTATCCACACTGTTATGCAAATTAATTTTTTGGGGGGTTTTGCATTCTAAATTAGTCATCTTGGAAACCTCTAAAATATTGCCACTGTGTCCCTAATTGATTTACAATGGTAAAACAAATGCAGGAAGCTAGAAACCCTTTTAAATATAACTATAATTCAGAGCTTTCAACATGACAGTACTAGGATATTTTGCAATTAAGAAAATGCCAATATTTGCTTTCTCTGTTGCATGATTTAGTAAAACTTTCATGAGGGTAGTAAATATTATGTTTCAGTAGATGTGACAACCCCATTTCTTTATGCTTTCATGCAAGACAAACAGAAATCAACAGCCAACAACATAAACTGGAATTTTGTCAAGTTCCAATTATTATCTTGCTGGTGGGGAAGATCAAAGAATAATTGAAGTCTCTGGTCCCGAAGTCATAGAATGGACAAACAATTTCAGTAGTGAGTAGATATAATTCTAGATACCAATCCTTAACTTTTCTACATTTGATGAAACATCAGTGTCTGGCTGTAGAAAACTCAGCTATTTGTTGCACTATATATTGTTTCTAAGAATAACTATAAAGCTTACCATAGCACTGTTGCAAAAGAAAAGCTTTTATTTTGATTCATGTTTTATGTTCATTCATTAAACCTTTCATTTTAATTAAGCACGTGAAACTTTTTTTTTGGTGAATAACTAGTTTATAACAGTATTTTGAACTATGCTTCCGCTAAAGATCTCATAGGCTTATTGACTTACCAGGAAGCAGAAACAGAAGAATTTTACTAAAATGCAACCAATAGTCCCTCAAACACTTGGGCTCACCATGATGCATTGTTTATAGAGTTGATATCTTTTCTAGTATATTTTATTCTTGTGAGCAGTAAACTTTATATTCTCTTTTCATTGTGTCGGATTTGTTGCCTCAGACTATGTATTTTTGTAATTTTTTAATTTGTTTTAAAATAACTGAAAGTCACTGTGATATCCAACAAGCTCAGTTATGAAGTATTGGACATACATTATGTAGTTTTGAGAGGTTAAGCAACTAAATATCAAATGCTCATTTGCTATTGCATTTATGGACTAAAAATTGCTAAAAAAAAATCTTACTTACATTATTGTTTATGGAGTCAGTACAATAAATTGCCATTTTCCTCTTAACAACTACAATCTAATATTGATTTTTTTTTTATTATTAAATGGTGCCTGTGCCTCTATGTAAAGAATACCAATTACAGGTATCCAGCAGGGATGACCAGATCAGTGGGCTGCACTTCAAGGAATCAGGATTCAGAACAAGTATCATTAAATAAAGTTGTTTTTTTTTATATAAATAACACCCTACCATTACCAAAAACCATGAACAAGGTAAAAGTGAGAAATACTGTGAAAGTGTTGCAGACCAGGAACAACAACCTAATACACACTATGTACAAAAAATGGAGGGAGCTCTCATGAACAGGGCAGGATGAAGACTGGGACTGGGAACAAGGGTATCATGTACCGGATGCTGGAGGCCAATGGAGAGGGGGCTTCCCTTGTGGCTAAGTTCCCGGACTCCCCTGGAGGTGAGACAGGAGTAGTTGGGCACAAAGTAGCACAGGTCACCTGCTGAGTTGCTTGCAGAAGGACTTGGGGATACTGCAGATGTATTGAGCACAGGCTGCAGGCAGATGATGCCTGTGAGGTGTGGCAGGTCTGCACAATCACAGTGTCGGAAGGATATTCGGTACAAGCCAGGATCAGGAGCCAGGTGGATAACAGAGCAGACAAAGTCAGTTGGAAAGCCGAGGTCAAACACGGAAGCAGGCAGAGGGTATGCATAAGACAAGCCAGGGTCAAAGACTGGAGCAAGAAGGAGACAGGTGAGGAACCAGCCAGGTCAGTAACTAAGGATCACAGGAGCAAGGGAACACAGGTAACAAGCTGATGATCAAACAGCACTTTAGCCAAGGGCTGGCTTCCTTTTAAAGGCCAATGTGTTGTGATAGTGGAGGCGCTAAGTCCTAGAACCTATCTCCTGCCCTGACAGACGCTGGGTCCTAGAGTCCCCCTCCTACCCTGACACAGGGGAAGATACTAAATGCAGGATACTGGATGTAGGGTACAGGGTACCCTACATCCAGTCAGGCAGGGACATCGCTCACGGACAGAACACTGAGGCAATTATATCCATTAAGGGAGGGATTATATACCTTCCCAGTAACAACAGTGCTACCAGCAGGTGACCCAAGTCCTAACACCCTTACTTCTGAGAGGTTACTCCCATGCCTCTCTGAAGAGATCCTACCAAAAAGTATCTAAATAATCAAGACACAATTTGCTATATTCAAAAACACCTAAAAGCAATGCCAACCCCCTTGGAATAATTACAAGATTTACAAATCAACAACATAAAGTAAAAAATATTGTAGAGAACTATTGGCATATGCTTTCATTCGACCCATTATTAGGACCACTTGTCCCCAAAAAGCCCCTGTTTACATTTAGGAGAGCAACCTCAGTCAGAGACAAAGTTGTCAGCACTGAATTTAGAGGGGACAATCAGAAGAAGCATTGTAAATACAAGGGGACCTTCATATGCGGAACTTGCAATTGCAAGTTCATGCTCACTCAAAAAAATCCCATCTTGCCTAATGGTCAGGTTTTCCACCCAAAACATTTCGCAAATTGTAGGACTTTTGGAGTGGTGTATATGCTGGTCTGTCAATTGAAACTGCTTTTATATTGGAAAAAAACAAGCTCGAGTTCTGGAGGAGAGCCTACCGGCATGTACGTAGCATGCAGATGTGCAATCCAGACCTCCCGCTTCGGCGTTATACCAAAATTGTACATCAAGGCACTTTTCCTAAGATTACATTTCTTATTCTTGACTGTGCGCACCCCAGGCCCAGGGGAGGAGACTGGAATAAGGTTCTCCTCCAGCTGGATCTGCGGTGGATATATAAATTGAGAGTGACACAATTTCCAGGCTTGAATGAAGCCATCTGCTTCAAGCCGTTCCGTCAAGGGTTTTCCTCAGGAGGAATGGTTATAATTGCCTGTTTTTGCCATCCCTTCAATAGCTGTCATCTGCCCATTCGTGGCTCTGTATTCTGGCCTATACACACTCCTGTATGAAATATGTCAGTTTCTCTGCTGTTTATTATTCATATACTTTCATATACATGTGTATTTATGTAATGTAATATATATCCTTTCTATATGTGCCTATAATATCCCTCTTTCTCTTTTTGCCCCCCATTGCTTTAAAAAAAATGTATTTCTTATATTGTTTAATTGTGCAGTTTTTTCTTTGCCTTTCTTATTATGCTTTATTGTATTTTGTCTGCCGTATATGTCTTCCTTCTTGCTTATTTGCAGTTCTACAATTTTTTCATCGCCCTTGCTGCCCTGTTTCCCCCTCCCTCCCTCTTGTGTGTGGGCATGCCGGGGGGCCGCCCGGCACGCACAGCTGCCCGGGACAACCTTTCCGTGGTGGCACTTTGTGAGGCCTGGGGAGCTATTTCCTTAGCGTCCGGCCTCCATCTTGCTCCTCCAGCAGACATGTCCAGTCTGCTGTTGAAGCTTTGTGTGTCAGTGGGCGGGGCCTCGTTCCGGGGCACAATGTCACTGAGCATGCGCTGTAGACATGGCTGCATGCGCACGGCTCGGGGGGCTATTTTTGGAACAGACCCTGTCCTCCCTCCCCGCCTCCGCTCTAGCCGGATCAGCTGTTGCTGATTGCGGCTGATTGGAATGAGGGGGAGTTTTTGTATTATATGGCCGCTCTCTCCGGAATCCAGGTCAGTCCTGTGCTGGATGCTCGAATGAGCGGTCACAAGTTTTATCAGGTACTTTCTTGGTTCTCTTCATTTTGTTTGTGTTTACCTGCACTGTGCTCGGTAGGCTTTTGGCTCTCCGTTTTTTGGTCTATATGGACATCTACCATTCTGTCTGTTCATTTTAGATTGGCTGTCTAACATTTGGACATTTAGGAACCACCCTGTGAAACTTTATTAAAAAACTACAATTATATATATTTTTTTTCTCACAACTTTTTATATCTATACATTATTATTTTTTCTTTAGTCATGGTCACTGTGGTCCTTCTACAATAATAACCACCCCCCCATGCAGTCAAGCGATTTTAATGCACCTTCTGCAGGTATCTTTTTGGCAAAATATATTTTTAATTTTTTTTTTAATTTAGATATTTTTCAATATTTGCATATAATATTAAAAATCTAAAATTAAAATCTTATGCTGTATATACCTATGAAGGTTTACTTTCTTAGGAATTAAAAATTAAATACTAATTAAAACTATGCATGAATTATTTCATGCTTTCAGGGTCCTTCCCTTCTTTGGTCTCAGTGGGTCCTCTGGTTTTCCCTCTTGGGTTGGTGTTGTGTGGGGGAGCTTAGTCAGCATCTTTGGGCCAGGCACCTCCTTGTTTTTTAAGGCACGCCATTTGTGTTGAAATCTCTGGCTCAAGCAAACCGGAAGCAACTTTCTGTGCACTCTTATGTTCTTAACCTGCAAATATTGTCATCCCATTATATGTAAGTGTTTTTCTTTATCATTTTTCCATTAATTTATATCTTTTATCCTGTTATCTGTATGTACAGTGTTACATTGCTACATAGTTGTATCTTTATGTCATCTTTTCAATTCTATTTTAGAATACTAATTATTCTTGCTCAAATTACACCCCTGAAGAAGGAGAACTACATATTTACTCTGAAACGCGTTGGGTGCAAGAATCATTAGCTTACTACGTGTATTATGTTTTGATGACAACACTGTAAAATTCATTCTAACACATTTTTATGTGCTTTTTATATACATGTTTTGTATTTCTCATATTAAATAAACATTTTTCATATTAGATAATTTTTCCTTTACAATCATTGTGCCTTAAAAGTCCACCACCAGGGAATTTTGTTTTGTTTCCTATAACATTGGATGTGCCACAACCATATGCTCAAAAATAACCGACTTATCTGTCGTGTATATATTAAAATGCAGCCTTGTAAAAGTGTTTAAGTAATGTGCATGGAGTCAGTGCAACATTTTCCTGGCTTTTTCAATAAATAGTACACTCCATTGTTTTTGTTTTTAATTAAACAAGGCCTAATGCTTCTCCTTTTCAAAATTAGTAAAAGGGCCCAAATACTGAAGTCAGAACCAGTTCTTACTGTTTTTTTTTTAATCTAAAAAATAACATATCTAATATATATTGTCACGTAGCTGGTTGGTGAGCCTGACGTGCAGAGGAAGGCCTCTCAAACAGCTCTGGCTCCAGGGCAGGGCCGGTACAAGGGGTGGGCGAGAGGGGCGGGTGCCCTGGGCGGAGTGTGAGAGGGGGCGGATTTCTCCCCCTCCCTCTGCTCGCTGACTCTGAGCATAATGTTAGAGCCGCTCCGACCAATCTGCTTCCTCCCCCTCATTGGCAGGGAGGAGAGAGACTTCAGGAGGGATTGAACCAGCAGGGGTGGGGCGGACAAGCCTCCCATTATCTTGGTAACTGTGAGGAAACAGACTGATTTCTCCCGTCCGTAGGATAGGAGAATCAGTCTGTAACATTGTGAGACTGTGGCTGCAGCTGTGTAAGAGTGTCTGACTGTGACACTTACACAGCCCAGCGAACACATTACCTCCCCCCCTCACTGACAGGAGATCAGGGAGGAATACAGCTCCTCCTCCTCCCACCTCTGCTCCTTCAGTGACTTCCCGCCCCGCCCACACTATCCCCAACGTGCAGATGTATCTGAAGTGAGGGGATGTGTGGGCGGGAGATATGAAAACAGCAGCTGCAGGCTCCAGATTCCAAAGATGCCTGAGCATCCAGCCTGGACCTAGGTGAGTGAGCAACTGTGTACACCACAGTACAATGTAATCACTGAGCTGTCCTTATCTCCATCTGTCTCCTCCTCACCCTGCCCCCCTCATGTTCTTTTAAGATATTCACTAACTTTCACTTTCAGTTAGACAATAGATGGTACAAATTTCTTTCCAGTAACCACAGATTGCAGGAAAGAAATTAACACAATTCCCCTGTCAGCACAGTCAGTGCTGACAGGGGAATCCCTTCTGCTGAGCAATTGTATTGTCCCCACAAACAGTGATTATCACTAGCAGATATTGCAATCGCTAGTGATAATCATAAGAATCCGGCAGGCTGGTTGTACCCAATTTGATCGATCAACTTGGTACATTCAGCCTGCCCATTAATGGTTCCAATCTCAGCCAGTTCTCACTGAAACAGCCGACATTTAACCACTTGCTTACTGGGCACTTAAACCCCCCTCCTATCCAGACCAATTCTCAGCTTTCAGCGCTGACGCACTTTGAATGACAATTACGCGGTCATACAACACTGTACCTAAATGAAATTTTTTTAAAAAATTTTCCCCACAAATAGAGCTTTCTTTTGGTGGTATTTGATCACCTCTGTGGTTTTTATTTATTGTTAAAAAAAATGTAAAAAGACCGAATGAAAAAAAAAAAAAATGTTATTATATTTTGTTATAAAATTTTAAAAGAGGTAATTTTTCTCCTTCATTGATGTACGCTGATGAGGCGGCACTGATGGGCACTGATCAGTTACATTGATAGGTGGCATTGATAGGTGGCACTTGTGGGCATTAAAAGGTGGCACTCATGGGCATAGGTAAGTGGCAATGGCAGGTGGCACAGATGAGGCATAATTGCCTCTTCCTCTTCGGGACCGATGTCCCTTGCAGATGAGCCGGTGATCAGCTTATTTTTCTCCTCGCGCTGTCAACGTGAGGAGAAAAAAAAAACGATCACAGAGCTTTTGTTTTGATCATGTGATCAGCTGTCATTGGCTGACAGCTGATCACATTGTAAGGGGCCGGGACTCAGTGACTCAGTGATCACAGCGCACATAGGGCACTTGCCCTCCGAAAATTCAGGTCCGCACTGTGGCCGTCATTCAGCTATAGCGTGGATGTCAAGAGGTTAAACTATCTTAGTCTTTGCTCTTGGGCAGCCCATACATTGATCACTTTTTTCATTCAACTATTAGGTTAAATGAAAAAATAAAAGAATGTTCCAATTCCCCCATCTACACATTCCAGGTGAAAGGGGGAATCCTCCCACCGTGGACCAGTGGTGGAATCCATTGTGGTGGTGTATAGAGCCAAAAAGATTAGAATTGTGTCAATGTCCCAATATTTATGGACCTGACTGTACATATAATTAAAAGGTGTGAGTGAACTCTGTTTCTATCACAATAAACCTAATTGAATTTGTATTGTTTTAAGTATATCCTTGTTTTGAAATGACATTGATTCTTTCTTAAAAATGGGGGGGGGGCCACAGTTTGCCATCTTTGCCCTGGGCACCAAATGGCCTTGTCCCAGCACTGCTCCAGGGCCACTAATGGTGAAACAGTAACCACTAGAGCACAGCAAGGTAAGAACGCCTATTATCAGTCCAGTAGTCTGTGCTGGTAGTAGCTGATGAGTCACAAAAGGGAAACCAGAAACAGCTGACAACAGGCAGATGAGACAGCAGGCAGATGTGACAGCAGGATGGCAGGATGTAGGCAGACTGGCTTGGAGCTTGGCTGGTGACAGACTGTGGATACACAGCTGGAAGCAGGAGCCTGAAAATGATGAGCTGGGCTGAAGAAGCTGTAGCAGACTGTAAGAGCTAGATGCAGTGTCAGACGAGCCGGTCGGTAACAGGCAGGCAGATCAGGCATAGATGGCAGACAGCAGAAATGCCAGGTCACAAGCAATGTTGGCAACAGATGAAGGAACAACAGGAGCAGCGGGCAGATGCATAGGCAGGAATCAGAAACACACTCACAGAACACTGTAGAACAAAAAGAAATTAGCCAGTACAGAAGCTCTGTTTAAATAGGCCATTTGGCACCAGTATTGGTGACAGATGCACACTCGCTGATACGGGTTCTCGAACGCGCATGCGCACGTGCAAGTCTGCGAACATCTGTTTGGCCTGTTCTCACCTGACGCATGCGCATATGTGTGCGCCTGGAAACTGCACTTGCACTATGACGGAACCTTTCCTGACATATCTATTATATATATCTAATGTTGACCTTTTTTACTACAAGTTGCCCAGTGCCTCTCCTTTTCAAATTGCAATCATTGAAACTGCTTAAGTACTGTGTATGAAATGGGTAAATATGTTGCTGTTTTTTTGTTTGAAATAATTACACTTTAATTTGTCTCTGCTTTTCAAAATGCAGTCTAGAAAAAGTGCTTACATACTGTTCATGGAGTCATTGCAATATGTTGCTGGCTTTTTAAAAAAAAATGTTTTATATCAGATGGTAGAAGCCTAATTGTGGCAGATGGGTGGGGAGGTGAAAGGTAGAGGGGTAAAGGGGTTAGGAGCTTCCACAAACATGTAAGACGAGTGTAGCAGGAGAAAGAAAGTAAGAAAGGTGAGCTGGAAAGAAGAGTGCCCCCCACATGGGTATCCAATCAAAAAATTAGTGGTATTCAGGGGAGTATTGAGAATTAGTTGCTGGCTTTTTTGTTAAAGAACCCACTCTAATATTGATTTTCTTTCATTAAAAGCTACTGGTTTTTCAATATGTTAAAATACAGGTAAACAGGTAGTGCTCAACTCAAATTCCTTGACTATTAGCCTTGAAAATGGGCAGAATTCAACCTACGCTGACTTGCTCATCTTTATTCATAGATTATAGGGGGCTGCATTTGGCATAGGAACAGGTCTGGGAGAAAAGGAGCCTCAGGAGCCATTAAAAAGCACCAACACCTTAATTTTGCCTTCTCTGTTTACTCCAAAGCATTTAGCTGAAATAGGGAAATTTCACCAAAATGTCCACATATTTAGCCAAAATGTCCATAAAGTGAAAACTTTCAATTCTGTTCATCCCTAGTCAGGATAAACAGTGTATTCCAGGGGTAAACAAGTTGGTAGTCAGATGTGCTCATAAGTTAACAATGGACACATTGGCTGGAGTATGGAACAGAGTCACAGAGAAATTAATTTATAAGTCTGCTTTGTCTTCCTCACTGTCCAGTCACATTCTAGGGGAGAGACAAGATCTGGATGTATTAATTAAGACAGCAGAAAATAGTCAGGTTTCCAGGTAGGCTGTGGTGCATAGTAGGACTGTGTTAATCTCAACAATGGCTGGACAGAAATATAACTCTTTTTTCAGCTAAAACACCTCCTGTGTACTGTAGGTATTTCTTTTGTGTATTTAGATATTTACCTGGAGTTCACCTTTATCATTTCTCTCCTTAGAAAGAGGTAAAAAATGAATTCCTGAAATAAAATAAAATTTCCATTTTTAAAACACTCTTTGCTTTGGCTGTAATTAAATTAAATGCTATTTCAAATATAAAAAAGTGTAAAAACAGAGTCTTTGTATTGCACACTTTCCTTTAGTGTTTAACAATATACTCAAAAAAAGGTAAGTATATCATAGTGCAATCTACCATTTCTATTGAATAGTAAAGGCAATTTCTAAATAGTTTTATTCAGCAACACCAAACTGCGATCCTCCTTTATGTGAGACAGTTTGACAGATTACAGTATTACATTATTTAGGGAAACAGTAAATTGGGTTATTTGTTTCATGTGTGTCATATTGAATAATATCATAAAACCTCACCTAAAATAAGCAGACATTCTAGTAAAAGGATTTGTGATATTTGTCTATTGCAAAGGTATGACCTTTTAAGTTACAACTTGAATATTATTCAAATAGTTAATGTTTTTTAATAACATAATACCATTAGACTAGAACATTGCGTACAAAAACTATTGAAAAAATAATAGAGAAACTGTAATAGGAACAGAGGGAGATAAAGACAGTTAATTATTTCAACTGTTATTTACTATCTCAACCTGCCCATATAAAATGCAGCTTTTAAACTATTATCTGAATACACCCAGTGATTTTAACTTGTTCGTTTTCTACTATATTGATAGCCTGTCCAGGAAACTTTAAAAATAAATAGAAAGAAAATGCAGGCATAATTTATACCTAAACTTTCTGGTATGTTAACCACACTAAATCCAATGTACTAAGTGTTAAATGAATAATAGTCCTAGTATAGCTGTATTTCCTAATCATACATATGAAAATATTACACACATTTTTAAAATAAATTTTTACTAAAGCCTAAAGTAAAACTGACACTGCACCCTCAGTGCAAATACTCTTCCCCCGGCTGCAGACAGTACAGCAGCAGGGAGTTCTGGGTGGATGGAGCCTGATGGGTATTCACAGACACTACTTCTCCATCAGACCCACTCCCCTGTGAATCACAGCAGGCAGAGAAAGGATCCTTAGCAAATAGACAATCTGCTATTGTCTATAGAATCTGCCCACTACCTCAGCCAATCACAAAGTGAGAGCGGACCTGATGTCAAGCTAGTTTCTCAGCTTCCCCATCAGGCTTTACCCACTGCAGCATCACTGGTTGCTAGGAGGCTGTAGAAACCAACAGCAACCTTTACAACCAGTGACAAGGAGGTTATGCTGCTCTGCTACACTGCATACTCTGCCTGCCTCTGTCTGCCAACTTACAGTTGGTCTTAATTGATTTTAAAGGGATCTACCCAACAACAAGCTCCTGGGTCTAGAACACTCATTACTGGGTAAATATGCTGTATTGATATGTTATGTATTTGCTTCCAATGATCACTGACTTTTTCTGACACATGCATTTCTTGATATAATTTTAGCAAATTGACCTTTGAAGAAGACCTTGAACAGGTCGAAACGCGTCAGGTCCACTATTTTATTGCCTAGTTTACGCACATGTCATGTTGTCATAAACATTGTAGACAGTGTATGTGTTGAGTGTTATGCATTTTTACACCCTATGGGAGCTCATTCTTTTTAACCAGTGTGTTAAGTTTTTTGTATAATAAAGATACATTTTTATGAATTGGCCTTTTACCTTTTCATTTCGCTGCCTAAAAACCCCAAGTGGGGAATTTGTCTTTTTCTTTTTTGGCTTCTATCATCAGGGGTGAGCAGCACCTTTCCTTCTTCCCTGTGTCCCCCCTCCTTCTTTTGACAGTTGGTCTTAATTACCTCCCAGTTTTTCTAGTAGAGAACAGGAGGTAGTTATCTTTGTAAAAGGGGCTCTATTAAGAGCTACCTGAATCTGCCACACAAAACATGGGTGGCAGGGATTTTATAATCTGGTGCAGGCCATTTAAAGGGCCATAGCATCACAAAAGTGTGGGTAGAGATTTAAAGTGGTATTATAGCTTATTTTATTTAAATAACAAACATGTTATACTTACCTGCTCTGTGCAGTGGGTTTGCACAGAGCAGCTCTGATCCTCTTCTTTTCAGGTCCCCTGTCTACTCTCCTGGCTCCTCCCCCTCTAGCAGTGCCCCCAGAGAAAACAGCTTGCCCCCCAGCTGCTGCTCAATAAAATAAGTCACTGCTCTATCCAGAAGATACATAGAGCCGTGGCTCTCCCCCGCTCTCCTCATTGGCTCACAGACTATGTTTGACAGCAGTGGGAGCCAATGGTCTCTTGCTGCTATGTCAGCCAATGAGGAGGGTGAGTCCAAAGACAGTCAAGGCTATTGTGAACATCACTGAATTGGAAGGAGCTCAGGTAAGGATTAGGGGGGCTGGGGGGTGGTGCAGAAGTTTTTTACCTTTCCAATTGTATATTACAGGCTGCCTTGTTTGTGGAAGTGACCCTGGGGTGACAAAGATAAACTTTACAAGGTTTTCCCTTGCAGCATTTGGCAAGGCAAGAGTGAACTGTAAATTACATTTACACCACTTCCGTCCTTCACTGAAAACCACACAGCCCACTCATTGCTAACCTTGGCCTGCTCTGTGGCATTCGTGTTCCTCCTGTCTTGTAACCCATCACCACCTCTCTCACCTTTAAGGGCAAAAGAGGTTGCCCTTGTCCTTTCAGGTAGATGACACTATCTCCTAATGCACAAAGAGATTACACGGAAGTCCTTTCTTCCCTCTACAAAGCTTAATCACTGTTTGCCTCACAAGGCTTTTGTTTTGCCTTTATCAGGATAAAGGAGTAAAGTTGTTAAATCGCTATGCAGTATTTGCAAAAATCCTTTGGGTCATCGCAAGAGAGATTCCAATCACATTGCAAATCATAAAGGTTTTTTAGCATGCAGAGAAATGTGGCCACTTTCTTTTTTAGCCCCATTTCTCACAGGGAAGGTTTGTTTTCTATTTGCATAGGCTACACACACACACACACATCTCTCAAGTCAGGTGTAAGGCATAGCTACATGCTGAAAAAAAGATCCACATCTGCACATTCAAACATCAAAAATAAAGTAATAAGTAAGTGTATGTGTAGTAAAAAAAAATATGTGTTACATCTCTGCAATGTGTGCCCATTTTACTATGTTTTAACCCTCTAAAATGCAGTCCATAAAAAGAGAACTGGGCAGAGCTAACAACTCTGTATGGGATTTCAGAGCAACAAAAACAGTAAGTTGGAAGCTTACTGAACTTCTGTCAAATTAGTTGGGCATGTATTGCAGAGATGTAGTAAATATGTTTTTATTGATATTTAACCAGATATAAACTTTAAATTATATAAGAATAGATTGATGTTGATGTACTATTTTTCAGCTTACAAAGTTAAATGACAAAACACAGCCTACAATATTAATTAGAAACAATGAGAATGTGCTTAAAAGATTAATACCCTTTGCTTTATTAATACTGCAGCAATAGCTGAAAATTGATGTGCATTTTAATGCAAACTTTGCTCTTTCTTTTCTAAAAGAAAATCTATATGAATTTATATTGTTTTTGGTTTTCGTATTTGTTTGTGAAAGCTATAAACTGTTTTCCTTCTGCATTGGACTTTGACCAGCTATATTAAAAGGGCTCAATAATGTGTCTAAGCTCAGGGTTAAGTGATGGAATTCATTTAAATGCCCCAGAAGTAATCATCCACAAAGAGTACATTATTTCTCTTTTATGAATTTTCAAACCTAATACTGATGGGTGGAATGCAATTAAACCTAATCAATATGTAATTTAGGTGGGCTGACATGTTTTCAAATCCTTAGAATATAGATTTTTTTCAATATTGTAAAGCTTAGTGGATTGCTGACTGCATATAGAACTGTTACATTTAATACAGTAAACAATTAATACATTTAATCATGAGTGGCATCAAAACTAGGTATTAATTAAGAAACTCCTCTGGGTAAACCTTAATTTGCTGAAGAAAAATATGGTGTCTTTGAGGTTATATATTCAGCAATAGATGTGCAGAACTTATTTCTGCTTACATTATTTTAACATTAAAACAACATTTTAATTTTAATTGTTATTGCTAAATATTGTTTATTGTTATATATTTCATGTCTCTGTAAGTTTTAATTGCATTTGATGAAAAGAAACACAATAAGGTAATGTGCAAGGATGGAATACTTTTGATATAATAAGAAAATAAAATGTTGTCCATTTCTCTGACACCATACCTCAGTTTCATGCAATTTAAACCTTTCTATAGCTACTTGTTGTTGTCTGTTTGTCTATTAGCCTTCTAATCCCCCGCAAAGCAACACTCAGACTGGGAGAGGGAATAACGGTAATAAAACACACAAACAGCAGAAATGACAGACTGGTGAATTTTAAACTGGAGAGGTGGCATAGAGCAGATGTACTGCTAGCAGAGGAGATTTTAGAATGTTTGTTCATCTCTTCATATAAACATAACAATTAGAAATTAGGTTCATATTTGCTGCTACCATTGTTTCCTTTGGGTTTAAAATTTACAGTCCTGGAGGATTAACACCCAAATTCACCTAGGCTTAGAAAGGACAAAGAAGAGGGCTTTTGAATGAGCCAGCCTCCTAACTAGGGATGAGCTTCGAGTTCGAGTCGAAACTTATGTTCGACTCGAACATCGCCTGTTCGACCGTTCGTCGAATTGCGAACGTTATGGGCCGTGCACACCACATTCGAGTGGCGCGTCATGGCCCATAATTCACTGCAGCATCGCAGTGCATTGCTGGCTGATGATTGGCCAAGCATGCACTATGTCCCGCATGCTTGGCCAATCACAGCGCAGTCTGTACAGAGAGCCATAATTGGCCAAAGCCAGGGTGGCTTTGGCCAATTATGGCTCAGGGGTTTAGTACACGCCCCACACTATATATGGCCACCTGCATGGCGGCCTTATGTAGTGTGTTGCGGCGGAGAGAGATAGACAGAGAGACAGTGGCATTTGATTTAAATTAGATAGAGTAGGCAAGTGAGTCAGTTAGCTGCACTTACAGTGTATTGTGTATATATATGCATCCTAGGTGTTGTGTGTGTGTGTGTGTGTGTATATATATATATATATATATATATATATATATATATATATATACACACTGTATTCAGTTTAGCTAGATCCGTTCCTGTTATTCTCTTCCTACTGACAGGCAGGCAGGAGTTTTTACAGTATTTACAATTAGTGTATTGTGTCCTCTGCACAGTGTGCACCTAAAGCTACCTGAAAAAAATTGCTGGTGTTCTTCTGATCCTATTAGTACCACAGGCAGGCAGCTACAGTATTTACAGTTAGTGTACTGTGTCCTCTGCACAGTGTGCATCTAAAGCTACCTGAAGACAATTACTGTTGTTCTGATCCTATTAATACCACAGGCAGGCAGCTGCAGTATTTACAGTTAGTGTACTGTGTCTTCTGCACAGTGTGCACCTAAAGCTACCTGAATAAAGTTGGTGGTGTTCTGATCCTATTAATACCACAGGCAGGTAGCTGCAGTATTTAAAGTTAGTGTACTGTGTCCTCTGCACAGTGTGCACCTAAAGCTACCTGAAGAAAATTGCTGGTGTTCTCATACTAATAATAATACAGGCAGGCAGTTGATTCTGTTAGCTGCAGTATCAGTATATATATATATATATATATATATATATATATATATATATATACATCCCAGCTTTGTGCAGCTATATCTCACTGCAGACCATTAGTATTGTCTGGAAGGCCAACAAGGAGAGGCAGACAGTCACAAGCCAATAAAAGAGGGCAAGCAGGCTCTGTGTCTAGGGACAACAGTGCTGGTCGTGGAGACGGTGCATCCTCATCAGCACATGGCCGTGGGACACACTTGTCCTTTTTTTCAGCAGCTGGCCGCGTTGAGCCGCAACATGCAGAAGACCAAGCCACCCTCATCCTCCTCATCCAGGCTCAGGGTACTTTGGCAAAGCAGCTGCCAATGCGGCCTCTTCCCTCGGCTCAATTGCATCAGTCACTCCTTCCCTAGCCCCACCATGTCCTCCTGAGGAGTCCCCCGAACCGTTTGACCACAGTGTTGGGTACATGCTGCAGGAGGATGCCCAGCATTTTGAAGGCTCTGATGATGGTACCCAGCTAGAGGAAGGCAGTAAAGTGAGCCCAGAGAGAGGGGGTGCCCAAGAAGGACAGCAATCTGGCAGTCATGTTCCCCCAGCTGCAGCATACTGCCAGATTTGCTTCAGTGATGAGGAGGGAGGGGATGATGAGGTCACTGACTCCATGTGGGTGCCTGATAGGAGAGAGGAGGAGGAGGCACATCTTCAACGAGGCAGGATGCACTCAAGGGATCAGCTTAAGGGCAGCACACCGACTGCATCACACCACAGAGCTCCGCATGTGTAGGGCGCTGCTGTCTTTGTGCGTTATACCAAAAGTTCTTTGGTGTGGGCCTTTTTTGAGATGAGTGCATCAGATCCCACCGCTATTATTTGATACATATGTCTCAAGCGTATCTCGCGTGGCCAAAACATCACCCGCTTGGGCACCACATGCTTGACCAGACAT
The DNA here is from genome assembly GCA_037952925.1 of Lithobates clamitans. Classification (NCBI taxonomy): domain Eukaryota; kingdom Metazoa; phylum Chordata; class Amphibia; order Anura; family Ranidae; genus Lithobates; species Lithobates clamitans. Next base: position 4,150,742 of record JBBGZY010000580.1, on the reverse strand, counting down.
ATGTCGACCTGCCATGCAGTTCGTTGGCAAGCGTACCTAAAAGACCCACGCCAAAGAACAAAGCGGACCTCTCCTTGCTCCTCATCAGCTGGGATCTCCAACCCCACTATACCTTCAGTCCTCTCTGCAACCTGCACTGAGAGGAATGAAGGTGTAGATTTAGGTGTGTCACAGCCAAGTACTTGTGGGCAATCTGCTATCGGTACACCAATGTCAGATTGTATGAGGCAAATTTTCCTGCCCCAGCTGCTGCACCACCTAAAGAAGTTCGCTCTCAGCCATCCACATGCCCAGCAGTTGAATGCTAGCTTGGCTAAATTGCTAGTACTTCAACTGCTACCTTTTCAGTTGGTAGATTCTGCCCCCTTCCGTGAGTTTGTGGAATGTGCGGTTCCTCAGTGGCAGGTTCCCAAACGCCATTTTTTCTCATGGAAGGCGATTCCGGCTCTCTACATGTGGAAGGCATTGTCTTCGCCTCGCTGAACAGCGAAAAGGTGCATATTACCGCTGACTCATGGTCCAGCAGGCATGGACAGGGACGTTACCTATCCTTCACCGCGCACTGGGTGACTTTTCTGGCAGGTGGGAAGGATGCAGGACAGGGTGCAGTAGTGTTGGAGGTTGTTCTGCCTCCATGTCTCCAAAATTCTACTAGTGGTGATTCTGCCACACCTCTCTCCTCCACCCCCTCCTATTCTTTTTCCTCCATGGCCTCTTCCTGTGCTGATTTGTCCTCAGAACCAGCGGTGCTCCGTAGGCTTTCAAGGGGCTACACAAGCACTCAGGCAAAAAGATGCCATGCGGTGCTTGAGCTGGTGTGCTAGGGGACAGGAGCCACACTGCGGCAGAGATTCTGTTAGCTCTGCAGGGGCAGGTTCAGAGGTGGTTGACGCCACACCAGCTTAAGCCAGGAATGGTGGTTTGCGACAATGACACCAACCTCCTCTCTGCCCTCCGACAGGGACAACTGACCCATGTGCCCTATTTGTCTCACGCCCTTAACTTGGTGGTGTAGCGGTTCTTGGGCAGGTATCCAGACTTACAGGATGTCCTGGGGCACGGAAGGAAAGTCTGCGTGCATTTTCGCAGGTCATATAATGCCAGTGCTCGGCTGGCTGACCTCCAAAAGGAATTTAACCTGCCCAAGAACCGCCTAATCTGTGACATGCCCACCAGGTGGAACTCAACGTTGGCCATGCTGCAGCGGCTGCACATGCAGCAGAGGGCCATCAATGAGTACCTATGCGACTATGGCACCAGGACAGGGTCAGGGGAGCTTGTTTTTTTTCCCCATGCCAGTGGGCTATGATCAGGTATGCATGCCCTGTCCTGTCACCATTTGAGGAGGGCACGAGGATGGTGAGCAGTGACAGTGCATGCATCAGTGATACTGTCCCTCTTGTCCACCTGTTGGAGCACACGCTGCATGGAATAATGGACAGGGCACTTGAGGCAGAACAGAGGGAGGAAGAGGAGGACTTCCTTACCTCTCAAGGCCCCCTTTTTTCAGACAGTGTTCCTGCATGCCCGCCGATCACACAGGAATAGGACGAGGAGGAGGAGGAGGAGGATTGTGTCAGCATGGAGGTGGAGCCTGGCACTCAGCATCAGCAGCAGTCTTCAAGGGATCATTTATGCCCTGTACACACGGTCAGATTTTCCGACAGAGAATGTGCGATCGGAGATTGTTGTCTGAAATTCCGACCGTGTGTGGGCTCCATCGGACTTTTTCCATCAGAATTTCCAACACTCAAAGTTTGAGAGCAGGCTATAAAATTTTCCGACAACAAAATCCGTTCGCGTCAATTCCGACCGTGTGTGGACAATTCCGACGCACAAAGTGCCACGCATGCTCAGAATAAATTCCGAGACGGAACTGCTCGGCCTGGTAAAATTAGCGTTTGGAATGAATATAGCACTTTCATCACGCTGCAATGTTTTAAATTGTTTAATGCAGGGCACTCTCTTCTTCTTTATAATGCTAGAAGAATAAAGTTGTTTTGCTGCTCATATTCACACAGACTTCTCACAAACTTTTTCCTTTATTATTTATCGTGATTTCATCAATATAATATTTTTATTTGTCACATCTACCGGACAAAAAAAATTTTTTTTTGATGTTTTTAGATTAAAATTTTTTTTGGATTTTTTTAAAATCCTGATCTTGTGTTTTATTCTTAATTTTTATTTTATTTTTTGCTCCAGAATAGTTTGGTGTGTGTTTTGTGTGTCAAGTTACCACAACACCATTATTATCTTGTAATATTTAATCTCAAGGAGATTGCTTGGTGTTGGTGTCTCTTGTTAATTTCACATTGTAGTTTTGAAATGTACCTGCCTCCTCACAAACAAACTTTTTGGAGGAAAACACACATAGGCGAGTATAATAAAACAAACCAAAAATGTATTAAGGGGTCCTAACCAAAGAAAGAGGGAGGCAACGCTGGAGAAACAGCAGAAATTGGCGAAGCCTTTAGCCCCCAGGGCACACATCAATTATTTTACTGCAAAATTGGTGGCCTGAGGAGTCCATATATAAGGGAGTACAATCTGGTCCAGAAGTCCAAGAGATCATGAACAGTACCAGATGACATACATGTCCCCAGGAGAGCCTGCATCTTTTGTCAGACCAGACTGAACCCAGGCCATCACTTTCTTGTCTTCCTTCCACTCTTCCTTCCACGCTGTGTCTGTGGTGGTGGAGTTGTGGTAGGAGGAGGAGGAGGATGATGCGACTCACGCAGGTGGGTATTGGGAGTGATTTCGCCCTTCACCCCCTTAGTTAATGTTTTATAAAAGATGTCCTCACGCATGAGGTGTTGGCCTCTCTAGCATGTCCTGCAGTTTGGTGGCTGCCATGCAGGCAAAGGCCTCTTCATGAGTGGGGGTGGCTCCGAGGGACACAGAAGCCTCCTGAATCAGCCTGAGTGCTGAATCCTCCACGTTACTCCCCTTCCTGGGTCTTTTGTTTGGAAGGCGGAGGGGAGAAACCTGGGATTCTGTGAGGCTCCTACTGGGCCCGGCCACCTCCTGGCTGCCACACCCCTGCCTCCTCCTGGCTGCCACTAACCCCCGCCTCCTCCTGGCTGCCACATTCCACAGCCTCCTCCTGTGTGCCACATTCCACAGCCTCCTCCTGGCTGAGGTCTTCCTGTGTATGAAAAAGGGACACAGTTTTATTTTTTCTTCATCAATCACAAACCTCATGACTGTTGCAAATTGCATGTTAACATATAACAGACTATCATTCTGAGCCCAGCATTTTTCATTCTTGTCCCAATTATTTTTGCCCACTACTGTCTATTGATATGTAAAACACTTTGTTAAATCAGCAATTAGTGATCAATAATAACATCTAGTAAACATAATTTATTTATTGAAATCTGGAGAACAATGCTATACCTGGCTCAAGCTGTGCTCCTCCACTTTTTCCTTGGCTGGAAGTCCCAGGTTGGACATCGGAAGCCTCAGCTGGGGTGGAAGATATGGTGGAAGGAAGAGTGGAAGGAATGGTTGAGAGGGATTCCCTGACTTCAGTCTGGTCTGTCAGAAATCACAGTCTCTCATAGTACCACAGCCTGGGGACATAAACCTCATCTGCTGCAGCTCCTGATCTCTGGGAATCCTGGACCTTCTTGCGCTTCCTAAGATAAGTGCTCCTCAGGCCACCAATTTTGGCTTTTAAATAGGGGAGGGTTGCCGTGGGGACCACCGGCTTCACCAACTCCAGCAGTTTCTCCAGTGCTGCCTCTTTTGTTTATGATTATAATGTGGGTGTTTCACCTGCCACAGACAGATTAGCTCCCCGTACTTGTCTATGAACAGGGGGAGGAAATTGTGGTCATTGAAGCCATCCATTTTATCTGCAATACACAAGACAAACCCTAATGTCAGGCTAAAGTCTCCTAATCTTGTCCCAATATAGGCCTCAATCTCTAAGCAGTATAGGCCCAAGTTTAAATGTTACCTTCGTTATCACGATCGGCGCTTCCTATACTCCTTCCTCCGCTCACAGATCGTACGTACTACGCACGTATGTTACTCTTTATATACACTGCGCGCGCGTGAAACTCCGCCCGCCCCTGACATTCTTTGTAGTCTATTGCCCGACCCTTCTCGTTCGGCGCAGTGGGGAAGAGCACATGGCGGAGACAGAGCAGGTGCGTGCTAATTACAGCAACGAGGAGAAGGAGGAGGACAGGCCGGAGCCAGAAATGTCACGATCCCAGAGGAGACGATTTAAGGCATCAAATAGGACCTTTGTGGAGATGGTGGAGATGGTTGACATTTTGAAGGGGGCCGACTATGACAGGAAGTATGGACCTTACCCCAACCCCAATGTCAGAAAGGTCAAGATCATGGCGAAAGTTGTAAAGAGTCTGCTCCGTAATTTTGGGGTACGTCGATCCAAGAATCAACTGAGGAAGCAGTGGTCGGACCTCAAATTAAGGGAGCACGATCAGTATAGAAGGATCAGGAGAGTGCTGCAAAAAAGTAAGTAGTTGTCCTGTGTTCCTATTCTTTATTTTTATTATGTTGTGCTGCTCCATGTGCTTTTCTTTATACTGTTGTACAGTTTAAAATGGCAACTTTCATGTTTATGGACACATTTTTTGTTCGTATGAAACATTGTTTGTTCAGCCAATAAAACACCATGTTTTGTCCAGATGCATTTCAATACATTTTTTCTGGCCTACTTCTCTGAAAATAATTTTGTTGTCTAGTTGGGTTTGTAACTAGAATGAAATGCAAACTAGATTCTGTGTAAGGAGAGGACATTCAGCAGCTGTTTACACATCTGGACGTTGGAGCACTAGTGTGGGACACCAGAACACCCTTTTTATTAGGGGGCCCACACAAGTGCTCCAGTGGATACTATAGGGGTGTCTCCATCTGTGAAGCTTGTACAAAACAGGTAAGTATTCAAGCTTGACAAAGGAAAAAAATATTTCTTCATCTTGGAACTCTGACAAAACAGACATTTGTACCCCACTTCCAAGCAATGTTTCATATTCCTATTTCTGTCATCAAATATCTGTGTGCTAAGTATACCTATTTTCTTTTACATAGGGGAGACTCGGAGGACACCACTCATCAGAGGAGACAACAGACCCCCCCACCTCATGAAGAACTGGAAATCCCCCAAACCCAACCTGGGGAGGAGGAGGAGGGAGACATGGTGGAAATTGTCACCACAACAGCTGAGTGTCTGCGACCACAGGCTCAGGTAAGAGATGGATGTCAGCATATTTATAATACATGGTGTGTTTTTTTTTTATTTTAGGTGATCGTGATGTTGTGGAAGAAGGTCATTTCACCAGTGAAAGTGCCCAGATCCTCATCGGGGAGATAATGGGGTGTAATAGGGACTTAGAAAACATCAAGCAAAACATCAATGATGTTCAAAACAAAATGGATGTTTTAGGGAGAATTTAAAACCCCTAGAAATCCCTAACTTATTTGTGCTTTTTTTTGTTTTTATGACAATTTTTTGAAAATTTTGTGACATATTATAGAAAAAACAAATTTTGAAGATGCACACAGTGTGTCAACATGTACTATCTGCCATCACGGGAGATCAATGTACGTGTTTTGTGGGTGCAACCCCTTCCTCAATAATAAAGTAGCTGAGAGGAAGGGGTTGCACCCACAAAATACATCCCTTGATCCCCCATGATGGCAGCTAGCACATGTTGACATTCGGCAATTTGTGTGCATCTTCAAAATTTGGCTTTTCCAGGGGTGACTTCACCCCATCTGCTGAACGCAATATCAAACACAGTTTATAAATACTCATGTCTGATATTGCCTTCAATTTCTAGAAAAGTTGAACTTTGTAAGTTCCAGAGTTGTGTATTTCTTGTTGGTTTTAAACATGCCTGTTTTACCTTAAAAGGCAATTTCGACTTTTTAATGTGACCTAAAAAATTGTTATACAACAAACATTGAGAATCAAGAATGTGTGGCTTCTTCTTTCAATACTCAAAAGCATTTTTTGTAGTAAAGTTGGTGTTTTCAGTGGCAATGGGGCTTACCGTATTTACTAAAGGCAAATCCACTTTGCACTACAAGTGCAGTTTCAGTGCAATCTCAAGTGCACTTGAAGTGCAAAGTGTATTTTCCTTTAGTAAATAACACCCAACAGTGCTTTATAATTTTACACAATCACGCCATTTTCAGGACTCTCCAAATTTCAGTCATGGTCAGCTAAAAGAAAGCCAAGCAGTACATCTAAGAAAATATTTGTTCAGTTTAAAATCTATTTTTATTTAAAAAATGTTTCAGACATTGTCTGGCATATTGATGGCCCCCCTACTCACAAAGTATTCCATGTATCTTAGATGGACCTTGCAGGCACTCTGGGGGGGCAAGCCAGGAGAGCCAGCTTCAAGCGCCGTCAGGTTTGGTTCATTCATATTAATTCCGGCTTCAGGCCCAACTGAGCCAGCATAGTTTACAGAATTTCTCCTTAAAAAGTTGTGGAGAACACAGCAAGCCAGGATGATGTGATTGAGTTTATATTCCGCCATGTGTATCGATGTAAGAAATAGGCGGAACCGGCTGGCCATTATTCCAAACATGTTCTCCACCACTCTTCTGGCTCTGGTCAGCCGGTAATTAAAAACCCTCTGGTCCGGTGTGAGGGTCCTCATAGGGAATTGCCGCATAAGATGGTCCCCCAGCGCAAACGCTTCATCCGCAATGAAGACGAATGGGAGTCCTTCTGCATTGTCTTCTGGAGGTGGCAAGCCCAAGCTGCCATTCTGGAGATGGCTGTAGAACTCCGTGTGGGTGATGACTCCACCATCTGACATCCGCCCATTCTTCCCCACGTCCACATACTCGTAAGTAGCCGACACCACCGCCAACATCACAATACTATTGAACCCCTTGTAGTTGTAATAGTATGACCCCGAGTTGGGTGGTGGGAGGTTGTGAAAATGTTTCCCATCAATTGCCCCTCCGCAGTTAGGAAAGTCCCACCGCTGGGCAAAGTGGGAGGCCACAGTCTGCCATACCTGTGGGTTGGAAGGAAACTGTGGAGTCAAACAAGAAAAAATAATTAATCATTTTGCACAGAAACATGGAAAGCAGATTAGACACAAACATTCTTGGCCAACATCAGTATAACATTTATTTTAGGGAGTATTTAAAGACAAAGGTATAAGGTCCACCTATCAGATTCCCTCCCCCTCTCATAGGCCATTTTATAAATTTTAGGGGGGTGTTTTGGCCAGGTAACCCTCTCCACTTCATAGAGAGATGAATACCTAAATAAAGTGTATTGCTTTGGCCAGCCCCTCCTTACTTACACTATTGACAGCCCACTGGACAGGTAAGAAGTGTCATAATACAAAGATATAAATACACACAGCACACATTTTAGCACATTTTTACATTCTGCTATTACCTATCAAGAATAATATACAATAACTTTAAACATTCCCATTTGAAAGTATTCAGGCAGGCCTTTGCACTAAAAAGAAAAAGAGCACCCAGTGCTAGTGTCTGGGTAAGGGGTTACTTTAGCAAAGCTTCCTAATAATCAATCACTAGTTGGCTGAGTTGCCAGAAAATTAAATAGTTCACTTTATTTGAATAGTTAAAAAACATTAAACATTTGGCAACACTCTTAGTTAAAATGTTGAATTGTTAAACGCAGTAGGGCCAAAAGGGCCCTATTACTGCGACTACAAAATGGTAATAGGCCTGACGCAACAAACAAAAAAACACACTAAACAAAACAAAAACAATACATGCAACAGATGACAGCGCCCGGACGCCGTAAGGATTTTGCTGGTAGCTGGCTGGTAACGGGTGATCCAATTAACGTCACCAATTTAGTATCTGTTATTTTGGTGTGAAAGTCCACATTTGGCCAAAAATTACCAGTCAGCGGCAAGAAAAATCCTTTTAGGGATAGGTGGGAATGATGGTGGGGGAACAAGTGGGATGGTTATTAACTACTGCCGGCTTCACTAGAGGTGCTAAGCACTGAAGTTACAAAACTGTTAATAGAAATTAGAAAGCAGTAGAGGTCCATATGATGATGATCAGATCCTGGGCATATTAATGAGAGGATTAGTTAAATAAGATGCGGTGAATAGATAATTGTCCTTTGAGCAGTTTAGGTAAAGGTCATTAATAATAGTATGGTGGGTATGGAGAGTATTCTCAAGTATATTTGAATATGAATTCTACCAAACTTAACTCAGATGAATGGAGGTGATAGACTTTACCATTTGTTGCATCAGTAGTCCTTTAAGATCCGCTTTGGATTGTTCATTCAAAAATGCTGCCCACCTGGTGAGAGGGAGTGCTGATGAGAGGATACGGCTCCGGTGCAGGCAGCATCAGCTGGAGGGACGGCGGGATCGTGAGTTGTGAAGCCGCGGTCGCTACCTCCTAGTCTGATTGCTGTGATAGTGCCCGCCTACTGGTGGAAGTCCTCCGGCTCCTGGTATTCCTCCTAGGGGCTTGAATCCACCGCCAGTTGGTTAAGGGAATCAGCTTAGTGCGGATGCCGGGTTAGCGTCAGTAGGATAGGCTGGTCGGAGCGGTCAGCTGGCAGCAGCTATCTGACACTTCGTCACGTCTCCCGATCATCTCCTGATCTCACACACCCATACTATGCTCGGCGCCCGCGGCGTGTCAGCGTTGATGACGTCAACGCGTTTTGCTATTTGCCGATAGCGTAGCTTCTTCTCGGACGACTGCAGGGCTGGTGAGGGCGCTCCTCTTATGTCGGCGGCTGCGATCAATCACCGCCCTGATGCTAAAGTTTTGACACAAGTGAATCTCAATCACTCTTGTATGCTTCTGTCAGGAAAGTTTCATATGTTGTTTGTGAAGAATAATTAGGGGGTAGTAGATACAGTGAACTGTAGGAGTAGAAGTTTTTTTAAAATTTTAGTAGTTCATTAAATACAGCTATATTTCTCAAATGGAGTTACTAGTACCTGGCCTAATGTGGTATATGATAGAGGGGAAGGAGGACAAGAAGGGAGGGGGAACACAAAGAGAACGGACATGCTGATAGAGACTAAAATTAAATGAAGATTGATGATACCTCATGTTAAGTGGAAATAAAGATGAAAAAAATAAAATTTAATTTAATTTAAAAAAGGATAATGAACATACTGATACTGGTGTAGAGCTTCCGAAATATTAAAGGGTGGCTATATTGTAGTGTTGCCAACCTTGTCAGTGTTTTGTTCAGATACGGTGTCAATTCACTGGCATGGATGAAATAAAACACCAGATGTGATGCGAATTGTTGTTTAAGTGGGTATGAAGGGCTGAAAGTTTAGTTCGGTATTTAACCCTGCTGGAACTAGCGACTTAAGGCGGTAAACCCACCATTTTTCTTTTTGAAGTAGTATGCGATCAAAATCGCCACGTCTAGGGGGTAATTTCAGGGCATAAATGCCTTTTACCGTCATCCCACGCGAATTACCTCAGTGGAATTTAGCAAAGTGCTTTGCCAAGGGTTTCTCGGGGATTTTTGTTTTGTCATTAATTTCTCGCAGATGTTCGCCAATGCGAATTTTTAACTGTCTTTTTGTTTTTCCAATGTAAATTTTGGGACATGGGCATGTAATCATATAGATTAATCGAGATGTGGAGCAATTAATTAGATCATGAATTTTAAATGATCCCTTTCCATGCGCATTGGTAAAGGTGGAAGTTCTGTGTACATAGGGACAAATTTGGCACCTATTGCATGGATACATGCCAAGGGTTCGCGGATAGTCGGACAGCCATGAATTTTCAGGTTTTCGCGTGAATTCTGACTGTATCAGCATATCCCCCAGATTTTGGGCCCGTCTGGCAACCATCTGGGGAGAGGTGCCTACTATCATACCCAGACCTGGTGAGTTTGTGAGTAAACCCCAATGTTTCTCTAAAATGGATCGAATGTCATTCCATTGAGAGCCGAAGGTGGTAATTAATCTAACCGGGCTGTCAGTTTTTGATTGAGGTAGGTCTAAATTATGGGTTGACTCAGTTAAAAGTAAACTCTGACGGTCCCGGGTCGATGCCTTCCGCCTAGCCCGCCTAATTTGACGATGTGAATAGCCCCGCTCTCTAAAACGTGTGTAGAGATCCTGGCTTTCCTTTCGATAGTCGCTGGCTTTTGAGCAGTTTCTTTTGAGACGTAGGAATTGACCCACAGGAATACCATTTTTTACCCAGTGGGGATGATGGCTGGTGGCACTCAGAAAAGTGTTTGCCGCTGTTTCCTTACGGAAAGTTGAAGTATGGAGTTGTCAATTCTCAAAATGAATTTGCAGATCAAGAAAGGACAATTTTGTTTGGCTGAAAGAATATGTCAAGTGTATATTGAATGTATTATCATTCAGCTTGTTAATGAACTCCAGCATTTTGGTCTGAGTGCCCCGCCAAATCATGAAAATATCATCGATGTACCGTAACCAGGCGTGAACGTGGTCACGGTACATCGATGAAGGGAAGGCCTTTGCACTACATGCTTTGTGGAATTCATCCATAAATATGACCACAAAAGAGGTGGGTATAGTGTGTATCGGTTTGTCAAAGTCATCAGATAGATGATTGAGGATAGAGAATTTGTGTCAGCTGAGTTAGCAGTTGGGTGAGGGAGGGTTGCAAATGATTTTGGGACCACCCAAAAAAACCTCTGGCACTCTGCCTGAATTTAAAGCACAAATCACAATTTTACACATTTTAGGGGGTGTTTAGGGTAAAGGACTACTATGGAGTTGACAAAATACATTGTTAATTGAGTAGATGAGGTGGATATAGGCCCAGGAGAGCAGGCTGGGGAGGTTAGTGAAGGCAAATAGGTATAAAGGACAAAAAATAAAAATAAAAAAAATTCCAGCATGCATGAGGACAAAGGGGACATTCACAGCATATTACAATCATGGTAATTAGGGAATGAGGAAAGAAATACAATACATTAGCAAACATTAAATACAATAAAATGTGATGTTAAAGGATAAAAATCTTACCTTAAAATACTCCTTCTGCAGGACCTGGATCATGGCAGAACAGATCTCTGGGATAATGATCCCCAGAGCCTGGGGGGAGATGGCTGTCGAGAACTTGAGGTCCTGCAGGCTTCTACCTGTCGCCAAGTACCGCAGGGTGTCGACGAGCCTCTGCTCCGGAGTGATGGCTTGCCTCATGTAGGTATCCTGCCTGCTGATATAAGGGGCTAGCAAAGCCAACAAACGGTGAAATACGGGGTCCATCATCCAGAGAAAGTTCCTGAAATCGTAAGGATTATTCTCATGGATCTCACGGAGAAAAGGCATGTGACAGAATTGGTCACTCTGGAGCAACCAATTCTTGGTCCATGAACTCCTCCTCACCCTGTTCATTGACTAGGCTTGTGTCAAAGTAAGGACCCCAACACCAAGCCCCCGCACAGCACGAACTCTACAATGAGTACGTACACGCAACATGGCTAGAAAACGGTCGGCTGGTCAGAATGAAGTAACAGAATACACTGAAGAATAGCAAGGCCTGTGAAGAGCGACCTGGAAATCAGTAACGAACGGACAAGAACATAATGACAAGTCAATGGTAACTCGCTGCAGGCACTGAAGACCAGATACAAACCCACAACACAAAGTGAACACTGAACAGCAGAAATACGATCTGAAAACCACGAGTCTGAAAAAGCGTGAATCGTCTCTCACCAAACTTTTACTAACACAAGATTAGCAAAAGGAGCCAAAAGGGTGCCGCTCTTGGTACTAAACTGCCCTTTTATAGCCTCGTCGTACGTGGTGTACGTCACTGCATTCTTGGCGTTTGGAAATTCCGAAAACTTTGTGCGACTGCGTGTATACAAGACAAGTTTGAGCCAACATCCGTCGGAAAAAATCCATGGATTTTGTTGTCGGAATGTCCGATCAATGTCCGACCGTGTGTACAAGGCATTACAGTCTGAAGAAACCCATGGACTTGTACGTGGCTGGGAGGAGGTGGCTGCGGATCATGTCATCTTTAGTGACCCAGAGGACTCTGGACCAAATGCCTCAGCAAACCTATGCTGCCTGGCCTCCCTGATCCTGCAAAACCTGCGGAAGAATCCTCGTATTCGTGGTATCAGGGAGAGGGATGATTACTGACTGGCAACCCTCTTTGATCCACATTACAAGGGTAAGGTTGCGGACCTTATCTTGCCGTTGCAGAGGGAGCAGAGGATGAAACATCTTTGAGATGCAGAAAGGTTTGTGCAACGCGTTTCCAGAGCCTAGGAGGTTACAATTTCCTGGTCCTCCTTAATAACATGTTACTGAGGCTTCGGTCAGTCACAGAAGGAGCGGTGGAGAAGGTGGCCGTCTGACAGATGCGTTCAAACAATTTTTTAGTCCGCAGCCCCAAGGTCTGATCGGTTCCAGCAACCATTCCCAGCTTCTGATTCACATGGTGCAGGGGCAAGATCAGATTAGGACACCTTTCCCACCGAAAATCCTCTGGGTTACTGGGTCTTGAGGATGGATCACTGGCCAGAGCTTGCACAGTATGCAATTGAGCTACTGGCCTGTCCTGCATCCAGCGTTCTTTTGGAATGCACATTCAGTGCTGCTGGAACCTTTGTAACCGATCACAGGGTGTCCACCAAATCGGTCGATTGGCTGACCTTCATAAAAATGAATCAGTCTTGGATCACCAGCTACCAAGCTCCTGATGCTGATGTAATAGATTGATTTTTTTTTTTAATGTGAGATCTCTTCAAGACTGCCTATGGTGATACTGAGTGACTATCCTGTTATGCTGAGTGACAATCCTCTTCCTCCTCAGTTTTCATGCTGATAGCTTGTAAGAACATTTTTGGTTCTTGGCACCACCACCAGTTGCCAAGGCCCAATTTTTCAGCCCCCGTTTAACAGGGGCGTGTAATTACAATTTTTGATGCAATACTTTGCAGCAGGGCTCATTCCTGCGCTCCAACTATAGTATCTGTGAGGGATTGCAATGTTGTGGCAGCAGTGGCTAAGGCCCAATTTGTCTGCCCCTGTTTAACAGGGGTGTGTAATTACAATTTTTGATGCAATACTTTGCAGCAGGGCTCATTCCTGCACTCCAACTAAAGTATCTGTGAGGGGTTGCAGTGTTGTGGCACCAGCACCAGTGCCCAAGGCCCAATTTTTCAGCCCCTGTTTAACCACTTGACGACCGCCTCACGCCGATGTACGTCGACAAGGTGGCACGGACAGGCAAAATCACGTACATGTACGTGATTTGCCTTCTGCGGGTGGGGGGTCTGATCGGACTCCCCCCGGTGCCCGAGGCGGTCATCTTTTGTTCCCCGGCGATCGGAGGTGAGGGGGAGGCCATCCGTTCGTGGCCCACCCCTCGCGATCGCCGCCGGTCAATGGGAACATTCCTTTGCTGCTGTATGCTAAACAGCAGCAAAGGAAATGATGTCATCTCTCCTCGGCTCGGTAGTTTCCGTTCCAGCACCGAGGAGAGAAGACATCACTGTGAGTGCACCAACACTACACACACAGTAGAACATGCCAGGCACACAAAACACCCCGATCCCCCCCCGATCGCCCCCCCGATCACCCCCCAATCACCCCCCCTGTCACAAACTGACACCAAGCAAGTTTTTTTTTTTTTTCTGATTACTGTATTGGTGTCAGTTTGTGACAGTTACAGTGTTAGGACAGGTACTGTTAGCCCCCTTTAGGTCTAGGGTACCCCCCTAACCCCCCTAATAAAGTTTTAACCCCTTGATCACCCCCCGTCACCAGTGTCACTAAGCGATCATTTTTCTGATCGCTGTATTAGTGTTGCTGGTGACGCTAGTTAGGGACGTAAATATTTAGGTTTGCCGTCAGCGTTTTATAGCGACAGGGACCCCCATATACTACCGAATAAATGATTTAACCCCTTGATTGCCCCCTAGTTAACCCTTTCACCACTGATCACCGTATAAGTGTTACGGTTGACGCTGGTTAGTTCGTTTATTTTTTATAGTGTCAGGGCACCCGCCATTTTTTACCGAATAGAGGTTTAGCCCCCTGATCGCCCGGCGGTGATATGCGTCGCCCCAGGCAGCATCAGATTAGCGCCAGTACCGCTAACACCCACGCACGCAGCATACGCCTCCCTTAGTGGTATAGTATCTGATCGGATCAATATCTGATCCGATCAGATCTATACTAGCGTCCCCAGCAGTTTAGGGTTCCCAAAAATGCAGTGTTAGCGGGATCAGCCCAGATACCTGCTAGCACCTGCGTTTTGCCTCTCCGCCCAGCCCACCCAAGTGCAGTATCGATCGATCACTGTCACTTACAAAACACTAAACGCATAACTGCAGCGTTCGCAGAGTTAGGCCTGATCCTTGCGATCGCTAACGGTTTTTTTGGTAGCATTTTGGTGAACTGGCAAGCACCAGCCCCAAGCAGCATCAGGTTAGCGCCAGTACCGCTAATACCCATGCACGCACCGTACACCTCCCTTAGTGGTATAGTATCTGAACGGATCAATATCTGATCCGATCAGATCTATACTAGCGTCCCCAGCAGTTTAGGGTTCCCAAAAATGCAGTGTTAGCGGGATCACCCCAGATACCTGCTAGCACCTGCGTTTTGCCCCTCCGCCCAGCCCACCCAAGTGCAGTATCGATCGATCACTGTCACTTACAAAACACTAAACGCATAACTGCAGCATTCGCAGAGTCAGGCCTGATCCCTACGATCGCTAACAGTTTTTTTGGTAGCATTTTGGTGAACTGGCAAGCAAGCACCAGCCCCAGGCAGCGTCAGGTTAGCGCCAGTAGCGCTAACACCCACGCACCGTACACCTCCCTTAGTGGTATAGTATCTGATCGGATCAATATCTGATCCGATCAGATCTAAACTAGCGTCCCCAGCAGTTTAGGGTTCCCAAAAACGCAGTGTTAGCGGGATCAGCCCAGTTACCTGCTAGCACCTGCGTTTTGCCCCTCCGCCCAGCCCAGCCCACCCAAGTGCAGTATCGATCGATCACTGACACTTACAAAACACTAAATGCATAACTGCAGCGTTCGCAGAGTCAGGCCTGATCCCTGCGATCGCTAACAGTTTTTTTGGTAGTATTTTGGTGAACTGGCAAGCACCAGCCCCAAGCAGTGTCAGGTTAGCGCCAGTACCGCTAACACCCACGCACACAGCATACACCTCCCTTAGTGGTATAGTATCTGAACGGATCAATATCTGATCCGATCAGATCTATACTAGCGTCCCCAGCAGTTTAGGGTTCACAAAAACGCAGTGTTAGCGGGATCAGTCCAGATACCTGCTAGCACCTGCATTTTGCCCCTCCGCCCGGCCCAGCTCAGCCCACCCAAGTGCAGTATCGATCGATCACTGTCACTTACAAAACACTTAACGCATAACTGCAGCGTTCGCAGAGTCAGGCCTGATCCCTGCGATCGCTAAAAGTTTTTTTGGTAGCATTTTGGTGAACTGGCAAGCAAGCACCAGCCCCAGGCAGCGTCAGGTTAGCGCCAGTAGCGCTAACACCCACACACCGTACACCTCCCTTAGTGGTATAGTATCTGATCGGATCAATATCTGATCCGATCAGATCTAAACTAGCGTCCCCAGCAGTTTAGGGTTCCCAAAAACGCAGTGTTAGCGGGATCAGCCCAGTTACCTGCTAGCACCTGCGTTTTGCCCCTCCGCCCAGCCCAGCCCACCCAAGTGCAGTATCGATCGATCACTGACACTTACAAAACACTAAATGCATAACTGCAGCGTTCGCAGAGTCAGGCCTGATCCCTGCGATCGCTAACAGTTTTTTTGGTAGTATTTTGGTGAACTGGCAAGCACCAGCCCCAAGCAGTGTCAGGTTAGCGCCAGTACCGCTAACACCCACGCACACAGCATACACCTCCCTTAGTGGTATAGTATCTGAACGGATCAATATCTGATCCGATCAGATCTATACTAGCGTCCCCAGCAGTTTAGGGTTCACAAAAACGCAGTGTTAGCGGGATCAGTCCAGATACCTGCTAGCACCTGCATTTTGCCCCTCCGCCCGGCCCAGCTCAGCCCACCCAAGTGCAGTATCGATCGATCACTGTCACTTACAAAACACTTAACGCCTAACTGCAGCGTTCGCAGAGTCAGGCCTGATCCCTGCGATCGCTAAAAGTTTTTTTGGTAGCTTTTTATTGAACTGGCAAGCGCCAGCGGCCTAGTACACCCCGGTGGTAGTCAAACCAGCACTGCAGTAACATTTGGTGACGTGGCGAGCCCCATAAGTGCAGTTCAAGCTGGTGAGGTGGCAAGCACAAGTAGTGTCCCGCTGCCACCAAGAAGACAAACACAGGTCTGTCGTGCCCATAGTGCCCTTCCTGCTGCATTCGCCAATCCTAATTGGGAACCCACCGCTTCTCCAGCGCCCCTACTTCCCCATTCACATCCCCAACTAAATGCAGTCGGCTGCATGAGAGGCATTTTCTTTATGTCCTCCCGAGTACCCCTACCCAACGAACCCCCCCAAAAAAGATGTTGTGTCTGCAGCAAGCGAGGATATAGGCGTGACACCCGCTATTATTGTCCCTCCTGTCCTGACAATCCTGGTCTTTGCATTGGTGAATGTTTTGAACGCTACCATGCACTAGTTGAGTATTAGCATAGGGTACAGCATTCCACAGACTAGGCGCACTTTCACAGGGTCTCCCAAGATGCCATCGCATTTTGAGAGACCCAAACCTGGAACCGGTTACCGTTATAAAAGTTAGTTACAAAAAAAGTGTAAAAAAAAAAAAAATATATATAAAAAAAAAATAATAGTTGTCGTTTTATTGTTCTCTCTCTCTCTATTCTCTCTATTGTTCTGCTCTTTTTTACTGTATTCTATTCTGCAATGTTTTATTGTTATTATGTTTTATCATGTTTGCTTTTCAGGTATGCAATTTTTTATACTTTACCGTTTACTGTGCTTTATTGTTAACCATTTTTTTGTCTTCAGGTACGCCATTCACGACTTTGAGTGGTTATACCAGAATGATGCCTGCAGGTTTAGGTATCATCTTGGTATCATTCTTTTCAGCCAGCGGTCGGCTTTCATGTAAAAGCAATCCTAGCGGCTAATTAGCCTCTAGACTGCTTTTACAAGCCGTGGGAGGGAATGCCCCCCCCCCACCGTCTTCCGTGTTTTTCTCTGGCTCTCCTGTCTCAACAGGGAACCTGAGAATGCAGCCGGTGATTCAGCCAGCTGACCATAGAGCTGATCAGAGACCAGAGTGGCTCCAAACATCTCTATGGCCTAAGAAACCGGAAGCTACAAGCATTTTATGACTTAGATTTCGCCGGATGTAAATAGCGCCATTGGGAAATTGGGGAAGCATTTTATCACACCGATCTTGGTGTCGTCAGATGCTTTGAGGGCAGAGGAGAGATCTAGGGTCTAATAGACCCCAATTTTTTCAAAAAAGAGTACCTGTCACTACCTATTGCTATCATAGGGGATATTTACATTCCCCGAGATAACAATAAAAATGATTAAAAAAAATGAAAGAAACAGTTTAAAAATAAGATAAAAAAGCAAAAAAATAATAAAGAAAAAAAAAAAAAAAAAAAAAGCACCCCTGTCGCCCCCTGCTCTCGCGCTAAGGCGAACGCAAGCGGCGGTCTGTCGTCAAATGTAAACAGCAATTGCACCATGCATGTGAGGTATCACCGTGAAGGTCAGATCGAGGGCAGTAATTTGTGCAGTAGACCTCCTCTGTAAATCTAAAGTGGTAACCTGTAAAGGCTTTTAAATGCTTTTAAAAATGTATTTATTTTGTTGCCACTGCACGTTTGTGCGCAATTTTAAAGCATGTCATGTTTGGTATCCATGTACTCGGCCTAAGATCATCTTTTTTATTTCATCAAACATTTAGGCAATATAGTGTGTTTTAGTGCATTAAAATTTAAAAAAGTGTGTTTTTTCCCCCAAAAAATGCGTTTGAAAAATCGCTGCGCAAATACTGTGTGAAAAAAAAATGAAACACCCACCATTTTAATCTGTAGGGCATTTGCTTTAAAAAAATGTATAATGTTTGGGGGTTCAAAGTAATTTTTTTGCAAAAAAAAAATAACTTTTTCATGTAAACAATAAGTGTCAGAAAGGGCTTTGTCTTCAAGTGGTTAGAAGAGTGGGTGATGTGTGACATAAGCTTCTAAATGTTGTGCATAAAATGCCAGGACAGTTCAAACCCCCCCCAAATGACCCCATTTTGGAAAGTAGACACCCCAAGCTATTTGCTGAGAGGCATGTCGAGTCCATGGAATATTTTATATTGCGACACAAGTTGCGGGAAAGAGACAATTTTTTTTTTTTTTTTGCACAAAGTTGTCACTAAATGATATATTGCTCAAACATGCCATGGGAATATGTGAAATTACATCCCAAAATACATTCTGCTGCTTCTCCTGAGTACGGGGATACCACACGTGTGAGACTTTTTGGGAGCCTAGCCGCGTACGGGACCCCGAAAACCAAGCACCGTCTTCAGGCTTTCTAAGGGCGTGAATTTTTGATTTCACTCTTCACTGCCTATCACAGTTTCGGAGGCCATGGAAAGCCCAGGTGGCACAAAACCCCCCCAAATGACCCCATTTTGGAAAGTAGACACCCAAAGCTATTTGCTGAGAGGTATAACAACTTTGTGCAAAAAAAAAAAAAAAGTGTCACTTTCCCGCAACTCGTGTCAAAATATAAAATATTCCATGGACTCAATATGCCTCTCAGCAAATAGCTTGGGGTGTCTACTTTCCAAAATGGGGTCATTTGGGGGGGGGGGGGGGGTTTGTGCCACCTGGGCATTCCATGGCCTCCGAAACTGTGATAGGCAGTGAAGAGTGAAATCAAAAATTTACACCCTTAGAAATCCTGAAGGCGGTGCTTGGTTTTCGTGGCCCCGTACGCGGCTAGGCTCCCAAAAAGTCCCACACATGTGGTATCCCCATACTCAGGAAAAGCAGCTGAATGTATTTTGGGGTGCAATTCCACATAGGCCCATGGCCTGTGTGAGCAATATATCATTTAGTGACAACTTTTTGTAAATTTTTTTTTTTTTTTGTCATTATTCAATCACTTGGGACAAAAAAAATAAATATTCAATGGGTTCAACATGCCTCTCAGCAATTTCCTTGGGGTGTCTACTTTCCAAAATGGGTCATTTGGGGGGTTTTGTACTGCCCTGCCATTTTAGCACCTCAAGAAATGACATAGGCAGTCATAAACTAAAAGCTGTGTAAATTACAGAAAATGTACCCTAGTTTGTAGACGCTATGACTTTTGCGCAAACCAATAAATATACGCTTATTGACATTTTTTTTTACCAAAGACATGTGACCGAATACATTTTGGCCTAAATGTATGACTAAAATTTAGTTTATTGGATTTTTTTTATAACAAAAAGTAGAAAATATCATTTTTTTTCAAAATTTTCGGTCTTTTTCCGTTTATAGCGCAAAAAATAAAAACTGCAGAGGTGATCAAATACCATCAAAAGAAAGCTCTATTTGTGGGAAGAAAAGGACGCAAATTTGGTTTGGGTACAGCATTGCATGACCGCGCAATTAGCAGTTAAAGCGATGCAGTGCCAAATTGGAAAAAGACCTCTGGTCCTTAGGCAGCATAATGGTCTGGGGCTCAAGTGGTTAACAGGGGTGTATAATTACAATTTTTGATGCAATACATGGCAGCAGGGCTCATTCCTGCATTCCAACTCTTGCATCTGTGAGGGGTTGTAGTGTTGTGGCACCAGTGCATAAGGCCCAATTTTTCAGCCCCTGTTCAACAGGGACATGTAATTACAATTCTTGATCTAATATTTAACAGCAGGGCCCATTCCTGCGCCCACCAAGAGTAACTGTGAGGGCTTACAGTGTTGTGGCAACACCACCACCACCACTAAAAGGCCCAATTTTTCTGCCCCTGTTCAACAGGTGCATGTAATTACATTTCTTGATATAATATTTCACAGCAGGGCTCATTCCAGTGCCCACCAAGAGTAACTGTGAGGACTTACAGTGTTGTGGCACCTGCACTACCAACACCACCAAAGGCCCAATGGGCTTTCACACTGGAGCGGTGCACTGACATGATGGTAAAAAAAGTCCTGCTATCAGCATCTTTGGATCGGTGAAGGAGCGGTGTATACATTTCTCCTTCACCGCTCCTGCCCACTGAAATCAATGGGGAAGCGTGGCTATACCGCCGGCATAGTGCTGCTTTCTGGTGGTTTTAAACCTTTCTCGGCTGCTAGCAGGGGGATAAATCCGCCCCGCTAGCGGCCCAATACCGTTGCTAAAACGACGGTAAAGCAGCGCTAAAAATAGCGCCGTTTTACCGCCGACGCCACCCCATTGTGAAAGGGGCCTTAGTGCTGAGTGAGCTCTTGCTGAATGTGAGTTTTTCATCTGTGATAAAAAGCAATTGAGTATTGCCATTATAATTTTTTTTTATTTGCAGTAACATACAAATATTCAGCACAAGCTTTCAGGGTGTACCTTCTTCATGGTCCAGGCAGTAATAATACACAAAGTTTTAACAGAATGTTAAAAAGTTCACCTTTAAAAATAATAATAAATGCACATTTTTTGCCATTAAAAAATGTGCGTTTATTAATTTTTTAAAAAGAGATTGCAGATCATTGCACCCGCAATTAGCAGATTGCAGGTGCAATCCCAGGCTCCTTGAGACTCTCAGCATAGCTGTCTGCTCGTACCTCATATGTGCAGGCAGTTACCTGTCAGCATAGGCGTGCGCACAGGGTGTGCCAGGTGTGCCTGGGCACACCCTAATCGCCTTGTGTGGTGCATATTCCCCCCTGTTTAGACCACTGATATTTCATCCCCCAAAAAAATGTTACAAAAGAAAAGAATTTTTTGGAAAAGAAAATAAACAAAATTACACTGTCCACTGCCCTACTGACACCATCAGTACATATACACATGCATATGTATTTGAGCTTTGGGGTGCGCACCCTAATGCAAGAGGCTGCGCACACCTATGCCTGTCAGCAGGGGTCATCAAAGAACTACTAGAGTGCTCTTGTATTTCATTGAAAACTACAATCCACCAGCTGCAATGGCTGACAGTACTTGTAGGCATTAATTCACAGGAAACACACACAGCAATGGAAATTAAACTTGGATAGTTAATGAGATAAGGCAGGGAGAGGGTTATGAATCGGGAAGGTGGTGGAGAATCACAGAGGTGAAATTGGTCATAAAGCTATTGGATAGTGATTTAGAAAACTTAAGCCCACATTCAGTCTATTATTTTTTGTGTCAAATAGAATTATCATTAGTTTAAATGTTTTCCTTTCCTGAATAGTATTAAAGTTCCCTTCAAGAACTAAAACATTCATGTCTTTCACAGTGTGGTCTGGTTGTGGGTGTCCCTAAACTCAACAAACTGGACACCTATATTTACAGCTCAAGAGTGTGAGTTACATCTGTGATATCCAACCAGCAAAAGAACATTTTGTACAAATTTTCACTACCAGAGTGAAAGGCTACAGTATATATTGCTTATGCAATGATCAGGCCAGCACCATTAAACCAACTGATAAAAGGGTAGCAGTTGTTATGAATGGATACAAACAAATACATACAAGAGGCCAGAGGCAACTGGCCAATGATACTTACTACCAACCCATCTACATTCAAAAACGTATCAGTGTGATTCTGGATATTTCAGAAATTGCAGAGTTGGGAAGTTTTACATGTTGCCCATAATCCTCAGGCTAGAAAATCCATACATATCCATCATAACAGGTATGAACACACTTACTGAACAAATCTCAGGCATTGTAGAAAAAGTGTTAAAACCATTAGTCACAAATACTGCTAGTTTCCTGTATGATGGAACTGAATGTCTGAACAAGATCAACAATATACAGCAATTACCATCAAACACACTTCTAGTCACTATGGATTTGGAATCTCTGTACAGTAACATCCCTTTCAAAATTGAGATTGCTGCATGTCACAGATTTTTATTATCCCCAATAAACCATAAATACAGCACTGAGGATGTTACACAGCTCATCAAATAATTCTTATATTCAACTGCTTCACTTTCAATAATGCAATCTATCTTTATTGTATGGGAAGTAAAATAGCACCCCAATATTCAAACTTATGTATGACTGACCTGGACAAATTTCTTAACACCCTACAACATTCTACAACAAAAGCCATATAGATACTATCAGTAACTATATTGATGATACTTTTATCATGTGGACAGAAGGTGAAAAAAATCTAAAAAAAATGTACTTATTGATCAACACATTTCACCCACCAATCAAACTAGAAATAGACTATTCAAGCACACATGTCAATTTCATAGACACCACAGTATCCATCAAGGATGACAAGCTGCACACCTCAATATACAGGAAACCCTCTGACTGATGCAACTATCTCCGCATTTCCAGTTTCCACCCCCAACACACCAAATGGGCCATCATACACAGCCAAGCCATCAGATGCCAGGGAATATGCCCAGACCTCAGAAGACAGAAATAAACATCTCAGTATACTAGCAGATTCTATCCATAACAAGGTTATAAGGACATAAATATCAATACAAGCATTACCACGTCCCTAAAAACACAAAGAGAAAATATCCTACAATACCAAGAGAAAGAACATATAACTATGGAAGACATGAATGTTTTAATTCCTAAAGGGAACTTCAAAACTACTCAGGAAGAGAAAACTTTTTAACTAAGAATGGTAATTCTATTTGACACAAAAGATAATGGATTAAGGGTCAGTTTACACCACAAAAACGCACTCCAGCATGCAAGTTTTTGATGCATTCCGGTGTGGTTTTGATGCTTTTCTGGATGCATTCCAGGTGCTTTTTTTTTGCTTTTTTCCTGTTTTTTTTCCCACTATACTAGGGTCCAATGCGTTCCAATGCATTTTTGATGTGCTTTACTGTGTTCCAGTACAGTCCAGTGCAGGAAAAATACAGCATGTTCTACTTTTTTTTCAGGAACTGAAAAGCCCTCGAACTGACTGCACTGGTGTGAACTATGCCATTGGAAACCATATAACCTACTTTCCATGCGTTTTTGATGCAGAACAAAAACGTAGTGGAATGCACGTGGTGTGAATTGCCCCTAAATGTTTTCTAAATTACTATCCAACAGTTATATGACTAATTTCACCACTGTGACTCTTCCTCCCTCCTCCTCCTCCCTCCGTAGTCTATAGCCCTCTCCCGACATCATCTCACTAACTATCCAAGTTTTATTACTATTGTTGTATATGTTTGTGTTTTTTTTTCATCAGTGATTGTCTTTCTGCTAAACTTTGTGCATTAGTATTGCACGGACCTTGAGGTAGGGGGTACACCGCAAAAGCTTATGCTGAAAATTCAAATGTTACTGCAAATAAAAAAAGTATAACAGACAGTAATCAATTGTTTTTGTTACAATATTAATATATTAACCACTTGCCGCCTGCCATCAATTGTTTTTGTTACAATATTTATATATTAACCACTTGCTGCCCACCGGCCGTCAAATGATGGCTGGGTGGCGCAGCTTTCATTCTGGGTGGACGTCATATGACGGCCCCCCAGAACGACCACTCTCGTGCGCCCGTGGGGGCATGCATCTTGGCGATCAGTGGTGCGGTGTGTCAGTCAGATTTTAGTTGCTCCGAGTATCAGTTTGAGATGTTGTCCCACTGACAAGATAGGTAAGATGATTATTTGATGTTCCTGTAGCATTCGTTTTGAAAGCTGAAAGGGGTTCCTTCAGTTCTCCTAACAGTGTAAACACTTTTAGTTGCTTCTTGCTCAAACATAGGGATGGTCCCAATGTTCAAGTTGAACGTAAGTTCGTGTCAAACATTGGGTGATCGTTTGTTCATAGAACAAACAAACATATGGGGCGCTCACAGGAAGTTCGCCCGCCACAGAGCGCCCCCATCTTGCAGTGCATTGACAGCTGCTGATTGGCCAAAGCATGCACCTGACCTGTATGCTTTGGCCAATCACAGCGATATGTGCTGTGAGAGCCATGATTGGTCATTGGCCAATCATGGCTCAGGGGCTTAGTTCATGCCCCACTCTATATAAGGCTGCTGTTTACACAGCGGCCGTTTATAGTGAATGAATAGAGATTAGTATTATATATACTTCACTGACTGCACTATACACTAATTAGTGTATAGTGCAGTCAGTGTGGTTTATATAATACAGTTCAGAGTATATAGTGCAGTCCATGTATTATATATAATACAGTGGAGAGTATATAGTGCAGTCAGCGTAGTATATATAATACAGTGGAGATTATAAGGTGCAGTCAGCGTAGTATATATAATACAGTGCAGGGTATATAGTGCAGTGCAAAGTATATAATACAGTGTATTGAAGTTGTTAAGGGGAACCCTATGACTGAAATAAGAAAAAAACAGTGTGGGGTCCCCATCAAAATCCATACCAGGCCCTTCGGGTCTGGCATAGATTTTAAGGGGAAGGCCATGGCAATTTTTTTTAAAAAATTGGCGTGTGGTCCCCTCCAAAATCAAAAACAGACCCTAATCCAAGCATGCGAGCGCTCCCCCCCTGAACAATACCAGGCTGCTTTCCCTCAACATGGAGTGGGTGCTTTGGTGTGCCCCCCAAAGCACCTTGTCCCCAAAGTTCATGGGGACAAAAGCCTCTTCCCACCAACCCTGGTGGTTGCCGGGGTCTTTGGGCAGGGGGCAAGATTTGGGGTGCCCTCCCCATGTTGAGGGCATGTGGTGTGAGGGCATGTATGGTTCAGGAGGGGGGGCACTTGCTCGTCCCCCCCTATCCTGACCTACCAGGCTGCATGCTCGGATAAGGGTCTGGTATGGATTTTGGGGGGGACCCACGCCAATTTTTTTCCCTTGATTTTTCATCTACATTGCCAGGAGCCAGCAATACATTACAGCCACAAGCAAGTTTAACCACTTGCCGCCCGCCATATAGCAGAATGACGGCGGCAAAGTGGTTTCAAAATCCTGACTGGACGTCATATGACGTCCGCAGGATATTGGGCCGCTGCGCGCCCCCGGGGGCGCATATCGCGGCGATCGTTGTTGCGGGGTGTCAGTCTGACACCCCGCAGCACCGATCTAGGTAAAGAGTCTCTGACGGAGACTCTTTACCACGTGATCAGCCGTGTCCAATCACGGCGGATCACAATGTAAATAGGAAGAGCCGGTGATCGGCTTTTCCTCACTCGCGTCTGACAGACGAGAGCCGATCGGCTGCTCTCCTGATGGGGGGTCTGTGCTGATTGTTTATCAGCACAGCCCCCCCTCGGATCCTACCCAGGACCACCAGGGAAGCGATCCACACTGGACCACCAGGTATGCCCCTAGACCACCAGGGAAATGCCGCTGTGTGCCCCGGCAGCTGCCAATCTGTGCCCAGGCAGCTGCCAGTCAGTGCCCACTTCAATGCCTACCACTGCCAGTGCCACCAGGGATGCCCATCAGTGCCTCATATCAGTGCCGCGTATCAGTGCCACATATCAGTGCCCATCAGTGCCGCCTATCAATGCCCATCAGTGCCCAGCAATGCTGCCTATCAGTGCCCATCAGTGCCCAGCAGTGCCGCCTATCGGCGCCACCCTATCAGTGCCCAGCAGTGCCCAGCAGTGCCACCTTTCATTGTCCATCAGTGTCGCCTATCAGTGCCCATCAGTGCCAACCAGTGCCACCCAGTGTCACCCATCAGTGTCCATCAGTGCTGCCTATCAGTGCCCATCAGTCCTGCATATGAGTGCCACCCATCAGTGCCGCCTACCAGTGCCCATCAGTGCCGCATTTCAGTGCCCATCGTCAGTGCCCATCAGTGCCCGCTCATTGGTGCCACCTCATCGGTGCCACCATATCAGTGCCTGTCAGTGAAAGAGAAAACTTACTTTTTTACAATTTTTTTAACAGAAACAAAAGCAAAACTTTTATTTTTTTCAAAATTTTCGGTCTTTATTTATTTGTTTAGCAAAAAATAAAAACCGCAGAGGTGATCAAATACCACCAAAAGAAATCTCTATTTGTGGGAACAAAATGATAAAAATTTAGTTTGGGTACAGTGTTGTATGACCACGCAATTGTCATTCAAACTTCGACAGCACTGGAAGCTGAAAATTGGTCTGGGCAGGAAGGTGTCTAAGTGCCCTGTATTGAATTGGTTAAATTACATTTTTTCCTTTAGAAATGTCATCATTGCTGTGGCATGTTCTATACATTGCACAGATGCGCCACTTTACAGGCAGACTAAGGGGACCTCCCCCCCAGACACTATATTTAAAGTAATATATAATTTTTATTGTTTCACTTCAAGCATCATTAAAATCACTGCTTCTAAAAAATGATTGTTTTAAAAACATTTTTTCATTGAAGCATGTCCCCTAGGGCAGTACCCGGGTCCCCATACACTTTTTATGGCAGTAACCTGCATATAAGCGTTCAAAATTAGGACTTTTATATTTTCATGTTCGATAGACTTTAACCACTTCAATACCAGACACTTTTGCCCCTTCCCGCCCAGGACAATTTTCAGCTTTCAGCGCTGTCGCATTTTGAATGACAATTGCATGGTCATGCTACACTGTACCCAAACAAAATTTTTATCATTTTGTTTCTACAAATAGAGCTTTCTTTTGGTGGTATTTGATCACCTCTGTGGTTTTTATTTTTTGCTAAACAAATGAAAAAGAACAACATTTTTGAAAAAAAAAGTTTTTCTTCGTTTCGGTTATAAAATTTTGTTTTCTCCTTCACTGACAGGCACTGATGAGGTAGCACTGATAAGGTGGAACTGATGAGGATGCACTGATATGTGGAATTAATGGGCACTGATAGGCGGCACTGATATGCAGCACTGATGGGCACCAATAGGCGGCACTGATATGCAGCACTGATGGGCACCAATAGGCGGCACTGAGATGCAGCACTGATGGGCACCAATAGGCGGCACTGATATGCAGCACTGATGGGCACTGACTGGCGGCACTGATGGGCACTGACTGGCGGCACTGATGGGCACTGACTGACGGCACTGATGGGCACTGACAGGTGGCACTGATTGGGAGGTAGGTGATACTGATTGGCACTGAGATGGGCACTGGTGGCACTGACAGGTGGCACTGATGGCCAGCACTTATGTTGAGGCACTGACAGGTTTTACTGCTGGGCACTGAGATGGGCACTGACTGGCACTGTGGTGGGCACTGATTTGCACTGATATGGGCACTGATTGGCACTTTGATGGGCACTGTGAGCTGTGTTTTAATTGGGGCACTGACTGACAGCTGAGGGGGAACATCTGAGGTGTTGTGGCACATCTGAGGGGGCTGTGCTGATAATCAATGTGCTGATTATCAGCACAGACCCCCCCTCTGACAGGGAGAGCCGCCGATCGACTCTGATCGGCTCTCCCTGTCAGCGCGAACCGAGAAATGTTGTTTACCGGCACTTCCTTGTTCTCGCGATGATCAGCTGTGAGTGGTCACAGCTCATCACGTGGTAAGAAGCCTTTGACAGAGGCATGTTATCCTGCTGAACCTCATATGACGCCCAGTCAGGATAACACAACCACTTCCCGGATGTCATTCTGCATACGGCGGGCGGGAAGTGGTTAATAGCGTTTGCATGTTCACTAGAACTTTTTGCCTGTTTGAGGTGTTCTGGTACAAACCGAGTACCAGAACTCTGGGGTGTTCGGCCCATCCTACTCAAGCATATGCACAGTTGTTACAACAAATGAATTGGAATTGGAAGTGGAATTGCACCCCAAAACACATTTAGCTGCTTCTCCTGAGTATGGTGATACCACATGTGTGGGACTTTTTGGGAGCCTAGCTGCGTACGGGGCCCCGAAAACCAACCACCGTCTTCAGGATTTCTAAGGGTGTAAATTTTTGATTTCACTCTTCACTGCCTATCACAGTTTCGGAGTCCATGGAATGCCCAGATGGCACAAAACCCCCCCACATGACCCCATTTTGGAAAGTAGACACCCCAAGCTATTTGCTGAGAGGCATGGTGAGTATTTTGCAGCTCTCATTTGTTTTTGAAAATGAAGAAAGACAAGAAAAAACATTTTTTTTTTCTTTTTTCAATTTTCAAAACTTTGTGACAAAAAGTGAGGTCTGCAAAATACTCGCTATACCTCTCAGCAAATAGCTTGGGGTGTCGACTTTCCAAAATGGGGTCATTTGGGGGGGGGGGTTTGTGCCACCTGGGCATTCCATGGCCTCCGAAACTGTGATAGGCAGTGAAGAGTGAAATCAAAAATTCACGCCCTTAGAAAGCCTGAAGGCGGTGCTTGGTTTTCGGGGTCCCGTACGCGGCTAGGCTCCCAAAAAGTCTCACACATATGGTATCCCCATACTCAGGAGAAGCAGCAGAATGTATTTTGAGGTGTAAGTTCACATATTCCCATGACATGTTTGAGCAATATATCATTTAGTGATAACTTTGTGCAAAAAAAATAAATAAAAATTTGTCTCTTTCCTGCAACTTGTGTCACAATATAAAATATTCCATGGACTCGACATGACTCTCAGCAAATAGCTTGGGGTGTCTACTTTTCAAAATGGGAAACAGTTATACGGTGATCAGTGGTGAAAGGGTTAACTAGGGGGCAATCAAGGGGTTAAAATATTTATTAGGTAGTATATGGGGGTCCCTGTCGCTATAAAACGCTGACGGCGAACCTAAATATTTACGTCCCTAACTAGCGTCACCAGCGACACTAATACAGCGATCAGAAAAATGATCGCTTAGCGACACTGGCGACGGGGGGTGATCAAGGGGTTAAAACTTTATTAGGGGTAGTTAGGGGGGTACCCTAGACCTAAAGGGGGCTAACCCTAACTGTCCTAACACAGTAACTGTCACAAACTGACACCATGCAGTAATCAGAAAAAAAAACAAAAAACTGCTTGGTGTCATTTTGTGACAGGGGGGGTGATTGGGGGGTGATCGGAGGGCGATCGGGGGGGGGGGGTGGGGGGTGTTTTGTGTGCCTGGCATGTTCTACTGTGTGTGTAGTGTGTTTTCACTCACAGTGCAGTCTTCTCTCCTCGGCGCTGGAACAGAAAATACCGAGCTGAGGAGAGATGACATTATTTCCTTTGCTGCTGTTTAGCATACAGCAGCAAAGGAATGTTCTCATTGGCCGCCGGCGATCGCGAGGGGGGGGCCACGAACGGATGGCCTCCCCCTCACCTCCAATCGCCGGGTGACAAAAGAGGACCGCCTCGGGCACCAGGGGGGGGGGTCCAATCGGACCCCCCACCCGCGGGAGGCAGATCACGTAGATGTACGTGATTTTGCCTGCCCGTGCCGCCTTGCCGACGTACATCGGCGTGAGGCGGTTCTTAAGTGGTTAAGTTCCACAGTGAGTATAACAAGCATGCTATGCTGCATATACAGACTGATTTTACTGTTGTGGATTTAGTAACATTTTAATGACCAGGCCATTTTTTTGTGATACGGCACTGCGTTGCTTTAGCTGACAATTGTGCAGTCGTGCAACGCTGTTTTTTTATTTTCTACTATAATACATATCCAAAAAAATATATTAAAAAACACATTTATTCACCAGTTTAGGCCAATATATATTCTACTACATATTTTTGGTAAAAAAAAATTGCAATAGGCGTATATTGATTGGTTCCCGTAAAAGTTATTGGGTCTACAACCTATGGAATAGATTTAGGGACTTTTAATTTTTTTAATTATTTTTACTAGTAATGGTGGCGATCTGCGACTTTTAGCAAGACTGCAACATTGCAGCAGAGAATTCTGATCCCAAATGACACTTTTTGGGGACCAGTGACATTATTACATTGATCAGTGTTATAAAAATGCACTGATTAATGTAAAAATGACACTGCAGGAAAGGGGTTAACACTAGGGGGCAATCAAGGGGATAAGTGTGTTCCCTAGATGTGTTCTAACTGTAGGGGGGTAGCACTCACTGGGACATGACAGAGATCACTGTTTCCGATCATTGTCAGAATGGGGATCAGCTTGTTTACACTGGCAGATCCCCATTCTGCCTCTGTACTAGGCGATTGTGGGTCGCCTGCAGACATCAAGTCAGCCCGACCCGCAGGCACGCTCCCACAGCATGCAACGGAAGCGAGAGCGCCCACCCACAATTGAGTCTGCACGAGCCACCACACAGGTACGGCGATTTGCACAGGAGAGCCGGCTTGGCACCGTATAACGATAGAGGCTGGTCAGCAAGTGGTTAAAGCAGCATCCTTTCTGATGGATTTCTTTGGTTGCCCCTTGATCACCTTAGATGTTAACCTCTTCCCAGACACTGTCATTAGTACAGTGACAGTGTGTAATATTATCACTGATCACTTTATTAATGTCAGAGATAGTCAGTTACCCCCAGCGCAAGTTAGTAAAGAATTGACAGCTGCAGTATCGCAGTCATGTTATAGGTCACTGATCGCCGCCATTATTAGTATTAAAAAAAAAAATCCAGTATATATACCATAGTTTGTAGGTGCCTTAACTTGCATGCAGACCAATCAATAAACACTTATTGGGATTTGTTTTGATCAAAAACATGTATCAGAATACATTTTGGCCAAAATTTATGAGGAAATTTGATTTTTTTAATTTTTTTCATTGGAGGTTTTATTGCAGAAAGTAAAAAGTATTATTATTGTTTCAATCTTTTCTGCCTTTTTTCATTTATATTGATCAAATCACCAAATGAAATCTCTATTTGTGTGGGAAAAAAAATTCTATAAATTTTGTTTGGGTACTATCAGTTAAATTAGTGCAGTGCCGAATAGCAAAAAAACCTTCTGTAGCTCAAGCAGTTAAAGGGGCCTAAGTGAAAAAGAAATAGGATGCCTCTCATTCACATGCTGAGCATGTAACTATACTTTGCAATCTCTGGCAAAGTATTCTGTAGATGTATAATATCTGCAGCACATTTCATAGTCCCAAGAAACTCCTTGCATTTGTCAAAGGGCTTTCTCTTGAACACACACCTTCTGAAATGGTGATACTGTAGATGAGACAGTAAGATTTGGGTTCCTTCACCTTTCTTCATCGTCACATCTGGTAGTTGGTGCATCTACTGCATTTTCAATGGAAAAAAAAAACATTTCTAGAGTCCGTTTTTTTATTGATTAGGTTTCCTTTTCTGTTTGTTTAGGGGTTAGGGATGTCTAATTCCATACAGTATCTCACAGAAGTGAGTACACCCCTCACATTTTGTACATATTTTATTCTATCTTTTCATGTGACTACACTGAAGAAATGACAGTTTGCTGTCATGTGACTCGTTAATGTTACAAGGTCTTAGGTGTGAATGGGGAGTAGGTGTGTTACTTTTGGTGTTATCGCTCTCACTCTCTCATACTGGTCACTGGAAGTTAAATATGGCACCTAATGGCAAAGAACTCTTTGAGGACCTGAAAAAAGAATTGTTGCTCTACATAAAGATGGCCTAGGCTATAAGAAGATTGTCAAGACTGAAACTGAGCTTGTGGAAAAAAGTATAAAAAAAACTGTGCTAAGACAAATAACAGGAGGAGTTGTATACAAAGTATGACCCCTCAAAAGCTGCAATTCTCATGTAAACATTAATACAAGAAGGAAAATCAGGAAAAACTAGAATCGCGCTAACCATCAATAGTCACCAATGATCAAAAATAATCTCATAAGTGCATCTAATAATAGTGAAAATATCATAAAAGCTCATTGAAATCAAAACAATTACCCAAAAACTAAATGTGCGTATACACATTAATAATAAAAACATTGATAACTTTGTGGTTAATAAATTGAAAAAAGTAAAACAATATTGCACATCGATATAAAAATGTATAAATGATATGTCCATAATAAATCCAGATAATAATTGTAAAGAAAGCAATCTAGTGAATGGATGAAAAAATATATAAATTTGGAAACAGAAATAAACATTAAGGAACAAAAAAACACCCGTGCAAAATAAGAAGTAGATGAGATACAGGCAGGCTTTTTTCGAAAAACGTTGGATAAGAAACTAAGTTGAATCCACCACCAGATCAGCAGAAATGAACTCTTACCAGTTCCATGATCCCCCATGACAGAGGATCAAGGAATGCGTATAAGGAAACACTATATGGCTCCAAGGAAATCAAGCAAAATCACAGATACCGGGTGGTCCCCTCCCAACCGATCAGATCATACTTTTGCTGCTGTAGTTCTGCTGGCACCTGTGGTTCCACAAGCTTGTGCTCTGCTCTTTCTGCACTGACTTAGCAGCTTGCAGCAGCAGCAGCAGCTTGGTGGCCAAGACCATACAGCAGTTTAACAGGACAGGTTCCACTCAGAATAGGCCTCGCCATGGTCAACCAAAGAAGTGGCGTGTACATGCTCAGCATCATATCCAGAGGTTGTCTTTGAGAAATAGACGTATGAGTGCTGCCAGCATTGCTGCAGAGGTTGAAGGGGTGGGGGGTCAGCATGTCAGTGTTCAGGCCATATGCTGCACACTGCATCAAATTGGTCTGCATGGCTGTCGTCCCAGAAGGAAGCCTCTTCTAAAGTTGATGCACAAGTAAGCCCACAAACAGTTTGCTGAAGACAAGCAGACTAAGGATATGGATTACTGGAACCATGTCCTGTGGTCTGTTGAGACCAGGATAAACTTATTTGGTTCAGATGGTGTCAAGCGTGTGTGGTGGCAACCAGGTGAGGAATACAAAGACAAGTGTGTCTTGTCTACAGTCAAGCATGGTGGTGAGAGTGTCATGGTCTGGGGCTGCATGAGTCCTGCCAGCACTGGGGAGCTACAGTTCATTGAGGGAACAATGAACGCCAACTTGTACTGTGACATACTGAAGCAGAGCATGATCCCCTACCTTTGGAGACTGGGCAGCAGGGCAGTATTCCAACATGATAACGACCCCAAACACACTTCCAAGATGACCACTGCCTTGCTATAAAAGGTGAGGGTAAAGGTGAAGGACTGGCCAAGCATGTCTTCAGACCTAAACCCTATTGAGCATCTGTGGGACATCCTCAAACGGAAGGTGGAGGAGCGCAAGGCCTCTAACATCCACCAGCTCTCTGATGTCGACATGGAGGAGTGGAAGAGGACTCCAGTGGCAACCTGTGAAGCTCTGGTGAACTCAATGACCAAGAGAGTTAAGGTAGTGCTGGAAAATAATGGTGGCCACATAAATTCACGAAGCAAAGGGAAAGGAAAGACAGATTCTGTTGGTAGGGGACTCAATTCTTAGAAGGACAGAGAGGGCAATCTGTAACAAAGACCTGAAGTGCCAAACAGTATGTTGTCTACTGGGCGCTCGGGTTCCGCACATCACGGATCTGGTGGACAGGTTACTGGAAGGGACTGGGAAAGACCCAGCTGTCATGGTGCACCTTGGCACCAATGACAAAGTCAGAGGCAGATGGAGTGTCCTAAACGATTTTAGGAGCTAAATTGAGGAAAAGGACCTCCAAGACAGTATTCTCAGGAAAACTACCGGTACATCGAGCCACACCAGAAAGGCAGAGGTATATTAGGGAAGTAAACAAAAGGCTGAAGAGCTGGTGTAGTAAGGAGGGGTTTGGGTTCCTGGAGGACTAGGCCGGCTGCTCAGTCGATAACCGGTACTATGGAAGAGACGGACTGCACCTAAATGAGGAGGGTGCAGATCAGCTGGGAGGCTTTGGCCAATTATGGCTCAGGGGGTTTAGTACACTCCCCACACTATATAAGGCCACCTGCACGTTGGCCCTGTGTAGTGTGTTCCGGCTTGAGAGAGAGATAGACAGAGAGAGAGACAGTGTCATTTGATTTAAGTTAGATAGAGTAGGCTGCACTTACAGTGTATTGTGTATATATATGCATCCCAGGTGTTGTGTATAAATAAATTATATATATATATATATATATATATATATATATATATATATATATATACTGTATTCAGTTTAGCTAGATCCTGTTCTTCTCATCCTAATATACTGACAGACAGGCAGGTGTTTTTACAGTATTTCCAGTTACTGTACTGTGTACCCTGCACAGTTGCACTTACATTATAGCTACCTGCAGCCAGGTGCTTCTGTAGGCTCTTTGAAGCATTTCCAGTTAATGTATTGTGTACCCCGCACAGTTGCACCTACAGTATAGCTACCTGCAGCCAGGTGCTTGTGTAGGCTCTTTGAAGTATTTCCAATGACTGTACTGTGTACCCCACACAGTTGCACCTACAGTATAGCTACCTGCAGCCAGGTGCTTGTGTAGGCTCTTTGAAGTATTTCCAGTTTCTGTACTGTGTACCGAGCACAGTTGCACCTACAGTACAGCTACCTGCAGCCAGGTGCTTGTGTAGGCTCTTTGAAGTATTTCCAGTTACTGTACTGTGTACCCTGCACAGTTGCACCTACAGTATAGCTACCTGCAGCCAGGAGCTTGTGTAGGCTCTTTGAAGTATTTCCAGTTACTGTACTGTGTACCCCACACAGTTGTACCTACAGTATAGCTATCTGCAGCCAGGTGCTTGTGTAGGCTCTTTGAAGAATTTCCAGTTACTGTACTGTGTACCCCACACAGTTGCACCTACAGTATAGCTACCTGCAGCCAGGTGCTTGTGTAGGCTCTTTGAAGTATTTCCAGTTACTGTACTGTGTACCCCGCACAGTTGCACCTACAATATAGCTACCTGCAGCCAGGTGCTTGTGTAGGCTCTTTGAAGTATTTCCAGTTACTGTACTGTGTACCCTGCACAGTTACACCTACAGTATAGCTACCTGCAGCCAGGTGGTTGTGTAGGCTCTTTGAAGTATTTCCAGTTACTGTACTGTGTACCCTGCACAGTTGCACCTACAGTATAGCTACCGGCAGCCAGTTGCTTGTGTAGGCTCTTTGAAGTATTTCCAGTTACTCTACTGTGTACCCCGCACAGTTGCACCTACAGTATAGCTACCTGCAGCCAGGTGCTTGTGTGGGCTCTTTGAAGTATTTCCAGTTACTGTACTGTGTACCCCGCACAGTTGCACCTACAGTATAGCTACCTGCAGCCAGGTGCTTGTGTAGGCTCTTTGAAGTATTTCCAATGACTGTACTGTGTACCCCGCACAGTTGCACCTACAGTATAGCTACCTGCAGCCAGGTGCTTGTGTAGGCTTTTTGAAGTATTTCCAGTTACTGTACTCTGTACCCTGCACAGTTGCACCTACAGCATAGCTACCTGCAGCCAGGTGCTTGTGTAGGCTCTTTGAAGTATTTCCAGTTACTGTACTGTGTACCCCGCACAGTTGCACCTACAGTATAGCTACCTGCAGCCAGGTGCTTGTGTAGGCTCTTTGAAGTATTTCCAGTTACTGTACTGTGTACCGAGAGGAAAGTGTAAAAATTGCGCCAACTCCCAAACTAAACGAAAAGGAGCAGCCAACACAACAATCTGACCGTTGTAAATGTAGAAATAATAATCAAGTGTGGCGCTAATGAAAAACAAAATAAGTGAAAAATAGTGGTCTCTGTAAGAGAAACAACTACAAGTGTGTGACCCTAAAGTGTTACAGTATCCCGAGGGATATATACAAGTAAATATTGGTAAATACTTTAAGTGTGTAAAAGGGTGAAATGTTAAAAAGCGAACCCTGGGTTAATCAGAAAACAACAATGCAAAAATACCATAATCAAACAGTATTCAAAGAAAAACATTAGGCAGTGTCCCAATATATTAGGTGTATAACTCTATAAAGGACATATTGTCCATATGTGAAAATACTCAGAAGAGAAGTGTCCAAAGTCCTAAAAAAGTAAACAAATAAAAATATAATGTCTAAAGAATAAGAGTCTATTTGATGAAGAGGTGCAATACTTCAGGCGGACCTCACAGCCATTTAGATGTAAGCCGGCTTCATATATGGAAGTTGAAAGGTAGCCTTAAAGATGAATCCTTCACTTATGTAGGTATTTTCAACACCAATAGAAAAAGACAAAAAGATGCCCTTACCAGAGAAGGTGGACTCACAGGCCCTTAGCGGTGAGTCAAACAGGCTTGTACCGTCAAGCGGTGTAGGATGGTACTCCGTAAGAAGACTTGGTGTAGAATCCCATCAGGGGTCCTCAAATAATGTGCTGGTATGGAAACAGGAACATCCACGGGTCAGCTTCGATCACCGGTTGATCGTTTCCTCAGTGGTCCATCCCGTATGTAAATGAATAAATGAAAGAAGAAGGCTTCCACATGGTGTAAATCCTTATTTTTCAAAAAGGCATAGTGGCACTTTATTCAGATATATACTCCGAAAAATTTACAAACAGGGGCGGTAAAAACTCGGTTCAGAGTACAAATGAAAGTAAAAAATGGTTAAAAAATGATCTAAAAACAGCGCAGTGAGTAGTGGTGGGGTATAAACATAGAGGACCCGACGCGTTTCGCCCTCCAAGGCTTCTGCTGGGGTATGGATAAGCCCCCCACACAACTGCGCTTTATATACTCTCTTTTGAATGAAGTGTACCATGTGGAAGCCTTTTTCTTTCATTTATTCATTTACATACGGGATGGACCACTGAGGAAACGATCAACCGGTGATCGAAGCTGACCCGTGGATGTTCCTGTTTCCATACCAGCACATTATTTGAGGACCCCTGATGGGATTCTACACCAAGTCTTCTTACGGAGTACCATCCTACACCGCTTGACGGTACAAGCCTGTACTGTGTACCGCACACAGTTGCACCTACAGTATAGTTACCTGCAGCCAGGTGCTTGTGTAGGCTCTTTGAAGTATTTCCAGTTACTGTACTGTGTACCCTGCACAGTTGCACCTACAGTATAGCTACCTGCAGCCAGGTGCTTGTGTAGGCTCTTTGAAGTATTTCCAGTTACTGTACTGTGTACCGCACACAGTTGCACCTACAGTATAGCTACCGGCAGCCAGTTGCTTGTGTAGGCTCTTGAAGTATTTCCAGTTACTGTACTGTGTACCCCGCACAGTTGCACCTACAGTATAGCTACCTGCAGCCAGGTGCTTGTGTAGGCTCTTTGAAGTATTTCCAGTTGCTGTACTGTGTACCGAGCACAGTTGCACCTACAGTACAGCTACCTGCAGCCATGTGCTTGTGTAGGCTCTTTGAAGTATTTCCAGTTACTGTACTGTGTACCCTGCACAGTTGCACCTACAGTATAGCTACCTGCAGCCAGGAGCTTATGTAGGCTCTTTGAAGTATTTCCAGTTACTGTACTGTGTACCCTGCACAGTTGCACCTACAGTATAGCTACCTGCAGCCAGGTGCTTGTGTAGGCTCTTTGAAGTATTTCCAGTTACTGTACTGTGTACCCTGCACAGTTGCACCTACAGTATAGCTACCTGAAGACAAATGCAGGTGTTATCATACTAATAATACTACAGGCAGGCAGTTGATTCTGCTAGCTGCAGTATAATCAGTATATATATATATATACATCCCGGTTTTGTGCAGCTCACTGCAGGCCAATAGTATGTCTGGAAGGCCAACAAGGAGAGGCAGACAGTCACAAGCCAATAAAAGAGGGCAAGCAGGCTCTGTGTCTAGAGGCAACAGTGCTGGTCATGGACACAGTGCATCCTCATCAGCACATAGCCGTGGGACACGCTTGTCCTTTTTTTCGGCAGCTGGCCATGTTGAGCCACAACATGCAGAAGACTTGGTCGAGTTGATGACTCGTCCTCATCCTCCTCATCCTCTCTCACCCAGTCTCAGGGTACTTTGTCTGGCAAAGCAGCTGCCAACTCGGCCTCTTCCCTCGGCTCAATGGCATCAGTGACTCCTTCCCTAGCCCCACCATGTCCTCCTGAGGAGTCCCTCGAACTGTTGGACCACAGTGTTGGGTACATGCTCCAGGAGGATGCCCAGCGTTTTGAAGGCTCTGATGATGGTACTCAGCTAGAGGAAGGCAATAACGTGAGCCCAGACAGAGGGGGTGCCCAAGAAAGACAGCAATCTGGCAGTCATGTTCCCCCTGCTGCAGCATACTGCCAGGTTTGCTCCAGTGATGAGGAGGGAGGGGATGATGAGGTCACTGACTCAACGTGGGTGCCTGATAGGAGAGAGGAGGAGGAGGCACATCAACAACGAGGCAGGATGCCCTCCAAGAGCCAGCCTAAGGGCAACACGCTGACTGCATCACACCGCAGAGCTCCGCATGTGCAGGGCACTGCTGTCTCTGCGCGTTATTCCAAAAGTTCTTTGGTGTGGGCCTTTTTGAGACGAGTGCATCAGATCCCACCGCTGCTATTTGCAACATATGTCTCAAGCGTATCTCGCGTGGCCAAAACATCTCCCGCTTGGGCACCACATGCATGACCAGACATATGTTGACCTGCCATGCAGTTCGTTGGCAAGCGTACCTAAAAGACCCACACCAAAGAACAAAGAGGACCTCTCCTTGCTCCTGCAGACCTGCACTGAGAGGAATTAAGGTGTAGAATTAGGTGTGTCACAGCCAAGTACCTGCGGGCAATCTACTATCGGTACACTGACATCAGATTGTACCAGGCAAATTTCCCTGCCCCAGCTGCTGCACCGGAGAAAGAAGTTCGCTCCCAGCCATCCACATGCCCAGCAGTTGAATGCTAGCTTGGCAAAATTGCTAGCACTTCACCTGCTACCTTTTCAGTTGGTAGACTCTGGCACCTTCCGTGAGTTTGTGGAATGTGCGGTTCCTCAGCGGCAGGTTCACAAACACCACTTTTTCTCACGGAAGGCGATTCGGGCTCTCTACCGGCATATGGAAGGCAATGTCTTGGCCTCGCTGGACAGGGCGGTCAGTGGTAAGGTGCATATTACGGCTGACTCATGGTCCAGCAGGCATGGACAGGGACGTTACCTATCTTTCACGGCGCATTGAGTGACTCTGCAGGCAGCTGGGAAGGATGCAGGACAAGGTGCAGTAGTGTTGGAGGTTGTTCCGCCACCACACCTCCAAAATGCCAGTACTGGTGATTCTGACACACCTCTCTCCTCCACCCCCTCCTCTTCTTCTTCCTCCATGGCCTCTTCCTGTGCTTTGTCCTCAGAACCAGTGGTGCTCGGTAGGCGTTAAAGGGGCTACGCAAGTCCGCAGGCCAAAAGATGCCATGCTGTGTTTGAGCTGGTGTGCTTGGGGGACAGGAGCCACACTGGGGCAGAGATTCTGTCACCTCTGCAGGGGTAGGTTCAGAGGTGGTTGACGCCACGCCAACTTAAGTCAGGAATGGTGGTTTGCGACAATGGCACCAACCTCCTCTCTGCCCTCCGACAGGGACAACTGACCCATGTGCCCTGTTTGGCTCACGTCTTTAACTTGGTGGTTCAGTGGTTCTTGGGCAGGTACCCGGGCTTACAGGTTGTCCTGAGGCAGGCCAGGAAAGTCTGTGTGCATTTCCGCCAGTCATATAATGCCAGTGCTTGGCTGGCAGACCTCCAAAAAGGAATTTAACCTGCCCAAGAACCACCTAATCTGTGACATGCTCACCAGGTGGAACTCAACGTTGGCCATGCTGCAGTGGCTGCACACACAGCAGAGGGCCATCAATGAGTACCTGTGTGACTATGGCACCAGGACAGGGTCAGGGGAGCTTGTTTTTTTTCCCACGCCAGTGGGCCATGATAGGGATGCATGCACTGTCCTGTCACCATTTGAGAAGGCCACGAGGATGGTGAGCAGTGACAGTGCATGCATCAGTGACACTGTCCCCCTTGTCCACCTGTTGAAGCACACGCTGCGTGGAATAATGGACAGGGAACTTAAGGCAGAACAGAGGCAGGAAGAGGAAGACTTCCTTAGCTCTCAAGGCCCCCTTTATCCAGACAGTGTTCCTGCGTGCCCACCGATCACACAGGAAGAGGAGGAGGAGGAAGAGGAGGATTGTGTCAGTATGGAGGTGGAGCCTGGCACTGAGCATCAGCAGCAGTCTTTAAGGGATCATTTACAGTCCAAAGAAACCCATGGACATGTACGTGGCTGGTAGGAGGTGGCTGCGGATCATGTCGTCCTTAGTGACCCAGAGGACTCTGGACCGAATGCCTCAGAAAACCTATGCTGCATGGCCTCCCTGATCCTGCAAAGCCTGCGGGAGGATCCTCGTATTCGTGGTATCAAGGAGAGGGATCAATACTGGCTGGCAACCCTCCTTGATCCACGTTACAAGGGTAAGGTTGCGGACCTTATCTTGCCATCGTAGAGGGAGCAGAGGATGAAACATCTTCGGGAGGCCTTGCAGAAAGGTCTGTGCAATGCGTGCCCAGAGACTGGGACTTTACAAACTCCTGTTCCTGGACAAGGTGTTGCTGAGGCTTCGGTCAGTCAAAGAAGGAGTGTTGGAGAAGGTGGCCATCTGACCAATGCGTTCAGACAATTTTTTAGTCCTCAGCCCCAAGGTATGATCGGTTCCAGCAATCATCGACAGCGTCCGTTTTACATGGTGCAGGAATACCTGGGGGCAAGATCTGTCTTGGACACCTTTCCCATCGAAATTCCTCTGGGTTACTGGGTCTTGAGGATGGATCACTGGCCAGAGCTTGCACAGTATGCAATTGAGCTACTGGCCTGTCCTGCATCCAGCGTTCTTTCGGAACACACATTCAGTGCTGCTGAAGGCTTTGTAACCGATCACAGCGTGCACCTGTCCACCAACTCGGTCGATCGACTGACCTTCATAAAAATGAATCAGTCTTGGATCACCACCAGCTACCAAGCACCTGATGCTTATGTAACCGAATAATTTTTTTTGAAATGTCAGATCCCTTCAAGACTGCCTATGCTGATGCTGAGTGACTATCCTGTTATGCTGAGTGATTATCCTCTTCCTCCTTAATAGGGATGAGCTTCGAGTTCGAGTCGAACTCATGTTCTACTCGAACATTGGCTGTTCGCAAGTTCGCCGAACAGCGAACAATTTGGGGTGTTCGCGGCAAATTCGAATGCCGCGGAACACCCTTTAAAAGTCTATGGGAGAAATCAAAAGTGCTAATTTTAAAGGCTTATATGCAAGTTATTGTCATAAAAAGTGTTTGGGGACCCGGGTCCTGCCCCAGGGGACATGGATCAATGCAAAAAAAAGGTTTAAAAACGGACATTTTTTCAGGAGCAGTGATTTTATTAATGCTTAAAATCAAACAATAAAAGTGTAATATCCCTTTAAATTTCGTACCT
Organism: Lithobates clamitans; assembly: GCA_037952925.1. Lineage (NCBI taxonomy): Eukaryota > Metazoa > Chordata > Amphibia > Anura > Ranidae > Lithobates > Lithobates clamitans. Next base: position 4,109,587 of record JBBGZY010000580.1, on the reverse strand, counting down.
GGGGGGTGTCTATAGTATGCCTGTAAAGGGGCGCATGTTTCCTGTGTTTAGAACAGTCTGACAGCAAAATGACATTTGGAAGGAAAAAACTCATTTAAAACTACCCGCGGCTATTGCATTGCCGACAATACACATAGAAGTTCATTGATAAAAACGGCATGGGAATTCCCCACAGGGCAACCCCGAACCAAAAAAAAAATGATGTGGGGGTCCCCCTAAATTCCATACAAGGCCCTTCAGGTCTGGTATGGATATTAAGGGGAACCCCAGCCAAAATTTTAAAAAAAAATTGACGTGGGGTTCCCCCTAAATTCCATACCAGACCCTTCAGGTCTGGTATGGATTTTAAGGGGAACCCCGCGCCAAAAAAAAAAAAAAAAAAACGGCGTGGGGTCCCCCTAAAAATCCATACCAGACCCTTATCCGAGCACGCAACCTGGCAGGCCGCAGGAAAAGAGGGGGGGGCGAGAGTGCGGCCCCCCCTCCTGAACCGTACCAGGCCACATGCCCTCAACATTGGGAGGGTGCTTTGGGGTAGCCCCCCAAAACACCTTGTCCCCATGTTAATGAAGACAAGGGCCTCATCCCCACAACCCAGGCCGGTGGTTGTGGGGGTCTGCGGGCGGGGGCTTATCGGAATCTGGAAGCCCCCTTTAACAAGGGGACCCCCAGATCCCGCCCCCCCCCGTGTGAAATGGTAAGGGGGTACTTACCCCTACCATTTCACTAAAAAACTGTCAAAAATGTTAAAAATGACAAGAGACAGTTTTTGACAATTCCTTTATTCAAATGCTTCTTCTTTCTTCCTTCATCTTCTTCTTCTTCTGGTTCTTCTGGCTCTTCTGATTCTTCCTCCGGCGTTCTCGTCCAGCATCTCCTCCGCGGCGTCTTCTATCTTCTTCTCCTCAGGCCGCTCCGCACCCATGGCATGAGGGGGGAGGCTCCCGCTCTTCTCTTCATCTTCTTCTTCATCTTCATCTTCTTCTTCATCTTCTTCTTCTTCTTTTTCTCTTCTTCATCTCTTCTTCCTTCTTCATTTCTTCTCCGGGCCGCTCCGCAGCCATGCTGGCATGGTGGGAGGCTCCCGCTGTGTGACGGCGTCTCTTCGTCTGACGGTTCTTAAATAACGGGGGGCGGGGCCATCCGGTGACCCCGCCCCCCTCTGACGCACGGTGACTTGACGGGACTTCCCTGTGACGTCACGGGGAATGCCACAGGGAAGTCCCGTCATGTCCCGTGCGTCAGAGGGGGGCGGGGTCACCGGGTGGCCCCGCCCCCCGTTATTTAAGAACCGTCAGACGAAGAGACGCCGTCACACAGCGGGAGCCTCCCACCATGCCAGCATGGCTGCGGAGCGGCCCGGAGAAGAAATGAAGAAGGAAGAAGAGATGAAGAAGAGAAGAAGAAGAAGAAGAAGATGAAGAAGAAGATGAAGATGAAGAAGAAGATGAAGAGAAGAGCGGGAGCCTCCCCCCTCATGCCATGGGTGCGGAGCGGCCCGAGGAGAAGAAGATAGAAGACGCCGCGGAGGAGATGCTGGACGAGAACGCCGGAGGAAGAACCAGAAGAGCCAGAAGAACCAGAAGAAGAAGAAGATGAAGGAAGAAAGAAGAAGTATTTAAATAAAGGAATTTTCAAAAACTGTCTCTTGTCATTTTTAACATTTTTGACAGTTTTTTAGTGAAATAGTAGGGGTAAGTACCCCCTTACCATGTCACACAGGGGGGGGGCCGGGATCTGGGGGTCCCCTTGTTAAAGGGGGCTTCCAGATTCCGATAAGCCCCCCGCCTGCAGACCCCCACAACCACCGGCCAGGGTTGTGGGGATGAGGCCCTTGTCTTCATCAACATGGGGACAAGGTGTTTTGGGGGGCTACCCCAAAGCACCCTCCCAATGTTGAGGGCATGTGGCCTGGTACGGTTCAGGAGGGGGGGGGGCCGCACTCTCGTCCCCCCCTCTTTTCCTGCGGCCTGCCAGGTTGCGTGCTCGGATAAGGGTCTGGTATGGATTTTTAGGGGGTCCCCACGCCTTTTTTTTTTTTTTTTTTGGCGCGGGGTTCCCCTTAAAATCCATACCAGACCTGAAGGGTCTGGTATGGAATTTAGGGGGAACCCCACGTCAATTTTTTTTTTAAATTTTGGCTGGGGTTCCCCTTAATATCCATACCAGACCTGAAGGGCCTTGTATGGAATTTAGGGGGACTCCCACATCATTTTTTTTTTTTAATTTTGGTTCAGGGTTGCCCTGTGGGGAATTCCCATGCCGTTTTTATCAATGAACTTCTATGTGTATTGTCGGCAATGCAATAGCCGCGGTAGTTTTAAATGAGTTTTTTCCTTCAAAATGTCATTTTGCTGTCAGACTGTTCTAAACACGGGAAACATGCGCCCCTTTACAGGCATACTATAGACACCCCCCAGGTATGAAATTTAAAGGGATATTACAGTTTTATTGTTTGACTTTAAGCATTATTAAAATCACTGCTCCTGAAAAAACGGCCGTTTTTAAAACTTTTTGTTTGCATTGATCCATGTCCCCTGGGGCAGGACCCAGGTCCCCAAACACTTTTATTGACATTAACTTGCATATTAGCCTTTAAAATTAGCACTTTTGATTATTCATGTTCGTGTCCCATAGACTTTAACGGTGTTCGCGTGTTCGAACGAATTTTTTTCCTGTTCGCATGTTCTGGTGCGAACCGAACAGGGGGGTGTTCGGCTCATCCCTACTCCTTAATGATCATGCTGATAGCTTGTGAGAACATTTTTGGTTCTGGACACCGCCACCAGTGGCTAAGGCCCAATTTTTCAGCCCCTGTCTAACAGGGGCATGTAATTACAATTTTTGATGTAATATTTTGCAGGAGGGTTCGTTGCTGCGCTCAACTAGAGCATCTGTGAGGGGTTGCAGTGTTGTGTCACCAGCACCAGTGCCTAAGGCCCAATTTGTCTGCCCCTGTTAACCAGGGTGTGTAGTTACAATTTTTGATGCAATACTTTGCAGCAGAGCTCGTTCCTGAGCTCCAACTAGAGTATCTGTGAGGGGTTGCAGTGTTGTGGCACCAGCACCAGTGCCTAAGGCCCAATTTGTCAGCCCCTGTTCAACAGGGACATGTAATTACAATTCTTGATCTAATATTTCACAGCAGGGCTCGTTCCAGCGCCCACCAAGAGTAACTGTGTGGACTTACAGTGTTGTGGCACCAGCACCACCACCATCACCAAAGGCCCAATTTTTCTGCCCCTGTTCAACAGGTGCATGTATTTACAATTCTTGATCTAATATTTCACAGCAGGGCCCATTTCTGCGCCCACCAGGAGTAACTGTGAGGACTTACAGTGTTGTTGCACCAGTACCACCACCACCACCAAAGGCCCAATTTTTCTGCCCCTGTTTAACAGGTGCATGTAATTACAATTCTTGATCTAATATTCCACAGCAGGGCCCGCTTCAGCACCCACCAAGAGTAACTGTGAGGACTTACAGTGTTGTGGCACCAGCACCACCACCATCACCAAATGCCCAATTTTTCTGCCCCTGTTCTACAGGGGCATGTAATTACAATTCTTGATCTAATACTTCACAGCAGGGCCCTGTGTGTGCTTACAGTGTTGTGGCAACACCAACGCCTAAGACCACTACTTTCAAACATCCAACTTACAAACGACTCCTACTTGCAAACGGAAGGAGACAACAGGAAGTGAGATGAAATCTACCCCTAGGAAGGGAAATTCTCTCCTGTAAGAGTTAATATGGGAAAAACATTTCTCCTTTCCACTGATGTTTTATCACCAATCCCTGTTTCACTAAAAACCCCAAATTTTCTAAAAACATTTGTCATTGGGACAGAAAGTGAGGTGAAATCTTTTGAAGAGGAGCACAGACAGCAAAACAAAGGTCACAGGGGTGATAACCCTTCTCTATGTTTTCCAAAAGGCTTAAAAATAGATTTTTGGCTGGAGCTACACTTTAAAAATGTACCAGTTCAAAATTACAAACAAATTCTACTTAATAACAGACCTACAGTCCCTGTCATGTTTGCACCACCTGTATACTGCTGTTCAGAGTATATAGGGTCTGGGGGCCCCACACCTTTCCTTTTTTTAATTTGGGTGCGGGGTTCCCCTTAATATCCATACAAGACCCAAAAGGCCTGGTAATGTACTGGGGGGTACTCATGCCGTTTGTCTCACTGATTTTCATCCATATTGCCCGGACCTGACATTACATTAAAGCCGCAAGCAGTTTTAAATGACTTTTATTCCTTTAAAAATGTCATTTTGTTCAGGGACTGTTCTAAGCAGGGGAAATACACGCCACTTTACAGGCATACCATAGACACCCCCAGGTATGATATTTAAAGGAATATTTCACTTTTTTTTTTTTACTTTAAGCATCATTAAAATCACTGCTCCCGAAAAAACGGCCGTTTTTAAAACCTTTTTTTGGATTGATACATGTCCCCTGGAGCAGGACCCGGGTCCCCAAACCCTTTTTAGGACAATAACATGCAAATTAGCCTTTAAAATTAGAACTTTTGATTTCGAACGTTCGAGTCCCATAGACATCAATGGGGTTCTAACGTTCGTGCGAATTTTCGGTCCGTTTGCAGGTTCTGGTGCGAACTTAACCGGGGGGTGTTCGGCTCATCCCTAGTAGAGATAGTCAGCATGGAACATGTTCCAGAGGGCAGTATTGGGGGCATTAGTGGTAGGTTGATAAAAGCACAAAAATCCAAGGTAAGTATAGTAACAAGTCCTAGTTGCAATCTCGGAACACCCAATATGAGGACAATATGTGACCGGTCTAAACTATGTGGCATGTTCACCAATGCCAGGAGCATGGCGGACAAGGTGGGTGAACTAGAGATACTGTTGTACGATGAAGATTTGGATTTTGTGGGAATTTCAGAGACCTGATTCAACAGCTCTCATGATTGGCTGGCAAAAATTCAAGGGTATACCCTTTACCGCAAGGATAGAGAGGGTAAAAAAAGGGGAGGGGTATGCCTATATATCAAGAATAATGTACAAGTGAATGTGAGAGATGACATCACTAAGGGAGCTAGGGAGGAGGTGGAATCCTTATTGGTAGAGCTCCAAAGGGATGAAGCTAAGGGGAAAATAATACTGGGAGTATGCTATAGGCCCCCTAACCTGAGGGAGGAAATGGAGACAGATCTCCTATCACAATTTGGATTAGCAGCAAGGATGCGGAAGTGTTATCATAATGGGGGATTTTAATTATCCAGACATAGACTGGGCGGAGGGAACCGCACATTCATTGCAAGACAATTTTATGGGTCAGATGGTAGAAGCACCAACTAGGAATAAAGCATTACTGGATCTACTGATTACCAACAATACAGACCTGATCAGGGATGTGGAAATATGGGGCAATTTAGGTAACAGCGATCACAGGTCAATTAGTTTCAATATAAATCACACAAATAGGAAACAAAAAGGGAATACAAAGACATTGAATTTCAAAAGAGCCAACTTCCCCAAACCTTGCTAAAAGGCATAAATTAGGATAAAATATTAGGAACAAAGAACACGGAGGAGAGATGGGTTTGCTTTAGGAGCATATTAAATAAGGGCATTGGCCAATGCATCCCATTGGGTAATAAATTTACCCAAGCGAACAAAAGTCCTGGATGGCTTAACTCCAATGTAAAAATGCATATAAAAGCAAAGGAGAAGGCCTTAAAAAAATACAAGGTTGAGGGATCATCATCAGCATTCAGACACTATAAAGAATGCAACAAGAAACGTAAGGGTGCAATTAGGAAGCTAAGATAGAACATGAAAGACACATAGCGGAGGAGAGCAAAAATAATCCCAAGAAATTCTTTAAGTTTGTAAACAGTAAAAAAGGGAGGACAGACCATATTGGCCCCATAAAGAATGAGGAAGGACATCTGGTTACAAAGGATGGGGAAATAGCGAAGGTATTGAATTTATTTTTCTCCTCAGTCTTTACAAGGGAATCGGGGGGCTTCAGTAACCAAAACTGCAGTGTTTATCCTCATGACACATCACAGAAAACACCTCCATGGGTAACAGAGGACAGAATTAAAATTAGACTTGAGAAACTTAACATTAATAAATCACCGGGACCAGATGGCTTGCATCCGAGGGTACTTAAGGAACTCAGTCAAGTGATTGCCAGACCGTTGCTCTTAATTTTTACAGACAGTCTACTGACTGGAATGGTACCAGCTGATTGGAGAAAAGCCAATGTAGCACCAATATTTAAAAAGGGCCCAAAATACATCCCTGAGAATTACAGACCAGTTAGCCTAACATCAATAGTATGTAAACTCTTGGAGGGGATGATAAGGGACTATATACAAGATTTTAGTAATGAGAACGGTATCATTAGCAGTAATCAGCATGGATTCATGAAGAATCATTCTTGCCAAACCAATCTACTAACCTTCTATGAGGAGGTGAGTTGCCAGCTAGATAAAGGAAGGCCCGTAGACGTGGTGTATCTGGATTTTGCTAAAGCATTTGACACAGTTCCCCATAAACGTTTACTGTACAAAATAAGGTCCGTTGGCGTGGATCATAGGGTGAGTACATGGATTGAAAATTGGCTACAAGGGCGAGTTTAGAGGGTGGTGATAAATGGGGAGTACTCGGAATGGTCAGGGGTGGGTAGTGGGGTCCCCTAGGGTTCTGTGCTGGGACCAATCCTATTTAATTTGTTCATAAATGACCTGGAGGATGGAATAAACAGTTCAATCTTTGTATTTGCAGACGATGCTAAACTAAGTAGGGCAATAACTTCTCCTCAGGATGTGGAAACCTTGCAAAAAGATCTGAACAAATGAATGGGGTGGGCAACTGCATGGCAAATGTGGTTCAATGTAGAAAAATGTAAAATATGCATTTGGGTGGCAAAAATATGAATGCAATCTATACACTGGGGGAAGAACTTGTGGGGGAATCTAGGATGGAAAAGGACCTGGGGGTCCTAGTAGAAGATAGGCTCAGCAATGGCATGCAATGCCAAGCTGCTGCTAACAAAGCAAACAGAATATTGGCATGCATTAAAAAGGGGATCAACTCCAGAGATAAAATGATAATTCTCCTGCTCTACAAGACTCTGGTCCGGCCGCACCTAGAGTATGCTGTCCAGTTCTGGGCACCAGTCCTCAGGAAGGATGTACTGGAAATGGAGCGAGTACAAAGAAGGGCAACAAAGCTAATAAAGAGTCTGGAGGATCTTAGTTATGAGGAAAGGTTGCGAGCACTGAACTTATTCTTTCTGGAGAAGAGACGCTTGAGAGGGGATATGATTTCAATATACAAATACCGTACTGTGACCCCACAATAGGAATAAAACTTTTTCGCAGAAGAGAGTTTAACAAGACTACGTAGAAGGTTCTTTACTGTAATGCCCCTTACACACGGTCGGACATTGATCGGACATTCCGACAACAAAATCCTAGGATTTTTTCCGACGGATGTTGGCTCAAACTTGTTTTGCGTACACACGGTCGCATAAAGTTGTCAGAATTTCCGATCGCCAAGAATGCGGTGACATCAAGCACGTACGACGAGACTAGAAAAGGCCAGTTCAGAACCAAGCGCGGCACCCTTTGGGCTCCTTTTGCTAATGTCATGTTAGTAAAAGTTTGGTGAGAAACGATTCGCGCTTTTTCAGACTCATGGCTTTCAGATCGTTTTCTGCCGTTCAGTTTGTGCTTGTGGGTTTGTATCTGCTCTTCAGTGCGTGCAAGCAAGTTCCGCGTGACTTAGTCAATGTGTTCTTGTTCGTTCGTTACTGTTTTTCAGGTCGCTCTTCACAGGCCTTGCTGTTCCTCAGTGCGTTCTGTTACTTCGTTCTGAGCAGCCGACCATTTTCTAGCCATGTTGCGTATGCGTACTCCTCGTAGAGTTCGTGCTGTGCAGGGGCTTGGTGTTGGGGTCCTGACCTTGACACAAGTCCAGTCCATGAACAGGGTGGGGAGGAGTTCATGGACCAAGAATTGGTTGCTTCAGCGTGACCAGTTCTCTCATATGCCTTTGCTCCGTGAGATCCGTGAGAATAATCCTGATGATTTCAGGAACTCTCTCAGGATGACGGACCCCGTGTTTCACCGTTTGTTGGCTTCGCTGACCCCCTATATCAGCAGGCAGGATACCTGCATGAGGCAAGCCATCACTCCGGAGCAGAGGCTCGTCGCTACCCTGCAGTATTTGGCGACAGGGAGAAGTCTGCAGGACTTGAAGTTCTCGACAGGCATCTCCCCCCAGGCTCTGGGTATCATTATCCCAGAGACCTGTTCTGCCATCATACAGGTCCTGCAGAAGGAGTATATGAAGGTAAGATTTTTATCCTTTAATATCACATTTTATTGTATTTAATGTTTGCTAATATCTTGTATTTCTTTCCTCATTCCCTAATTACCATGATTGTAATATGCTGTGAATGTCCCCTTTGTCCTCATGCATGCTGGTTTTTTAGGTAATTAATTTTGTAGGTCCTTCATACAGATTGTCCTTCACTAACCTCCCCAACATGGTCTACGGGTCCTATATTCACCGCATGTAGTCACTTAACAATGTATTTTATCAGCCCCATAGTAGTGCTTTACCCCAAACACCCCCAAAAATGTTTTGAAATGTAATTTGTGCTTTAAATTCAGGCAGAGTGCCAGAGGCTTTTTTTTTGTGGTGTCCCCAAATCATTTTTAGTAACCCTCCCTCCCCCCAACTGCTAAGTCAGCTGATACCAATGCTCTATCTATCCTCAATCATCTATCTGCTGACTTTGCCAAACCCATACACACTATACCCATCTCTTTTGTGGTGAGATTTATGGATGAATTCTGCAAAGCATGTAGTGCAAGGGCCTGCCTGTATACTTTCCAATGATAGTGTTTAAACTTTTTAGATCCTATTATTATCTTGATAGGTAATAGCAGAATGTCCAAATGTGCTCAAATGTGTACAGTGTGTATTTATATCTTTGTATTATGACACTTCTTACCTGTCCAGTGGGCTGCCAAAAGTGTAACTAAGGAGGGACTGTTCCAAGTAATATCCTGTATTTAGGCATTCATCTCTCAATGAAGTGAAGAGGGTTACCTGTCCAAGATTTCACCACCCCCCATAATGTTAGAAATGGCCCATGAGAGGGGGGGGGGGAATATGATAGGTGTACCTTATACTTTGGTGTTGTTAAATTCCCCTTAATAAATGCTATCTGGAGGTTGCCCCAGAATGTTTGTGCCTAATCTGCTTGCCATGTTTCTGAGCAAAAATATTAATATTTATTTTTTTTCCTTAACAGTTTCCTTCCACGCCACAGGAATGGCAGACTGTGGCCTCCCACTTTGCCCAGCGGTGGGACTTTCCTAACTGCGGAGGGGCAATTGATGGGAAACACGTCCACATCATCCCACCACCCAACCCGGGGTCGTACTATTTCAACTATAAAGGGTTCAATAGTATTGTGATGTTGGCGGTGGTGTCGGCTAATTACGACTTCTTGTATGTGGACGTGGGGAAGTATGACCGGATGTCCGATGGTGGAGTCATCGCCCAGACGGAGTTCTACAGGCGTCTCCAGAATGGCAGCTTGGACTTGCCAGCTCCAGAGGACAATGTGGAAGGACTCCCATTCGTGTTCGTTGCTGATGAAGCGTTTGCGCTGGGACCATCTTATACGGCCATTCCCGATGAGGACCCTCACCCTGGAACAGAGGGTTTTTATTTACCGGCTGGCCAGAGCCCGAAGAGTGGTGGAGAACACATTCTGAATCCTGGCCAGCCGGTTCCGCCTATTTCTGACACCTATCCATATGGCGGAGTATAAACTTAATCATATAATCATGGCGTGCTGTATTCTCCATAACTTTTTACGGAAACATTCGGCCAACTATGCTGGCTCAGTTGGGCCTGAGGCCGGAGTGATCCCTGAAACAACACTGACGGCGCTTGAAAGCGGCCGTCCTGGCTTGCCCTCCCTGAGTGCCCGTGATGTCCGGTTACGATACTTTGAGTTCTTTGCGGGTAGGGGGGCCATCAATATGCCTGCAAATTTGTGAAGCCTTTTTCAAATAAAAAATAAAAAAAAAGAAATTCTTTGTGGACATTTACTGCTTGTGTTTGTTTTAGCTGAGCCTGACAGCAATGTGGGGAGTCCTGTAAATTGCGTGATTGTGTAACGTTATACAAAGCACTGTTGGCTGTTATATACTAAAGGCGTATACACTTTTTATACTACAAGTGCTCTAGAAACTGCAATGAAAATGCTCTTGTAGTGCAAAGAGGATTTGCCCTTAGGAAATAACCACCATTTTCTACGAAAACAGCAATTACATCACCACAAAAGTGTTGTAGCGTTGAGACAATAATCCACACATTCTTGATTAACAAACTTTTTAATACCTGCACAATCACATGTGCATTTCGAAACGGTTTTTAGAACAAACCAACATATTTGTTGTATAACAATTTTTGGGGTGGCATTATCAAAAAATAGAAATGTCCATTTACGATAAAACAGGCCTGTGTAAAACCAACAAGAAAGACAAAAAACTTAAAACTTACAAAGTTCACATATGGTAAAACCTGAAGGCAATATCAGACATGAGTATTTAGGAACTGTGTTTGATATTGCGTTCAGATGGGGTCAAATCACCCCTTGAAAAGCCAAATTTGGAAGATGCACACCAATTTACGAATGTCAACATGTGCTAGCTGCCATCACGGGGGATCAAGGGACATGTTTTGGGGGAGCAAGCCCTTCCTCACCGCTACTTTATTATTGAGGAAGCGGTTGCACCCCCAAAACGCGTCCATTGATCTCCCATGATGGCAGATAGCACATGTTGACACACTGTGTGCATCCTCCAAATATGGCTTTTCGAAACATTGCAAACATATTTTAAACATTGTACCACACAAAAACAAAAGTGATTTTGTGGGGTATTAAATTCGCCCCAAAACATCAATGATGTTATTATTTTTTTGAATCACATCATTGATTTTTGTCTTGATGTTCTCCAATTCTAAATTACACCCCATAATCTCCCCGATCAGGATCTGGGCACTTTCTGATGTGAAAGAATCTCGATCCCTAACAACACGATCACCTAAAAAGAGAGAAACCGAACAAAAACAGGTATCAAAAATCTGCCAGCATCCATCTCTTACCTGAGTCTGTGGTCGCAGACACTCACCTGTTGTGGTGCCAATTTCAACCACATCTTCTTCCTCCTCCTGCTCCACTTGGGTTGGGGGTATTTCACCTTCTTCCACAGGTGGGGGGTCTCTGGACTCCTCGGATGAGGGGTGTCCTCCGAGTCTTTTCTCCCCTATTTAAAACAAAAATGGTATAATTAGCACACAGTGATTTGATGGCAGAACTATAAATAGGAAACATTGCTTGGAAGTGGGGGACAATTGTCAATTTTAGCAGAGTTCCAAGATGTCGCTTTTTTATTGTCCTTTGTCAACCTGCAATACTTTACCTGTTTAGTACAAGCTTCACAGATTGAGACCCCCCTATAGTATACACTGGAGCACCTGTGTGCCCCCCCTAATAAAAATGGTGTTCTTGTGTCCCACACTAGTGTTCCAGCGTCCAGATGTGAAAACAGCTGTTCAGTGTCCTCTCCTTACACAGAATCTAGTTTGCATTTCATTCTAGTAACAAACCCTTCTACACAACCAAATATTTTGCATCCAAGTAGGCCCTAAAAAATGTAGGAAAATGCATATGGCCTAAACACTGGTGTTTTAGAGGGCGAAAAATTTTTTTTTTGATACGAACGAATAATGGGCCCATGAACATTAAAATTGACATTTTAAACTGTACAATTAAGAAAAGCATATGGAGCAGCACAAACGTAATAAAGACAAAAAGAATAGGAACACAGCACAACTACTTACTTTTTTGCAGCACTCTCCGGATCTTTCGGTACTGCTCGGGCTCTCTTAATTTTAGGTCCGACCACAGCTTCCTGAGCTGATCTTTCGATCGTCGTACCCCGAAATTCCTGTGCAGACTTTTGACCACTTTCACCATGATCTTGGCCTTTCTGATATTGGGGTTGGGGTAAGGCCCATACTTCCCATCATAGTCATCCTTCTTCAGGATGTCCACCATCTCCAACATCTCCCCAAAGGACATATTTGTGGCCTTAAATCTTCTCCTTCTGGGCCGGAATGTGTCCGGATCTGGGCTTTTCTCCTCCTCCTCGTTGCTATAATTAGCATGCACCTGCTCTGACTCCGCCATGTGCTCTTCACCCACTGCGCCGAACGAAAAAGGGTGGGGAATAGACTAGCAAGAACGTCAGGGGCGGGCGGAGCTACACGCATGCGCAGTGTGTATAAAGTGTAACACGCGTGCATAGTACGTACGATCTGTGAGCGGACGAAGGAGCATTGGACGTGCCGATCGTAAGAACGAAGGTAAGAGACAAACTTGTGCCTATACTGCTTCTAGATTGAGGCCTATATTGTAACAAGATTAGGAGAGTTTTGTCTGACATTAGGCTTTGTCTTGTGTTGTGTCTTGCAGTGAACATGGATATCTTATTAAAAGATAATGACTTCATGTCACTATTCATTGATATGTTAAGGGAGCTGCCATGTCTGTGGGAGATCAACAACCCACATTACAAGAACCAAACAAAGAGGAAGGCAGCACTGGATAAATTGTTGGAAATTGTGAAGCAGGTGATCCCCACGGCAGACATCACATTTTTGAAGATCTTAATTGGTGGCCTGAGGAGCACATATGTAAGGGAGCGCCAGAAAGTCCAGGATTCGCAGAAATCCGAAGCAGCAGATGACATCTATGTCCCCAGGATGTGCTACTATGACAGGCTGCATTTTCTGGCAGGCCAGACTGAACCCAGGTCATCCCTCTCCAGTCTTCCTTCCACGCTTCCTTCCCCTCCAGCTGAGGCTTCTGACGCCCCAACCTGGGCCTTCCAGGCAACAACATGTGGAGGAGCCCAGATTGAGCCAGGTATAGCATTCCTCTAAATATTGCTGCTTGTCCAATCAGTGATGTTAACTAGATGTTAGTTTGGAGTACTAATTTAGGATTGTGATTGATGATGGAAAAACTAAAACCATGTTCCTTTTTCATACACAGGGAAGTCTCAGCCAGGAGTTGGCTGGGCCGAGCCGCCTGCCTGATATGCCGGTCCCTCCCCAACACCTGGAAAGAGAAAGTGGCAGGAGGAGGAGTGCCCTAGAGGAGGCTGCCATAGGCCTCTTTTGGAGGGCTACAGAGGCCCTGGGAGCACCACACACCATGGAGGAGGACATTGCTGCCATCATTGCCTCTAAAATGCAGAGGATGGAGGAGGGACAACAACTCATGTGTGAGTCGCTCATATTGGAGGCTCTTAATAAAGGTATGAGAGGCCAAATTACATCTCAGACACACCTTTGCGAACTCACAGATGGTCCTCCTCCTGCAGGTCCTCCTCCTCCTTCTCCTCCAGGTCCTCCCAGTCCTCCTCCTCCTCCAGGTCCTACTCCTCCTTCTGCCACATCTCCAACAGCACAGCCACAGCCCAGAAGGAAGCGTGGAAGGAAGACCAGAAAGTGAGGACCCTGGATCCAGTCTGGTCGGCCAAAAGATGCAGCCTCTTGTGGTACCACAGCCTGGGGACACAGATGTCATCTGCTGCTTTCCGTATCTCTGGGACTTCTGGACCAGACTGCCCTCCCTTACATATGGACTCCTCAGGCCACCAATTTTGATGTTTAAGAATTGATGTCTGCCCTGGGGGTCCCAGGCTTTGCTAATTTCTCATGTTTATCCAGTGTTGTCTCCCTCTTTGTTTGGTTCTGAGCCCTTAATAAAGGAATTTTGTTTTGAATTATACTTGCCTATGTGTGTTTTACTTCAAAAAGGACAGTTGGTTTGTGAGGATTCAGGTACATTTCAAAAATACACTGTGAAATTAACAAGGGACACCAACAACACACAATCTCCTTGAGATTAAATAATAAAAGATATCAATGGTGTTGTGGTAACTTGACACACAAAACACACACAAAAATAGTCTGTAGTAAAAATAAAAATAACATTAAACAAAGATCAGCCTTGGAAAAATACAAACATAAAATCTAAACCAAAAATGGCTTTAAATCACAAAAAAAAGAAAAAAAAAAAGAAATTCTGTCAGATGTGACAAATAACAATATATTCCGGGAATCCCAAGAAAAAAACACAAAAACAAGTTTGTGAGAAGTGTGTGTGAATATGAGCAGAAGAACTACTTAATTCTTGTCACATTATAAAGAAGAAGAGAGTGCACTGTATTAAACCATTTTTAACATTGCAGCGTGACGAAAGTGCTGTATCCATTGCGAACGCTAAGTTTACCAGACCGAGCTGTTCCGTGTCGGAATTTCTTCTGAGCATGTGTGGCACTTTGTGCGTCGGAACAGGCCACACATGGTCAGAATTGACGCGATCGGATTTTGTTGTCGGAAAATTTTATCTCCTGCTCTCAAACTTTGTGTGTCGGAAAATCCGTTGGAAAATGTCCGATGGAGCCCACACACGGTCGGAATTTCCGACAACACGCTCTGATCGGACATTTTCCATCGGAAAATCCGACCGTGTGTACGGGGCATAAGAGCGGCAAGGATGTGAAATTCCCTTCCACAGGCGGTGGTCTCAGCTGGGAGCATCGATAGCTTCAAGAAACTATTAGATAAGCACCTGAATGACCGCAACATACAGGGATATACAATGTAATACTGACACATAATCACACATAGGTTGGCCTTGATGGACTTGTGTCTTTTTTCAACCTCACCTACTATGTAACTATGTAAATTATTGACACTTTGGGCCCAATTTTGTCATTTTCACTTAGGGGTGTACTTACTTTTATTGCCAGCGGTTTAGACATTAATGGCTGTGTGTTGAGTTATTTTGAGGGAACAGCAAATTTACACTGTTATACAAGCTGTACACACACTACTTTACATTTTAGCAAAGTGTCATTTATTCAGTGTTGTCAAATGAAAATAGCAAAATAGAAATACCTTAGTCTACCTGTAAAGTGTCACATATGTACTGTGTATAGAAGCTGCTGCAGTAATAATTACATTTATAAAGCCAAAAATTACATTTTCCCGGCAAGCTTTCTTTATTTTGTAAACAACAGCTTGGGGAGCCAGTTTGCATGATGAGGCCACAATGTAGTGCACTGGGAACAAGATTAGAGAGTTTTTGGATAAATTCTGGTGTCTCTTCTGCAGACTTTGGGCAAGTTCTGGCCAGTGATTTATTCTCATGACCCTGTAACCCAGTGGATCGACAACTGGAAAGCTCTCCATCTCTGTTTTCACCCCTAGATAATCGTCCACCATATGATGCAGACGCTGCCAATGGGATGTGGAAGCTGACAGCCCCGGGTGGCGAGGACTAAAAAAATTGTAAAATGCATCACTTAGGTGGCCCCCTTCTCCAGAAGCAATAAAACTACATTTTCCACAACACTGTAACCACTTGTGGTTCATAGGACAATTCAGCAGAGGAGGGCATGGAGGAGGAGGGGTAGAGCTGACAAATCTAGCATCATCACCACTAGCTATATGGAGACGTTAGTTGCTAATTGCTCCCTTTCCTGTCTTTTTTGTGATCTTTGAAAGTTTCTCCTTCCCCTACATCTACCTCGTGAAACTTTCTTTTTCCTTCCAATGGGTTGGTGGGGGGATGCTCTAAAAAAGACTTATCAAGAAGTGATGACGGGTCACTGCTGGGAGAAGTGTGGCCCGGTATAGGAGAGGGACTGGAATGGGATGGGTGACTTGGGTGTTGGTAGCGTCCTGAAGGAGACTAAATTTGTTGGACATGGAAATGGGATGGGAATTATCAGGCCCAATGGTGGAGCCCTCTGCATCCCGGACGGTCATGTGCATGGGGATACTAAGACATCCAGGCTCAGAAATGTTGGCAAGCGAATCACTCATTGGTATAGTGGAGCCATCAAGTGCGGGTACTGATGGAGAAAGGGATGCAATGCTGGAACGTTCCTTTTGGACCCACTTCTGGAAGCTGGGGTGGAAGAGGACATACCAGAAATGAACCTACTACTTTGGGAAAGATTTGAAGGCTCAACAAGAGGGGTGGGCTGATTCCTAGACATGTGCATTTGTTTTCGTCCAAATGCATTTTCGTCCGAATTTCAGGTATTTTCGTTATCGTTAACAAACGATAATGAAATTGCAGAATCCGAAAAACGAAAGATCCAACAGAAAAAAACGCTTTATTTTCATTTTTGTTGCTACAACAGTTCGATATAGATAGGAGATTCGACATGATGATGACAATAACAATCTGTGTCCATCAAACCTGTGGTCGAATGTGCCTAACCTTAACTCTATTAGTCCAAGATTATTCTACATAGAGAGAAAAGATTCGACATAGAGAGAAAAGATTTGACGTAGGGGAGAAAAGATTCGATGTAGGGGAGAAAAGATTTGACGTAGGGGAGAAAAAGATCGCTGCTGGAATTGGGTGGGGGAAGAAAAATAAAAATAATGATGATGATGAATGTTATTGGCTGATTGTAACCAAAGAGGAGGAGCAGTAAAATAGCTAGAACACACGTACTTTGGCTTATGGTGTCTGTTGAAAGTTCTAAGAAGATTCGACGGAGCAGGTAAACTATACAGTGTCGTACAGTTTAGCTGCTCCGTTGAATCTTCTTTGAACATTCGACAGACACCATAAGCCTTCAATGACAGATTCAACCTAAATTTGGATTTTCGGACGAATGCAATTTTTAACGAAAAACTAAATAAACAAAAACTAATTTCGGGAGTAACTAAATAAATTTATTTTTTGGATGAAAACGAAATTCCGAAATGAAATATTTCAGTGTGCACATGTCTACATGTGTCCTGGAAGTCACCGGTGTGCCAACAGGCTTGGCACACCGGTGGCAGTGTGTTTTTTTTAGAATTACTAAGATTACTGTTGGGATGTGAGGCTTTAGTGGGGAGTGGTTGAAGGGGGGATGAGTAGGATGCTTGGGATGTTTCCAGTTAAAAAATCTGACTCTCCTTATAGTCACTGAGATCCCAATCAAATTTACCCAATTTGGCATGTACCAAATTATCCTAAAACTTTTTTAGGGTCTGATCAAGGGTCTGGGACCATTTATCAAAGAGACTGGAATTGGAAAAGCATAAGAGTTGAGTCTCTTGGACTGTAATCATTTGTTTAGCCTTCTCCAATTTCCGGTCTCTCTGCTGTGTAATAAGTTGGATCCACTTGTTGGTGCAAAATTCAGAAAAAAGATACTAATCGTTTTTCAGATCCTCATCCAGAAACTCACATTGTTTTTTGATCCTTAAAGCCCTAGGAGTGATTTTTAATTGTGGATATTTTTCATACCTGATGCTGGAGCTATGGCAGGAATAGCTGTGGACATGGGGGCAGAATAAGCCACTCTGACAGCTGCAGTGGACTGCGCACTAGTCTCTGCTTGGGTGATGGAGGATGAGGAGGATGATGACGGTTTAATAAGCCAGTTCACCACCTCCTCTGCATTCTGTGACTAGATAGCACGGACAACATCACTAAACAGAGAAAATTATGCCCTAACTGAGGACTAACCATGTCCACCTTTGCCTGTGGACACATACGCTGTTGGCCCCCTCACAGTGCCATGGGAACGTCTGCCTCTCCCTGTTGGCCTTTCAGACATGATGGGGGGTGTTTATTAGCAAACTGTAATGAAGATATGGAAATGTGTATGTGGATGCACTTTAATCAATGCAAAGTGGTGTTTGGTGCACTTTAACCTGAGTACTCACTACATAGACACACTCCACTGACACACTACAACAGTGCTCAAAATTTCAAGTCCTTAGCTACTAGCCAGGCCTAGAGGGTTACTCGCCACCAGCTGCCCCATCCAACCCCGCCCCACCTCTAATTCCGCCCTTAAACACAACCTCATAAATTATCTCATGAAATGACACTTAAATGTTTTATGTAGAATTAAGTTATAAAAATAAATATTAACAACAAATGTATTGCCCACCAATGCAGTCTGCCTGTGCTCACCAATGCAACCTGTGTACATCAATGCAGCCTGTGTCCACCAATGCAGCCTCTGTCCACCATGCAGCCTGTATCCACCAATGCAGCCTGTGTCCACCCATGCAGCCTGTGCCCACCATGCAGCCTGTGTCCACTATGCAGCCTACCCGTGCAGGGGAGGAGAGGAACAGGAGAGCCGCCCGGATGATCAGGGAACACAGCGATAACAGCTTTCATTTCAATTGCTCCCACCACTCAATGTCATATACAGCCCCTCCCCCTGGCCGGGGAACTTTGATTGACAGATCACGCATCAGTGGCACAGGGCATTGTGGTCATTCTGCTGGCTGAACAAATGGTTGAATAATTCACATGTTCGTCAAACAAGCAAACAGCCAATGTTTGGCCCAAACTCATGCTCGGCTCGAACCGTTCGCCAATCCCTACTATGCTGCAGAGTGCACAGTGCATTGGAAGCCCTGATTGGCTGAAGCAATGAAAGCTCTGACCAATCAGGGCACAGAGCACTGTCAGAGCCATGACTGGCGAAAGTTATGATGACTCTATCCAATCATGGCTCATTGCTAATCTGATGAAGAATAGAAATCGTACAAAAACATGGATTTTGTTTGCTCTTTTTCCTCCCCCATCTGGAGGGTATTTACTCTACCTCTTTCATGTTGGGCACCCTAGGCTCCTTTTTTAACGTTCTTTTGGAAATCTCACTTGATTTTAGGGTCTTTGTGCGCCTAGACGAGATCCTAACGGAGCGCATTTGGCGCAGTACAAATCCCATATCTAATCAAATCAAATTGCTCTTAGTCCCACCCCCCACTACAAAAGTATTCTTTCAATAGCGGCCATTTGTAGTGTGATATCAGTGAAGCACAGGTAAAACTTCACAGCAGATAAAGTAGAGTATGTAGAAGACTTTAGAAACCTGTGTTCCCACTGTTCTGTTTCAAAGGTCAATATATGCAATGACATACCTCATTAGACTCACTCTGTACAGACAGTATGGCCACTTGCTGAGTTGGCAGAATCCATGGGTGGCTTGATTCAATAAGACACAAATGTTGAATACAATGCTTCAGATAAGTGTAGTACAAAGGATTATTTTTCCAGTCTTTTAAAGTTTAACAAAACAATTACATTCCTGAGCTCTAGATGCATAGCAGGAAGGAGAAACGAGAACATAATAGGTACTATATCCAAATGGATAAGGAGTGAGGGAGGGAAACGGGGGAAGGGCATGTGTGTAGTATAGAGTGTGAAATGTAAAGAAGGAAGGAAAGGGAAGGAATAAGGGGCAGAATGAAAAACATTTTCTTTTTCTTCTCCCTAAATTTCACTATTTGACTACTTTACTTTTTTTTTTTGGGCCACGTCACAACACATGAAGTAAGGGGTGGATGGGAGATGATGGAGGGGGATAAGAAAGAAGGTGGGGAAGAGAAGTTGAGAGAGGTGAGGATTTGGTAGAGAAGTCTGGTAGTCACTAGACCTAGTTTGGTGAAGATGAGTCTGGTTATTTACATTCAGATGTGGGAAGCCCCAACCTCTCCTGTTGTCTCTTTCCTCCTCTTTGGGGAATAATTATGGTTGCCATGGTATTTGAACAGGGTCCTAGGTTATACACCTTTATTATATGTTTGTTATAGTTTTGTTTCTGTTGTGTCATGTACGCATTTTAAATACTCTTCCTTTTATGAATGTTTTATGAATGTTGTTTTGTTGTTGTTTCTTTTGTGCTGTATATATTTTTAAATTATTTAACATTAATAAAAATATCTTAAATAATAATAAAGAAGGCAAAAATACAGTCTGCTGTGGTAGCACAACAATATTGTAAAGTCAACTTATTTCTACTGATATTCTACACTGAAATGATACATTAGGCAAAATATAGTGAGGCTGACTTACTAAATAAGTTGAAGTTCTTAAATTGTGTGAATATTCACTTCAATTATCCAATCATGTAAAAAGCAAAGTCTTGCTTACCTATTTCTTCTGCACATGACTGGATACTCGATGTGAATATTCACACATTTCATTGTCTGATAATTCCTAACAACCAATGACTCCTAACAACCAAAGATTCTTCCCTGCTGCCAGTTGTGGATTCCCAGCTGAAAGCAGAGTGTAAAGAAAGGACAGAAAAAAAAATATGCGTACCAGGCCCTTTGGGTCTGGTACGGATTTTGAAAAAACAATACCAGACCTTTATCCAAGCACACAGCCTGGCAGGTCAGAAAAGGGCAGGGCAAGCTTGTGATACCCCTCCTTAAACATACCAGTCCACATGCTTTCTACATGGGGGTTATTTTACCAGGGGGACCCCCCATAACAAAGCACCTTTGTCCCCATGTTGATGAGGACAAGGGCCTCTTCCCCACAACACTGGCTTGGTGGTTGTGGTGGTCTGCAGGCAGAGGGCTTACCAGAAACTAGAAGTCCTCTTTAACAATAAGGGAGGCCCCAGATCCTAGCCCCCCCATGTGAATGAGTATGGGGTACCCACTGCCCACAGACACCTGACCAATTCCATTGCTTGCCCAGTGCCAAATGATAATCTGTTTATAGTCAGGTGCAGTCTATTTTCTACACCCTGTGTGGTGCTCAACCACAGTGGCATTGGAAAAGGGGAGGAGGTCAGGAGGAACTTAGTTCCACTATGGTTTCCTGGTTCACAAAGACCTGGCTCTCAGGCTTGGCGTGTATTTTGCATGTAGCCTGGTCAACTCTCTGTCGGGGACAGTGCGTAGGGGAGGTCAGGGAGAGATTCCAGAAGAGTAGGGAATGTGCAGGGACATGCCAGAGCTCCTGAAAGCTTACACTCATCTCTGTCACATCCTCTGAGTGCCCCAATTGCTTTGTCTTCCCATCGGGCTTGTTGTGTATAGCCGATCTTTAATTACAAATATTTATGTTCTTTGCACCTGGACTCTGAGTGTTCTGCTGCCCCACCACGCTGAACTTACTTACACACTTCCATCTGCCACAAAAGTTAACTGGTTACCTGGTGACATCATTGACCATATAGGGACATGTCCATATTTGGTCAGTGATGTCATAAGGGGTGGAGTCACTTAAAGACATCATTAACCATATATGAACATTTCAGTTAATAGTCAATGACATCACTGGATGGCCCCACCCCCTTGTAACATAGTTAGTCTGGTTGAAAAAAACACATCTGGTTCAACCAGTAAAAGGGGGGGGGAATGATACAATCCTATATACACAATCCTATACCCACAGTTGAACCCCAGAAAAGCATGATCCTATTTGCTCCAGCGGGAGGAAAAAATCCTTTCTGATCCCCCAAGAGGCAATCTGATATTCCCTGGATCAACTTTACTTATAAATGTTAGTATCCAGTTATACTGTATTATGTACACTTAGGAAAGAATCCAGGCCTTTCTTAAAGCAATCTACTGAGCTAGCCAGAACCAGCTCTTGAGAAAGTCTATTCCACATTTTGCTATACGGACTGCTTATATATTTATATATGTTCAGCATATCCCCCCTTAATCTCCTCTTCTCAAGAGAATAAATTCAGTTCACCTAATCTTTCCTCATAGCTGAACTCCTCCATGCCTTGCATCAGTTTGGTTGCCCTTCTCTGCACTTTCTCCAGTTCCCTGATTAACCCCCCTGGCGGTATTCCCGAGTGTGGCTCGGGGTGAGATTTCAGTACCATTAGAAGAGGTTACTTACCTTGTACCCGATGTACTCCCGCTGTGTACGGCGGCCAGATCTTCCGCCCGATGCACTGTGTGCTCTGTGTGCCCTGGCTTCCGTTCCCTGTGAGCGTCGTGACGCAGGGGGGTGGAACCAGTGGAAAATTCAAAATGTATAAAGCACAACACACACTGATACACCCTATTGGATTACATTACTAAATAAAATAAAATTGAACTTAGTTTGCCCCCCAGTGCTTTATCCAGTGCCCTTGCCTGCAGTTTTACTGTACTTTCTGTCTGGCCATGGCATCAAAAAAGCGCACCTATACTTCAAAATTGGCATATGACCTGCTGGAAAACAGTGACAGTGATACAGAATCGCTTGCAGAATTGAGTGATAGAGATTCATGGGGAAGTTTGTCATAAGGCACGGAAAGCGATTTCAGCGATGATCCTGCGACTGTGCCCAGTGATGTGCAGACTCGGTGCTCTATTGACTGCGGTACGGAGCACGTAGCGCCCCCAAGATTCCTGTTTACCGGAGCACCCAGTATCAAAGTGGAGGTTGAAGATGACAACCCCTTGGGATAACTCCAACTCTTTTTGACCGATGAGGTTATAGAAAAATTGTTAGGGAGACAAATCGGTACCAGGAGCAACAAGCTGCTATACTTCAGAGGTTTTCAAGACGCAGAAAGTGAGAACCAGTGACCAAAGAGGACATCTGGAAGTTTCTGGGCCTAATTATTCTTCAGGGAGTGGTGGGGGAACCCCTGCAGAAGTGGTACTGGACAACCAACAAATTACTAGCCACTCCTTTTTAGGCACGGTCATGTCTGAGTACAAATTTTCTCTGATAATGAAATATCTGCACTTACAAAATAATGAAGAATTTGATGAGGCTTCTCATCCAGCACCAAAACTGAAAAAGATTTGGGAGGTAAATCAAGTTATTCTGAAAAATTTCCAGCAGACCTATGTACCAGATAGAGATGTCAGTATTGACGAAAGTCTAATGGCCTACAAAGGAAGACTCAGCTGGATACAGTATATCGCGTCTAAGAGAGCACGATTTGGCATAAAATCATTCATGCTCTGCGAATTCAGCACTGGTTACATATGGAATTCGGTCCTTTACACCAGGAAGGGAACCAAATTCAAGGAAAGATTCAGTAATTATGGAATGGCAACCACTTCAGTTCTTACTTTGATTGAGCCATTGCTGAATCAGGGCTACTGTGTAACCATAGACAATTTTTACACTTCTCCAGAACTCTATGAGTTCCTTCTACAGCACAAGACGGACGCATATGGGACCGTTAGATGCCGCCAACCTTTGGCAATAAAAAGCTCAAGGCAGGAGAAATAGTTGCCTGGCAGAAAGGCAAAATGATGGCACTGAGATGGCGCGACAAGCAAGATGTGTGCCTAATGTGTACTAGTCACAACACCTCTACTGTCATGGTACACACAAAATGTGGAAAAAACATAATGAAACCACAAGTCGTGATGGACTACAACAACACCATGGGAGGTGTTGACAGAGCTGACCAGGCCATGACATTTTATCCTGCCATGAGAAAGCAACCAAAAAAATATAACAAAAAAATCTTTAGGCATCTTCTTGAACAGTGCCTATGGAATGCATTCATTCTTCTAAAAAAAAAAGAGTGACAGGCCAGTGGTTCATGCGGACTTTGTTTGGAAAGTTGCTGAACTTATATTTCTCAAGCACCAAACACCAACCACTGTAAATAGATCTGGACGTCGTGCTGCTGGCGTTGTGAACCCGGAACGGCTGACTGGTCGTCAGTTTATGGACCATATTCCACCAACGGAAAAGAAGTCAGCACCCACAAGGATGTGTGTGGTTTGCTGCTCTAAGCGTGATGACACTGGAAGGAAAATCAGAAAAGAAGCCACTGTCCTGACTGTGAAGTCTGACTTTGTGCTGGACCATGTTTTAAAATTTTCCATACCTGGGACGTTTACTGAAGCAGTATGACTAATATTGCACTCTTGTTTGGCCAAAAAAAATGTCAGTGTTTTTGATTATATTATTTACAAAAATGTATTGAATAAAAACTATTATTGCTATTATATTATTATTTGTTATTATTTATAGTTATTTATTATATTATAATTTATGATTTTGTGTTTCAAACTTTATCATACCCAAGATGTCTACTAGACTCTGGTTTGGACAGATTTAAGTGAGTTATTCCTAAGAATTACAGGCCTACAATATAAAAAAACAAATTTCCATACAAAATAATGGTACCGCTTTCAGCACCTAAAATATGAAATAATCGTACCGCCAGGGAAGTTAACTTTACTTCAGTGTCAAAAGGAAAGAGAGTGTCACTCAGCAATGGGAGCTTTGGAGTAGATATTTAAATGTATGTACAGGCACTACTACATGCCAGTAGTTAAAGTGATTGTAAAGGTTTGTTTTTTGTTTTTTTTCAAATAACAAACATGGTATACTTGCCTGCTCTGTGTAAGGGTTTTGCACAGAGTGGCACAGAGTGGCCAGATCCTCCATTTCTAGGCTCCTCCGGTGGCGCTTCTGGCTCCTCTTTTTCAGCGAGTGCTCCCACGGAGAGCCGCATTCCATGGGAGATCCTGAGTGGGCACACTCCCTAGTCTTACTGCTGCGTCCATTGACTCAGACAGCAGGACTCGTCCCCCGCCCCCTTCTCCCGTGTCACTGGATCTGATTGACAGCAGTGGGAACAAATGGCTCCTGCTGCTATCAATCTATCCAATGAGGACCTGATAGCATCTGGAGTTGCTGGGCTTGTGCGTGTCGCTGGAACGATCGGGTTCAGGTAAAAAAGGAGGGCTCTGAGGGGCAGCTGCAGCACAGAAGGTTTTTTTACCGTAATGCATTGAATGCATTAAGGTGAAAAACCCTGAGGCTTTACAACTCCTTTAAGAATGTTAATGGAAGTGAAAGGTGTACTTTAAAAATGCCAAACCATTGCAATATTTTATATACATAAAGTGGAACTACACTGCATCTCAAAACCACAAATAAAAATTTAATTAATATTAATATTCAAAGCAAACACTCACCCACCCATGTCTCCATGCTTTTTTTTCCTGAGAAATCACTTTGAAAAACACCCCCCTAGCATTTCTGACCATGGCCATCTTGAGTAAGGACAGATGAGTCGTGTAGTATTTACTTCCTGGAATCCATCTGCCCTTAGCTCAGACATGCAGGCAGGGTGTGATTAGCTGAGTAAAACTCCTTCTCCCTTCTTGAAGACTCCTGGTATGTATGTGTTAGAAAATCTGTATATAGCCCTACAGAACAGGCAGTGCACAGTCCACGTGGGCTTTGCTGCTTAACTGCAGACAGGAAACAGGAACTTTATTATACAGAGAAAACAGAGTTTACCACAGAGGAGCTACAAACTTATAAACACTGCCATCTACTAGCTGATGTAGTTGTTGCACAAAATATAAATGAACGTTGTATTCCAAAAGTATGACATCATTTGCCTAGGCTTGAAAACAAGGAAGTAACTAAAGAAATGTAAAAACAATGTTTTAAAACAAGTAAATGTGATATAGTGTCCTATCTATTCACCAATGCCAGCAGCATAAAGATTAAATGTAGTCAATGTTGATTGAGAGTGTGAAGTTCCGCTTTAAAATATATGTTGTTAAACACTGTTAAACACTGCATGTGCAGTGTGTAGTTTGCATTGCAATTTACTTTGATTGCAAAGATAGTATAAAAAATGAGTTTGTACATTCAGAGGGGCCTCAAGTGTTAGGAATTAAAGGTCTTATTTGGAGCTATTTTCTGGTCACTGGAACAGAAATGACAAAAGATTCTGTCCATTGGTTTTTCAATACTGTGTTCAATAGTAATAGGAAATTGATGGTGTAACTGTGCCATCACACTAAGGAAACTTATGATGCGGACAATAGCACTTTCAATAAAAGGCCTTTTGATTTTCCATGTGTCAAACTGTTTTCATATCATTGTATTTCTAGGTCAATGAAGGGTTAATGTGGCAACATAAATCATATCTAAACTAGAGCCCTAAGCTGCTTTTGTCTAAATACTGCCTTACTAAGGTCAAAAAGCATAAAAAAGAAAAATGCAATGGTTGCTTTCTGAAGTCATTCTGAGACTGCATTAATTCCATTGCCCCAAAACTGACATTGACATAGCATTCTAAAGAGGGTGAATAATAGGTGAATTAGAAATTAATGATTCTTCTGCTATGTAAATGGCAATTAAAGGACATGGCATGCTTCAGGCAGTGTCTATAAACTCTTCTTCATTTGTTTAGAATGAAATTCATAGCATACGTACAAAAAGCCCAAAATGATGTTCTTTAAGTAAAGAAGGAAAAAAATACAAATGCATATAGAACACACCTTCAGCTTCTGCTTGGCAGAATTATACACCATTAATTTTGGGATATGAATAAATAATGAATGCATAAATAAACTGCAAAGCAACACATTACACCATCAACATAAAGCAGCAGTAAAACTCAATAATTTGCATTGATTATAATTGTGTTCATCAAAGTGTGATGGGAACAAAACAACACTGTTGCAGTTGCACTGGAAAAAAGCCTTTATAAAAAGGTAATGTTACAAGCAAGTGGATTCTTGCTTATTTTCACTATAGAACATTTAGCTTAACAATGCCTGAAATATGATAAGTTCAAATGAGTTTTAAAGAAACAAATTGTGTTTATTTTTTTTACATCACAGCATATAACCTAGTTATGTTTTCTGTTTTTAATAAAGAAGCCACTTATGTCTCTCAGTTGCTACCACCAAGCAATTTTTTTTTCATTGCTGTTTACCTTGTTGCTGATCTTTGCCTTAGAACTGACATGCTCCTTACACTGACTTTTGCTTTGAACTTGGCCATTCTATTGATTGCTACTGGACTTGAAATAGTGGTATTTGTCAAATAGTTCATGTGACGCCTCTCCCTGAAGAATACCTCTAACATTTTTTCCACACACATGTGGTCTTCGATATAAATCTGGGATGGAAAAGGTGTGCTGTACTGTTAAAATATTTGATATGCATGAAATGTCCTGAATTGACTAGGCAGATAAAATAATAATTTGATCTAAACAACAAAAAGAAATTTTACAAGCAGAGTTCTATTCAATATGTTTTATATTCAACATTGGCTCTTTATTGTTTACATAGACTTTATATGGACACTGCTAACTGGGCTCTATCATTCTGGAGGATGGTTGAGGCCTACCACATCCCATCCAAAACTGAACAAAAATGTTTGGTAATGTTCTACCTTAAAGCTCAACTCCATGCTTGTCACATACCTGGTGGAGGAGCCTGGCATGATGGGGGTAGCCTCCCTTACACCGGCTCAGAACCCCTGGTAACAAGGAGAAACACAGTGTAGAGTGGCATAAGTGCCTCATAGATCTTACATCAGCTGGTTTGGGTAGGTTGTCTGTGCATCCACAGAATCAGGCTGGGTAGCAGGTAGAACATGGAGACTGGCTGGTAGCAGGTGGGTGAACCCTCGGAACAGCAGGCAGATATTCCACATGAACTTAATGGATAACAGACAGAGGTTAAGCAGGAACTGACTGAGCAGCAAGAATAAGTTCAGCAGGAACTAGCTGAGCAGCAGGCAGGCAACTAGCAGAGTCAGGCAGGTCGGTAACTGGTGGTCAGGTAAGATATGGACAAGTAGGCAAGGTGTAGTCAGTGTCCATGCTGGAGTTGATAACAGGTAAGCAGATCAGAAGCAAGGACAAGACAGAAGTGTATTCCAGGGACAAGCTGGGGATCAGCGCAGGGAAAGGCCAGGAGTAGTCAAGGCAGGCTGGATCAGTAACAGGTAGTCAGATACAAAAAGCAGGCAGCAGGTTTCACAGGGAATGCTGCAGATCAGACAGCGTTGAACATGTGCAGCAGCTTGGATAAAATAGCCTGCTTGGTGCCAGCATTAGTGACGGGCATACATGCAGTTGCGCACATGTATGTGCATGCACACGTCCCCACTCTGGCCTGCACCTGTGTACAGACATCCACCATGAAGCTCCATTGTGTTTCATGGCATGCCCTTCTGGACTGAACCCCACCTCCATGGTCTTGGAGCACCCCAAGCTTTAAATTTATATACAAATTTGCATACATACCTTTTTTCTAGCAGTCACAAGATGTCACAGCTCCCCTTCTACCTCCAGCGGTTGTCAGGTCCTAAATGCTGCAGAGAAGGACAACAAATGTTGTGATGTGGCATCCCTTTGGCTTAGTCTCTTGTTAGTCCAGGGAAGCTTGGTCCTTGATACTCTAGGTTTACAGGAGGGGTTGATTGATGCTGACCTATGATAGACAATGCATGAGGTAGCCCTGGAGCTTGGAGTAGATGAGCGCTGCTTTTTTTTTTAATACAAGATGGAGTGGGGGCCCATTAAAAATATATAAAGC
Organism: Lithobates clamitans; assembly: GCA_037952925.1. Taxonomy (NCBI): domain Eukaryota; kingdom Metazoa; phylum Chordata; class Amphibia; order Anura; family Ranidae; genus Lithobates; species Lithobates clamitans. The sequence continues at coordinate 4,081,394 of JBBGZY010000580.1, read as the reverse complement.
TGGAGTTGAGTTTCAATGTATCTACAGTATCTCACAAAAGTGAGTACATCCCTCACATTTTTGTAAATATTTTATTATATCTTTTCATGTGACAACACTGAAGAAATGACACTTTGCTACAATGTAATGTAGTGAGTGTGCAGCTTGTATAAATGTGTAAATTTGCTGTCCCTCAACTCAACACACAGCCATTAATGCCTAAACCGCTGGCAACAAAAGTGAGTACACCCCTAAGTGAAAATGTCAAAGTGTCAATTTTTTGTGTGGCTACCATTATTTTCCAGCACTGCCTTAACCCTCTTTGGCATGGAGTTCACCAGAGCTTCACAGGTTGCCATTGGAGTCCTCTTCCACTCCTTAATGGCATTACAGAGCTGGTAGATGTTAGAGACCTTGCACTCCTCCACCTTCCATTTGAGGATGCCCCACAGATGTTCAATAGGGTTTAGGTCTGCAGACATGCTTGGCCAGTCCATCACCTTTATCCTCAGCTTCGTGTTTGGTGTCGTTATCATGTTGGAATACTGCCCTGCGGCCCAGACTCCGAAGGGAGGGGATCATGCTCTGCTTCAGTATGTCACAGTACATGTTGGCAATCATTATTCCCTCAATGAACTGTAGCTCCCCAGTGTCGGCAGCACTCATGAAGCCCCAGACCATGACAATCCCATCACCATACTTGACTGTGGGCAAGACACACTTGTGTTTGTACTCATCACCTGGTTGCTGCCACACACGTTTGAGACCATCTAAACCAAATAAGTTTATCTTGGTCTCATCAGACCACAGGAAATGGTTCCAGTAATCCATGTCCTTAGTCTGCTTGTCTTTAATAAACTGTTTGCGGGCTTTCTTGTGCATCATCTTTAGAAGAGGCTTTCTTTTGGGACGACAGCCATGCAGACCAACTTGATGCAGTGTGCGGCGTATGGTCTGAGCACTGACAGGCTGACCCCCCACCCCTTCAGCCTCTGCAGCAATGCTGGCAGCACTCATATGTCTATTTCCCAAAGACAACCTCTGGATATGACGCTGAGCATGTGTACTCAACTTCTTTGGTCGACCATGGTGAGGCCTGTTCTGAGTGGAACATGTCCTGTTAAACTGCTGTATGGTCTTGGCCATCGTGCTGCAGCTCAGTTTCAGGGTCTTGGCAATCTTCTTATAACCTAGGCCATCTTTATGTAGAGCAACAATTCTTTTTTTTTAGATCCTCAGAAAGTTCTTTGTAATGAGGTGCCATTATGAACTTCAAGTGACCAGTATAAGAGAGTGAGAGTGATAACACCAAATTTACCACACCTGCTCCCCATTCACACGTGAAACCTTGTAACACTAACAAGTCACATGACACTGGAGAGGGAAAATGGCTAATTGGGCCCAATTTGGACATTTTTACTTAGGGGTGTACTCACTTTTGTTAACAGTGGTTTAGACATTAATGGCTGTGTGTTGAGGTATTTTGAGGGGAGAGCAAATTCACCCTGTTATACAAGCTATACACTCACTACTTTACATTTTAGCAAAGTGTAACTTCTTTAGTGTTGTCACATGAAAAAATATAATAAAATATTTACAAAAATGTTAGGGGTGTACTCACTTTTGTGAGATACTGTATAAATATATTACCAAATTATACTGTAACTGCATTTTTTTGCAGGAGTTGATGATCAAAAGATTGCCTACCCAGGGTATCCACATAGTAACCTGCTTGTGGCAACTTCCATTTAGGGTAATATTTCAGATGGATTTCAGGTTATACTTAGCTTTCCTTTTTCTTGACACAAGGAGCACTGCATTTTTCTGTCGTATACAGTACTTAGATATGAATTCTCTTTAGAGATCGCACCACACAATTTTAAAGAAAACCTATAGAGATAAAAATGCATGGATCGTAATTGCTGACTTACTTCCAAGAAAGTCCTGATTGTCTGTGACTTCATTACTTTCTCAGTCACTGATTAGAAATTTAAACTATCACCAAACCAGTGCCTCAGAAATTACTAAAGTCATTGAAACAGAATGATAGCCAGGCAACCAGCATTTTCAGCAGTGGTCAGCAATGGTAAGTTAATTAATCCCTCACTACAGGCTATTTTTACAGCTGGACACTACATCAGCATATGATTTTATTTTGGGGGTACTTTATTGTTGCTGATTAATGCAGGAAAAATCATTAAAAAAATGAAACTAAAGACAGAAAAGCTTTTAGTTGTGGCTTTACAGGGGCTTCAAGAAGGTCCCATTTGTATAGTAGGGTAAATGAATACAAGTTTGGCTGTTATACCCTATAATCATATACAGTACCATTTCTTTTTAGGGAGGTCTGCTTGGAAGAACAATGTTTAGTGTGATAAGGAAATGGCACAATACATTTCTCAAATTAATCAATGGTTTTAACCAATGGGTGTAAATTAAGGGTATAGGTGTTAATATGCACATGATACCTAGTAAGACAATTAAAAAGGGCAAAAAACAGATGGCCATAAAATACAACCTCTAGGAAATAATGATGTTTTAGTTCTGAGGAAGGCAAAATAAAATCTGCTGGGCAAACTTTGGTAATTTGCCAGATACAAGTTAAAAAAAGAACATTCTTGACCCTCCAAAGGCAGTCCTTTAATAAGCATAAACATGAGACATCCATCTTCCCATAATGTACCGTAGATTTTTATTCAGTCGTCTAAGCACATGTTTATTATGTAGGGTTGACTATAACTTTACAGAGGAAAAATGTATCTGTTTGCATAAACATTTTTTTTTTGCTCCTTTAAGCTGAATAGCAGCTTAGAAATGCACATCGCCGTACTGAAGTCTGGCTATTGACAAAGCTTCCTATAGTCTCAATAGAGACATATCTTTCCTTTGCATGTTCTAAGTAGGTATGTGGGCCTGCTTGTTTTCTTGTTCTCCAGTTTCTGCCAGCAACATGTCCCTAGTTTGTAGACTATTGTCTGCCTTTTTTCATAACTTTTTTTTGGAGATGTTAAAGTTTTCCTCAGACATACCAACATAGTTATTTATTTTGAGTAAATAGAAATACAATCTTAAGCTTCAGTGTATTTGAGTTTACATGTGTTATCATAAGTTTGCTTGCAGCTGTTTACAAGTGTTAACATCTGTTTTTATAAATTTGCATCAGTTAAGGCTTTGTTTACATAGGCATACCACAGCATACACCCATGTTTGGCACATAAGAATGCACAGATGCTCCGCGTATCCCCATGCAGGCAGGCCTATTCATGTCAGTTGGGATGCAGTGGCTACACACTCTTTGCATTTGGAGCTGTGCACCCACACAGCTGTCAAATTAAGAGCAACAGATGTGTCTGTGCAGCAGCTATGTCCCAACTGAGAGTATACTTTCATCCTTCTACATAATACTTGTAGCGCTGGTAGATTTACAATCTACCGCAGATTAGGTAAATTTGGTAAATAGTGTGTTAGGAAGGTTAAAAGTTCGCCTCTATTCCAGCTTGGCTGACGTTGTGTGTGCTTCCGTGCTGACTGGTGGGTGTCGCTGTTACCACTGGTCAGTGTTGGAAAGGCAACGTGTTGAAGTGTATAGATGCTCCTCTGTCTCGGAGACAAGCTCAGTGGAGGTGGCCCTCCGAGTTGCATTCTGGGAAGAGGGAATTTATGGGACAGACGCCATGTTCTTGGGTTTTTTTACAGCCACCTGCTCGCCCTCCTGGCCGACAGGTATGCGTTAAGGAGCTACCTCGTGGTCCTCCGATCGGTAGGCCCATGATACAGCAGCGCAGGGGTGGGCCCAGAGGCTTGTCTGGGGCCTACCACCGCGGCCGAGGAATGGTCCTGAGCCGTCGGTCCTGTGTGACGAAGCTGGACAGCCGAGGAGATCCCAGGGGAGGACTCGTATTGGAGAGATCACGCAGCGTGCTGGTCTATAGAGGGGCCTGGTGACTCGGTCGAAGGACGTATCCAAGAGAAGTAACCATACAGCATAGTGTTGCCGGTTCGGCTTAAAGGTTCAGGCACTGTGACTGACTTTCACTGCAGAGAAAATCTGATACATCCTGTGGCAGAGGATCGTACGGATTTACCCCCCAATTGAGTCTGTGGCAGAGACTTTTGATTCGTGCTGCGTACTGGCTGCTAGACTGGTGAGAGAGGCCTATCCAGATGAGCAAGGAAGTGTGTCCCACAAGGGGAGTGCATTCCACCTAGTTATCTGAATTCTACCAGGACATTTGTCGCTAAGATTCTATAAGAAGATATTTGAGTTTCTCCTGAAAGTTTCCTTTTCCGCCTCTTTCCTGCTACTTCCTAAAGTTTGTATGTTCAATAAAGCATTGAAAACGTACTCCAGTGTTGATGCGTGTGTCGTCCAGAAGTAAACTCAATGGAACCCCTAGACCCGGTGCCGGTAAAACCAAGGGAAGCAAGGTGAAGGTAACAGACCCGCTTAAACCAGCAGCTCCACCATGAGTTAGTGCTACATACTATTGACCAATGAAACAGCCCATTATAATGAAGGGCCAATAGAAATATGTGAGTTGGGGGGAATAATGGCCTATGACAGGGGGAATTTGGGGCTTTTGCATTTTTACTTGTAGCGTTTTTTTTTATTGGTTATGATGACATGCAGTTTGGCTGCACTTAGGAGTTGACCATGTTGGAGATTCAGTTGCAACATTTTTTTATTGTTTCAACTACCATTTATGATGAAGGCAGTATAGCCATAATAGTTGTTTACAATCAGCATCAGTTGAAGCACAAAACATGTGCAGTCTACTGTTACAAAAAATGTATAATTGGGAATTATGTGTAGCACCCTCCTAATTAGGTTGCTAGGGAAAACATTTTTGGCTCACTCTGTAGTTAGAAGAGATAGGTGGATGCAGCATCTGTCCAATGCTGCATCTGTCCCCAGCACCTCTGCACTGAGAACCGAGAGATTGAACATCAGCAGCTCTCCTCTCTGCTCCTCCACGCTCACTGGAGTGCAGAGCTGTTGAGGGGCAGGGAGCTGCTGTCTCAGGCTCTCAGCGGCTCACTGAGAGGCTGAGACGGGTGTCAGTTCAGGCATCTGGCAGATCCAGACTTTATTATAATGATGACATGGTGCCTGAACTGATTCCTGTGACATCAGAAGAGAGCAGAATTCAGCCCACTCTCTGCTGAGAACGGGTCACAGGAGTGCAAAACGAATTGCACTCCTGTGACCCATAGGAGAAGCACAGCCAAACCAGCTTAGGTTGGACTACTCCTTTAAGTCTGCTGTGGCTCCATAGGGTGTGGGATAGATTGTTTCCCTCTGGCTTTGGTGACAAACTTCCAGAGATTGAGGTGAGAAAATTAAAATCCTCAACCTGAATGTTTACTACCTCTACCCAATCCCTGGGGAGGTGCGCCCAGGAGGCGGGGAGAGAAGGGGTAAATAGGCCAAAGCCTGGACAGACAAGGTCTTTGGTGCATGGTCGTCCTCACTGCAGGGATGGACTGCTGATGCTCCAGGGGCTGCTTGATCCTGAAGCCCTCCAGGACTGGCTGCTGGACTACTCTGTGCTATAGACAGAGCCCTGCAACAAGATCTGCCTTCCAGGTCTGTGAGTAGAGCCTAAGCACTGTTATCAATCAATGGTCCCCAATTGTGCATTTGTGATTGTTCTGGCTAGCCAGATTACCCAAACTTTCTTGTGGTCATCAACTGCAAGAGTTAGAAGTCTTCAGTCTACTACTTTTGTGCTAGACATCATTGTTCATGGTCTTCAGCTGTGAAGTTAGTGACTGTGTTGCTGCTATAGTGGGAAGTGTACTTAGCTTTAATTTGTACTCAAGCATTTGGAAGCATCCAGTTCCCCCTTGTTCTTCTTCTGTTCAAGTTCTACAGCAATAAGCCTCAAAAAGATGTCCCTTATGCAGCGTACATACGTGCAGACTTTTCTTCCGGACTGGTCCGACGGTCTATCCGACGGACTTTCGGCAGACTTCCGACGGACTTTCCCAACAAATGGACTTGCCTACACACGATCACACCAAAGTCCAATGGATTCATACGTGATGACGTATGACCGGACTAAAATAAGGAGGTTGATAGCCAGTAGTCAATAGCTGCCCTAGTGTCGGTTTTTGTCCTTCGGACTAGCATACAGACGAGCGGACTTTTCGACGGACATGTTCCAAATCTAAAGTCCGTCAGATTTTTGACTGAAAAAGTTCGCTGCAGGTTCGATGAAGCCCACACACGGTCGGATTGTCAGCCGGACTCAGTCCGCCGGACCAGTCTGGTCGAAAAGTCAGCTTGTGTGTACGCAGCCTTATAGGGCATACACACGGTCGGACTTTGTTCGGACATTCCGACAACAAAATCCTAGGATTTTTTCCGACGGATGTTGGCTCAAACTTGTTTTGCCTACACACGGTCGCACAAAGTTGTCGGAATTTCCGATCGGCAACCACGCGGTCACGTACATCACGTACGACGAGACTAGAAAAGGCCGGTTCAGAACCAAGCGCGGCACCCTTTGGGCTCCTTTTGCTAATCTCGTGTTAGTAAAAGTTTGGTGAGAGACGATTTGCGCTTTTTCAGACTCGTGGCTTTCAGATCGTTTTCTGCCGTTCAGTTTGTGCTTGTGGGTTTGTATCTGCTCTTCAGTGCGTGCAGTCAGTTCGTATCAGAGTTTTCTGTGTGATCTTGCCTGCTCGTTGCTGTTTTTCAGGTCGCTCTTCACAGGCCTTGCTGTTCTTCAGTGCGTTCTGTTACTTTTTTCTGAGCAGCCGACCGTTTTCTAGCCATGTTTCGTATGCGTACTCCTCGTAGAGTTCGTGCTGTGCGGGGGCTTGGTGTTGGGGTCCTGACCTTGACACAAGTCCAGTCCATGAACAGGGTGGGGAGGAGTTCATGGACCAAGAATTGGTTGCTTCAGCGTGACCAGTTCTGTCATATGCCTTTGCTCCGTGAGATCCGTGAAGGGCCAATAGAAATATGTGAGTTGGGGGGAATAATGGCCTATGACACGGGGAATTTGGGGCTTTTGGGGCTTTTGGACCTGTTCTGCCATTATCCAGGTCCTTCAGAAGGAGTATATGAAGGTAAGATTTTTATCCTTTAATATCACATTTTAGTGTATTTAATGTTTGCTAATATATTGTATTTCTTTCCTCATTACCTAATTACCATGATTGTAATATGCTGTGAATGTCCCCTTCGTCCTCACGCATGCTGGATTTTTATGTAATTATTATTTTAGGTCCTTCATACATATTTGCCCTTCACTAACCTCCCCAGCATGGTGTCTCCTGCCCTATATTCACCTCATGTAGTCACTTAACAATGTATTTTATCAGCTCCATAGTAGTGCTTTACCCCAAACACCCCCTAAAATGTTTGTAAATGTTATTTTTGATTTAAATTCAGGCAGAGTGGCAGAGGCTTTTTTTTTGTGGTGTCCCCAAATAATTTTTAGTAACCCTCCCTCCCCCCAACTGCTAAGTCAGCTGATCCCAATTCTCTATCCTCAATCATCTATCTGCTGACTTTGCCAAACCCATACACACTATACCCATCTCTTTAGTGCTCAGATTTATGGATGAATTCCCCAAAGCATGTAGTGCAAGGGCCTGCCTGTATACTTTCAAATTGTACTGTTTAAAGTTTTTGTATCCTATTATTATCTTGTTCTTCAATAATTTTTATTAGTTTTCACAGAGTATACATTGTACAATTGAACATTGTACGTCGTGCATCGACGTATGAGTGGACAATGCATTGAAAATAACTCCATACTGGGTAGAGTACAACTTTGTCCGTACACAATAAACTAGTGCATTAAGTACATAATAACCAGTATCACTAACATTGGTAATATTTTTAGTCGTGACTGGTCCACTTCACTAGTGTGACACCCCATGTGGGATCTCTAGAGCCACAGAAGCGAAGTGGACCATCTAATTTTGTTACATTCCAAAGAAAAAAGTTATTTTGGAAGGTTACCAGTTGAAAATATGCATGTAAACTTACTCTATTCTTAGTATTGCTCGGTCAAGAGGAAGGGGTTGTACTGCAGTAACTTAGACGTGAATTGCGCAGTGTCTAGTCCAGGTGGTCCATGGTTGCCAGCTGGATTGTATTTTTGTATAATGTATTGTGTCAGAAGCAGATGTATGTTCATAGCTGTAGTGTAATGATACCAAGTCGACGACTTGGGTTAGGGTTAAAGGTGTGGCCGTCTTCCAGTGTCTAGCTATGTTAAGTCTAGCTGCCAACAGGACGTGGGTGGTCACTATTCTAAAGGGGTGAGGAAGGTCTTCAATAGTAAGATTCAGGATCGCAAGTGCTGGGGAGGGGGGAGTTTTGATGTGGGTGATGTGAGAGATTAACTGGAAAATACTATCCCAGTACGTTTTAAGAAGGTGGCATGACCAGAAAACATGAAGAAGATCACTTGGGGATGCGTTACATCTCCAGCATGTGTTGGGCATTTGAGGATTAATGGACGCGATTCTGGCAGGGGTCATATACCAACGCAGAGAAATTTTTTGCGTCAATTCCCAAAGGGCCGCGCATTTCGTGGCCTTATATATTGACTTGAAGGTGTGATGCCATTGATTGTCTGTGAATTCGTGATCTAGATCAATTTCCCATTTCTTGTGTGGTTTTAGTTTGGTGAAGGTATGTTTTTGGTGGAGGGAGTTGTAGAAGTATGAGATTCCTCTGAGATTTGTGTTAGGGTTGGTGAGATAGTCCCAAGTCTTGGGGTGGATGCTGTACAGAGGAAGGGGGACCATTTTGAGGCAGTGTTGTATACGGAGGTAGGTGAAATGTTCAGATGAGGGTATTGCATATTCAGATTGCAATTGGGAGAATGGTTTGAGGGAGTTGTCCTGCAGTAGATGTTGTAGGGACCCTATACCTTTATGTGTCCATGAGGTTACTGATAGTTCAGGTGTTATATGTTTCAAGGTGGCTAGAGGGATATGTATTTGTGGTTCATGTGGAGTGTGGTTCATTGAAGTGGACATTTTCTTCCAGGCTTGCGCTGATGCTTTAATAGTTGGAGATAGGGACTTTGGGATCGGTGAGCCCAATGGGGTACTCAGTAGCCAGGTTTTCAGGTCTGATCTTGTGATTGAGGAGCATTCAATTTGCCCCCATAGCGTAGTTGGGGATGGTTGGAACCAGCAAGGTAATTGGGCCAAAATGGCTGCTAGATGGTAATCTTCAAAATCTATAGAGCTCGTGCCACCCACTTGCTTGTGTTTAACCAGTTGTTTATGTGCACACCTGGGACGTTTACCATTCCACAGGAGTTTGTTGTACATTGTGCATAGGGATCTAAAAAATGTGGCGGGTAGTGGAATTGGTAGGGTTCTGAAATAATAAAGTATTTGGGGGAGGCATATCATTTTAAAGGCCGCAAGCTTTCCTGTCCAAGAAAGTTCGTGTTTTGCTATCTGTTGTGATGTTTGTTGTATAGTCTGGAGTAGTGGAGGGAAATTACTTGAATAGAGGCTTTTAGTGTTTCTTGGGAGTTTAATGCCCAGGTAAGAGATGTCAGTGTCGGCCCATGCAAAAGGATATTGCAGTTGTAAGAGGTTTTTTATGGTGGCGTTTATATTTATGTCTAGGATGAAGGATTTGGATGTGTTCACCTTGTAGTAGGAGATTGAACTAAACCATTGAAGCATATGTTGTACTTCAGCCAGGGAAACAGTCGGGTTGGATAGGATAAGAATGATGTTGTCCGCAAATAAGCTGATCTTATGGTGCGTGGTTCCAATGTGTAGGCCAGAGATGTTGGGATGAGAACGGATACTTTCTGCTAGGGGCTCCATGAGCATATTAAATATGAGGGGAGATAGAGGGCAACCTTGGCGGGTGCCATTGGTTATGGGAAATGGGCAGGAAAGCATGCCCTCTGTGTACACCTGAGCTTCGGGGTTGGAGTATAGTGCCATGATGGCTCCAAGAATCTGACCCTGGAAACCAAACTTTTGGAGGACCTTTTCAAGATAGGTCCAATGCACCCTATCGAACGCCTTCTCTGCATCCAAGGATAGGAGCAGAGAAGGCGTTCCGGTGGATTCAGCGTGGTGGATTATGTTTATCATCCTTCTGGTGGCATCAGATGATTGTCTGCCTTTTGTGAACCCCGTCTGGTCATGGTGTATAAGAGTGGGCATAATTTTGATCAATCTTGTTGCTATGGTTTTGGCGTAAATTTTAAGGTCGAGATTAAGTAGAGAGATTGGGCGGAAATTTTGAGGTACATTAGACTGTTTCCCTGGTTTCGGTAATGTTATCACCAAAGCATTCAAGTATTCTTTAGAGAAAGCAGAAGAGGAGGCAACGTGGTTATATAATTCAGTTAGGTATGGGGTCAAGTGGGGTGAAAATTGCTTGTAGTATTCCCCAGTTAGACCGTCAGGGCCTGGGGCTTTGCCGCTAGGTAGTGAGGCGATAGTCGTTTTTATTTCTATTTCTGTGAAGGGGGCATTTAAGGCGTTCAGTTGGTCTGCTGTCAGTGTGGGTAGTTTGACTTTCCTGAGAAAGTGGTCAATATCGTCTGGAGTAGGTTGGGGTGTTAGAGGGTCTTTTTTTAGATTATATAAGTCTCCATAATATGCACTGAAGGCATTGGCTATGTCTTGGGGGTTGCTCAATGGGGCTTTGGTGTGAGGGTGGAAAAGTTGAGAGATTTTGGCTTTGGTGCGCCTACCTTTTAGTCTTTGTGCTAGTTTCTTCCCCGCTTTGTTAGAGGTAGAATACGATGTCGCCTTAAATTTTTTCTGGAGGAATTCGTAAGAGTGAAGGAGTAGTGTTCTAAGTTCCTGTCTAAGGGACAATAGGTGATTCGTCTGGTGGTCTCGGGGGTCAGATTTGTGTTTCAATTCTAGGGCTGCTATTTGGGTTGTTAGGTCGTCTATACGTTGCGTCCTCTTTTTCTTATGGTGGGAACTTAATTTAATTAACATTCCTCTCATGTACGCTTTGTGCGCACTCCACACCACGGCAGGGTCGGGCACCGAACCTTTGTTTAGTGAAAAGAAATCGGTTATTTGTTCTGCAATAGATGGCGCATATTGGTTGTGTTGAATGATGTGGTTGTTTACTCGCCAAATAAATGTATTTTTTTGTAAGTTAGAATCTTGGATCGTGATAGAGATTGGGGCATGGTCCGACCATGTCGTGGTGTGGATTGTGGAGGTAGATATATTTTGTAGAATAAACTTGTCGGTTAAGAACAGGTCTATCCTTGAATATGAGCGGTGCCTAGAGGAAAAAAAAGTGTAGTCCCGTTCGGAGCCATGATAACAGCGCCAAACGTCGTAGAGGTCTTGGGTGGAGATAAATCTTTTCAGAGGTGAGTCTCTTCTAGTTGCTGACGATGTTGAGTCGATGGATAATTCAGGGACGAGATTAAAGTCTCCACATAGTATTAGGTGCCCTGTTTGAATGTGTTTGGCTTTACGTAGGACTCTGTGGAGGAATTTCGTTTGGCATGAATTTGGGGCATAGACGTTGATTATGGTGTAGGTCACTTTGTTGACTTTGCAGGCAAGTATGATAAAACGACCTTCGGGGTCCTGTTCGATATCTAGAAGTTGGAAGTCTAGTGAGTCTCTGATTGCAATCATGACCCCTCTGGTTTTAGTTGAATGGGTGGCATGGAACATATGGGGAAAGCGGTTGTTCTTGCATAGGGATGTATCATTGGTAAGCAGATGTGTTTCCTGGGCGCAAAGGATGTCACTGTGAAGATCTGTAGCTGATCTCCATAGTGAGTGTCTCTTGGCAGGATGATTGAGGCCGTTGGCATTTATTGACAGTATAGTGAATGGCATTTTGCGGCTGTGGGGATGTTGGGTGTTGAGTGCAACACTTACGGTTCGTTGCTGGTGGATGAGTCTGTTGGTAGATGGGGTCAGCTACGTTGATCTGGAGGTGGAAGTCCGAGTGCAGATGTGTTGAGGTACCGGTATAGGGATGCTGTTGCTTCTGGCTGCTGATGAGTCTTGGAGTTAGAGCGCAGTGGTGTGCCGGTGGCAATCCAAGGGTCTGGAATAGAAGTGGACTAGAGTGCTGCGGATAGAGCAATATGTCAGTAACCAATAGAGAGATGTATTAACAGATCACTGGTATAGAGTGTGGAAACTAGTGGGAAAGGAACTTGGATTTTGATTCGCTGTTGGATATGATATTGCTGTATATTACAGCTTGAGCAAAGATTAGAGGGGGTGTTTGACACCGTTGAAACCTCTACGTGGGGGTAAACAGAATCAGTATCACCGGAGGTAGAGAGTTAAGGTAACAGGCTGTCAGAGCTCAGTGGGACTGTGGAATGAGTTGTCGGCCATTGTAGTGGAGATGCGATCATCCTCAGGTGAGATGTTGAGTTTGTTGTCTACGAGGTGGTAAGGCACCGTTGGTTTGTGGGGCAGAGACAGCCATATCAGGGATTATGCTCCAGGAGTGGAGGAGCTTTAGGCCTTTGTCCAGGTCTCCTATTGCGTGTGTCTGACCATTGCGGACAACAAGGATGGTGGCTGGGTGGCGCCATTTGTATGGTACCTTATGGTTCTGCAGGCCTTTGGTTATCGGGTTCAGTTGATGTCGCAGTTGGAGGGTGTACTTGGACAGGTCAGGGAAAAGTTGTATCCCAGTATAGGGGCCAGGTAGTGGAGATTTAGCTCTGAGGCCCATAAGGAGCTTTTCTTTGGTTTGATAGAAGTGGACCCTCATCAGTACATCTCTAGGGACTGAGGCTGCCAGGTGGGACGGCTTGGCGATTCTGTGTATTCTGTCAATGATAGCGTCTCGTGGGGAGGCTTCAGGTATCACTAGGTGCATCAATTCTTTCGCGTAACGCGGTAAGTCCACGGGGAGTATGGACTCTGGGACTCCCCTCAGTTTAATGTTGTTCCTGCGTGACCTGTCTTCTAAATCCGCCATTTTGGCGCGCATCCATGCCTGTTCTTCCTTAACAGTGTCATAAGAATCAATCACTTCATTTACTGTGGAAGTGCAGGCCTGTATTCCCCTCTCAGCATTAGTCATTCTGTCATCTAGCTTGTGAATGTCAGAGGTGACTCTGTGAAACATGGATGAAAGATCATTCATGAGGGAGGACTGCAGGGACAGAAGCATGTCCTTCAGAGTTGTGTCCATGACTGGCTGCCCTGATGTGGGGAAGGAGGCCATGGAGGAGTGCAGGGCCTGGTCTATGGAGAAGGGGATGGGAGCCTGGGCCTCAGTTAGCTGGCGCTGTGTGTGCAGAGGCGGTGTATCTAGCCTCATCCGAGCTTTTGCTGGGCTGCTGGGGAGAGGGTCACACTCTGGGGCTTGGTGCTTGTCAGGATTCGTACCTGTGGAGTGCTGTGTGTCCTGGATGTCATCCGGGAGGTCTGTGTACGATTCGGGCGGCGCGGCCTGGTCGGCGCCATCTTGGGAATCCCAGCCCGCCGACTTGTAAGCGAATTCCGTCAGTTTTTGGGGCTTATGCTCCGTAAATCTTTTTCTGGATGGCTGCATCTTTGTCTCCTGAGTGCCTGGAGCGAGGGTGGGTGCGGATGGAGTCCTGGTTTGGGACGATTGCGCTGGATTGTGTCCCCTGGCTGCTGAGCTATGCAACTAAGCGTCCATCTTCTGCTCCGGTTGGCCACGCCCCCCCCCCTATTATTATCTTGATAGGTAATAGCAGAATGTCCAAATGTGTACAGTGTGTATTTATATCTTTGTATTATGACACTTCTTACCTGTCCAGTGGGCTGCCAATAGTGTAACTAAGGAGGGGCTGTTCCAAGTAATACCCATTATGTAGGCATTCATCTCTCAATGAAGTGAAGAGGGTTACCTGTCCAAGAGTTCCCCCCCTATAATTTTAGAAACGGCCCATGAGAGGGGGGGAGGGGGAATATGATAGATGTACCTTATACTTTGGCCTTGTTAAATTCCCCTTAATAAATGCTATCTGGAGGTTGCCCCATAATGTTTGTGTCTAATCTGCTTGCCATGTTTCTGTGAAAAAAATGTTTATTGTTTTTTCCTCAACAGTTTCCTTCTACGCCACAGGAATGGCAGACTGTGGCCTCCCACTTTGCCCAGCGGTGGGACTTTCCTAACTGCGGAGGGGCAATTGATGGGAAACACGTCCACATCGTCCCACCACCTAACTCAGGGTCGTACTATTATAATTACAAGGGGTTTAATAGTATAGTGATGTTGGCGGTGCTGTCGGCTAATTACGACTTCTTGTATGTGGACGTGGGGAAGAATGGCCGGATGTCCGATGGTGGAGTCATCGCCCAGACGGAGTTCTACAAATGTCTCTAGAATGGCAGCTTGGACTTGCCAGCTCCAGAGGACAATGTGGAAGGTCTCCCATTTGTGTTCGTTTCTGATGAAGCGTTTGCGCTGGGGGAACACCTGATGCGGCCATTCCCGATGAGGACCCTCACCCCAGAACAGAGGGTTTTTAATTACCAGCTGGCCAGAGCCCGAAGAGTGGTGGAGAACACATTTGGAATCCTGGCCAGCCGGTTCCGACTATTTCTGGCACCCATCCATATGGCGGAGTATAAACTGAAACATATAATACTGGCGTGCTGTGTTCTCCATAATTTTTTAAGAAAACATTCTGCCAACTATGCTGGCTCAGTTGGGCCTGAGGCCGGAATCCTACATCCAACAACACTGACGGCGCTTGAAAGTGGCCGTCCTGGCTTGCCCTCCCTGAGTGCCCGTGATGTCCGGTTACGATACCTGGAGTTCTTTGCGGGTAGGGGGGCTATCAATATGCCAGACAATATGTGAAGCCTTTTTCAAATAAAAAAAAAAAAAGAAATTCTTTGTGGACATTTACTGCTTGTGTTTGTTTTAGCTGACCCTGACAGAAATGTTTTGAGTGCAGAAAATGTCGTGATTGGGTAACCTTATACAAAGCACTGTTGGCTGGTATTTCCTAAATGCAAAAACACATTTCACTACAAGTGCACTTGCAACTGCACTGAACCTGCACTTGTAGTGCAAAGTGGATTTGCCCTTAGGAAATAACCCCCATTTTTGCATAAAACAGCTATTACATCACCCCAAAAGTGTTGTAGTGTTGAGACAATAATCCACACATTCTTGAGTAAGCCACTTTTTTATACCTGCACAATCACATGTGCATTTACCAAAGGTTTTTAAAACAAACCAACATGTTTGTTGTATAACAATTTTTGCAGTAACATTATCAAAAATCGAAATATCCATTTCAGATAAAACAGGCCTGTGTAAAACCAACAAGAAAGCCAAAAAACTTGAACTTACAAAGTTCACATTAGGTAAAACCTGAAGGCTATATCAGACATCAGTATTTAGGAACTGGGTTTGATATAGCGTTCAGATGGGGGGAAATCACCCCTGGAAAAGCCAAATTTGGAATGTCAACATGTGCTATCTGCCATCAGGGGGGATCAAGGGACGTGTTTTGGGGGAGCAAGCCCTTCCTCAATACTACTTTATAATTGAGGAAGGGGTTGCACCCCCAAAACGCGTCCATTGATCTCCCGTGATGGCAGATAGCACATGTTGGCACACTGTGTGCATCCTCCAAATATGGCTTTTCAAAACATTGCAAAAAAATTTAAAAGATTGGACCACAATACAAAAAGTGATTTTGTGGGGTTTAAATTCGCCCCAAAACATCAATGATGTTATTATTTTTTTTAATAACATCATGGATTTTTTGCTGGATGTTTTGCAGTTCGGCATTACACCGAATGATCTCCCCCCTATCAGGATCTGGGCACTTTCTGAAGTAAAGCGTTCTCTATCCCTCACATCACGATCACCTAAAAAGAGATAAATAAAAAAAAAAAAGGTCTCAAAAATCTGCCACCATCCATCTCGTTTACCTGAGTCTGTGGTCGCAGACACTCACCCGTTGTGGTTCCAATCTCCACCACATCTTCTTCTTCCTCCTGCTCAGCTTCGTTTGGGGGTATTTCACCTTCTTCCATAGGTGGGGGGTCTGTGGTCTCCTCGGATGAGGTGGTGTCCTCCGAGTCTTTTCTCCCCTATGTAAAACAAAAATGGTATAATTAGCACACAGATATTTGATGGCAGAACTAGAAATAGGAAACATTGCTTGGAAGTGGGGTACAATTGTCTATTTTAGCAGAGTTCCAAGATGTATATTTTTTATTGGCCTTTGTCAAGCTGCAATACTTTACCTGTTTGGCACAAGCTTCACAGATGTAGCCCCCCTTATAGTATACACTGGAGCACCTGTGTGGCCCCCTAATAAAAATGGTGTTCTGGGGTCCCACACTAGTGCTCCAGTGTCCAGATGTGAAAACAGCTGCTCAGTGTCCTCTCCTTACACACAGTTGGCATTTCATTCTAGTAACAAACCCATCTACACAAACAAATATTTGGCATCCAAGTAGGCCCAAAAAAAATGTGTGAAAATGCATATGGCCTAAACAATGGTGTTCTAGAGGCCGGAAGAAAAATGTTTGATACGAACGAATAATGGGCCCGTGAACATTAAAGTTGCCCTTTTAAACGTTACAATTAATAAAAGCATATGGAGCAGAACGAAGGGAATAAAGACAGAAAGAATAGGAACACAGCACAACGACTTACTTTTTTGCAGCACTCTCTGGATCTTTCGGTACTGCTCTGGCTCTCTCAACTTCAGGTCCGACCAACGCTTCCTGAGCTGATCTTTAGATCTTCGTACCCCGAAATTCCTGTGAAGGCTTTTGACCACTTTAGCAATGATTTTGGCCTTTCGGATGTTGGGGTGGGGGTAAGGCCCATACTTTCCGTCATAGTCGGACTTCCTCATGATGTCGACCATCTCCAACATCTCCCCAAAGGACATATTTGTGGCTTTAAAATGTCTCCTTCTGGATCGGGACGTGCCTGGATCCGGGCTTTCCTCCTCCTCCTCCTCGTTGCTATAATTAGCACGCACCTGCTGTGACTCCGCCATCATGCTCTTCACCCACTGCGCCGAACAAAAAGGGGCGGGGAATAGACTAGAAAGAACGTCAGGGGCGGACGGAGTTACACGCATGCGCAGTGTGTATAAAGCGTAACACGCGTGCGTATTACGTACGATCTGTGAGCGGAGGAAGGAGCATTGGACGCGCCGATCTTAAGAACGAAGGTAAGAGACAAACTTGTGCCTATACTGCTTCTAGATTGAGGCCTATATTGTAACAAGATTAGGAGAGTTTTGTCTGACATTAGGCTTTGTCTTGTGTTGTGTCTTGCAGTGAACATGGATATGGTACTCAAAGATAATGACTTCATGTCAGTATTCATAGATATGCTAAGGGAGCTGCCCTGTCTGTGGGAGATTAACCACCCCCATTTCAAGAACCAAGCAAAGAGGAAGGCAGCACTGGTGCAATTGTGTGAAATTGTGAAGCAGGTGATCCCCACGGCAGACATCACCTATTTAAAGATATTAATTGGTTGCCTGAGGAGCACATATGTAAGGGAGCGCAAGAAAGTCCTGGATTCACAGAGATCCGGGGCAGCAGATGACATCTATGTTCCCAGGATGTTGTACTACGACAGGCTGAATTTTCTGGCAGGCCAGACTGAACCCAGGCCATCCCTCTCAAGTCTTCCTTCCACGCTTCCTTCCCCCCCGGCTGAGGCTTCTGACGCCCAACCTGGGCCTTCCAGGCCACATGTGGAGGAGCCCAGATTGAGCCAGGTATAGCATTCCTCTAAATATTTCTGCTTGTCCAATCAATGATGTTACCTAGATGTTAGTTGGGAGTACTAATTTAGGATTGTGATTGATGAAGCAAAAACTAAAACCATGTCCCTTTTTCATACACAGGGAAGTCTCAGCCAGGAGTTGGCTGGGCCGAGCCGCCTGCCTGATATGCCGGTCCCTCCCCAACACCTGAAAAGAGAAAATGGCAGTAGGAGGAGTACCCTAGAGGAGGCTTCTATAGGATTCTTTTGGAGGGCTACAGAGGTCCTGGGAGCACCCCACACCATGGAGGAGAACATTGCTGCCTTCATTGCATATAAAATGCAGAGGATGGAGGAGGGCCAAAAAGTCATGTGTGAGGCCCTCATATCGGAGGCTCTGGAGAAAGGTATGAGGGGCCAAATTACACCTCAGACACACCTTCGCAATGGTCCTCCTCCTCCTCCTGCAGGTCCTCCTCCTCCTCCTCCCTCTCCTCCAGGTCCTCCCAGTCCTCCTCCTCCTCCAGGTCCTACTCCTCCTCCTGCCACATCTCCAACTGCACAGCCACAGCCCGGAAGGAAGCGTGAAAGGAAGACCAGACAGTGATTGCCCTGGGTTCAGTCTGGTCGGCCAAAAAATGCAGCCTCTTGTGGTACCACAGCCTGGGGACACAGATGTCATCTGCTGCTATCCGGATATCTGCGAATTCTGGACCAGACTGCCCTCCCTTAGATATGGACTCCTCAGGCCACCAATTTTGATGTTGAAGAATTGATGTCTGCCGTGGGGGTCCCAGGCTTCACTAATTTCTCCTGTTGATCCAGTGTTGCCTCCCTCTTTGTTTGGTTCTGATCCCTTAATAAAGGATTTTTGTTTTGAATTATACTCTCCTATGTGTTTTACTTCAAAAAGGACAGTTGGTTTGTGAGGGTTCAGGTACATTTCAAATATACAATGTGAAATGAACAAGGGACACCAACACCAAACAATCTCCTGGAGATTAAAAAATAAAAGATATCAATGGTGTTGGGGTAACTTGACACACAAAACACACCCAAAAATATTCTGGAGTAAAAATAAAAATAACATTGAACAAAGATCAGCCTTGGAAAAAATCAAAACATTAAAGAAAAAAAAAGGCTGAAAATCCAAAAAAAAAAAAATATATATATATAAAACTGTCAGATGTGACAACTAATAACAATATATTCAGGGAATCCCACTAAAAAAACACAAATAAAAGTTTGTCAGAAGTGTGTGTGAATATGAGCAGCAAAACTACTTAATTCTTGTCACATTATACAGAAGAAGAGAGTGCGCTGTATTAAACCATTTTTAACATTGCAGCGTGACAAAAGTGCTGAATCCATTGCGAACGCTAAGTTTACCAGAACGAGCTGTCCCGTCTCGGAATTTCTTCTGAGCATGCGTGGCACTTTGTGTGTCGGAACAGGCCACACACGGTCGGAATTGACGCTATCGGATTTTGTTGTCGGAAAGTTTTATCTCTTGCTGTCCAACTTTGTGTGTCGGAAAATCCGATGGAAAATGTCCGATGGCGCCCACACACGGTCGGAATTTCCGACAACACGCTCCGATCGGACATTTTCCATCGGAAAATCTGACAGTGTGTACGTGGCATTAGACTGTTTTCTGAGCCAGTTAACATGAGCTGTTTGCAATGTGCCTGTCTGTCTTGGCACTGATTAGGAGAAAACCTGTCCTAAAGTCCAACAGTCCTCTTGGGGATAGAGTTACATATGCAACTAAATGAATGTATGGCAGAAGACCATAACTCAGAGTAAATGACTGGAAACATCCTCTCTACAAAGTAACAAGAAACTAGTCAAGGTCATGAATTATTAAAAATACTATATTCAACACCAAATTGCTCCTATTCCTCTTTCCAGATTCCTTTAGAGCAGGGGTATCCAACTTGCAGGCTCATTGACTGCAAGTAGCCCAAGACAGCTTTGAATGTGGCTCAATACAAAATTGTAAACTTACTTCAAATGTTATTTTTTTTTAGAATTTTTTAGTAAACACTTAAAACATTTACACTTTGCAAATACATGTGGCAAAAAAATTTGACTCCGTGGTCTTTTATAAGTGGTCTTTTATAACTTTTATTTTCCCCCAAAAAAATATACTTTATTCATGTCATCAGTTTTCGGCAGCACCTACTGTATATTTGTGAGCCACTATTTTCAAGGATGAGGCACACGAAGGGCAAAATTAGAACCAAAATATCTGATTAGCACCTTCAGAATTCATTGAGAATCGCTTCTACATCCATTGAACCAGATAATGCACTAATTTTATGTGGCCCTCTTTTACTTTTATACTAATATATATAAAATAAGTTTTAGGTACATTATCTATATAAGTGATTGTTACTTGTTCCTCTTCTTCCAATGTGGCCCAGAAAGGTCAAAATGTTGGACACCCCTACTTTAGAGTATCAGTGTCTCACAGAGATGTGTAGTACAGTTTTACAGTATGGTTCTGAGAGTATCCCATCTCTTGTCAAAGTCATAGTAATTAAGGTAATCCTGCAACCAAAGAAATATCCAATCCCCTCTTTATTTCATTACCTTACACTACATATCAGTTTTTTATATATATTTATATAAACTGTAAAAAAACTTTGTAATAGTTTGTTTCATTTCTGATTTACACAATTCAACCACATCAATATATATAATGGCAGCAAATATAGAGGGAAAAATATATGCTTTGCTAAAGGGGCATAGCTAAATAAATTTTTTTAACCTGCTATAGAGTTTTTAAGCTCTGAACTCTGCCTTCTTATTACCTTTCTTACCTGGCATTATTATTTAGAGTGTAGACACCTGTGGTAGACAAAGTCAACAAGGGGTCTCTATGTGGAAATGATAATGAGGTGCCCCACTTCACTGAACTTTTATTTTCAATAGTGAGGGCCAATTATAGCTAATAACCAAACCCATATATGAAAATAACTATCACTATAGCAAAAATTCATGCATTTTAGCCTATCAAATTAATAATTTTTTGTGAGTTAAAGTAAAAAAAGTCAACAATTTCCATGGGGAACATTTACTTAAAAACAAATTTATTTTTAAATTGACCATTGTCACCAGAGCACGTGTCCCCATTGGACAACCGCCCCTCCCCTCCTGCTTTGGTAACAACTCTAAAATGTTGGCTTTCCCATCACTTTCTCTTATGCTGAAAATGGTAACTAGATCAAACAGAAAGGGTGAAATAAGGGACGCAAAGGGGGTTATTTACTAAAGCCAGAGAGTGCAAAATCCGGTGCAAGTCTGCATAGAAAATAATGCGCTTTCAGGTTTCATTGCCAAAGCTTAATTGAACAAGCAGATACCATATACAGCTGCACCAGATTCTGAGTGCATTTGTTTAAGTAAATCCACCCCAAAAAGCCATAAAAAACTGACAAAATGTGTACTTTTTGTTTAGATTAGCTTTCTGATTTTAGTAATGGTGCAGTGCATCCTAGATTGCTAGCCATTAGTAAATCACTGACTTTATCTTTTTACTTTCTAGTGGTTGTAGCAAGACTGGACAAAGGGTGGACTAGAACCCAAAATGGAGTACAGTTAGTAAAATAATGCTATGCCAGATTAGAAGTTGACAGGGCTCACAAGCAATTTCATAATCAGTTAGGCTACGGGCAAGGCCAGTGCAAGGATTTTTACTACTTATGCGAAAGTGCTTTTTGCTGCCCCCCGTCCATACAGCACTCCCTTCCCACGCTATCCTTCCACCACACCCACCATTGTGATAGGAGGGCAGTGTGACAGGAGAGGGGTATCTGGGCAGTGTGAAAGGAAGGGGCAGTGGGACAATAGGGTGGCAGTGTGGGGGCAGTGTGACAGGAGGGGACAGTAGGACAAAAGGGCGCTGTGGGACAAGAAGCGGGTAGTGAGACATGAGGGGGCAGCAGCACAGGAGGGGGGCAGTGGGACAGGAGGGGGCAGTTTCACAGAAGGGAGGCAGCAGAACAGGAGGGGGACAGCGGACAGAAGGGGGCACCAGTCCTTCCAGATTTCACCTGTTCTGCAGTGGCTCCTCCAGATATTGTCAGTGTGTATCTGGTGCCAGGAGGGGAAGCTTTGCTCCAGGCATGCAGAAGATCTCTGGCGGCAGCTGCAGCACAGAGCGGGAGGGGGGCTCTTTCACCCTGACCTCCTCCTCTCCTTCCTTCTCCTCCATGAGCCCTCAGAGGGCCTCGACCGCTCCCAGCACATCTGCATCCGCCCACCGCTCTCCCCTCCTGAAGATCGCCTGCCTACCTAATTCTCACTGCTCTGTCAGCAGCTACCGAGGAACAACGTTTCATTTGCCTGCTGCGGGGCACAGAAGGCGGCAGTGACCCCGACTGATGTGCGCTCTAGGCTGATTTGTGCTCTAGGCCAGCACCTACCTTGCCTGTAGGTAGTGCCATTCCTGGCTACGGGACTCAGCAGCTTCAGAGAAACAACCAAAGCTGGAGAATGCAGTACCACTGAAGGCTAATACTTCAAAAGTAGATTATTACTTTACAATGTAATAATATATATTAGAGTATATATATATATATATATATATATATATATATATATATATATATATATATATATATATATATATATATATATATATATATTAGTTACATTTATTTCAACTCTCCTTTCAAGCACTATATATTTTGTGCTAGAATTTGTAAACATTTTATTTCCTTCAGGAAAGCTATTATTGAAACCCATTTTAGCAACATTGACACTGCAATTTGTACTTTCATTTGTGTTTCCTTTTTTCTTTGTTCTATGCAGCTGAAAATTTAGTTTGTACCACAAAAAAGATGCATGACTAAAATGTCAAAAGAAGGATGTGCTTCCAATATCTTAAAAAATATAAGGTGATAAGTTGGAAATGTCAGGTAATTGGCAGGCAGATAGAAAGTTACACTATGTCCTCGGTGAAGAAAATTAACCAGCAGCTGCTAGCTGAGGCCCCAAGGTCATCTGAATGTCAGAATCAACTAAGAGCCAATCATTCAGAAGGATACTCTGCTGATATTTGCCCTCACTGGTCATTTTCAGATCTCCCTGGAACTGCCCTACTACTACTTCCAACATGTGTTCATTTCTAAAAATTACACAGATTGTGATTTATTACCTATCACGCTGTAAAAAATCCATTGTGAATTAAATCACCTCTTTGTTTAAACTGCTACTCTGTAATACGTATCATATCATCATAAATGACATTGAAGTTATAATCTACAGTACTCTGGTTTAGACGCTGATAAGACTCCACCAAGGGACGATCAATACTTACTATTCATTTTTGAAATTATCTTCACATTGATCCCTGAACAAGCGCCAGAAACACAGAGGCACAGTGGCTTTAATACTATAATTATATAAAGGTTTACAGGCTCATCCTCCCAGCCAATAAAAGCTGTCAGCTGGCAGGGACAGTTACAATCCCATAATCCATCAAAACGCTGTTCTCTGACCTATGTGCTTCTGGGCTTTTGGTAGACCTCGATAAACGTGCTTACAGAGGAGAGAATAGCAACAAATGCTAGGAAAACAAAGCAAGAGATTCATATTACAGATTAGGGAAACATGTCCCCTATACTTCACTAGCTTTATCACAGCATTAGGAAGGACATTTTCATGTTAGCAACTCAAGGGACCATGAGTGAAAAAAAAAAATCTACTAACTTTGCTTTGAACAGCAGCATGACTTTGAGGAGAATAATATAGTGTTTAATCTCACAGGAGCAGTCAGTAGATGATGGAACATTTGGGACAGTACTGAGATCATATCAAGTGAACAACCGTTGTAATAAAAATAAACTAATGTGTATCAAACACTAATTTTACTTTAAATTATGACAGATTTGAATACACAAATTTATAGTATTCATGATTGATGACCATTTAAACTCTCAGTTTACTATAGTTTCCACCTTAAATGACCTGAAGTTTGAATGCGGCTGTTGAGAGTGTATGAGCTTGAATGTCAAGATGGGATCACTTCCTTAAAACTGAACTGCAAGTAGATAAAATAGTTTAAAATGGATGCATCTCTGTATTTTTTTAATGCACGCAAAGTAGGTACCTGAATTTACCTGGTATCAACCGTTTGCAGTCCCTGAACAGCAAAACACAGACTGGAAGAGGGAGAAGCAGCACAATGAGCCAATCATTTGTTTTGCAATGGTTTTCCAGACCACTTATTATATTGTTTATTATATATAATTTTTGTACATGTCATATATTATGTGTAGATTAATAAATTGTTAAATTTTTATAAGTGCCATTAAAGCCCATTCTTCAGCAAATTTCTATGTAATCCCAGGATGTGGCACTCATTATACTCGTATGCCCAATGGCCACCAAGGACACCTCATTCATTTATTCCAGTTGCCCTTGGATACCTCTTGTCTCTCTCCTGGCTCTGACCTCGGATTGCCCACAGATCTTCTCTTGTCTCCTCTCCTGTGTATGACTTCAACTTGCCTGACTAGGTCTCTGATCTCCTGTCTTCTGACCACTGTCTCACTGACCTTTACAGCCACTCCTGACTATGCCTTCTGCTTTGCTCTGTCTTCTGTGATTGGCCTTGGTACCTACCTGCTGTACCCAGCCTGCTGTACCTACCTGCAGTACTCACCTTTTGCTCCAGCTTGCAGTACTTACCTGCTGTATTCAGCCTGCTGCACTTACCACTGCAACCTGCTTCCCGCTGTGTGCATCTCGTACAACCATCAGTTCTCCTAGGTCCTACTGCTTACCGCATCTGGTTTCCACCTGCAGAGAAATCTCCACACCTATATCTCTCATCTGTGGCACAGCCGGCAATCCCTGCTTCTTTGGGCGTATTGTTCCCTGTTTCCACCTTCAGGGACACCAAGCACTCAGCGGTAAGGAGTACTGTAGGTTTTTTGCAGTTGGTAAGAGTATGCTCACTCACTCAATCAACTACTTTGCTATAAGCAGACACCTCCAAACTACTTTGCCTAAACCAGGCCTATAGTCAAATGATAAAGAAAACACATTTAGAATGTTTTTAAAAACAAGAAAATACAAAATGGGCACTTTCATATTTGTCTTCAGTTTAGCTCAACTTGTAATAACAAAATTCAAAGCTGCCCCCCAAACTTGTGCTAGACACCCTCCAGCCCAATGGATAAGTTTATCTTTAACATATAGTAGCTCCCCAATATTGTTGGTAGTTGCCCTCTCTTTAGTATGTCCTGTCCACCTCTCCCAATGGTACTGTACTGAGGCCTGGAGACTGATTACTCAACCTCCAAGTTCTACATTGTGGAGAGCCAGAGATCAGAATTTTGACCGAAAGTTACTTAAAGGATCACCAAAGCTATTTTTTTTAAAATAAAAAACATGTTATACTTACCTCCAAAGTACAGCTCGTTTTGCACAGAGTGGCCCCGAACCTGGTCTTCTGGGGTCCCTCGGCGGCTGTCTCGGCTCCCCCCAGCAAGGACTCAACACTTTCATGCGAGCTCCCTCGCATGGTGTTGAGTGCTTGTGGGCGCGCTCTCGTGATACAGGCGGCGGCCATAGCCGCTCACTGTATCACTCGGCCCCGCCCCCGGCGCGCTGCGTCATTGGATGTGATTGACAGCAACGCCAGCCAATGGCTGCACTGCTTTCAATCCATCCACTCTAACCAATCAATGGCCAGGCTGAGCGGCGAAGAGGATGTCGGGAGTGAGCGTGGGACTTTCGAGGGGTCAGGTAAGTAAAACGGGGGGCTGGGGGGGGCGGTATTGGCAGATGTTTTTTCACCTTAATGCATAGAATGCATTAAAGTGAAAAAACTTTTACCTTTACAACCCCTTTAACATAAATATCTTTATATTTCTTTCAGTAAAGTTTCTTTTTTGTTAACTGTATGTTGGCAGCCTTGCTGCAGTAAATATTAAAAGTAACAGAAGGTTGAAATACTTGTCTATTCTTAAGAAGTCACTGCTCCAGGTTGCAAAATGACTGGTCTGCATCAGTGTGGACAAATTACATCAACAAATAGGCTTAAAGCGGAGTTCCACCCATATATATATATATATATTTTTTTTTTTTCATGGATTATGTTCTATTAACCACTTAAGCCCCGGACCATTTGGCTGGCCAAAGACCAGAGCACTTTTTGTGATTCGGCACTGCGTCACTTTAACTGACAATTGTGCGATGTGGCTCCCAAACAAAATTAACGTCCTTTTTTCCCCATAAATAGAGCTTTCTTTTGGTGGTATTTGGTCACCTCTGCAGTTTTTATTTTTTGCGCTATAAACAAAAAAAAAGAACGACAATTTTGAAAAAAAAGCATTATTTTTTACTTTTTGCTATAATAAATATCCCCAAAAAATATATAAAAAAACATTTTTTTAGGCCGATGCGTATTCTTCTACATATTTTTGATTAAAAAAATTGCAATAGGCGTTTATTGATTGGTTTGCGCAAAAGTTATAGCGTCTACAAAATAGGGGATAGTTTTATGGCATATTTATTAATAATTTTTCTTTACTAGTAATGGTGGCGATCTGCGTTTTTTTTCATGACTGCGACATTATGGCAGACAGATCGAACACTTTTGGCGCTATTTTGGGACCATTCATATTTATACAGCGATCATTGCGATTAAAAATGCATTGATTACTGTGTAAATGTGGCTGGCAGTGAAGGGGTTAACCAGGAGGGGGCGCTGTAGGGGTTAAGTGTGTCCTAGGGAGTGATTCTAACTGTAGGGGGATGGGCTACGTGTGACATGACACTGATCGCCGCTCCCGATCACAGGGAGCTGTGACCAGTGTCAGTGTCATTACGCAGAACAGGGAAATGCTTGTTTACATCAGCATTTCCCCGCTCTTCCTCTCCGTGAGACAATCACGGGTATCCCCGCGGACATCGAGTTCGCAGGACCCGCGATCACACTCACGGAGCTTGCGGCAGGGTGGCGCACTCGCTACCACACGGCGGCAAATTTAAAGGGACGTACCTGTACGCCCATTTGCCTGTCCGTTGCCGAAGTAAATGTTCGTGTGGCGGTCGGCAAGCAGTTAAACTGTTTAAACACTAGGAATCAATGCTATTACAGAAATCGTCGCTTAATTCCATTTTTTTCTATTACTTACTTTTTATTTTTGCTGAGCAGAGTGCTTCTATCTCTAGTGTGGGCATGTGAGGCCCACTGGCATTCTCTTCCTCGATATGGTGATGCTGGTTACCCAACATGCATCTCCCGTTCTCACGCGTGTGCTTTTTACACAGGGTGCAGGGAAAAGATAAGTAAATTGTTGCCATAACAACGTCAGCGAATGAGGAAGTGCCTGCCCCGTTGTTATGGTTTCATAGCTAGGTTTTGAAATAACGCGATGCTAGCCCTCGGCGCCTCCCACTGACTCCTGGGAAAGGATTACACACATCTCCCAGGAGCACTAGCGAGCACAGGAAGTGACAGAATACAAGGCACCCCATAGCAACAGCCCTGAATGAGTGAGTAAAAAAAAAGATGTTTCTGATGGATATTCAAAAACAGAAAAGTGTCAACTGCGCTAACTCCTATGTTATATTAAATGAATTAAATAACACCACTCCTGTTATGACAGTGAATATGTATGTGGGATAATGAAACCCTAAAAAAAATATATATATATATATATATATATATATATATGTTATGTGCACAAAATTTACCACTATACACTATATAACCTATACCTGTGTTGCATCAAGATATGTCAACATTAATCTTTAAGTGATACGCCAAAACAACACCCCACCAACAATATAAATAGTTTTAAATCAAATAATAAATAATAAAAAAATGATAAAATAAATGTCCAGTGTCTCTGCTGGAATAAATATCCCAGCTGATTGTTACTAGTGGGTAAGGAAACACAAAGTCCCAGTGCAGCTCTCCAGTGGGTAAGAAAATATAAAATCCCAGTGCAACTCTCCAGTGTGGATTAACTACTTCCGTGTGCTTCTATCCCCATCCATGGTTCCGTGTAGCTAATTCCACCAATATTGTGACAGCACTACTGACTAGAGTCAGCCTGGGCAACCCAGAGTGAGTGAACATCCAGCCAGAGGGATCATTGTTGCGGTTTCGCTGGGTCTGGGTTTCGCTGGGTCTGGTAAGAGGACCTGTTGGCCATTATCCATTATTGTTCCCAGGGACTGAGCCATTAGGAAGTGCCTAACCTGCTATCCTCTAGGCCCTGTTGACCACCACAGCTCCAATGCTGGGCCTCTGGCCCAAAAAGGGGGGGTGACACCATTTTTTTTGCATCAGGTGACACCAACCCTAGTGTTACCACTGTCCTGGAGTCCAATGCCACAATAAGTTCCGGCACTGAGCTCTGGTAACTGGCCAGACAGGAGTGCACTAGCGTGGGCACCCGGGACTCTTCGGCTCCAATTTTCTAGTGTACACAGCCAGGAGGAGGAGGAGCCACAGAGGAGGGGCACAACTTCAGTGTAAGAGTCACGCTGCTCATCTGAGGTCTGTGTATAGTTTACAGCGGAGGGGGACACAGTAACTGGGGAGGGGGTGGCAGATAATAGATGTACACAAGGAGTGATGGGAGGGGAGGGGGTTAAGGGGATATGTGCTGGGTGCTTTGGAAAGGGGATAGGATATGTGCTAGTTGGGGGTCTGATTCCCCCCCACCACTACCCTCCAAAAGCACCCAGCACATATCTCCTTACCCCCCTCTCTCTCCCCAAATGAAAACATTGCCGCATCCCTCTCTGTCCTCGTCCCGCAGTGTCCCTTTGTCCTCCTCCCATGGAGATGACAGGGCGGGTCTTAAAAAGGAAGGGGTGTGGCCTTGACAGGAAGGGGTGGGTCATATTTAGTCAGGCCTAGGGCAGCATAAAACCTAAATACACAACTGATTACACAGGGAAAACAATCAATCTGGATAGATTTTACACCAGTGCAATCAGATGTTCTTCTAAAAATGTAATTTCTTTGGTTTGATTAATGCCAGACCTGCAATAATGACTGCCATTTTTTCCCCCATCAGATTCCCCCCTAAAACTACTGGCATTTTTTTATCATCAGCAAACCTACCTTTAATACCTTTTTTTTGCTACTATGAAGTTTGGAAAGATAGTGTAGTGTACTTGCTTGACCAGAAAGTTTTTCGTGAAGCAAGCAGAAAGTTTTTTTGTGGTCATGTGTAAAAAATAAAAAGAGACAGACAGGATTGGAGCGGGCACCTGCCATTCGACCTGATGAAGTCTTACATAGTTACATAGTAGGTGAGGTTGAAAAAAGACACAAGTCCATCAAGTCCAACCTATGTGTGATTATGTGTCAGTATAACATTGTCTATCCCTGTATGTTGCAGTCATTCAGGTGCTTATCTAATAGTTTCTTAAAGCTATCGATGCTCCCCGCTGAGACCACCACCTGTGGAAGGGAATTCCACATCCTTGCCGCTCTTACAGTAAAGAACCCTCTACGTAGTTTAAGGTTAAACCTCTTTTCTTCTAATATTAATGAGTGGCCATGAGTCTTGTTAAACTCTCTTCTGCGAAAAAGTTTTATTTCTATTGTAGGGTCACCAGTACGGTATTTGTATATTGAAATCATATCCCCTCTCAAGTGTCTCTTCTCCAAAGAGAATAAGTTCAGTGCTCGCAACCTTTCCTCATAACTAAGATCCTCCAGACCCTTTATTAGCTTTGTTGCCCTTCTTTGTACTCGCTCCATTTCCAGTACATCCTTCCTGAGAACAGGTACCCAGAACTGGACAGCCTACTCTATGTGAAGCCAGACCAAAGTCTTGTAGAGTGGGAGAATTATCGTTTTATCTCTGGAGTTGATCCTCTTTTTAATGCATGCCAATATTCTTGTAGTTGCCATGTAGTTGCCCACCCCATTAATTTGTTCAGATCTTTTTGCAAGGTTTCCACATCCTGCTGAGAAGTTATTGCCCTGGTTAGCTTTTTTCCAATCAGCTGGTACCATTCCAGTCAGTAGACTGTCTGTAAAAATTAGGAACAACTTAAAAGAGAGGTATTGGATTTTTTTTTCAAGAATTAAACTTACCTAGGTGGATGCAGCATTGGGCCGATGCTGCATCTGTCTCCCGCCAGCTCTAAGACTGAGAATCGAGCGATCAAAGACCGCTGATCACTGGGTTCTCAGAGCTCAGTGAGCAGAGAGTTAGTGGCTGAGCGAGGTGCCAGTCCAAGGTTGTGCACGAATCTCGACCATATTGTTGCGATCTTCCCCCAGCCTGGACTGGCTCTGTGACTTCAGCCCACTATCTGCTGAAACGACTGCACGATTGTATGTTTGTAGCAAGTCACATTATAAGAGGTTCCAGGCTGATCTGTATTAGACATTTTTAAACACATCCCATAACGTCAAAGACACCAGGATTTGCAAGACTGTATTGGACATATGATGAATAATGCCTGAACAAAGATGGTGCTGTTATTCTCATGATCAAAGCAATTAAAGACATTGGCAGGGGAAATACTGTGATCTCTGTGAGAGATAACAAAACTTGAAAGAGGTAAACTTTAAAGTAGACCTGTGTTTTTCCTATGCAGGGCAAAGCAGTAGAATAATTTCACTGAAGACCTCCTTCAGCTGTTTATTTTTTGATTTGTTCACCCATGCAAATAAGCAGATGAAGCCCTATATCAGAGCTTGCGCAGGACTATGGACTCTCTTCCTGCCCCCATATAGCAATGCAAGTGTCAAACAATTGGTCACTGCATTGTAGGAGACAAAGTGTTAGTCAAAATGTCTTAATTCCAAGAAATATAGGGGGTTATTTACGAAAGGCAAATCCACTTTGCACTACAAGTGCACTGCAAGTGCACTTGAAAGTGCACTTGGAAGTGCAGTCACTGTAGATCTGAGGAGGACATGCAAGGAAAAAAAAAAAAACAGCATTTTAGCTTGCAGATGATTGGATAATAAAATCAGCAGCGCTTCCCCTCATTTCAGATTTTCCCCTCAGATCTACAGCGACTGCACTTCCAATTGCACTTTCAGTGCACTTGCAGTGCACTTGTAGTGCAAAGTGGATTTTCCTTTTTGTAAATAACCCCCATAGTGTATTTAATTTCACTTCTGGCAGTGTATTGGAAAGGAAGGATCGACTGAAAGTCAAGTACTGTATATACAGCTGCAGATTAGGAAGTTAGGTAAACTTGTTATTGTATGGGGAAAGCAGGGGTCCACTTTAAAAGGATAGTTCACCTTTGCAAAAAACCTGCCCGTGCAGGTAAGGGATGTTTGTAGATTAAAACAAACTGTGCAGCTCTGACTAAAGGTGAATAATACTCTTGCTATAGGTGTAGGCCATTTACATACCTTATGAAGCCTGACTGGAATACACGCAGGACGTTGCTAAGTACCCTCAGGACATTGCTATGTCCTGAGTGTATTCCAGTCAGGCATCATGGTATGTAGATTGCCTACACCTATAGCAAGGGCTTTATTTAACTTTATTCAACTGCTTCACAGTTTGTTTTTATCTACAGCTGCCCTTCATCTGCATAGGCAGTTTTGTGGTAAAGGTGAACTATCCCTTTAAGGAAACAGTTTTAAATTTGGATCATACAGTGCATTTTTGGTTTGTTTGAAAAAAATGACATGCTTCAAATTATTCTTTAACGCCCAATTAATCTTTCAAATTGTATCTGTTGTGTGCTTTAATACTCATATTTCATCAATTCATGTCAGCTTTTTTAAACTGTCTTTAATCTCAAAATTCCTGCAGAAGTAACACGTTCAAAAGTCCACTCTATCAAAATAATAACCACTGAGAATAATGACAGTTTTGAAAAAAAAATCTATTCAGTTCTTTGTACATTTATTAAGCATTTTATCAAATGTTAATAACGTAACCATATGAAATACTGTTGTAAAGTTGGTGTTGTTTCATCAAGTTTTTATTTAATTGCTTTCAAAATTTAACAATAGAAAAGTACTGGACTGTGGAAGAACACTGCCAACCCAAATAACAGACGGTGTATCTATTATCTCACTTCCATGAAGGTCAATGACCTATGACAGTTGGAGCAGAAAAAGCACTGTGAGGGATGTGCAATTTAATCTTTACACAAATAAAAGAGAAGTATCACAATGCCGGCATAATGAAGAATCTCTGAGTGAAAAAGAAAAGTCTGTCCCAGAGGAAATTCTTTATTCCATTTCTTAAACTGTTCAAATGCATTCGCACTATGAAGTTCACTCATTGTGTTGACACACGTATTAACAGTATTTTGGTTGGACTGCTACCGATTCTATAAAGTGATTGTAGAGCCCAGGTCTGTTTCAGATTTCTTTCCCTTCATTCATTACTATTCAACATCAACTGTTGTGTACCATTGTGTGCCAAACTGTTTGCATGATTAGATGCTTCTGTATTTTTTATGTGTCCCATAAAAATGGGTTTTTGCTAAGCTACTTTTGTTAGCTGTTTTGCTTACTACTATGCAATGTCCAGTTTAAACATATGCATTGTATAACATTATGGAATTTAATATTTTGTTTGTTCTCATATTACCAGTATGCTAAAAATATCAGTATTGTGATTTTGAATCAAAAGCTTTTTCTAAAAATGAGATGAATAACATATATACCATATGCATTCAATGTATTATTTACATTACACTTGGTGCATCATCTGCTGTTAAAGGTAGAAGGTTTTTTTTTATCTTAAAGGGGTTGCAAAAGTAAAAGTTTTTTCACCGTAATGCATTCTATGGCGCGCCGGGGGGGTGGGGCCGAGTGATACAGTGAGCGGCTATGGCCGCCGGCTGTATCACGGGAGTGCACCCGCAAGCACTCAACACCATGCGAGGGAGCTCGCATGAAGGTGTTGAGTCCTTGCGGGGGGGAGCTAAGACAGCAGCCGAGGGACCCCAGAGACCAGATTCGGGGCCACTCTGTGCAAAACGAGCTGCATAATGGAGGTAAGTATAACATGTTTGTTATTTTAAAAAAATATATATATATCTTTAGTGATCCTTTAATGCATTCTATGCATTAAGATAATAAAACCTGTTTTCAGCAGCCCCCCTAATACTTACCTGAGCCCTATCTCGATCCAGCAATGTTGCATGAGAGCCTCAGCTGTCTGGGACTCTCCCACCTGATTGACTGAGACACAACAGTGGGCAGCATTGGCTGCCCCTGCTGTCAATCAAAGTCAGTGAGCCAATGAGGAGAAAGAGGGGGCAGAGCCAAGCCATGGCTTTGTTTCTGAATGGACACACAGGGCAGCTGCTCAGCTCGGGTGTCCCCATAGTAAGCTGCTTGCTGTGGGGGCACTGGGCAGGAGGGAGGGTCCAGGATCGCCGACAAGGGACCTGAGAAGAGGAGGATCTGGGCTGCAAAAAACACTGCACAGAGAACAGGACTTTAATATCACTTTAACCACCTCAATATAGGGCACTTACACCCCTTTCTGCCCAGACAATTACTCAGTCATGCAACACTGTACCCATATGAAATTTGCATCCTTTTTTTCACACAAATAGAGCTTTCTTTTGGTGGTATTTAATCACTAGTGGGTTTTTTATTTTTTGTGCTATAAATAAAAAAAGACCGTAAATTTTGGGAAAAAATGCCATTTTCTCTCCTAATTAGTAATTTTTCTTCATAAATTTTGGCCAAAATTTATACTGCTACATAGCTTTGGTAAAAAATAATTCAAATTAGTGTATATTATTTGGTCTTTGTGAAAATTATAGATTCTACAAACTATGGTCCCAATCACTGAAAATCGATCACATCTGATCAGACCCTCAGTACATCAGGTGAATCTCATTTCTTGAGACACTAACAAGTCAGGTCAAGTACAAATACCCCCCAAATGACTCCTTTTTAGAAAGTAGACATTCCAAGGTATTAATTTAGTTTTTTCCCACAATTCTTTGCAAAATTAAGATTTTCTTTTTTTTTTTTTACAAAATTGTCATATTATCAGGTTATTTCTCACACACAGCATATGCATACAACAAATTACACACCAAAATACATTCTGCTACTCTTCACGAGTATGGCGATACCAGATGTGTGAGAAATTTACACAGCCTGGCCACATACAAAGGCCCAACATTGAAGTAGCACCTTCAGGCGTTCTATGAGCTTAAATGACACATCTCATTTCTCAACCACCTATTACACTTTTGAAGGGCCTGGAGCACCAGGACAATAGAATTGCCCACAAAATGACCCCATTTTGGAAAGAAATCACCCCAATGTATAATCTATAAGGCATAATGAGTCTTTTGAACGGTTCATTTTTTCCAGAAGTTTTTGGAAAATGTAGAAAAAAATGAAAACGCATTTTTTTACACAAAGTTGTCAATTTATAAAATATTTCTAACACATAGCTTGTACATAGCAAAAATTACAACCCAAAATACATTCTGCTACTCTTCCAGAGTATGGCGATACCACATGTGTGAGACTTACACAGCCTGGCCACATAGAGAGGCCCAACATTGAATTAGTATCTTCAGGCGTTCTAGGAGCATAAATTACACATCTCATTTAATTCCTACCTATCACACTTTTGAAGGTCCTTGAGCACCAGGACAGTGGAATTACCCACAAAATGACCCCATTTTGGAAAGCAAACACCCCAACGTGTATTCTTTGAGGCATGGGCTGCAGACAGGTACTCGGGTACTCTGATGGGCTGCAGATGGGTACTCTGATGGGCTGGTGACAGGTACTCGGTTACTCTGATGGGCTGGTGACAGGTACTCGGGTACTCTGATGGGCTGGTGACAGGTACTCGGTTACTCTGATGGGCTGGTGACAGGTACTCGGGCACTTTGATGGGCTGGTAACAGGTACTCGGGTACTCTGATGGGCTGGTGACAGGTACTTGGGTACTCTGATGGCCTGGTGACAGGTACTCGGGTACTCTGATGGACTACAGATAGGTACTCGGGTACTCTGATGGGCTGGTGACAGGTACTCGGTTACTCTGATGGGCTGGTGACTGGTATTCGGGTACTCTGAAGGGTGGTGACAGGTACTCAGGTACTCCGTACTCACATGAACTGTGACAGGTACTCAGGTACTTAGATGGACTGTGACCGGTACTCGGGTACTCAGATGAACTGTGACAGGTACTCAGGTATTCGGGTACTCAGATGAACTGTGACAGGTACTCAGGTACTCGGGTACTCAGATGAACTGTGACAGGTACTCGGTACTCAGATGAACTGTGACAGGTACTCAGGTACTCAGATGGACTGTGACAGGTACACTCAGGTACTCATATGGACTGTGACAGGTACTCAGGTACTCAGATAAACTGTGACAGGTACTCGGGTATTCAGATGGACTGTGACAGGTACTCAGATGGACTGTGACAGGTACTCAGGTACTTGGGTACTTAGATGGACTGTGACAGGTACTTGGGTACTCAGATAAACTGTGAGAGGTACTTTGATGGGTGGTGACAGGTCCTCTTTATTGGGGGCAATCATTGTGTGTTGGTGTATACTGTAAGCGGTAATGAGATGTTACCGCAATCTCCTTCTCCCACACGATCGGTGTGTGAGCAGGAGAACCCGGTAACATCTAGTTACCGCTCTATGTTTACATTTAGTGATCGGCTGTGAAAGGATCACAGCCGATCATGTGGTAAACAGCCGCTGGCCAATGGCTGTTTACTAGTGTTGGTGATGAACAGTGTTCCCGGGTACACGCTGCCATCGACGCGCACGTGCAGCGCGCTCGCGATCACGCGCATGCGCCATGCAAAGTGAGGCGATACCATCTGTGATCGTCCTCACGTGGTAAACAGCCATGCCCAATGGCTGTTTACCCCCCTCGGTGGCGAGCGGTGTCTCCGTGACAAGCCGCCACTGAAGGTACAGGACTGTGCGCACACGATTGCATGCATGCCCTGTTTAAATGGACGGATGTCATATGACGCCCGCCCAGAACAAGAGCCGCGCCGCCTGGCCATCATATGACAGCCGGCGGGTGGCAACTTTCTAAACAAAGGGCCAGTTTACTTTTGTTCAGATTTTAAGGGGGAGAATAGAACAGTGCCCCATTGTTGGTGTCAGTGGAAGGAAAAGTGACCCATCGTTGGTGTCAGTGGAAGGAATAGTGCCCCATCGTTGGTGTCAGGGGGAGGAATAGTACCTCATCATTGGTGTCAGGGGGAAAAATAGTGCCCCATCGTTGGTGTCAGTGGGATAAATAGTGCCCCACCGTTGGTGTCAGTGAGAGGAATAGTGCCCAATTGCTGCTGTCAAGGGCCAGATAAAGGCAAGCAATAGTGCTCAATAGGGATGAGCTTCGAGTTCGAGTCGAACTCATGTTCGAGTCGAACATCGGCTGTTCGCAAGTTCGCCGAACAGCGAACAATTTGGGGTGTTCGCGGCAAATTCGAATGCCGCGGAACACCCTTTAAAAGTCTATTGGAGAAATCAAAAGTGCTAATTTT
Source organism: Lithobates clamitans (assembly GCA_037952925.1). Lineage (NCBI taxonomy): Eukaryota > Metazoa > Chordata > Amphibia > Anura > Ranidae > Lithobates > Lithobates clamitans. The sequence goes on along the minus strand of JBBGZY010000580.1, from coordinate 4,045,247 downwards.
AAAGGCTTATATTCATGGTATTGTCATAAAAAGTGTTTGGGGACCTGGGTCCTGCCCCAGGGGACATGTATCAATGCAAAAAAAGTTTTAAAAACTGACGTTTTTTGGGAGCAGTGATTTTAATAATGCTTAAAGTGAAACAATAAAAGTGTAATATTCCTTTAAATTTTGTACCTGGGGGGTGTCTATAGTGTGCCTGTAAAGGGGCTCATGTTTCCCGTGTTTAAACAGTCTGACAGCAAAATGACATTTCAAAAAAATTCATTTCAGGAAAAAAAATAATTTAAAACTACTCGCGGGTGGCTATTAATGCATTGTCGGTCCGACAATACATATAGAAGTTCATTGATAAAAATGGCATGGGAACTCCCCACAGGGGAACCCTGAACAAAAAAAAAATGACGTGGGGGTCCCCCCAAATACCATACCAGGCCCTTCAGGTCTGGTATGGATATTAAGGGGAACCCTGGCCAAAATTTTAAAAAAAAATGACGTGGGGGTCCCCCTAAATTCCATACCAGGCCCTTCAGGCCTGGTATGGATATTAAGGGGAACCCCGGCCAAAATCCAAAAAAAAAAACGGCATGGGGTCCCCTAAAAATCCATACCAGACCCTTATCCGAGCACACAACCTGGCAGGCCACAGGAAAAGAGGGAGGATGAGAGAGCGCCCCACCCCCCCTGAACCGTACCAGCCCACATTCCCGCAACAGAAGGAAAAGATGGAGGAAGAAACCAAAGAAAGATAGAAGATAGAAGATAGAAGAAAGAAGAAAGAAGAATCATTTAAATAAAGGAATTGTCAAAAACTGTCTCTTGTCATTTTTAACATTTTTGACAGTTTTTTAGTGAAATGGTAGGGGTATACCTCCTTACCATTTCACACATGTGGGAGGGCCGGGATCTGGGGGTTCCCTTGTTAAAGGGGACTTCCAGATTCTGATAAGCCCCCGCCCGCAGACCCCCACAACCACCGGCCAGGATTGTGGGGATGAGGCCCCTGTCCTAATCAATATGGGGACAAGGTGTTTTGGGGGGCTACCCCAAAGCACCCTTCCAATGTTGAGGGCATGCGGCCTGATACGGTTCAGGAGGGGGGGCACTCTCTTGTCCCCCCTCTTTTCCTGGGGCCTGCCAGGTTGCGTGCTCGGATAAGGGTCTGGTATGGATTCTTGGGGGGACCCCACGCCGTTTTTTTTTTCATTTTGGCGTGGGGTTCCCCTTAAAATCCATACCAGACCTGAAGGGTCTGGTATAGATTTTGAGGGGGACTCCACGCCATTTTTTTTTAAAATTTTGGTCAGGGTTCCCCTTAATATCCATACCAGACCTGAAGGGCCTGGTATGGAATTTAGTGGGACCCCCACGTAATTTTTTTTTTAAATTTTGGTTCGGGGTTCCCCTGTGGGGAATTCCCATGCCGTTTTTATCAATGAACTTCTATGTGTATTGTTGGACCGGTAATTCATTAACAGCCGCCTGTAGTTTTAAATTACTTTTTTTCCTTTGAAATGTAATTTTGCTGTCAGACTGTTCTAAACACGGGAAACATGCGCCCCTTTACAGGCATACTATAGACACCCCCCGTTACGAAATTTAAAGGGATATTACACTTTTATTGTTTCACTTTAAGCATTATTAAAATCACTGCTCCCGAAAAAACGGCCGTTTTTAAAACTTTTTTTGCATTGATCCATGTCCCCTGGGGCAGGACCCAGGTCCCCAAACACTTTTTATGACAATAACTTGCATATAAGCCTTTAAAATTAGCACTTTTGATTATTCATGTTCGTGCCCCATAGACTTTAACGGTGCGCACCAGAAAAATTTGTTTGAACACGTGAACACCGTTAAGGTCTATGGGGCACGAACATGAATAATCAAGAGTGCTAATTGTAAAGGCTTATATACAAGTTATTGTCATAAAAAGTGTTTGGGGACCTGGGTCCTGCCCCAGGTGACATGGATCAATGCAAAAACAGTTTTAAAAACGGCCGTTTTTTCGGGATTTTAATAATGCTTAAAGTGAAACAATAAAAGTGTAATATCCCTTTAAATTTCGTACCGGGGAGGTGTCTATAGTATGCCTTTGCGTGTTTAAACAAATTTTTTGCCTGTTCGCATGTTCTGGTGCGAACCGAACAGAGGGGTGTTTGGCTCATCCCTAGTGCTCAATAGTGAATGCTAATTATGAGCTCTGAGTTAATCTTGAACCTGTGTGGTCTGAATTTTGTTTGTTTGTTTGGAAGTTCAGCAATGGCAAGACTAAATGGTTATATGGCCAACCTGAACCTCTAGCTGCAACCGGAAGTGTAAAATTTAGCGGCATTATTACTACCACTGCAAAATATGACAGCTTCCTACTCGGGCTGATTGTAAGGGAGCCACAGGCCACCAGTCTCCTACCAACCACTGAGTCATTCCCTGTAGGTCTGGTATGGATTTTAAGAGGGGATCCTTGCAAAAAAAAAAAACAGCATGGTGTACCCCCAAAATTCCATACCAGACCTGAAAAATGCATGAGGTCCTTCAGGAAATCCTTACCAGACCCTTTAGGGTCCGCACCCTACATGCACCCCACCAGACCATACCAGGCCACATGTCCTCAACATGGAGGAGTTCCTTTCCAGGGGGCGCCACCTGGCAAAGCACTTTGTCCCCACGTTGATAAGGACAAGGTCATTTTCTCACAACCCTGGCCTTATCAGAATCTGGATCCCCCTGTAAGAAAAAGTTGGCCCCAGAAATGGGTTGCTCCTACATAAAAAAAAGAAGATATCACATAGAAATAAAACTATTCGAACATTTGACAAAAACTTTATTTAAAAAATAAAAATCTCCAAAAATGTCCCTCATTTGACTCAATGTGAATCTATTATCAATTGCAATGTCCACTACTTGCCGACTCACTGTAAAAAAAAAAAATGCCCAACCTGACAAACTGCTCCCTGAGCAGTCATCAGAAATATAAGGGGAGGGGTAAGATCAGGGATAGTGGTGACATCATTGACTAAATATAGCCATAGACATATTTGGTCAATGTCATTGCTGTCCCCAGTCATTTGGTTACGTGGCTGGGGATTCCTGGTCACATCAGCATTTTCTAGGGATGCAACAGGCGCAAGCATCCACTGCTTGCCTAAACAACCAGTAACATGGGGATGCTGTCACATGTAGAAGTGGCAGAGCTTTGGCGAGATCCCCATTCACCACTGCTACACAAGGGTCACACATGACCGCTTCGTGGAGCGGTCATACGCACGAGGGGTGACCTCATCGGCACCCCCCGCGGGAGACATGGCTCCAGGCTTAGCCAACATGGCAGCTGCTCCATGCTCGGCAGAATCTCCACTACCGCATGCTACTGCTACACAGGCAATTGATCCTGCATCACAAGCCGGCATTGCACAGGAGGTAGTCGCCTTGCTGGGACCCACTCTGGCTGCCACTGTGGATGCTGCAGTGCACAGAGGGCTAGAGCAACTCCACCTGGAGGTACAGGCACAATCCCAGAGAATCACCCATTCAGAGGATAGAATATCATGCCTGGAAGATGATACCACTGCACAGTCAGCAGTAATAGCCCGCATAACTGCTGAAAACAGAGAATTGTAGGGCAAACTGGACGATCTGGAAAATCGTTCCAGAAGAAATAATCTGTGCATAATTGGATTGCCAGAATCAGTAGCGAACAACCATCTCACCAATATTTGCGCTAATCTTATTCCTGAACAATTGGGGCTCCGCATACCCTGCATTATCGAGAGTGCCCATTGCATCCGTCAGCTCACGGACACTCGCGCCAAACCCAGACACGTAATTGTTAAGTATCTGAATTACGCTGACAAAAATGCTATTATGCAAGCATTCCGCTGCACACGCTCCCTAACAGTAGACGGAGCAAAATTGTTGCTCTTTGCGGACTATTCGATCGAGGTGGTGAAACAACGTAAAACGTTCTCCACAATCTGCTCGACTTCATACCACAATCAAGTGAAATTTTATTTGGCATATCCGGCTACCCTGCGTATCCAAACATGCTCAGGGGAACACCTCACTTTCACTTCGCCAGATGAAGTGGATTGATACCTTGCAACTTCTGGCACAGAAATGGATCACACCAACTCCGCAGAAGCCTCCTCCTCATCGCCGACTTCTTCTCCCTCAGCATCCCGCAAACAACAGCACAGCCCGAACAAGCCACCATACAAACGTAGTCGCTTTACCCATCAGATGGATCGCTCCAGCAATCGCTGAAGACGAACCTCAGAGTTTACCTATTGATGGATGCACATGAGAAACGGGTAGTATTTTCACCCCCTTTTGTTACTTTGTTCTCCGCATCTCCCACATTCCTGCCTGAGTAAACTCTTTACTTTATGCGCTGGGCTATCGCATTATTACACCTAAATATGGTCGCTAGATCATTTCTCCCTCTGTGGTTTATCTCCCATCTTAAGCTACTTAGAGTACTGGCCATTGCTGTACGCAGTCTCCCTCAAAGTATCTGCAGGTAGCCAACTGCCCTGCTCATTCTTCAGGATGACACTTGACATTTGCTGTAACCTTCTGGAGCCTAAACACTCCACTCATTTATGCCTAGATACTCATTTACCCCCACCGAACTGGCAACCATCCATCTACCCCCTCCTCTCCCCCTTCATTTCTCCTCCTCCGAAGCTCAAACTTCATTCCTAAGGGAGGAGCGGGCGAAAGGCGGGGGAGTCTTGCCATCTGGTTTAGCTTCATGTGGAAAAAAGTGAAGTACTTGATGTTTAATAGATGCTTCTTGCACCAAACTTTTGTTATGTTATTTCTTTACAGCTTTAGTTTCATGGTTACACGATTTCTAATCTTTAGCTTTGTGCCTTTAGCTTTAGGAAACTTACAATACTTGGGTCACCGTCGGATTGATGGCGCAATGCCTGTGGGAAGACTTCATTCCATACATCAAGCTCAGGACATCCCTACACATCAGACATGGCCTCCTCAGTCGATGGGAATCACCTAAAGATTGTATCGTGGAATGTTAAGGGGCTTCGCTCTCCAAGTAAGCTTAGACACCTTAAGCGTCTACGGGCAGATGTGGCATTGCTCCAGGAGACGCATCTGGCCGCAGACGATCTGACCCGTCTACGCAAATTATGGGAAGGAACTGTGTATGGCTCACCCGCCATAGGCTGTAAAGCTGGAGTAGCGATCCTACTACACAGGAATCTGAAAAATACTATTAAGGACATTAAGACTGACCTGATAGGCCGCAAAATGACGATACACATTACCTTAGCTAACAAAGACATAGCTATCACCAATATAAATGCTCCCAACTCCCCAAACGCCTCGTTTTTTCAAGATATGGTGACTTGGATACTGTCTGCACCTGAGCCTCTACATTTAGTAGGCGGAGACTTCAACTCAGTTATGTCCACCACGATTGACCGCACTGGGGATGCGACACACAGGTTGACCAGGAATAACACTCCAACCCCGACCCCAATGCTCCTTACACAAACAATAGATTCCATGCAGTTGATAGATGTATGGCGGTTAACACACCCAACGGACCGAGAATATACCTTCTACTCCCCCCCCACAATTCCTTCTCCCGCATTGACTTTTTTTTGCATCTTCCACACTCTTACCAATGCTATGCGAATGGGAAATCAACGATGCTAGAATTTCAGACCACAGTCCCATTGCAATACACTTGGTTAATAAGCAACCCTCTTCTCCAACGCGAATGTGGCGCTTCCCTTCTTACCGGAGAACGGATAACGAGGACTTCCGCCACATGCTCTACACAGCAGGGACAGAATATACCTCCACAAACGCAGTGCATCTCACAGACCCAAACCTCTTCTGGGAGGCTGGAAAAGCCTTCATGAGGGAGAAAATTATTTCTTATACTACCCAATTTAAGAAGAATGCTAAACAACACTACATGTGAGCTAGCAAGACTCTACGCTCAGCACACGAACAACTCACAATTAATCGTACACCTGACAACATCCAGGCCTGAAGAAAAGCCAAACGAGAATTTGACCTATGGGCTGAGCAACAAGAATTAGTCAAGACCTCATACTCTACTGTACACTTCCATAGGTTTGGTAACAAGGCGGGCAAACTGCTAGCGAAGCTCTGCACAGGGTCCAAAAGGCCCCCCCATATCTCTGCCCTGAAAAATGAAGCTGGCATCCTAGTTACCACACCTATGGAAATTAGTAAACTGTTAGCAGACTACTACACTAGTCTTTATTTAGCGGACCCGAATGATCAACCAACGGCGGAAGCCCTCTTAGCTAAGATCTGTTTACCCAAACTTCGGGAGGATCATTTAGCTGCCCTTAATGAACCCATCACCATTGAGGATATCCAACTGACAATCAAATCACTGACTTCCGCTAAAACCCCAGGCCCAAGCGGTTATATGGCCGAATTTTACAAGTTAACAAAACCCTAAAACACGTTTTTGCAGCCATGTGGGATGGGGGCTCCTATCTTCCTACAGGAACGCAGGCACATATCAGATTAATCGCTAAAAAAGGTAAAGACCCCTCACTTCCAGAATAATACCGACCAATCATACCGATCATTGCGATGCGCTTAGCCCACCTACTCCCATCTTTATTACACCCGGCACAATCAGAATTTGTCCAGGGACGCTCGGCCACCCTAAACATACGCAAGGTCCTAATGGCACTAGAATATGCTAGATTGAATCCCGAACAGGACGTCGCCATAATGTCACTTGATGCCGAAAAGGCCTTTGACAACATCAGTTTGTCTTGGCTATTTCGCGTGATGGCGGACTTCGGCTTTACGGGCCCAATCGTACGTTTTTTACAACAAATGTATGAATCACCAATGGCGCGTCTGGTCACCCCCGATTTTATCTCTGATACAATCCCCCTGACAAAAGGAACTAGACAGGGATGCCCACTATCCCCCTTACTATTTAACATCGCAATCGAACCTTTATCCAGACTAGTTAACTCGACTGACGGAGTCAGTGGCATAACAAAAGGTGATCAAACTCTCCGCTCTGCCCTATTTGCTGACAACATATTGTTATTCTCTACCGAACCCCTAGCAGACTTTGATAGGTTACGAAACCTCTTACAGACTTTCAGACTGTGCTCAGGCTTTCGAATTAACTTTGATAAAAGTGAAGTAGTATCGCTCCATCCCAAGTTGTCTGCCAAATGGCGACACAGATCTCCTTTAGCCATAGCAACACATCATATCACATATCTAGGCATTCACATTGGACGAGAACCATCTTCTTTATATACACTCAACTTCCCACCGTTAATATCAAAAATTGTAAAGGAGTTGGAAGCTTGGGCAGCTCTCCTCCTCTCTCTCTTTGGGAGATGTCACCTTTTCAAAATGGTGTCATTTGCACGCCTACTTTACCCTATGCAGACCATTCCTCTCTTAATAAAGCACTCAGATATAAAAAAATTCACAAGGCATTATCCGCCTTTTTGTGGTCTCGCAAAAAATCACGAATTGCCCTACAAAAGCTATGACTCCCGAAGTGTGAAGGAGGAGCGGACTTGCCCAATATACATTTTTATAATCTCGCCTGCCTACTTAGACAGGGTCTTGACTGGATATCTGATAAATCTAAATACTCAAACACCATCCTTGAGGCTGCCTCGGCCTTTCCATATGCCCTACCTGCCATTCTCCACACAAACCCTAACAAGCTACCAACATACCTCAAGTCAAGTGTACTCATCAGGGACATGATTATAGCCTGGAGAGAGGTACGGGGACTGCTGGGACTACCCTCCAATATCTCCTTTCATCTGCCAATCCAAGGCAACCCGATGTTTCTCCCGTCCACCCTACACAAAGCTTGCGACCAGTGGATCGCTAAAGGTCTTGTCAACACTAACTCATTATATCTTAATAACCCTGGCGAATTTAAATCCTTCCAAACCCTGTCAAGGGAATTCTCCCTACCAGCGACACATATTTTCTTTTACCATCAACTGGCCAGTTATCTACGGTCCTGTTACGGGCCTGAAACAGATGCCCTCCAAAAGTCCTTTATTGACACTGTGCTACACAGAAATGACTATTCCATTTCCAGCCTATACTCTCATCTTAATACCCATCAGACTGCCAAGTATCGTCTTAAACTGTTTCAAAAGTGGACCACTATATTTGACGAGGAAGACCTTCCAGAAAAAATCCTGGAAGGATACAGACAAGTTCACAGACTCACTATATCTGAAACATGGCGTGAAACGCAATTTAAAATTATTCATAGAGCATACTACCCTTTCCGTATCAACAAAACAGATCCAGCCCAGGGGTGCTGTCCCTGGTGTTCTGCACCACACCCCACACTGGTTCACCTCCTATGGGAGTGCCAATCCATTATCACATACTGGGACTCTGTACTGAACTTTATATATAAGATCACTAAAGCAAGGATCCCAAGGCATTATCTTATATGTCTATTTGGGTGTGAACCACCATTATCCACACCTCCAGAAAAAAGTCCACTTCACATCTCTCATTAGACGCATATATGCCTCCTAGTGGCCCGTGGGACTATCATGTCACACTGGATCAAGTCAACACCGCCAAGCTTACAGGCGGTGAAATAAGCCCTCTTATCGCTTTTCTATCTGGAAAGGTTAGACACCATGGTATTGAACTTTCGCCCCACCTCACGATTTTTCATGAGATGGCGTAAATTCATGGAACACACGTTCTCCCAAGAAGAACTACAAAACCTCATGCAACCATTTCACTCATGGATTGTTATCTCAAACGAGACCTTACAAACTCCCTAGGCAACCTTAAGTTATAGATAGAGAGTGATAAATCATGCGGCGCTTACAAATACCTAATTAAAACTAAAAATTGTAAAGCAACCAAATAAACAGGAAATTCATAATGGAAAATCCAAGTTTTAATAGTATCTTCATATTGATCTTCCATTACATTGTGTAAACAAAGGTTATAAAGAACCATTGTTACATCAAAAAATGAATCACAAATAAGCTCACTTCCAGACTAGTTAATAATAAAGCCAAGCAAAGAATAAATAAAAAACACCAGGGGAGGAAAATATTCAAATAATAAATATAAATTAAGTAATCATTTCTAAAATTCAGTCGGCTCAATCAGAGCACAATAATGAAGTGCATAAGAAACTAGAACCAATGTGCAATTACAGGTGTGGCACAATAATAAAAGCTGCAATAAAAGGTGCAGCATCAATGTGTAAATAACTATGAAAATAATAAAAAAATGTATATAAATTGTGCAAATAAGCAATCAGTGCAACATCAATTTCCATTAATAGGTCAAAAACATTTTCTGACATGCAAAACTCCACAAAAGTGTAATAAAAATAAAAATAAATAAATAGAAGTCCAAGAAAGTGTGTGAATATCTAAACAAAACAAAATGTCCTTAATCTAAAGGTCCATAGACTAGGCAATCCAAATCGTGATAATCTTAATTGGGATGTGTAGAAAGAAAGTTCCTCCAGAAGTAGCCAGTGCCAGTAATCAATCAAAGGTGTATACACACATGTGGTCCCCCCAGCCTCTAACCTCACGGCTGAGCGATAACAGCCCTGTAAGCTAATACAGATGGTAGAGACAGCTTCATGATCTCCTTGCTGGCAGCTCCCCTATGGATCTTTCAACTATAACCGTGCTCCGCTCCCGGGTTGCTCCAGTCAATCAGCTCAATAAGAAACAGAGGGGGAAGCACTCCATAGTGTAGTAATTTAAAATGTATATTTATTAAAAGTTATCCACTTACATTCAATAAACGAACAAAGGAGTGAACACTGCAACAACTCCCTGATCCCGGCCGTGATCGGGAAGCCAAGTGTAGCCGAATGAAGCCCGCCTCTCCTCCCTGACACGTTGCGTGACTGTCACGTCACTTTCTCAAAGGGTGTGGAGACGGGCAAGCAAGGATGACTCATATAGCAGGAAGGTAACCATGGTAACCCCTGCTTCACAAACAACAGAGCGTAGCCTCCATTAGTCACTCCGTGAAGACAATTTTTATACAATAATATAATTAATAATCAGTACTAAAAATACAAAACAACAAATTGATTAAACATCATCTACTAAGGCAATTTAAAAAAAAAATATATATATATATATATATATATATATATATATATATATATATATATATATATATACATATATATATATATATATATATACATATATATATATATATATATATACATATATATATATATATATATATATATATATATATATATATATATATATATATATATATATATATATATATGTATATATATGTATATATATATATAAGGGGATAATATATTCATGGGAAAAAAACTCTCTAATGGGCAGTAGTATAGCAAGACAATCTTCTACCAATTTGTTAACCTACAACTGCCATCTAGTGGACAAATTAAATACTCCAGGGCATATAAAAACACAGATATAATAAAAAGGAAGAAATGAACCAATAGAACGGTTAGTAGTATTGCAACAAATACCACACTGCAATAAAATGAATTATGATAATCTTGAAATATCCTAACCAATAAGCTTTATAGAAATGTAACAGGAATATCTCATAAAATAACATCAAGAGGCAAAATAAGTAAAGGCTAGGATCAATCAATAATTTTCCAAAAACAGACCTCATCAGCTCATACTATGTAGTATTAAATAAATAGCTAAAAATTAATATAGTACTAAATAGAGTAATTTGCTAATATCAATCATTTCCATATTTAAGAATTTTATTTTAAAACCTGTTGAAAATGTTAAAAAGAGTGGAGCTAAAATAAAGGGGTGGGGGTTTAATAATCTGAAATAAAACAATTGAGATCAAATTCCACGTTGTGTCCTAGTGGCGTCAATGTGCGAAGCTCATAGATCCAGTGAGATTCTGACTAAGTTTAATTATTTTGTTATCACCCCTCCAATGGGGTTTATATCTATCTATTCCCCAAACTTTCAATGAGGAGGAATCTCTATTATGGAATTGATCATAGTGTCTCGACAGACTGTGCTTAGGGTAACCATTCTTTATATTTTGGGTGTGTTCCCTAAGTCTCTTCCACAATTCTCTTTTAGTTCGTCCAACGTACTGGATCTGACACGGAAATTCCAAAAGGTACACTACCACTTCTGTTCGGCAAGATGTAAATTCTTTTATCTGGTACTCTCTATTAGTTACGGTAGATCTAAAACTACATTTTTTTCTACTTTGTCTCATCTGTATGTCTGCATGTGTAACATGTCTTACATGGATAGAATCCTTTCCCATCAAAGAAGGAAAACTTTTTTTGGGGAGGGGGATCCAGCACATTCTTGGCCAAAAGATCCCTCAGCGTTGGCGCTCTTCGATACGTAAATTTTGGCTTTTCCAGTTTTATCGTTCCCAAGTGTCGGCCCGCTTTCACAATGTTCCAATATTTACTAAATATTTTTTCAATTTGTTTATGCTGCATGTTGTAATCCATAACTAGTGGTACAGCATTTAGAGACTCATTATCTTTAGTTACGTCCTCAATCAATTTCCTTCTGTCCAAGGCCACTACATCTTTGATTTTTTCTTTAATAAAACTAGAACGATATCCCTTTTGAACAAATCTATCACCAATAAACTCTGCTTGTTTTATAAACACTTCCTGTTTTGTACAATTCCTTTGCAACCTAATAAGTTGGCCTTTAGTAATATTATTTAACCAAGGGACATGGTGACAACTGTCCAATGGAAGATAGCTATTCCTATCAACCTGTTTGAAGAATGTTTGCGTAATCAATTTTCCATCTTCTTTCAGAATTTCCAGATCCAGAAACTGTATCTTCTCATCATTAATCTCCCATGTCAAATTGATATTTTTATTGTTTGAGTTAAGATTAAAGCCAAAGTTCAAGCTTTCTCTGTCACCAGCCCAGATAATAATGTCATCAATAAATCTCTTAAATAGGAATAGTTGCTGTGGCTTATTTTGATATAAAGCTTCCTCCTCCCACTCAGCCATGTAGAGATTATCTGCACTGGGCGCATATTTTGCGCCCATTGCTATTCCGCAGATCTGTTTATAGAAATCACTTTCATGCCAAAAGTAATTGTGGTCCAGACTGTGTCTCAGACAATCTAACAAAAACTTCCTCTGCACCGCTTTCAAACCACTAAATTCCTTCAAGGCCCATTTGGTTGATTGTATTGCCTCTTCATGATTAATTATAGTGTAGAGAGATGCTACATCTGCCTTTGCAAGGTACACAGGTCTATCCCCAATTATGATAGTATCAAGTAGCTGTAACAGATGTTTTGTGTCTCTAAGGTAAGACTTTGTTTTCCTTACTAGCGGTTGTAGGAACCAGTCTATATATTCCCCTATTCTTGCTCCAACCGAATTTATTCCATTTACTATCGGCCTTCCAGGTGGTTTCTCTTTATTTTTATGAATCTTAGGGAGGGTATATATTATTGGAATACGACATCCACGCGGCTGCAGATACTTTGCTTCTTTCTTATTTAATAAACCCTTTGACTTCCCTCTTTCTACTAAATATGCTAGATCATCTTTATACCATACTATTGGATTACCAGGCAGTTTCTGATAGGTACTGACATCACTTAGCTGTCTGTTTAGTTCTTCCTGATAGTCCTTTTTTGATTGGATCACTATTGCTCCCCCTTTGTCGGCTTGTCTTACCACAATGTCTTTCCTCTCTTCAAGTTTTCTAATACCATTCTTGATATCCACAGGGTCATTTGTTTTTTTGATCTTAAGGTCTTGCAAGTCCTTCAAGACCATTCTTTGAAATACCTCAATATGTCCCTCTGTTCCCAATGGGGGATTAAATAAAGATTTGTTCTTCAAGTTGCTGAACTTAATCTCACTTTCCACAGTATTATTCCTTGTCATGTTCTCTCCTGGTTTACTCAACATATATTTCTTTATATGAAGATTCCAAACAAATTTGTTGATATCTACATACACATTGAATTTATTCAAATTCTTTATTGGTGCGAATTTAAGGCCTTTGTCCAATACTCATCTTTCATTAGCTCCACTCCACTAATATTTACTATCCCTTCTCCTATTAATCTCTTCTTCTTCTGTTGTTTTTTGTTCCTGCTATGCATCTACGCCTTGTTTTGCGTTTCTTCCAGATGGTTTTTCTGAAGCTCTCCTTGAGTATCTCCTTGCTCTTTCTATCGGATCCACATCTCTCTGCTGATGTAAAACAAGGAGAAGGAGGCGCCTCTGGGTGCAGACGTTTAAAACAATTTATTAAAAAATAGCAACTGCTGATAATACACTCACATTTATGTGGTCGATATTAAGCATAACAATGTCCCAGGTCAATCCAGGGGGTCCGTGGAGTCATCTCTTCTCTGCTGGTAGATGTAAAGGGTCTGGGCAGTCTCAAGGCGCTGGATGTACTCGGCCGAGCAGTGGAGACAGGCACCAGAGCGAGGCTTGGATAGCAGCCGATCCAGTCGAGGGATGATGACGTCACACGATATGCGCTGCGTTTCCTAAGCTGGCACGCCGTGAATAGTGTGACGGCGGCGCTCCTTTGTCAAGCTGATTGGCTGGGAGCTGAACAGGATGTTTATATGTAAGACAGTGATGGGGAGGAGAGCGGAAGAGGGGGTGGTGAGGGAGGGGGAGTGACCAAAGGTCCTGTGTGTGGAAGTGTCAGCAATGAAGGGAAACAAGGAGAAACACAGCATGAGAGGAATAGAACGGGGAACGATGCACAAAGGGGGGGAGGGAAGAGGGGGAAAGAAGACAGAGTAGTGAAGAAGATGTGGACAATTATTAAGTGGATATAGAAAAAGATATAGAAGAAGGAAAGCAGGATGAAATAGGATGGCAAAAATAGAGATGGGAGAGTCAACTGTAAAGTAAAATGAAAAGTAAAACTGAAATGACATGTGCATGAGAAAAGATATATGAGAAAATGGAAAAGATGCACCAAGATTATATGTGTCTTAGTTAGACAAAGAAAGAAACGTGGGTAGACATATGTATACAGACATGTGTATATGGAGACCATATAACATGTGCTGCATGTCCGTCAGCGGGTCAATCCAAATCTATGTATGAATTATAGAGTTAATATTATTAAAAGGAGAAGAAAGTAACCGTATAAGCTAAATGGCATATATATTTTCATTGGTAAAAAGTATATGGCATGTATAGATGTAGGTGGGTGGTATATGCATATACTGATGCGTATCCACACAGATAATGCGACAAAGAGAGAGAGAGGAGAGAAAAGGGAAAAAAGAAAGAGGTATATATGCCTATATATATACACGTACATCCACATACATAAGTATATACATATGCATGAGAAGGGGGGGGGGAATAGGGGAATGGAAGACAAAAAAGAAGGGGGAGGGGGGAGGGAAATTGGGAGTGGAGGGCGGAAAGGAGAATAATAGGTGAAAAAGGGGGTGAGAACGAAAACCACTGTGTGCATTCCTACACATAGAGTCCAGGTCAAAGTGAGGAAGGGGTGGCATGTCTACATATTATCAACATCTACATTAGACAATAAAAACACATGGTAAAACACTTAAATAAAAATCCTCGTTTCACAATAAGACACTGGATAATGGGAGTACATTGAAGGATGGAAAAATGGGTACCCTGTTGGCTAATGTAATATAAGTCTCACAGAATGGTGGAAGTTTCAATACACTCATTTATTCCTCCAGGCGAGAGGACATCTAGACGGTAGATCCAATAGGTCTCTCTCGCACATAATTTTTTGAACCTTTTCCCCTCAATGTATCTCCTGTGTTCCCCAAATCGTTGTCTCTAGGGCCGGATGGTATGGCCAACATATATGAGACCACATGGGCAAATCAAGCCATACACCACATAGTCGGATGAACAGTTATAGAAATCTTTGAGGATGTATGTTTGGCCTTTGGTTGAAAAGGATTTTTGGCCATGATGGACAAAGTGACAGGTCTTGCACAATTTTTTTCGACATTGAAACATCCCTACTAGAGGGATGAGTGGGATGATGGGTGGAAAAGCCGGGGTAGTCTTAAGTTTACTGGGGGCAATTTTGTTTTTAAGGTTAGGAGCCCAACGATAGGTAACCTGGGGGTGCGTAGGGAGGATGGGTCTAAGGTAGGGATCTTGTTGGAGGATATCCCAATGTTTTCGGAGAATCTTCTCCATCCTGTTATGCTGAGAATGGAAGGTGGTGATGAACCTGATGGGGCAATTGGTGGGAGGTGTATTATTGTGTGTGGGTTTTCCGTGAAGATATAAGTCGTAGGCAGCCTCCACTAGGTCTTCCGGATATCCTTTTTCAAAAAACTTCTTTTTGAGGTGGGTACTAGCATCAACATAGTCTGCTTTTCTGGTGCAATTCTGTCTCAGTCTACAAAATTGACCTTTTGGGATGTTTTTAATCCACGGCGGATAGTGGCAACTCTTAAAATGAAGGTATGAGTTGCCACTAGTGGGCTTGGTATAGTTTTTGGCATATATCTCCTGGTTGTCATGTCTTAATTCTAGATCCAGAAAAGCTAGAGAAGTCTGGTTGCTGTCATATGTGAAAGATAGTCCGTACTTATTATTGTTACAATGTGTGGTGAATGATGGAATGAGATCCAAGGGTCCGTCCCAAATAATTATTATATCGTCAATATATCTGCCGAAAAAGACGATATTGGCCGAATAGGGGTTATTGTGGTAGATATACTGTTGTTCCCAAAAGCCCATGGCCAAGTTCGCATACGAGGGGGCAAAATTAGCTCCATCGCAGTCCCTTGTAACTGTAAATAGAAGTCACCGTTAAAAGTAAAATAGTTGTGTGTAAGACAAAACCTGGTGGCTTCTATGATGAAGGTGGCCTGGCGGGGATTGATAAGTGGATCTTGCGAGAGGAAGTGCTCGAGGGCCACGATGCCAAAATCGTGGGGAATAGAGGTGTACAGGGAGCTTACGTCTAAAGATAGCCAAGAGTACGTAGGTTCCCAACAGTATGGTGAAAGTTGTTCCATAAGGTGTGTCCCATCCCGTATGTAAGACTGAAGTTGGTGTACCAGGGGTTGTAGATATCTGTCAACATATAGGCTGAAGCCTGAAGTAATGCTGTCCATAGAGGCCATGATTGGCCTACCTGGGGGATTATGCTGATTTTTGTGGATTTTCGGTAGGTGGTAGAAGTAAGGGATGGAATAGAATTGTTTGCGGAAGAAGAGGCTCTCTTCTGATGATATTATCACCGAGAGCTGTCGAGATCAGAAGTTCAGCTTCGGAAGTAAATTCATTGGTGGGATCTTTGGAGAGTTTAGTGTAAGAAGTATGGTCTGACAGAAGCCTTTCAGCCTCAGTAATGTAGTCAATTTTGTTTTGGAGTATGATACCACCTCCTTTATCAGCAGGCTTGATAATGAGGTCTTCTGCTAGAATGAATTGTTGTAGAGATCTGGTTTCAGATGATGAGAGGTTGTGTGATATGGAGGTGGATGTGGTGTTACAAAGTTTGGTCATGTCGGAAAAGACCACTCTGTAAAAACTTTCTATATAAGGCCCTTTGGAGTGTGTAGGGAAAAAGACGGATTTGGGCTTCAGATCAGAATATATAATAGGTGGGGATGTGGCGAGGTGTTGTGTGAGTAACCTGGACAGGTCATCTTCTGTACATGGGATGTCGTCTGTAGTGTGTGTGATGTCCAAGCAATCATAGTCGTTGATGTCAGAAGTGTTGTCAGGGTCTTCAGGTGTAGGGTGAGACGAGGTAGTGTTAACCTGTTGAATGGGGGTTTGTAGATCTTTAGCTTTTTGGATATTAAAATGCCTCTGGAGGGTTAGATTCCTAATATAACAATTTAGATCTTTAAAAAGCAGAAAAGGGTTAGGCCTATTGATAGGAGCAAAATTCAAGCCACGACTGAGAAGTGCCGTGTCGGCAGAGGACAGGATATGGTTGGACAGATTGAAGATTTTTACCGTTTTTTTGGGTTCTGTGTGTAAATTGGCTCGTCTAGTTCGTCCCCCTCGGTGGCCTCTTCTGTGAGTTTTCTTTTTCTGGATGTGATTACCGGAAGGGGACTGGACACTAAAAAAGTATCCTGGGAGGAGGCCTGGGATGAACCAACAGGGATATGACATCCTGTGGTGTGGTAAGACAGGGCAGGTGGATCGGTCTGAAGATTAACAGTATCTCCTGTTAGAGTTTCTGAATGGAACTGTATATTATCTATTTGTACAATAGATGAATGCAGGGAACCAGTGGTACCATTGGTGGGACCAGCGTTGATGATCTGACTAGATGAAGCTGTGGGTGTGGGATTTTGTCTATTGTAAAAGAGAGTTAGGGAAGTGATAAGTTCTCTATTTTTTTGTAAATACTTTCTTGGGTATTTTTGGTTTAAATCAAGTTGTTTATTGCTTTTCTTCCATGTGGGAGTGGGGTAGTGACTGACCGTCGCACACACACATATGCACATCTGTAGGATAACAATCAATATGCAGCATGAGTAGGCATTCAAAAGCCACAATATAACAAGTAATCGGCGCAAATAATGACAGCTGTATCCAAATTACAGTAATGTACAAGAATAAATATCAAAAAATATATCATAGATAATACATGAGAAATGAGTCCGTGATGTAACACTGTAGGTAGAGGGGGCAGGAGTAATGTGTAGAGTCCACATTCAAGGCAGCCTTCCAGTAGGGGTGAAAGCCATTATCCCAAGAGTACTGCAAAACAAGGAGAAGGAGGCGCCTCTGGGTGCAGACGTTTAAAACAATTTATTAAAAAATAGCAACTGCTGATAATACACTCACATTTGTGTGGTCGATATTAAGCATAACAATGTCCCAGGTCAATCCAGGGGGTCCGTGGAGTCATCTCTTCTCTGCTGGTAGATGTAAAGGGTCTGGGCAGTTTCAAGGCGCTGGATGTACTCAGCCAAGCAGTGGAGACAGGCACCAGAGCGAGGCTTGGATAGCAGCCGATCCAGTCGAGGGATGATGACGTCACACGATATGCGACACGTTTCCTAAGCTGGCACGCCGTGAATGGTGTGACGGCGGCGCTCCTTTGTCAAGCTGATTGGCTGGGAGCTGAACAGGATGTTTATATGTAAGACAGTGATGGGGAGGAGAGCGGAAGAGGGGGTGGTGAGGGAGGGGGTGTGACCAAAGGTCCTGTGTGTGGAATTGTCAGCAATGAAGGGAAACAAGGAGAAACACAGCATGAGAGGAATAGAATGAGGAACGATGCACGAAGGGGGGGAGGGAAGAGGGGGAAAGAATATCTCTGCTGATGTAACAATGGTTCTTTATACCTTTTTTTTACACAATGTAATGGAAGATTAATATGAAGATACTATTAAAACTTGGATTTTCCGTTATGAATTTCCTGTTTATTTGGTTGCTTTACATTTTTTAGTTTTAATTAGGTATTTGTAAGCGTCGCATGATTTATCACTCTCTATCTATTCCTTGATTGTTGTGTGAACACCCTTATGCTGTCCGCTGCATTTATTTACCTTTTTGTTCTCTTTGAATACTTTGTGTCGTGCTTTTTGGTTTGCGCACTAGTACCTACTTATTATTAACCTTAAGTTATCCAATCTCTTGGATCCCTCTACTTTCTTTCCACCCTGATCTACAAAAATAAATCTTGAAGGCTCCTTGACGTTCACGATTCTTCGATACCTTCACATATCAACTTCACCCACCATCACTCCTCTAACTAGATTAGTATAAAAGATAGCTATCTTGATTCTCCAAATGTTGCTTCCACTCCTAAAGGCACTAATTGCTATGTTATTCTGTAACTGTAACATGATGTTAGAAAAATGTTACACAGTCTATTTACCATGTACCAATGTTATGTAGAAAACCCAATAAACATTTTTCAAAAAAAAATTACACACAGGTGGACTCTATTTACTAATTAGGTGACTTCTCAAGCCAATGGTTCCACTAGATTTTAGTTAGGGGTATCAGAGTAAAAAATTGAAAAACATTTATCATTTTCCTTCCACTTCACAATTATGTGCCACTTTGTGTTGGTCTATTACATTGAGCCCCAATAAAATACATTTTAGTTTTTGGTTGTAACATGACAAAATGTGGAAAATTTCAAGGGGTATGAATACTTTTCAAGGCACCGTATATATGATGCTCAGCTCCAGCTGAACAGGGACCTGAACAACCAAAGATAGGTCCAAACCTAGGTTCTGTCTGAACAATTGGCTCATCCCTACTAATTAACGCTATTAATTGGTAATGCGACACTACATGTGCCAGCATTACTAATCCCAGGCTGAACTCTGTTAATGTTAACTGTTATCTCATTCAAAGATTCTGGCTTTAGCTCAGTCCCTGGCCGTTGGCCATGCCCACTGATGCATTTCATCTGGATTGGGATAAATCATAGGTTATTGAAGCCTCTATTTCAGCATAACAACAGGGCAACTTAAAAATACTGTACCTAAATGGCTGTCACCTCTTCTCTGAGTGCAAGTAATTTGGGTCTATTATGGTTTGGGACTTTATCTGCAAACATTTTGTATGCAATCACCAAGTGATTTGCGTGTGTTTCCTTTCATCATAGATTAACACTTAAGAAATTTGGTGCAGTCTGATTTTTTTTCTCCACCATGTACGGTCCCAATTCTGTGCTGAGAAAGGTGAAAGAATAGGTGCTAGACTAGCAACCCAACCCCATGAAATCTGACAAATTCTACAGAAACTTACAGTTGCCTTCTTAGGTGCACAGAGGAACAGGAATGGCATGCATAAGACATATAAATAGAAATAGGGAATGGTAAATAATATAATGTTCTAAATGTTAAAAATTATTTTGTTACTGCATTTGTTTCAGAATGGTTTGACTTTAATTTGCCTCAGCATTGAGAGTTCCTACTCAAAATGGTCAAAAATATCTGGACACTTTAAGTATGCTTGCAAGTTGCATATTAAATCCCAACTGGAAGAACCCAATCTTCGTTCAGAATGGGCTATAGTTTTGAAAGTGTCTTAAAGCGGAACTTTACTTTTTCAATCAACATTGACTATTTTTATTACTTTCGCTGCTAGCATTAGTAAATAGGAAGGTATGTTATATTACATTAATAGATAGGAAGGTATATTATATTTACTTGTATTAACATTTTTTTTTAACAGTTACTTGCTGGTTTATGGCCTAGGCAAATGACATCACACATCCCAGGGGTCTTCAGGGGGGGTTCTTAGCCAAGCACACCATCCTGCCTGCATGCCTGAGCTGAGGGCAGATGGATTGCAATAAGTAAATGCTTCATTAATCATTTTCCTTACTGAAGATGAGCACAATCAGAAATGCTAGGGGGACTTTTTCAATGTGATTTCTCAGCAAAATAAAGCATGGAGACATGGATGAATGTGGGGAGTTTGCTTTGATTATTAAAAATGAATTAAATGTGATTTTGTGGTGCTCAGATGCAGTGTAGTTCTGCTTTAAACTATTTTGTGCTCCTTCCCTTTCACCACTACAATTTTGATAAGAATAGGGACTGTGATACGTAGAGCATGATTCCCCAAGGTTCACAAGGGTTTATTTATTAAAGCTAGAGAAGGCAAAATCAGTCACACTTCTGCAGAGAAACCAATCAGCTTCTAACATCAGCTTGTTTAATTAAGCTTTAGCAATAAAACCTGGAAGCTGATTGGTTTCCCTGCAGAAGTGTTACTGATTTTGCACTCTCTAGCTTTAGTAAATAAACCCCATAGTCATTTAGCTATGGGGACATTAATGAACTAAATTGGGGACTCAGTTTACAATTTACCTAGCATCTTATTAGTTGTCTATTAATTATTTAATTGTAAAAACAGTAAACGTGAACAACAAAGTCCAGTAGTGCTCCAGTTCATTGTCACATATCAAAAAGCCTTCACAAGTGATAAGGTCATAATAGAACATATTTTGCAAAACTAAGTTACAGGATTCATTTTATCATACTTGACAAAGTTACCAGCTGTAAAGGTGGCCATAAATTGATAGAAATTTGGTAGTTTCAGCAGGGACTGGACAAATTTCAGTTCATGCATGGGCAATCTGGTTGCATAGAGGTCAATCTACCAATTGACTTCTGTACAACCAGGCTGCCAGATACTGATTTGTGTATTCTGACAGTGGGGAAGGTTCCCCACTGTCAGAATACAATCCACACCAGGAGTGATTTTCCCATCCACCTGGAATGTGTGGATGGGGAATTAGTTTTTTTCACCCCACTGGTTGAACAAAAAAACAAAAAAAATTAATGTATTGCCAGCTTAACACTAAACAATTCAGTGTTATTAAATTAACAGCATTAACTCATCATTGCTGTTAAACAGAAACATTTTAATCAGTTATTTTTGCTATATCATTGTATATTTTATTTAAATTTAAAATAAAATAAATTAAATTTCTCTGAAATTGTTGCCTTTCCCCTCCTCCCCCTGTACCGCCACGTTTAAATGTTTGTTGTGTGTACAGAAATGCCAAAAGGCATTGCCAGGTCTTCAGGACCTTCGGGCACATGTGCAAACAATGGCAGTATGTTTGGTCTTAGTACCCTTGGTGTCTTCTGTCAAGCATGAAAAATGTCCTCATATGTGCAGATGTGCTGCAGGTCTCTGTCGGGTCCCAAAAACCCATGGCAAATCTGCACATGTGCAGAATTTCACAGCTGGAATGAACTTGACAGTAAAACTGCCTCCTTGGAGGACTGACATGTGGCAGAGGTGGGCACAACATCATCCTCACCTTGGCAAGAAACATGGAAGTGCTGCAGTGTAGCATCAGAAAGGTTTTTTTTTTGTTTTTAATGTGTAATTTTGCTCCAATTGTGGGAGAGGGAGAGAGAGAAACAAGGAGGAAGTAAGTTGTTTTATTGGCTGAATTTCTACTTTAACATTAGAAGTATCAAGCAGTACATTACAAGGGAAGGGCATTTGAAGCCCACAAGCATTTATTTCCTGGATGTGGTGAATGCTGTGCTCCCAGCATTCACCGCTCGTTCCCGCACATGCTCAGTGGCATCCTGGGAAGCCTGAGACTAGCTCCCAGGAGTCTGGGAGAGGCTAGAAACACGCCTACTCCCACGGGAGGAGAACCAGGAAGTGCAAAGAAGAATAGAAAAATAAAAGGTAATTACAGCGATTAAAATTTTTTTAAACGGCATGTCAGCATCTAGGCAAGGAAGAGAATACTGTACATACAGATATTGTTCAAAATTTGGGTGGAACCCCGCTTTAATGCATTCTATGCACGAGCACAACAGCTCTAGCCGCTGTCTCATGTCCTGATTGGATAGATTGATAGCAGTGCAGCCATTGGCTCCCACTGCTGTCAATCAAATCCAGTGATGCGGGAGCCAGAGGTGGGGTCGAGTCCTGCTGTTTGTGTCAATAGACGCAGCAGCAGGACACAGGAACGCACCCGCATGGGTTCCCCGAGGGAGAGCACTTCTCCGACGGGACACTTGAGAAGAGGAGCCAGGAGCGCCACTGAGGGACCCCAGAAGAGGAGGATTGAGACCACTCTGTGCAAAACCAACTGCACAGAGAAGGTAAGTATGACATGTTTGTTTAAAAAAAAATTACCTTAAAATATCCTTTAAGGAAAACTCTGCTCCCTGTATCAATAAAGTACACTTGGCATAGGATAATAAGTGATTCAGTCATAGATTTAGATATTTGGCTTTCTCTTGAATGCAATGTCCTTTCCCTTCACCTCCTGTCCTGTGACACAGAGTGCCTGTCACTCCCTTTCATGCTAAAAAAAAATCTGTAATTATTAGGGGAATGCACTGGATTTTTGGAGTCACAGGATGGTTGATGGTATGTGCCTTCTAGGCAAGATAACTTATGGTAAGATGGTAGCACTGCCCTTGGGTCTTTTTGAAGGCATGGAAACTTAGTGAGCTATAAATGTACATTGTAAGCATGTATTACCATTGGAGAAACTGTTTAATGAATAAACACACTACTGTGGTTTTGACTTGATGGTGCAGTGACAGGTTTCTTAAGCCCATATTCCTATTTAGGACTGCATATAAACTGGCAATCATATGTAAAATCTAAATACAAAATCTTTCATTACTTCTAAAAAAACAAAGTGGTTAGCTTACTTTTATATCTACTTTAGGGCATATTGTTTACTGCTAAATGGAAGGTGCAGGTGGAACTGTATTTAAGAAAGTATGATTGCTTAATAACGATGTTTTGTATTGATATAACTGTATGCAACATTATGTAACTCTTATCCTGCATTGCATATTAATAGTTCAAAACTTATCAAAAAATCAACAAAATGTATAAAGACCTCTATATGACTATTCAGAGACATTGAGTCATGTTTTGTCTGATGTTGATGGTAACGACCTTGAAAATAGTAGGTGACTTCAAAATTTAGCATCGTTTTCAATTACCCTTTCCCACCAATGGTCAATGTTTCATCCAGGGCATCATTCTTTGAGGAGAAGGTGACTTCTCCAACTAAATGCTGAATGTATCCATTTCTGGCATGATGTTTCCAGTAATGTAATACATCACTCCCACAGTAAATTTCTTCCAGCAGCCGGTTTAGCACATTTTTAGACATCTTATAATGGCTTACACATTTATAATTCTCAAAAGTTTACAAAGAAAACTTTGTATAACAAATATAAGAGGTCTTGAAAAAATAAATTATTACAATAAAAATGATTACTTTTTAATATTTTCTTTTTGGTAGTAGTATTAATTATCACTGCCTATTCTATTCTGTAAAATTAGTGATAAATTAAAACATTTTAATCTGATAAAAACCCAAAGCAGATTTGTACGCTATGCTAATTCAAGATTATCCCTTCTTTTTATACATTGTCCACATAATGCATGAGATTACAAAATGCTTTACAACTGATATTAGATTAAAACAAATCCCTTTGCTAATATTTTCTCAAGATAATTTATATCTATCATTGTTTTCTATAAGCCCTACTTAGAAGATGTAATACATAGTGACATACTTTACACTGATAAACATATTATAATTTCATGCAAGCATGTCCAACTTTTATTGCTGTTACTGTTATCATGATTTAAAAAGAAATCAGTTGCTGCTAGTCATCTTAATAGTCAAAGAACCATACTAATAATGTGATGCAGAACCAATAATCACATTACAAATTGGAAGAAATTAATTAAAAATAAGTTTGCTGGAATATGAATATTACTGAAATGCTAGAAAAAATAATGTTCACATTTTTTAACCAAACATTTGAGTAAATATTAATTTATTATAGTACATTTTGCTTGTTCAATTATTTTTTACAAAAATTTTTCTTTAGAAAATTAATATATTTTTTATAATAGCAATATAAATACTAGGCTATATATACAGTATATTTTAGACATTTGTGTTTGTGTGTATACATTGACAGTCATAGGGATTGTACATTAATTACACAAGTACCTGCGCATATGCTGATTGAGCAGTGCACTCTCAGGTCCCTGAAATGTCAGATAAGAATATTGCCATTATGACAACTTATAATTAGATTATGATCAGATTGACAAATAGCCTAATAGCAGTCACCTTAAGGCATCTCCACACACTTTTTTTCTTTTCCTAATAAAATGCATGCCCCAAGAGTCCCCAGAACCAAGTGCATGCTGTCTGTAAATGGCACATAGCCTCCACAATTATGAATTTAAAGAAGTCTCTCACTTCCTATAATGCAAAGAAATTTTTTAGGGGGCTCCTTTTTACACTGTAGGGTGGGGGTATGTTAGAAGTTTAACTTTTCTATGGCTCTTTTACATTGATCCGGTGTGCTTCTCCTACAGCGCAGGTGAAAAGAAGTGTACCCACGGTTTTGGCGCGGGTTGACTTATATCGTGTCCCACTGGGGTTGATTTACTAAAACTGGAGAGTGCAAAACCTGGTGCAGCCATGCAAAGAAACAAATCAGCTTACCAGTGGCGGCTGGTGCTCAAAATTTTTGGGGGCATGCAAACAAACTGAAAAATACTGAACCCCCCATCAAGTGCAGCCTCACTGTGCCCATCAAATGCAGCCATTGTGCCAATCAAATGTAGTCACTGTGCCCATCAAATGCAGCCATTGTGCCCATCAAATGCAGCCATTGTGCCAATCATATGCAGCCACTTGTGCCCATCATATGCAGGCACTTGTGCCCATCATATGCAGCCATTGTGGCCCATCATATGCAGCCACTGTACCCCATCATATGCAGCCACTTGTGCCCCATCATATGCAGCCACTTGTGCCCATCATATGCAGCCACTTATGCCCATCATTTGCAGCCACTTGTGCCCATCATATGCAGCCACTTGTGCCCATCATATGCAACCAATGTGCCCATCATATGCAGCCACTGTGCCCCATCATATGCAGCCACTGTGCCCCATCATATGCAGCCACTTGTGCCCGTCATATGCAGCAACTTGTGCCCATCATATGCAGCCACTTGTGCCCATCATATGCAGCCACTTGTGCTCATCAAATGCAGCCACTTGTGCCCATCATATGCAGCCACTTGTGTCCATCATATGCAGCCACGTGTTCCCATCATATGCAGCCACTTGTGCCAATCAAATGCAGCCACTTGTGCCCATCATATGCAGCCACTTGTGCCCATTATATGCAGCCATTTGTGCCCATCTAATGCAGCCACTTGTGCCCCTCAAATGCAGCCACTTGTACCCATCATATGCAGCCACTTGTGCCCAGTATATGCAGCCATTAATGCCAATCAAATGCAGCCAATTGTGCACATCAAATGCAGCCACTTGTGCCCAGTATATGCAGCCACTTGTGCCCATCATATGCAGCCACTTGTGCCCATCATATGCAGCCACTTGTGCCGAACAAATGCAGCCACTTGTGCCAATCAATTGCAACCAGTTGTGCCCATCATATGCAGCCATTTGTGCTCATCAAATGTAGCCACTTTTGCCCGTCAAATGCAGCCACTTGAGCCCATCATATGCAGCCACTTGTGCTTAGTATATGCAGCCACTTGTGCCCATCAAATGCAGCCAGGTGCATTCCCCAGGCTGTCACTTCACTAACCCCCCCGTGGCCAGACCGGTGTGCTTCTCCTACAGCGCAGGTGAAAAGAAGTGTACCCACGGTTTTGGCGCGGGTTGACTTATATCGTGTCCCACTGGGGTTGATTTACTAAAACTGGAGAGTGCAAAACCTGGTGCAGCCATGCAAAGAAACAAATCAGCTTACCAGTGGCGGCTGGTGCTCAAAATTTTTGGGGGCATGCAAACAAACTGAAAAATACTGAACCCCCCATCAAGTGCAGCCTCACTGTGCCCATCAAATGCAGCCATTGTGCCAATCAAATGTAGTCACTGTGCCCATCAAATGCAGCCATTGTGCCCATCAAATGCAGCCATTGTGCCAATCATATGCAGCCACTTGTGCCCATCATATGCAGGCACTTGTGCCCATCATATGCAGCCATTGTGGCCCATCATATGCAGCCACTGTACCCCATCATATGCAGCCACTTGTGCCCCATCATATGCAGCCACTTGTGCCCATCATATGCAGCCACTTATGCCCATCATTTGCAGCCACTTGTGCCCATCATATGCAGCCACTTGTGCCCATCATATGCAACCAATGTGCCCATCATATGCAGCCACTGTGCCCCATCATATGCAGCCACTGTGCCCCATCATATGCAGCCACTTGTGCCCGTCATATGCAGCAACTTGTGCCCATCATATGCAGCCACTTGTGCCCATCATATGCAGCCACTTGTGCTCATCAAATGCAGCCACTTGTGCCCATCATATGCAGCCACTTGTGTCCATCATATGCAGCCACGTGTTCCCATCATATGCAGCCACTTGTGCCAATCAAATGCAGCCACTTGTGCCCATCATATGCAGCCACTTGTGCCCATTATATGCAGCCATTTGTGCCCATCTAATGCAGCCACTTGTGCCCCTCAAATGCAGCCACTTGTACCCATCATATGCAGCCACTTGTGCCCAGTATATGCAGCCATTAATGCCAATCAAATGCAGCCAATTGTGCACATCAAATGCAGCCACTTGTGCCCAGTATATGCAGCCACTTGTGCCCATCATATGCAGCCACTTGTGCCCATCATATGCAGCCACTTGTGCCGAACAAATGCAGCCACTTGTGCCAATCAATTGCAACCAGTTGTGCCCATCATATGCAGCCATTTGTGCTCATCAAATGTAGCCACTTTTGCCCGTCAAATGCAGCCACTTGAGCCCATCATATGCAGCCACTTGTGCTTAGTATATGCAGCCACTTGTGCCCATCAAATGCAGCCAGGTGCATTCCCCAGGCTGTCACTTCACTAACCCCCCCGTGGCCAGACCGGCGGCACTTACAGCTCGTGTGGCAGGGCTCTGCTCCTCTCCTCCTCAGCGGCTATCCTCCTCAGTGAGAAGCGGCAGCTCTCCTCCTCAGTGGCTCTCCTCCTCGGCAGAAAGTGGCTCTCCTCCTCGGCGGCTCTCCTTCTCAGGCAGGAAGCAATGGCTCTCCTCCTCGGCGGGAAGTGGCAGCTCTCCTCCTCAGCGGGAAGTGGCGGCTCCTGTATCCGCTTGGCTCCTCAGGCTTCCTCCGCCATGTCTCCTCTTCTGCCAAAGCGTTAGGCATCCAATGGAATCACCTAATGCTTTGGCAAATCAGGAGACAGGTCTCACTGACCTGCCTGCTGATTGGCAGGGAGGATCGTTAGTGTGAAAATATCGAAAATTCATTCGCTATGCCACACAACAGGGTGGGATCGGGATGCAGTGCTCTGCGCCCCGAGCCCACCCTATTCATGTTGTGAAGCGCTGCGTAAACTGTTGGCGCTATATAAATCCTGTTTAATAATAATAATAATTTTGAAGCCTATTAGAGCCTCTGGCTCTAATCACGTGCTTCAAAATACACCCCCACGCCTATCCCCGCCATAGTATTTCATGTGCCCAGCGTCCTGAAAGGGACCAGGCACATGTATAGGGAGGGGGGAGGTGTTGTTGGGGGGACGGCGCCCGTGCACTCACAATGCACGGGCCGCCACTGCAGCTTACATTTTTTTTTGGCAAAACTTAACTGAACAAGCTGAAGTTTGAAGACTGACTACCATGCACAGCTTCACCGATTCTTACAGTCTCCGGTTTTAGTCAACTACACTGTTTGATGTGCTTTCATAAAGCGCACCAAAACCACAGGCCATAATAGAAGTCTATGACCAAGTGTAGCTTAGCAACACAAACACACAGGTACAATGAGCTGCATCCACGCTGCAGGAGGAGCGCAATGGATCAGTGTAAAAGTGCCCTAAAAAAAGCAATATTAAACCCAAAACCAAAAATGTATTATATTTTAGCTTACCTCTTTTCTGTGACTTTTTTCATCTGGTAATCTGGCCAGCAAAACATCTCCGGTATTATTGAGACACCACTCTTAAAGAATGAGTACAGGAGACACAGCAGACAGCAGTATTGTCAGTCTGGTGGGGAGGGTATTGTTAAATGTATTAGTAGATTTAAATACACTAACAAATTAAAGCCAAACTCCAGCTCACACTTTGTAACCAAACTGTTTTTTCCTTTTGGGATAAATGGTTTACACAATTAAATTAAAACACCCCTGTCATTGTTAACCACTTACAGACCGCCCGCCGTCATTTTACGTCACTACTTTGAAGAGGAATATCATTGATATAGCAGCAGCTAACTGCCATGAACCTGGTATCCTCTTCTTCAGTAGGCGGTCCGCTTTCATATAAAAGTGGTCTCTGTGGCGGTTTCGCCACAAGATCACTTTTATCGGCAGCGGGAGAGGGTTCCCCCCTCCTGCTGCGCTCTGGTGCCCTCTGCCGCTTACCGGAGCCATCGGTAGCAGCAGAGGTGATTGGATCCTTCTTCCTGTTAGGCATAGAGACGAGTGAGCGGAAGATGGCCCCCACCTGTCTCCATACCACTGCAGGGCGGAAGTGACGTCAAAAGGTCACTTCTGCCCAATGCTCTTAAAGGGACATTTTTTTTTTCAAATTATTTTTTTTTTTTATTGCATTTTGGTGTAAATATGACATCTGAGGTCTTTTTGACCCCAGATCTCATATTTAAGAGGTCCTGTCATGCTTTTTTTCTATTACAAGGGATGTTTACATTCCTTGTAATTCCTTGTAATAGGAATAAAAGTAACACACTTTTTTTTTAAAGCGCGCTGAAGCGAGTAGCTCCTGCATATGAAAACGGTGTTTAAACCACACATGTGAGGTATCGTCGTGATTGCTAGAGTAAGAGCAATAATTCTAGCCCTAGACCTCCTCTGTAACTCAAAACATGCAACCTGTAGAATTTCTTAACCTGACTGGCGGTATGATTATTTCGGATTTTAGGTGCTGAAAGCGGTACAATTATTTTGCATGGAAATTTGGCGTTTTATATTGTAGGTCTGTAAATCTTAACAATAACACACTTAAATCTGTCCAAACCAGAGTCTAGTAGATATCCCGGGTATGATAAAGTTTGAAACACAAAAACATAAATTATAATATAATAAATAAAAATAAATATTTAAAAAAAAATAAAAAAAAATAGTAATAAAATAAATTTCCCCACAATTCACTATCGCTCAATTCTGCAAGTGTTCTAATTTACTATCGCTGTTTTCTAGATGGTCTAAAGCCACTTTTGACGTAAAGGGACACTTTTTGGTTGCTATGGACAATCTCCAGTTTCCAGGCAGAAAGAACAATCTATATAATATAAAACTGCATGCAGGGCATGGGACAAAGCACTGGGGACAAAAGGGAAGTGAAATAATTTCATACAGTACTGTAATCTGTAAGATTACAGTACTGTATGTGTTATGATTTTTACTTTTTTTTTAATTTGCCGCCAGGCTCCGCCCCGTGCGTCGCGATGCTCGCAGGGAACGGAGCCTGGCAAGGAGAGGCTTCGGAGGAGGATGGAGCCCTCGGACACTGCGGGTGATATCGCAGGATCCCGGGGACAAGGTAAGTAAGGAGGCACCAGGATCCTGCGATGTAATCCCGAGTGTGGCTCGGGGTTACCGCTAATGGTCCTGAATTTTAACCCTGAGCCACACTCGGGAAAACCGCCAGGGAGGCTACACATCGCCTATGGAGATTTTTAAGGGTAAAAGTTTGTTGCCATTCCACAAGCGGGTGCAATTTTGAAGCGTCACATGTTGGGTATCAATTTACTCAGCATAACATTATCTTTCACAATATAAAAAATTGGGCTAACTTTACTGTTGTCTATTTTTTTTTTTTCAAAAAGTGTATTTTTTCCAAAAAAAGTGCGCTTGTAAGACCGCGGCACAAATACGGTGTCCAGAATACATGAATACATGACTAGAACAAATAACAGCGTTGGAAAGTCATTTAAGTTTTTAAACAAGTAACTCTCGTTTACGTGCAAGTTTCTGTGGCCTGGAGCCATCTGTCCCATATCTTGTTATATTTGGACGGGCAACCTCTATGTGTATATATTAGCTTCTTATATGGTAATGTGTTTTGTAAATTTCCAGTAACCATGTATTAAATTCAGGATGTGGTTTCCTCATCCATTGTCTGGCGATGATTTTTCTAGCTAAGAATAGAGTTTAATGTAGAAAGGTCTTAGTGAATTTGCCTATATCAAGTTCAGGGAATATTCCCAAAAGACACGGTTTGGGGTGTAGTGTTAGAGGAGAACCCATGCTATTGTGTAAGAATTGTACTCGATTTTGGTTTTAATACCACGTAAAGTCACTATTTGCAGACAGGGCCAGTCAAGGGTCAAATGATCCCAAGGAGCGGTGGAGCACATGGGAAAACCATAAGATACTCCAGGTACCTTACAATACTTGATAATAAACAGTTGTACAATTTTAACTAAATTGACTAAATGTATTTTACATGGAACAAGTTTTTCATTCCCAGTTTGTAATGAAGAATAGAAATCCAGAGGACTATGCCTCAACAGTGAATAAAACAGCAATTTTATTTCAAGAAAACAGCTAATTAGAATGTTGAAATATATATTTTCAATTAATTACTAAAGGTTAATGATTATGACATGAAATTATGCTGATAGACATATTGGTTTAGTGTAATTACTTTCTGAAGAAGCTTTAATACATTCTGAGTTAGTTTACTGGACAGTCTGATGTGTGTGTCTTTAGTTGACTGTTAGGCTGCCTCTTGGAAAGATGTAATAAGCAGCCTAATGGCTAACTAAATGATTGCACGTGGCAGGCTGACATCATTGCTACTAATTGAGAAGCAGTGCCTTAGCATTTTTTAGCCTGCAACAGGAAGTGACGTTACTGGAAGACTCTCTAGGTAAGAAAATGTTTAGCAGACTCTTAAGAAAACTGTATACAGTAAGGCATGATGCCAACTATAATAATAATTTAAAAAAAGTATTGGGTTTACAAAAACAAAGCTCAGGAGGTCTATTTTTTTAAAGAATTGCAGAACTATTCATACTGTGAAACTGTATGTACATTTGCTCTGTGTGAATAGTGGAAAAATAAATGTAATTAAGCTCTTTTTTTTTCCAGGTCGAATGTTATTCTTCATACAGATCAGAGTGCATCAGAAAAATATGATAGTCACTGGATGGAGCTGACAATGATAAGAAATGCTTAACCACTTAAGGACCGAGCCCCTTTCTGAGATTTGGTGTTTACAAGTTAAAACAGTTTTTTTTCTAGAAAATTACTTAGAACCCCCAAACATTATATATTTTTTTTCTAACACCCTAGAGAATAAAATGGCAGTCGTTACAATACTTTCTGTCACACTGTAGTGGTCTTAGAAGCGCACTTTTTTTGAAAAAAATACACTTTTCTTGAATTAAAAAATAAGACAACAGTAAAGTTAGCCCAATTTTTTTTTATATTGCGAAAGACAGTGTTACGCCGAGTGAATTGATACCAAACATGTCACGCTTCAAAATTGCGCTAGCTTGTGGAATGGCGACAAACATTTACCCTTAAAAATCTCCATAGGCGATGTTTAAAAAATTCTACAGGTTGCATGTTTTGAGTTACAGAGGAGGTCCAGGGCTAGAATTATTGCTCTCACTCTAACAATCATGGAGATACCTCACAAGTGCGGTTTGAACACTGTTTTCATATACGGGCGTTGCTCATGTATGCATTCGCTTTTGCACACGAGCTCTGCGGGACAGAGCGCGTTTAAATTTTTTTTTAGTTTACCTTTTATTTTTATTTTTACACTGTTCTTTTTAAAAAAAAAAAAAATGACACTTTTATTCCTATTACAAGAGATGTAAACAGCCATTGCAATAGAAAAAAAGCATGACAGGACCTCTTAAATTTGAGATCTGAAAGACTTTTCACACCTCCCTCTCTTTCCCCCTGCTCTTTCGAAATGCACTGCATTCGTCTTTTCTCTCCAGCTTGTCTGAGGGTCGCAATCATTTATCGGCCTCCTGGACCAGTGTCATGTTTTCTGGATGATTTCTCTGCATGGCTACCCTATTTACTCTCATCCATGCCTGCCATCATCCTAGGTGACTTTAACATTCCAATCAATGTTAATAATGCTACCACTTCTAAACTACTCAACCTAACCTCCTCTTTTAACCTAACACAATGGACACAAACCACCACTCACTCCAACGGCAACACTCTCGACCTTGTATTCTCCCATCGCTGCACTCCCTGCAATCTCTCCAACGCACCCTTTCCTCTCTCTGATCACAACCTTATCCATTTCACACTCTCCTTGTCTCCTATATCCCATGCTGCCAACCCACAAACCACTACCCGCAGGAACATTCGCAACCTCAAACCTTCCCTTCTTCACTCTGCTACTAATGGCCTTTATGACAAAATCTCACCCCTGTCCTGTCCAGACCTAACCATTTCCATCTACAACACCACGTTGTCGTCCTCCCTAGACGTACTTGCTCCTCTTTCTACACGCAGAACCAGGTCCCATCTGCCACAACCCTGGCAAACAGACGACACCAGAAGTCTCTTGAGCAAGCATGGCGTAAATCTAAATCTGCCCTTCTCAAATACAACTCCTGCCTCCACACTGCTAAACAAATCTATTACAACACTCTCATCAAAACCCTTTCATCCAAACCTCGTCAACTCTTTTCTACCCTTAATTCCTTACTTCACCCCCCACTGCCCCCACCCACCAACTTGTTTACCGCTCAACATATTGCCAACCACTTCAAAAGCAAAATCAACACAAGGAGATATCCAGTATTCAAATTCCTCCCCTACCCAACATATCAGGTCCAACACCACACTCAATACTCTCCTCCTTTTGCCCAGTTACCACAGAAGAAGTTGATAAACTCCTCTCCATGGCCCACCGCACTACATGTCCCCTCTTTACTTACTCTTTACTGGTTACTGCGACCACCTTCCCACTCTATCCTCAACTCCCTAAGCCACATCTTCAACCTCTCCCTCTCCTCCTTCCCCACTCAAACATGCACTGGTTACCCCCACACTCAAAAAACCCTCACTAGACCCCAGCTGTTTGAATAACTTAAGACCTATCTCCCTGCTTCCGTTTGCCTCCAAGCTCATCGAACGCCTTGTTCATGACCAAATGAGTCGCTACCTCACGGACAACAACCTTCTCGACCCCCTACAGTCTGGCTTCCACCCACAAATTCTACTGAAACTGCACAACTAAAACTCACCAATGACCTAATAACTGCCAAAACCAATGGCCACTACTCCATACTCATACTTTTAGACCTCTCTGCTGCCTTTGACACAGTTAACCACCTGCTGCTCCTCAGCAAATTACACTCCCTTGGCCTCCGTGATTCTGCATTATCCTGGTTCTCCTCCTACCTATCTCAGTGCACTTTCAGTGTCACTCACAACTCCATCTCCTCCGCTCCCCTTCCTCTTTCTGTTGGGGTACCCCAAGGCTCCGTCCTTGGGCCTCTCTTTTTCTCACTCTATACCTCTTCCCTGTGCCAGTTGACAACCTCCCATGGCTTCCAATACCACCTCCGTAACATCTCCAGAATTCGACCCTTCCTGACTAATGACACCACAAAGCAACTTATTCACTCCTTGATTATTTCCCGCCTCGACTACTGCAACTCTCTCCTTAATGGCCTACCCTTAAGCAGGCTATCCCCCCTTCAGTCTATTATGAATGCTGCTGCTAGACTAATACACCTCACTAATCGATCAGTGACTGCTGCTCCTCTCTGCTAATCCCTTCACTGGCTTCCCCTACCCCACTGTGTAAAATTCAAAATGCTAACCATAACATACAAGGCCATTCACAACATCGCCCCCATCTACATCACCAAACTCATCTGCAGATATTGCCCAAATCGCCCCAACCACTCCTCCCAGGACCTCCTGCTCTCTATCTCCCTTGTTACCTCCTCCCATGCTCGCCTTCAGGACTTCTCCAGAGCCTCTCCCATCCTC
Source organism: Lithobates clamitans (assembly GCA_037952925.1). Taxonomy (NCBI): domain Eukaryota; kingdom Metazoa; phylum Chordata; class Amphibia; order Anura; family Ranidae; genus Lithobates; species Lithobates clamitans. Next base: position 4,010,766 of record JBBGZY010000580.1, on the reverse strand, counting down.
TGGAATTCCCTGCCCCAGTATGTCCGATCAGCCCCTACCCTGTCCACCTTTAGGAGATCCCTGAAAACTCATTTATTCAGGGAAGCCTATCCCACACCCACATAACTGTCCTTGAGCCACCCCCATCAAATCATTCTTTGCAGCTATTACCTTTTGTACCACCACCCCCTCCTTTTATAATGTAAGCTCTACGAGCAGGGCCCTCCTGTACCTTTTGTATTGAACTGTACTGTAATTGTGTTGTCCCCCTTATACATTGTAAAGCGCTGCGTAAACTGTTGGCGCTATATAAATCTTGTATAATAATAATAATATTTACACTACAATGCAATAACAAAAATGTCTCTTTAATAGCTATGGGCGGAAGTGACGTTTTGACGTTGCCTCTGCCCTGCAATGGTACAGAGTCGGGTGGGGGCCATCTTCCCCTCACTCATCTCCATACCTAACAGGACGCAGGACCTGATCTCCTCCGTCACTACCAACGGCTCCGGTAAGCAGCGGAGGGCACTGGAGTGCAGCGGGAGGGGGGCCCTCTCCCACCGCTAATAAAAGTGATCTTGCGGTGAATCCACCACAGAGACCACTTTTATCTGAAAGCGGACCGCCCGCTGAAGAAGAGGATACCAGGGTTATGGTAGCCAGCTGCTGTCATAACAAAGATATCCCTCTTCAAAGTACTAACGTATAACTACGGCGGGTGGTCCGTAAGTGGTTAAAGGCTAAGTTCTCTAGGTCAAGTTTTATTCTTCATACAGAATAATGTGAATCAGGAAGATACTGCAATATGACAGATTAAAGGCTAAGTTTACCTTTTTTTTCTAAATTCCAGCTCCCCTATGTACCAATATAGTATTCATGTACTTTTTTTGCAAAAATATCAAAGCTTTCCATAAAAGCTACAGACACGTACCTTACTGTCCTACATTAATGATTCCAAACATATCTATTGCTTCTGTCTTACTTCCTTACAGACTTTAGGTCATGGCACAGGAAGGAGTTGACCAGCTGACCTCATTAGTACACACCCTGCATCATCCACCCTCCCATTCCCAGCTGCACGTTTTTTAAATGACATGCAATCAATCAGTGATCACCCTTCTCACTAAATACACAATATACAATCAGATTGCATAGTGTATGGCCATCTTTATACAAGTACATAGGAGGGAGTGGACAGAAACACTCAGCTGTCAAGCCCCATTCACATCTCCACATAGCGGGAATCATTGATGTAGGACAGTAAGGTAAGTGTCTGTAGATTTTATGGAAAGCTTTGATATTTTTGCAAAAAAAGTACATGAATGCTATATTGGTGCATAGGGAGCTGAAATTTAGAAAAAAAGGCAAACTTAGCCTTTAATCGGTCGTATTGCAGTATCTTCCTGATTCACCCTATTCTGTATGAAGAATAAAATTTGACCTAGAGAGAAAATACAGTAGCATAATAACATTTGCTTTTGCCTTCATTCACACAGAACAAATGTATATGCAGTTTCACAGGATGAATAGCTTTGCAAATGTTTTCATAAATAGCCCTCTTTGTGTACAATGTATCTACAATATTTTATATACAGTATGGTACCATGCATGTGGCTGCAATAGGGCATACAACATGCACCAAGAATACATAGCCAGTGTAAGAGAGATGCAACATACAAACTCCCATTGCAATGAATAGCTGTATGCTTCTATACAAGGGTTTACACTAATGCATGTATAAACTCATGTTTGTGCACAGGTATACATCCCTGGATACAGATTGTTTGTGTCTAGGGTTGTACACCTGTTTGAATATGAAAATTTACACAACCGCCAACATAAACCCTCGTATAGCAGTGTACAGCCTTTCATTGCACTGGGAGGCTATATTCTGCCTCTGTGGCTCCCTTATGCCAACTATTTATGCTCCATGTACACTGTACGCCCTCTTATGGCCATGTGTATACAACTCATATAGGGTTGATTTACTTAAGACAAATAGATTGTCCTTTATGCAGGGCAATTTTCACTTTGTGAGGGACTTCTCCCTTAATGAATGTGGTAAAAAAAAACACTTTGTAAAGAAAACCCAATCTTATGCAAATAAAAAAACAGTATTTTGCTTGGATGATGAATGATGGTTAGATAACAGAAGTCAGCAGAGCTTCATTCACTAGGCTAAAGGAAAATTCCCTTTTTTACATTTCATGAATCAAACCCTATGGGTTTGATTTACTAAAGGCAATTAGGCTGTTCACTTTGGAAGGGAATTATCCCCAGAGTATACTGAATGAGGTGAAGTTCTGCTAGCTTCAAAATGCATCTTTTTAATTTTCCTTGCACATGACTAGGTATTCTTTGCAAAGTGAAATTTTATCACATCCACTAAGCTCTTGGGAAAATTCCCTTGCAAAGTGCTACTTATCTTTCAAAGTGAACAGCCTATTTGCCTTTAGTAAATCAACTCCTATGAGTCCTGAAAATACATTAAAAAGTTTGGGATTTCAATGTAATCCAAGCAGAAATCTAATAAATTCAAGAACAATTCCTGGTCCTTAAACTAACCATTAATATTTTAAAGCAAATACACTGCATACAATTGCATAAAGAAGCAAAATATAATGCATACATTCATTACAACTAATAAGGAGCTAAACTCTATGCATATAAATTAAAGTCTATTTCTCAGCCAATATACTGCAGGATACATTGCTTTCAATAATCTTGGAAGGAAGGGAATTAAAGTATTAGACTATTCTTTATGATTAATATCTCTCTTGTATGGGATTGAGAAGTTTGATAAGATTTTAGGGATGATCTTAGTTATGTTTTCTTCTGTCATTATTCCTTATTTAACCTCTAAGATTTTGCTTGCATAAACATCTTCTTATGAAAATAGGTCAGCTCATAAGCTTTTTTTTTATTACTTATAGAAAGACCATAGTGATGGCATTAGGTGTTACAAGTACAAGTCCTAAAAGTAATGCCAGACAATGTGACTTCTAAAGATAAAAAAATACTGTATGAATATAAATAACTGACACCTTACACTTTTGCTTTAAATATTTAATACATTTGTTAAGGAAAGATTAAATCTTTTGTAAAAATACATATTTGCTGCATGCTAACCCTGACATTTATGATTCTTGTTTTGATAATTTTTTCAAAAAATGGAGAGTACTTAAAAATGTCTATTGCTGATGCTGAGGGATGGTTAAAAAAAAAATACAAGTACTTGTTTTTTCGTTCATTTTTAAACCCTATACTGTGGGATTATTCCTAAAAAGTCACATTGCATAGTTTATGGCCACTCTTAATATGCTGTCAAAGCTTACTAAAATCTAATAAGAAAGTCTGAATTATTGGTAATGCAAGCCTGTGGCCTCCACCAGGTTCTCAAATCAGCAGTTGGATCTTACTGAGCCTGCAACAGTGAATGTCCAGATATTTCTGTAGCCACCTCTTCATGCTCTTTTCTATTGGTCTTTAAAGCCATCCATCACACATTGGAGTTATTTATTAGAGGTGAATAGATTGTGCACTTTGCAAGTGCAGTTAGCATTTACTCCAGAGCTTAATAAATGAGGCTAAGCTCTGCTGACTTTCATCATCCATTCATGTGCAAGCAAAAATTCATTTTCATTTCTTTCTTTCATTTTTTTTTTCAAATCTCCTTGCGTATGAGTGAGTATTTTTTGTGAAGTAAAACTTCACCACGTTTTACTAAGCTCTGAAGCAAATGCCCTTTCAGAATGCAACTGCACTTGCAAAGTACGCAGTCTGTTTGCCTTTAGTAAACCAGTCCCATTGTATTCAACAGGGAAGTGTGAGTAGCAGCAAGTGGCAAGATAATGACTGAAGCAGCTCTGGCTGATTGTTTGCAATATAAAATTTGGGTTTTTGGAGTCCCATTCTGAAAAAGTCCAAGATTTCTCTTTTGTTTTGGACACAATGTGGAAGGGTTAGAATCCCTGTAAGGTTTTATTTGCTCTGTAATGTACATGTGAGATAGTGCTAGACCTGTTTAATGGTGGTTAGGTCTTTGGTGGCTAAACTCACCGAGGAACTTCGTACCCTTCAAGTCCCTTTAAGCATGGCAAAACAGATACTCCAGAACACTGCTTTCATAACAGGACAAAGACTGGATTGGGGCCCTCCCCTGAAGAAGGGGGAGCCCCAATCCATGCATTGGCTATGGTTTATGTCATACTAATAAAGTGATCGTTGCACTCCAACTGGATTGAGTTTACAAGACTTTCTATTTATTAACAGCACTCCACCACTACCAATCTTCACAGGTCTCAATAGCCATGTCCCTAGCCATGTCCCTGCTGGGGAGAGTCACCATTTTATGGATCCTGGTGACCATTGTTTCTGGCAAAGAAAGTGATGGGAAATCCAAATGTTTAGATTTGGATAGCAGAGATGAGTAGCAGTCATACTCCACATCAGGGACGTGCAAACAGGGGAGGCAGGTGAGGCAGAGCCTCAACTGCCATGAACTTAAAAAAAAAAAAAAAATGATCCTAAAAAAAAAAAACATCCAGCAGCCAGTTTAAAAACAAGCTGGCACACTCTGTTTGCAGCAGACTGAGATGATGAGCTCACAGTGCCTCTCCTCACATCTTGTCAGAGGCATTGAGCTTAATGCACAGCTTGGAGTCTTGGACCAATGGTAAAGTACCATTGGCCCAAGCTGTCCAATAAAAATGCTGCAGTAGAGGCACACCTCTCACTGCAGCGTCATAGAAGGGGGATGTGTCTAAAAGACAAACGCTCCCTTCCAGGGCAGCCCTCTTAACTACAAGGAAAAACAAGGGTTTATGGGTATAAGATTTACCCATAATCCCATGTTTTTCCTCACACAGTTAAGAGGGAGAATGAGAATCTGCTGCCGCTGAAAGGGTACAAGCTAAATCATATACAATTATGCTATATGTTATAAGATAATAATTTATTATTTATCGTTTTACTGTAAAATTACTGGTTTGACGTTATAAACTTCAGTAATTTGTCCATTAAGCCACCTACTTGAGTACAGTTTTTGAAAATATAGTAAATTACCTTAAAAATAATATATAATAATTATTTGTATATTACTTACTCGGTCTAATCTGCAGTCACTCAGAAGTCATCTGCAGTCACTCAGAAGAACGGCACTGATTCCTGTGCGTCTAAACAGTACTGATCCTGATGGCTGGTCTGTCCCAAAGAAGAGAACAGAATGGTGGTGGTGGTGGTGATGTGAAAACTATTAGCATTTTGGGCAGGCTCTACTCTAGTAATCTACTCCTGTAAATGGCAGTGTACATTATAAACTGGGATCCTGCAGCTCAGTGGCGGCTGGTGCTCAAAATTTTTTGGGGGGTGCAAACAAACTGAAAAAACAAAACCATCAATTGCAGCCACTGTGTCATCAAACGCAGCTACTGTGCCATCAAATGCAGCTACTGTACCCATCAATTGCCACCACTGTGCCCATCAAACGCAGCCACTGTGCTCATCAAGCGCAGCCACTGTGCCATCAAACGCAGCTACTGTACCCATCAATTGCTGCCAGTGTGTCCATCAATTGCTGCCAGTGTGCCCATCAATTGCCGCTACTGTGCCCCATCAAATGCAGCCACTGTGCTCATCAAACGCTGCCATCAAACGCAGCCACTGTGCCATCAAACACAACCACTGTGCCATCAAACGCAGCCACTGTGCCCATCAAACGCAGCCACTGTGCCCATCAAACGCAGCCACTGTGCCCATCAAGTGCAGCCACTGTGCCATCAAACG